>CM038676.1:111955405-112555405 GCA_021605205.1 Aegilops longissima
CTACTAATGTGATCTTAGATACGAAAGAGCTAGGTCCACTTTGTAAAGCTAGTGGTAAGAGTTCCGTCACAGGTTTCAATTCATATTATCTTGGTTGGTATTCATTTGGATCAACAGAAGGTTATTTATCAAAATTGAAAATTCTTTGCTTGAAGATATAAAACAGAACGAAAACATGAAAAGTGTTGCTCGGACAACAGGAAGAACGCCCAAAATCAGTAAGAATGATATGTCCGTCGTAGTGGGCAAGAATGTTTGCCAGTTTACATGCCTAACTTGCCATTTTAGCTTTACATACAGAGCAACAAAGGATGTTGCTAATGTTTTTGTTTTTCAAATATATCTTTTTATTACTGATTGTTACTTGGAATTTTAAACATCACTGCCAATAAGCAATCAATAGAGAAATTTCATTGGAAAATTTAATATAAAACCCCGAAATGACAAGTATATGCAAACTGAAGCATGCTACTTAATGTTATTCTAGATTGGAGGTTGTGCTTTTCCTACAATTTATAAAATGAGAACAGAAAGATACATGGAGTCTGGAGTATACAATTACTAGTGTCTATTTTCTTGTATACCCGCTTATTTTGAATGAATATTGCATTGTATTAAGAAAAAAAATGAGAACAGAACAGAAAGAGTTGTTTAGTTTTGAAAAAAAATTGATCACTTTTTAAAAGAGTTCATCGTTTAAAAAAAACATCATATGCTTACAAAAAAATTCAAATGAGGTACTTAGTGAGCTATATTCAACATTTTGACATAAAAAATGAACGATGGTATGCATGTTGTGGTTTATTTTTTCCTTTTGCATCAAAATAAAGTTTACTGAGATTAAGAAAATGTTAGTGAACAATATTTTTTCAGTGAACTTTATTTGACTGTTAGTGAACTTGATTTTGAAGAAAAGAGTTTCATTGGCTTTGGAAAAAAAGAATTGAATATCGTTGAACTGAATTTGAATTCATTGAACTATTTTCGAATGTACTGAACTGTTTTTGATTTTTTCAATGAACTTTATATGACTGTTAGTGAACTAAATTTGAAATCAAGTTCACTATTTTTTTGAATATCGGTACACTAAATTTTTATTGAATTTCAATTTGACTGTTAGTGAAGTAAAATTTGAATTTAGTTCAACACATTTGAATATAGTTCACTAATATTGAAGAAAATTCGAGTGAACTATATTTTTATTCACTAAACTATTTTCAAATTTAGTGAACTAAATTTGAAATCAATTTCAATGAACTACACTTGAATATTGGTGAACTATATTTGTATTCAATGCACTATATTCAAATGTAGTGAACTGTTTTTGAGTTTTTATTGCACTTTATTTGGCTGTTAGTGAACTAAAATTCTGAATTTAGTTCACTAAGATATAAGAAAATGTTAGTGAACTATATTTTAATTCACTAAATTATTTTCGAATGTAGTGCGATAAATTTGAATTAGAATTTCAATGAACTACACTTGAATATCGGTGAACTATATTTGTATTCAATGATCTATTTTCAAAATGTAGTGAACTATTTTTGAATTTTAGTGAACTTTATTTGACTATTGGTGAACTAAAATTTTGAATTTAGTTCGCTAAGTTTGAATATAGTTCACTAATATTAAAGAAAATGTTAATGATCTAAATTTGAATTGAGTGTAGTGAACTAAATTTGAATTTGAATTTGAAAATAGTTCACTAAATTTGAATTTGTATTGAAAAACAATAAAATTATTTTCGAATGTAGTGAACTAAATTTGAATTCAATTTCAATGAACTACACTTGAATATCGGTGAAATATATTTGTATTGAATGAACTATTTTCAAATGTAGTGAACTGATTTTGAATTTTAGTGAACTTTATTTTATTGTTAGTGAACTAAAATTTTGAATTTAGTTCACTAAGTTTCAATATAGTTCACTAAATATTAAAGAAAATGTTAGTGAACTATATTTTAATGCACTAAATTATTTTGAATGTAGTGCACTAAATTTGAATTTGAATTTGAATGAACAACACTTAAATATCGTGAACTATATTTGTATTCAATGAACTATTCTCAAATGTAGTGGACTGTTTTTGAATTTTAGTGAACTTTATTTGATGTTAGTGAACTAAAGTTATGAATTTAGTTCACTAAGTTTGAATATAGTTCACTAAGATTAAAAAATGTGAGTGAACTATATTTTAATTCATTACATTATTTCGAATAATTGAGTAAACTAAATTTGAATTCAATTTCAATGAACTACACTTGAATATCGGTGAACTATAATTGTATTCAATGAACTATTTTCAAAAATGTAGTGATTGTTTTAATTTTTTATAAACTTTATTTGACTGTTAATGAACTATATTTTAATTCACTAAATTATTTTCGAATGTAGTGCACTAAATTTGAATTCAATTTTATTGAACTACACTTGAATATCGGTAAACTATATTTGTATTCAATGAACTATTTTCAAATGTAGTGAACTGTTTTTGAATTTTAGTGAACTTTATTTGATGTTAGTGAACTAAAATTTTCAATTGAGTTCACTAAGTTTGAATATAGTTCACTAATATTAAAGAAAATGTTAGTGAACTAAATTTGAATTCACTACATTATTTCGGTGAGCTATAATTGTATTCGATGAATTATTTTCAAAAATGCAGTGAATTGTTTTTGAATTTTTAGTGAACTTTATTTAACTGTTGTGAACTAAAATTTTGAATTTAGTTCACTAAGATTGAATATAGTTCAAGAAGATTTTAAAAATGTTAGTGAACTATATTTTAATTCACTAAATTATTTTCGAATGTAGTGCACTAAATTTGAATTCGAATTTGAATGAACTACACTTGAATATCGGTGAACTATATTTGTATCAATGAACTATTTTCAAATGTAGTGAACTGTTTTTGAATTTTAGTGAACTTTATTTGATTGTTAGTGAACTAAAATTTTGAATTTAGTTCACTAAGTTTGAATATAGTGCACTAATATTAAAGAAATGTTAGTGAACTAAATTTTAATTCACTAAATTATTTTTGAATGCAATTGCACTAAATTTGAATTCGAATTTGAATGAACTACACTTGAATATCGATGAACTATATTTGTATTCAATGTAGTATTTTCAAATGTAGTGAACTGTTTTTGAATTTTAGTGAACTTTATTTGACTGTTAGTGAACTAAAATTTTGAAATTAGTTCACTAAGTTTGAATATAGTTCACTAAGTATAAAGAAAATGTGAGTGAACTATATTTTAATTCACTACATTATTTCAGTGAACTATAATTGTATTCAACGAATTATTTTCAAAAAATGTAGTGAATTGTTTTTGAATTTTAGTGAACTTTATTTGACTGTTAGTGAACTAAAATTTTAAATTTAGTTCACTAAGTTTGAATATAGTTCACTAAGATTAAAGAAAAAATGTTAGTGAACTAAATTTGGATTCGAATGTAGCGAACTAAATTTGAATTTGAATTTGAAAATAGTTCACTAAATTTGAAATTGTATTGAAAAACAAAAAATTATTTTTGATTGTAGTGAACTAAATTAGAATTGAATTTCAATGAACTACACTTGAATATGAGTGAACTATATTTGTATTGAATAAACTATTTTCAAATGTAGTGAACTTATTTTGAGTTTTAGTGAACTTTATTTGAGTGTTAGTGAACTAAAATTTTGAATTTAGTTCACTAAGTTTGAATATAGTTTACTACCATTAAAATTGTTAGTGAACTATATTTTAATTCACTAAACTATTTTTGAATATAGTGAACTAAATTTGAATTCAATTTCAATGAACTACACTTGAATATCGGTGAACTATAATTGTATTCAATGAACTATTTTCAAAAATGTAGTGATTGTTTTTAATTTTTTATAAACTTTATTTGACTGTTAATGAACTATATTTTAATTCACTAAATTATTTTTGAATGTAGTGCACTAAATTTGAATTGAATTTTATTGAACTACACTTGAATATCAGTAAACTATATTTGTATTCAATGAACTATTTTCAAATGTAGTGAACTGTTTTTGAATTTTAGTGAACTTTATTTGACTGTTAGTGAACTAAAATTTTCAATTGAGTTCACTAAGTTTGAATATAGTTCACTAATATTAAAGAAAATGTTAGTGAACTAAATTTGAATTCACTACATTATTTGGTGAGCTATAATTGTATTCGATGAATTATTTTCAAAAATGCAGTGAATTGTTTTGAATTTTAGTGAACTTTATTTAACTGTTGTGAACTAAAATTTTGAATTTAGTTCACTAAGATTGAATATAGTTCAAGAAGATTTTAAAAATGTTAGTGAACTATATTTTAATTCACTAAATTATTTTGAATGTAGTGCACTAAATTTGAATTGAATTTGAATGAACTACACTTGAATATCGGTGAACTATATTTGTATCAATGAACTATTTTCAAATGTAGTGAACTGTTTTTGAATTTTAGTGAACTTTATTTGATTGTTAGTGAACTAAAATTTTGAATTTAGTTCACTAAGTTTGAATATAGTGCACTAATATTAAAGAAATGTTAGTGAACTAAATTTTAATTCACTAAATTATTTTTGAATGCAATTGCACTAAATTTGAATTCGAATTTGAATGAACTACACTTGAATATCGATGAACTATATTTGTATTCAATGTAGTATTTTCAAATGTAGTGAACTGTTTTGAATTTTTAGTGAACTTTATTTGACTGTTAGTGAACTAAAATTTTGAAATTAGTTCACTAAGTTTGAATATAGTTCACTAAGTATAAAGAAAAATGTGAGTGAACTATATTTTAATTCACTACATTATTTCAGTGAACTATAATTGTATTCAACGAATTATTTTCAAAAATGTAGTGAATTGTTTTTGAATTTTAGTGAACTTTATTTGACTGTTAGTGAACTAAAATTTTAAATTTAGTTCACTAAGTTTGAATATAGTTCACTAAGATTAAAGAAAAAATGTTAGTGAACTAAATTTGGATTCGAATGTAGCGAACTAAATTTGAATTTGAATTTGAAAATAGTTCACTAAATTTGAAATTGTATTGAAAAAACAAAAAATTATTTTTGATTGTAGTGAATTAAATTAGAATTCAATTTCAATGAACTACACTTGAATATGAGTGAACTATATTTGTATTGAATAAACTATTTTCAAATGTAGTGAACTTATTTTGAGTTTTAGTGAACTTTATTTGAGTGTTAGTGAACTAAAATTTTGAATTTAGTTCACTAAGTTTGAATATAGTTTACTACCATTAAAAATTGTTAGTGAACTATATTTTAATTCACTAAACTATTTTTGAATATAGTGAACTAAATTTGAATTCAATTTCAATGAACTACACTTGAATATCGGTGAACTATATTTGTATTAAATGAACTATTTTCAAATGTTGTGAACTGTTTTTGTATTTTAGTGAACTTTATTTCACTGTTAGTAAACTAAAATTTTGAATTTAGTTCACTAAGTTTGAATATAGTTCACTAAGATTAAAGAAAATCTGAGTGTACTATATTTTAAATCACTACATTATTTGGTGAACTATAATTGTATTCAATTAACTATTTTCAAAAATGTAGTGAATTGTTTTTGAATTTTAGTGAACTTTATTTGACTGTTAGTGAACTAAAATTTTGAATTTAGTTCTCTAAGATTGAATATAGTTTAGTAAGATTTAAAAATGTTAGTGAACTATATTTTAATTCACTAAATTATTTTTGAATGTAGTGCACTAAATTTGAATTCAAATTTGAATGAATTACACTTGAATATCGGTGAACTATATTTGTATTCAATGAACTATTTTCAAATGTAGTGAATTGTTTTTGAATTTTAGTGAACTTTATTTGACTGTTAGTGAACTAAAATTTTGAATTTAGTTCACTAAGTTTGAATATAGTTCACTAATATTAAAGAAAATGTTAGTGAACTAAATTTGAATTTGAATGTAGTGAACTAAATTTGAATTTGAATTTCAAAATAGTTCACTAAATTTAAATTTGTATTGAAAAAACAATAAAATTATTTTCGAATGTAGTGAACTAAATTTGAATTGAATTTCAATGAACTACACTTGAAATATGAGTGAACTATATTTGTATTGAATGAACTATTTTCAAATGTAGTGAACTGGTTTTGAATTTTTAGTGAACTTTATTTGATGTTAGTGAACTAAAATTTTGAATTTAGTTCACAAAGTTTGAATATAGTTTACTACCATTAAAATTGTTAGTGAACTGTATTTTAATTCACTAAATTGTTTTCAAATGTAGTGAACTAAATTTGAATTCAATTTCAATGAACTACATTTGAATATTAGTGAACTATATTTGTATTCAATGAACTATTTTCAAATGTAGTGAACTATTTTTGAATTTTAGTGAACTTTATTTGGTTGTTAGTGAACTAAAATTAATTTAGTTCACTAATTTTGAATATAGTTTACTACCGTTAAAAATTGTTAGTTAACTATATTTTAATTCACTAAATAATTTTCAAATGTAGTGAACTAAATTTGAATTCAATTTCAATGAACTACACTTGAATATCGGTGAACTATAGTTGTATTAAATGAAATATTTTCAAATGTAGTGAACTGTTTTGAATTTTAGTGAACTTTATTTCACTGTTAGTGAACTAAAATTTTGGATTTAGTTCACTAAGTTTGAATATAGTTCACTAAGATTAAAGAAAATGTGAGTGAACTATATTTTAATTCACTACATTATTTCGGTGAACTATAATTGTATTCAATGAACTATTTTCAAAAATGTAGTGAATTGTTTTTGAATTTTTAGTGAACTTTATTTGACTGTTAATGAACTAAAATTTTGCATATTCAAACTTAGTGAACTAAAAAAAAATAGTTCACTAACAGTCAGATTAAGTTTTCTAAAAACAACTATAACTTTGAAAAAAAGGTATAACTTTGAAACATGGAAAAGCTACAAACAAGCTAAAAAAAGACATTGATAACCTTTTATATTTGACATGACAAAAAGCTTTAAAACACATGGAAAGGAGAAAAAAGCAGAAAAAAATTCCAGTTTTAGCAAAACGAACATTCGTTTAGTATGCACAATGATTGCAACGTAGATAGTATGTAGTTCGCGAAGAATATATAATATCATTTCTACAAAAACAAAAAGATACACTTAGTATGCACAATGATTGCAATCAGAAAAACTACATAGTTCGCGAAAAAAGAGTCGATATCGAAAAAAAGAATATATCCAACAGAGATACTAGGTAGCTCGCGGTAACATAAGTTTAAACATCTAGTAATGTGAATGAACTACAATATGATTACAGTTGGAAGTGTTGCCTACATAAATATACATGTTTTTTTCTGATCAATTACACATTCAGAAAATTGTTTGCAAAATGCATCTTGCGAGAGAGTCAATTTGGGATTGACAGGTCTCCTTCTTTCAGCTTGTTCAAAGTGCTTTTGAATAACTTGGATGAAAAAATCATTCTATACTTCGGAATGTTGGCCTGGGTATAAAGAGAATATAGACATATTATAAGATAGAAGAACAAAACTTGAGAAAAAATAACTTAAAGTACTTCAAAAGTAGATCAAATGGCTGATTACAGCAGGCTGCAGAGAGAAAAACAGTAGATAAGCACTTGACTAATCATATGAGGATCCTGAAAAAAAACTACTGGGAGGACATTGCGGAACACATAACAAAACCCTAAAACATTCTGGGTGAAAAGAATGATTCATAGTAAACAAGCTGACACTTCACGCCGTGGATGCAAATGAACATAGACAAAGTGGTAGTTTGTAAAAAAGAGAGCATTAGATTGGAACTAGCATTTAGACTTGGCACATGCAAAAGAAGCCAGCAAACTGTGCCATAATCAAAAAGATAGCGCATGTGTCCAGGTCCCAACACATTCTGACTATGTACATTGCTAGTAAGCTAAAAAACATAGAGCGCACTCCGACTACCTCAAATACTTGGTTTTGGATTCAGTTTTGCACATACAAAAAGAAAATAAAGGCAAAAAGTTTTCAAGATATACCGCATTGAAACTCTTCATGGCTTTGCGTTCAAAATTATCCATGTATAAAGGCAGATAATGGCCTGAGTCATGCCTGCACAGTGAATACATAACACATGAAAAAATTGAGAGATGAGAATCAAATGTGATAACAGCAAGTAGGAGGAAAAAAGTAAAAAGTATGGAAAAGTTTGTTGAATAAAATTGCAGTTGAAAAAATTGAATAAATATACAAACACAAAGAAGAAAAAATAACTTACATTAGACAGTTTGTTGGGTAAGGTTCTACAGGTTGAAGCTTGGAAAGAGAATACACTCTTGAATGGCTTTTTACTCAGCTTGAAAAGCATGTTTTAGTTGGAAAGCTGATTATTATAAGTATAAACACAGTTAAAGACAATCAGAAGTGGTAGAGCAAAATAAAATATTTTTTTCTGTTGAAAACAAAGGATGTTATGTCTCAAAATTGTCTTAACAGGTTACACACAAGTTCTTCTTGAGTAGTTCTCAGAATAGTGCCGCAGGGATCCAAAAAGTGAGACGTCTCAAAAAGAGAGTTGATGGAAAGTATAAACCAACGGTTTGATTTTATAGTAGGGAAGTATAACTGTTCAACAAGAACAAAGCAGAAATTAGTATAAAAAAAGAAACAGAATATATCTTGGTTAACATTGAAAAAGTTGCAAAAATATTTACCAAGTCTTGTTTCTAGAGGCTTTCTGCTGAATTAATCCTGTCAAACTCTCGTATGCACGTAACTGGATCAAATGACTCAGGGGGGACCAACAATTTATCCTGTGAACAAGAGTGTGCAAAATTAGTACAAATCTCAGTTCCAATATAAGTGAAAAAAGTAAAAAAAAGTCAGAAGAGAAGCAAAAAAGGCAGTTTAGGCGAAAAACTCACAGTGAAGTATGAGGTGAAATAGTACTTCTTCACATAAGGCTTTGCTTCAGATGACATCTTTGATTCATAGTTAAGAACTTGAATAAATGAGTTCATGACTTCATCTCCGATCTCACCCCTCGCTTTGAATGAATTAAAGTAATTCTCATAGCTTATAGGGAAACCCTCAATGCCAACAAAAAGAGTGCTGGACAGAATAAAAGAAGTAGAACTATTGTCATATGGTGAAAAAAATAGATTAACAAATAATAAAAATACATATGCAACACTACTGTGGCAAAAAGAAAATTTGAAAACATCCTTTCTAGTCTAAAAAATATGAACTACAAAATTATACTAAAAAGATTGTTAAAAGATGATGTTTCTTCACTAAGAGATTAGAGAAAATGTCTACAATTATTTTTCTAGGGTAGATGTCTAGACTAAAAGAAGTTCAAATAAATTAATGAACAAGTATTGATAAAATAACTAAAGGAATAAGAGAATTAACTATTCTTGGAAGGTAGGCTTCCTCGGATATTTGGTAAAGAAGATATCCACTTCTCGAGATATTTTGAGTTTCTTGGCTAGATCGGGAGATTGAAGTTTAGCTACTCTTTTTTTTGTTCTTCTTTCAATTGTATTAGGTCCTGTGCTAGGTCCAGCTTCTGCGTTATTCATTGTAGAACAGCCTGCATATCACAGATAAAAAAAATTTGACACTAAATAATGGAATGTCGCCCAGACTCATATTAAAAGAAAATGAAAAACACAAAAAGTACAAAAACATAATAAGCAACAATTATAACCTTCTTGGGCAGCAAAGTGCATGTTCATTGGAATTCCTACATTAGCATCACAGTGAGAGGCTGATATGTCTTCATTAGTCACAGTAGCAGGAGTGATAGGAGAATCATCCCCAATAAGGATTGGAGTCCCTTGGAAGCGGTTGAATCTTTCATTTCCAGAGGCGGAACTAATGAGTATAAAACTTCTTTTAGCACTAACTCCAGTGGAAAATTTGATATCAGGTGCTTCAGTTGATAGGAAAACTTCTTCTTGCTGAGAAAGGAAGTTGAATTGTTGTTGTAAGTTCAATCAAAATTAGGATTGCAAAAAAAAAGAAAGACTTCAATCAGACCTTAGGTTGTGAAGTAGTTGCTTGCTCAACAGAGTTGGTATTCAGAGGTGTAGCATGAACAGGGAAAATTGGTGTTTTATACACCGAATTCAGGACAGAAATATTCTGGACAGAATAAAACAGACAGATTTCAGAAAACCAGTGAACTAGCCAAAAGGACAATAAGCTACATTCAATATCCATTCCAAAAAAGAAAGGTTGTACATTAGTTCAATTGCAAAATGCAGTATTGTAACTGCTGCTCATGATCAGTCATAAAAAAACAGTGAAATGGTATTATCAAATTACCAAAAAAGCTGTAGTAAAAAAAGCAGCAATCAATACTACACTACTTATCCAGTTAATCTATAAATATATAGTCCTGCCACATTCAAATTGGCCATTTACAAAAACAGCCGGTGTTAATGGAATGAATACAAAATCCTTAGAACCAGCACTACTTGACTGAATATTCATAGCACACAATATGTTAAAGCACCAGCCCAATTATTAAGCTCTAAAAAAATATTAAGAATCAATGCAAAAGGAAACAGACAGAATACAGGCTGAAAATTGAAAAACATGACATAAACAAGAAATAGCTCACAAAAAAATGAGCAATACAAAAGAAAATACCTCAAAATTTGGTCCAATTGGCTCCGGCTTAACGACATCATTGGAGGGACCCTGATTACAAAAAAATGTTTTTAAACAGGACACTTGTTTCAAGAGAACACTTACATGTGAAGTGAAACAGGCACAACACAAAATAATACCTCTGATTATAGATGTGGCTCTGGTTTCGCTTTTATGTCTGGTCCAACTTGTGCATTGCGACTTGGACCTTCTGAAATGATATGAGGACTTTTGAAATCAATTGGCTGGTTCTGATTGCGAGCTTCAGAAACACTATTTGCATTGTTGACCTACAATTGACATTAGAAATAAATTTTAGCTATAAAAAGAAAAAAAAGACAAGAAAGAAGAAACCAAATAGAAAATGAAAGAATCTACTGATAAGAAATACCTCCAGAAAAAGGATTGAGTTAAACACACTAGCAGCATCAGGAGCATTGTCAACACGCGCCACATTGGCATATGGGGTGCGTGATATGTCTCACAGCTGCAAAATGTAGTTGAACAAATGATGACAAATAAAATAATTTAAAACAAAATAGAAGCTAGCCAACTCGCTCGCAGAATGCTCCTCCGATGGCTTCCTTCGCTGGCCGTTCGATGGTGGTTGACCAAGTCTTTTTTTCGCTGCTGCCCGTTGGATCCTCGTTGGGAATTCATCTGTCTCATTTTAACCGCGTGGTGAAACCTGGACGTGTATGACGTGTGGGCTTGGGCTGGATCAAATTGGCTGGGTGCCTGTTTTTTGGGTGCACGCGGGGCAGCCTCTCCTGCGGCGCCACGTGCGAGCGCACGCGTCATGGGTGCAGCGGGCACAACCACAAACCCTACCCCCAATCCACAGCCGCCACTCCCTCCCTCGTCTGCCGCCGCCACTCCCTCCCTGATCGTCGCCCCTGTCTCCGCCCTAGGAGCTTCGCCGCCTCCCGCGCGCTCGTCCTCTCATCTCCCATGGAGGGGAGGGGTGGGAATGTAGGGGAAGGAGGAAGCCGGCGAGAGCAGGCCGCCACTGGGCATGGGGGGGGCGGCGGCCCAGGCCCAGCCTGGGAGGGCCCATGATGTAGTGCACATATATAATATAGCCAAATAGGTGAGAAAAAAATTATGAGAGAAGAAAACGAGATGAGGTAGGCCCATCGGATGGCAGTGTAGCGATTAGCGAAGCGTCACGCACGCCGCACGGCAGGGCCGCTCGTTTCGATTGTGAAACAAATCAATCGAAGATCTCGCGGACGCCTCGCTCGTATGTTCATCCTCTCGTCGCTGTGGTCGCCTTGGTCACCGCTGTGCGCGTCGCCCGCCGTGCGGCAATCCAGCAGCCGCAACCCGTAGCGATGACGATATCGTGACGTATGTGAGCGATGGCGCAGCCCACAGCGATGACGTATACGTATCCATGCATAACTCTCTGTACCATGTTCCTGATCCATCCTTGCAAACCCCAATTTCAGTAATTTATTTTTTTAGAACGTATTCAACTATTCATCCATGATCCATCCTCTAATTTCAGTCTTCACGAAGTTCCAAATTTTAATGTATAGTTTTCGAATTCAATCTTTCATAGTATGTATTCAACCATCCTTTTTTTTGTCATTCTATGCACATGTCTAGGGTTCCAATCATTCAAATCATTCTATTTACATTAGCCCGCCATATTGCCTAAGAAGCATTTGTCAGTTGCTCAAACAAGGAGAAAAAAGATAGAAAGGGATCTGAAGATTCAACAACTGAAGGGTACTTAAGTATTATTGTTATCGATGGAGTCAGTTGAATTTGGTTCTTATTTGAGGTAATCATATCATGTTACTTTCAATTTTCTATCTTTTTAGTATTTCTGTCGTAATATGGCATTGTCCAACAATTATTATGTTTAAGTTTATATACCACCCATGCGCATACATATATATGATCTTAGGACATAGGGGCACATGGCATCGAGTTCGCCTAGGGCCTCCCGAAACACAGGGCCGGCCCTGGCGAGGAAGGCAAGCAACGGCGGGAAAGGAGCTGGGTGAGCGATCCTAGCGGGTAGGAAGGGGCAGGGTGATGCCTCGCGCACATGCCGGCGGCCGGCAGGTCGAATTGTCGCGCCACCGTGCTGTCGCCTCCTCTGCGCCATGAGGCGCCACCTCTGCCTCCACCCTCCACCGGGCAAGGAGCTCGAGGTGAACCGGCGGTGGGAAGGTGAGAGGAAGCAGGAGCTATCTCTCCTTCAATGGTTGCCTTGTGCATCTGGAGTATAAGGAGGACAACACGTGCCTGTTGGAGGCGACTCGAGCAACGCAGGCCAGCGGCGAACTAGGTGCTCCACTGTTTCTCCCTCACTTTCTTCCTCACTCATATTTTACTTTGCTAATATTTGGATTTTTGAGCTTGACGTGTGCAGATCTGACATAGAAGACCACGTTCTTCAGATTCGAAAGTGATCTTCTTCCAATAGCTTTAATGGTAATTAATAACTTCTTTTTGTGCTTCACCTCGTTCTTATATATGATGTACAGAGAATGCAGTTGTGTCAAGTTTGCTGACATCCTCGTGCTGCAACTGGTTTGGTATATTTTGTTAATCGTAACCAGCAAAGAGGAGTCGTCACATACATGCCTTCTATTATTTATGTGGTTGTATGAAGTGTTCCTTCAACTAATCAGGCAACCTGACATTAGTACTTTGTTTAATTAATATCACTCTCATCAGAGAGTATGATATCATTTAGCTAGCCTCTTTTCTTTGCGGGATAGTGTAAAGGTGGAAGGTAACTCAAATCTGACGAGCATGGGAGTAGTGGCCACAGCTGGGCACCATAGGCTGGCCGAGGTGCTTCATGGTGAGGAACATGCACACCATCTTCTAACAATCAAACTATGAGAGAATCATCTATACTTGAACTAGAAAGGTCGATTCTGTGTCTCGATTTTTTTTAGGAATATTAGCAAGTTGAGTAACCTTATTCTTTCTAAAATAGGGATATTCCTGACTGTTGTTTACTACTTCTATTATGTTGCTTATTTTTGTGGTTCCATTTGAACAGGATGTGCACTCTTGTCTCCGTCGTTATACCTATTTTGGAATCCATGGCAGCATGTTGTGCTTTGTCGGCAAATTCGTGCATGTGTGAGGTCGCCGATGAAGAAGCACCGAATGATCATTATATTCTCCTCTGCTCTGATCTTCTATTGACATATGTAAGATGTACCTTATTTCCTGGTATTTCCTAAGATTTTGGACTGATTGTTTGACAGTGATTATTATGTAAAAGTGTTTTCAGTTGCTGTTTAGTATGGATGCCTCCATGGTTGCATAGGCATCCAACACGTCGGTGGTTTCAAGGCCGGTCCTGGGCGGCGCCTCGTCAGCGTCGTGGATGGCTTGGGCTGCGCCTTGGCATTCCAGAGGGGCGAAGTGGGCCGGCCAGCATGTGTGGGGCGCAAAGGTCATGAGCAGGAGGGAGATGCGCTGGAGGTGATGGAGGAAGAAGTCGGAGGTGGCATCAGCGTCCATGGCGACGCCACCCCGGGAACCCTCCTGCACACCTCGGCATGGCTCGTCTGTGCCACATGGTGGCCAAGATGCTGGTACCTCCTCTCTCTGGCTTCTCTCTTATTTGCCCCTTTTTCTCGGGGATGAGGGTGTCGGTTCATCGTCAGGAGTGGATCAAGAGCGGACCGTAGCAGCAGGAGCAAGGATCTGGTGGTGGTTCATGGTTTGTCTTTACCTCCTCTCTCTTTCTATACTTGATTCTTTTTGTCCATCAAGAACCATGAAATTGTAAGTTAATATTCTTCTTAATATTTTTGCAGATATTGGACTGCATTACTAAATGTTCTAGGGTTGGAGAGAGCTTAGGTGAGTGCTCAAGTTCTATGTGGATAACAATAACAAAAAATAAATAGAAATCCAAATCTCTAAAAAACTGACAAAATCCAAATCTCTTTCTGATTCCTATTGTGAGATGTTCGTTTGTATGCTATTTTCTTCCTTTTGTAATTTGTTTTCTTTCTTTGGTGCTGCTTGAAGTGATATTTTGATATTCATTTTTTTTTCTGAAATTACAAGTCAGTCGCTTTTATTTTTGAGTATACACATTAACTGATGCACAATTGAATGCCATTTTATCCTGTGTGGCATAATGATGGTAGTGATTTGAAGCCAACCCAGAACTATTAGTGATTCTGACAAGTGGTGCTCTAATATTCAGTTGTTTTCTGAAATTAAATTTAGTTAGTTTTGTGTTTGAGTACAAAAATAGTACAAAAAAGTGGTGTTCTAATATATCTTTGTGTTAGGAAATTAGAAGTTGTTTCTTTTTAGTTGAAGCCCATCCAAGTAGCATTTTATTGTGTCTATAGGTCTACCCAGTAATGTGAGTCAGTGTATAGATTTGCTAATTCTTGATCAGTATATAAAAATTCTTGAGCTGACGTGATGCCTGCAATGCTTTTTTGTCTCCACTATTTTCTTCCTTTAGTGTACTAACTGTTTTTATTCCCAGTTTCTGGTTTCTGTGTGCATAGTAGGTTCAGAATCAATTTCTAAAAAAACAAACTTTGCCATGTTTTCTTGCCATCGTCCACCTCCTGGTCCTTGTTAGTAACCCCTCTCTGCCAATTTGAGAGACTGTTCTATACTTCCAGAGAAATACAACTTATTTATTAGGTTTCTCAGTTTCTCGAATATGCAGTATAGCTGCTAATGCTTCTTCGTTTTGTTGTATCATTTCTGCATATGTAATTTTAATTGGCAGAGAGGGGGGAGAGGAGAAACGGCTGCGTCGGACGGTGCTCGCCATGATGTGCCTGTGAGTACCCTCCCCCTACCTTAGTTGTTGTTCCCTTTGTTTACCCCATAACGGCTGCTTCGCTCGGATCTGCGCCTCCATCCATCGCAGGGAGAGGAGGGCTAGAGCAGTCACCGTAGAGCAGGGAGATGGCTGGAGTTGTCCGTTATTGAGGAAAGAATGGCAGCTCGGGGAGACTTGAGGCAGCGGTGGTGGGGAGTGTGTGTGTGTTCAGAATAGATGTGTTTTCAGAACTTATTACTTTTGATACACTGCCCCTTTATGTTGAGCAGATGCGGATCATATTTAGGGAGATTAAGATGCTCAAGACCAAGGTCCGCTCCACATGAAATTTTATTTCTCTAATGAGATTTCTTGAACTTACTTGTAGAAAGATGAGCACAACAATTCCCTTCACCAGTGTCTTTTTGTGCCAATGTTTTGTAGGAATGCAGACTGAAGGCTGCCAATGATACCCTTCAAGAAAGGGTACTAATACTCTAACCCAGATTCATTTTAAAGAAACAACACTATTTGAGATGTTACCTTTTGATTTTAGGATAGCAAAACAGTTTAAGCATTTAGACTTGACCAAAGCATGGTAGAAAGGGAATCATTCATAGGAGTGGTAGACAATCTTATTGCCAGACTTTTATATTTTATAGCCATGGACGTGCCAGTAAAAGGTAGTTTTGCATATGATTCAGGGATGCAAGTGGGTCAGGCCATCTACCCACCATAGAAACATTTTTAAAGTAGGCCAACATTATTCTTAATGTCTAAACATGTTTCCAAACATTCTATATACTCCCTCCGTCTGGAAATACTTGTCGGAGAAATGGATAAAAATGGGTATATCTAGAACTAAAATACGTCTAGGTGCACTCATTTCTCCGACAAGTATTTTTGGACGGAGAGAGTATTATTTGAAGGTATGCCCATGATGAGGTTTCTTCATTCTATCTTCTGTAGCAATAGTTTCCCTCTTTTGTTCTTCCAAAAACAAGCAACTGTGTTTGGGCATAACCTGTATACAGTCAAATCACACCTTAATTTTGCGTGTCTCATATTTGAGTCTAACCTGCAACATCTATTGGAACTGGCTCTCTATCCATGGAATCTCATCGATCATCCATACATAACGAATTGGTATGGTATATTCAGTATTTACAGAAAAAGTCTTTGTTTATTGGGAAAGAATCAATATACTTTTAATGTCGAATCGGGATTCACCAAGACAGAAATAAAGCATTGGGTCGAACTCTTCTTTGGTGGTAAGGTGGTACATGTGAATAGCCATCGACTACCTGGAAAAGTGAGTCTAATTGTATTGTTTTTTCTAATTTCATCTGTTGACTACTTTGATGCTTCAGAGTTTATCCCACGAGTGCATCTGCAACAATTTGGTATCTGGTTTTTATTTCATTTCCTTACAATTCACAGTAAGCCTTCTTGAATAAATCACGGTGTGACCTAATATTATGGTCGCTGGTCAATTATAGCCGCACAATTCAAGGATGAGACGCGAACTTGGTTTCAAGCTTGACAAGCTTGTGATGCTCATGCATAGCAGATGTTCATATTGTAATCAAGTTATGCTATGCGTCCAGTCGGTATCCACTCCTAAATTATCAAATTATGCTAGGTGTTTACAATTGTTGATTATTACGGTCTTTAGTTGTCACTTACTGAACTTGGAGTCTTTTCTGAAATTTGCCTATAGCTGCGGCTATTAAATCTTTAATGCAATCTTATAATGTTATGTACTCTTAATTTTCCAGAATGCTTTTAAAGATGTGAGAGTGCAACTTACTATAATTTGAAGTTAACTGTACATGACTATTTTTTTGCACCCCTAACAGATAAATGGAAGCATCTATTGGGTGGTATTCTCACTACTTAGCAAAGAGAATGAAGGGTCAACATTTACGGTCATGCTGCCCATGCTTCGGAAAAAAGGAAAAAAATGTTTTATGGCTCAAGCATGGGAAGTATAGACCAAAGAATGTGATTTATAGTTTCCCTATTTTGTTGGATCAACTAATGTGTTGCTTTGTTGCTTCATGTGAGTGATGTATGTAATCAAGAACCAGGAAAGCATACCAGTATATTGCAATTCCAAAACTTAGAAAAATGCCCAAACCTACATATTTGTAATTAACATTTAGCTCTACATGTTGCCATTGGGTCATTCTGCCATGTGATGTTCTTATACAAATATGTTGTTTTCTCAATCTCAGATCTCTCAGCGTAATAACCATATTTTCAACTAAAAATGCTTTCTTAACTGGTCTATACATGTTATACAAATATGTTTTTTTTCAAGCTCAAATTTCTCATCATGATCAACATATTTTCAATATAGCATGTTTTGATACTTGGCCTTACTACAATATGTCTTTGCAAAATGAAACTATTTTCATTGAAAACATGTCTTTAGGGGGTCTCTGCGCCATTTGGCGCAACGGGTCAACTAGTAGAACTAAAAAGGTAAGTCAAAAAACAATACAGTATATGATGCTTACTGGTAAAACCCCGTAATTTTTCCTAGACTCATAATTCCTATCAACCAATTCAAGATAGTTGAAATCTTCAGTCTTAACATGAGATATCCGTGGGAGAGAATAATCCACAATTGACTGATGATTCTTAATAACATCGAAATCAACAAAATCCAGATAAATGATCTGCCATTTAGAAGACAAAAAGGTCACTAAATATAAAGTTGAGAGATAGGAAATAGTGCAAGTCAAGATTGAACTTACTCCCCAAATAGGAAGACATCCACCAATATATGAAGACTTGTTCATTCCCTCAACACTTGGTCTGTTAATTATCATTTCAAAGTGACGCTCTGATTCCTTACGCATGAAATCCAGTGCCAATTGCCCAAAGTCAAGTGAAGGGATAGCAGAAACATCTCTTAGAGAGTACAAGAACTTGTTGTTGGCAAAGCAATATGACGCAAGGCACAAAAAAGATGATAGGAAATAAAATGTGAAGCTCCTAATAAAACCATCTTCTGTCTGGTCACTAAGCATCACCTCCTCTATCTTGTTGATTGGCATTTTGTCCCGATGATCAAGATACTTGTTCCTTAACTGTATAACCTCTGCCTTCACTTGGGGATTCCATCGCCTCACAACCTGGCATGCGACATCCAGTATATCCCTCTACGCGGACGACGTCGTCATTTTTTGTCATTCGGACAGCCATGACATCGCTGCCATGCGCACCCTCCTCCATGTCTTCGGCAAAACCTCCAGGCTGCACACCAACTTCAACAAATGCTTGACGACCCCGATCCGGTGCACCGATGATCACATCGCCACGATCACCTCCGAGATGCAATGCCCGGTGGCGCACTTCCCGATCACCTACCTGGGGCTGCCTCTTGCCATCCGCAAGGCCGGCTCGACGAGTTTGGAGCCGATCCTCGACAAGCTCGGCCGCAAGCTATCCACCTGGCGCGCCTCCATGCTCTCTCAGGGTGATGGCCTCGCACTCGTGCGACATGTCCTCTGTGCCATCCCCACGCATTTCCTCGTGGCCATCGCATTCAACAAAACGGCAACCAAGAAGGTGAATCGGATCATCCGCGGATTCCTTTGGGCGGGCCACAAGGAGGCCAACGGAGGCCAATGTCGCCTCAACTGGCAATGAGTGTCCCGACCTATCTCTCTCAATGGCCTTGGCATCCGCGACATCTACCGTACGGGCTTGTCCTTGCGTGTTCGATGGCTATGGCTCCAGCGCACTGACCCCTCGCGACCGTGGAGCCACCTCCCCATTGCTCACGACGCTGACGCAAAGGCCATCTTCCGCGCCTCCACAAGCTGGCAACTTGGCTCGGGCGACACCTGCCGCTTCTGGACCGACCACTGGATCAATGGCAGATCCGTGGCTGAGATCGCACCTCTAGTCTATGCTCTCGTCCCGCGCCACCTTCGAAAAGACCGCACTGTGCGCGACGGCCTTCAGCTGCGTTCCTGGGTCCATGACATCCGAGGCGCGCTCGGCCCGACGGCCATGGTGCAATACGTCGACCTTTGGCGCCTCGTGCGCTACACACCGCTCTCCACCACGCCAGACGTGCTCTCCTGGCGTTGGACCGCTTCCGGCACGTACTCGGCGAGTTCTTGCTACAAGGCTTTGTTCTTTGGCGCATGTGAAGACCCTCACTGGCGGCTCACCTGGCGTCCTTGGGCGCCTCTTCGCGTCAGGTTCTTCCTTTGGCTTGCCATGCAAGACTGCTGCTGGACCGCGGAGCGACTTACCCGCCACGGCTTGCCACACGAGGACTCTTGCGCGTTCTGCAATCAAGAGCTCGAGTCCATGCATCACCTCCTCGCGGCCTGCTCCTTCTCGCGCCAGGTTTGGCATGAGATCCTCGGCTAGGCTCGCATGGCCGTCGATCTCCCAAATGCTGACACCCACTTCCAGACTTGGTGGACTTCCTGCCTCGACTGCTCGCCGGCACCAGTTCGAAAAGGACTATCCTCCCTCATCATCCTCACGGTGTGGTGGCTATGGAGACATCGCAATGTGTGCATCTTCGACCGAGCCACCCCTTCGCTCTTGCTGATCTCCGACACCATCAAAGACGAGGCGCGCCTATGGGCAAAGGCAGGCGCCAACGGACTGCTTAACATCATCCCTGGCGAGTAGTTGCTAGTGTAGGCGCCTAGGCACTAGTAGAAAACTGGGCTTTCGTTCGGCCAGAAAAGAGCATTAATCCCGGTTGCGTTACGAACCGGGACTAATGTGAGCATTAGTCCCGGCTCGAGCGGCGAGGGCACCGTACATGCATTACTCCCGGTTCAAATGGGACCTTTAGTCCCGGTAGGTGCCACGAACCGGTACTAAAGGGTGCGATACCCATTAGTATCGGCTCGTGGCACGAACCGGTACTAAAGGTCTGCCACGAACCGGTACTAATGGGGTTGAGACCTTTAGTACCGGTTCGTGCCATGAACCGGTACTAATGGTGCAATTTTCAAATCCTACCCCGTGTATCGCCTTTTCAGTTTTGTAAGAAGCAAAAGAAAATGATAAAAACTTCAAAAGTTTGTTTGCAAATTTTTAGGATCCTGAAATTCTAAAAGGAAAAAAAAGTTATGATCAAATTTTAGTTTTTTTTGAATTTTTGTTAAATCTGGTCAAACTATGTTCAAACTACTTATTCAAGAAGTATTAGTGTTAATAAATAATTATTCAAGAATATTAGTGTTACTAAATAATTATTTCAGTTTTTTTGAATTTTGGTCAAATCTGGTCAAACTATGCTCAAACAATGGTGAAACTACTTATTCAAGAAATAATAGTGTTACTAAATAATTATCTCAGTTTTTTTGAATTTTGGTCAAATCTGGTCAAACTGTGGTCAAACTATGGTCAAACTGTGGTCAAACTATGGTCAAACTTCTTATTCAAGAAATATTAGTGTTACTAAATAATTATTGTTTTTTAGAACAATAGTTTCAAACTCAAACAGTGAAATGTGTGACTTCATGCTCAAGCTAAATTCCTGAGGGTTAATAGGATTGACATCTTACTATTGTCAGGAAAACAACAAGTGCAGACTTTGAAACGAGGGAGAATAGAACCCGGAAGTTAAGCGTGCTCAGGCTGGAGTAGTGAGAGGATGGGTGACCGTCCGGGAAGTTAGATGATTTGGAATGATGAGGGGTGATTAGAGATTAGAGATTAAATTGAGCAGTGATGAGGGGTGATTAGAGATTAGAGGTTAAAATAATTCAGAAATTTAAAAATAAAAAAATAAAAAAAAATCAAAAAACAAATTTCAAAAAAAAAATCATGAAATTTCCTTTAGTACCGGTTGGTGTTACCAACCGGGACTAAATGTCGACCTCCAGGCAGCGGCCACGTGGAGGGCCTTTACTCCCGGTTCGTATAAGAACCGGGACTAAAGGGGAAGGCTATGCAAAAGGGCCCATGTTTGAGTTAGGGGGGGGGGGCAATCACGTAATGCATCGCTATTTCCAAAAAGAAAAAAAACGTAATACAGTCGCTAATAACGGTCCTGCTCGATCGTTAGGGGGTGGCATGCCCTGTCATTTCTTGGCTCCGCCACTGCACCTCAGCATGCATGCCACATCAGATTTTTAGTTCCCACTACCACTAATTCCCTCACCATGCGGCATTCTAAATCACCAGATATGCCATGTCACATCATATTGTTTTTCATGGTAATACGTGTCTTATTTATATAGAATAAAAATCAAGTTGCAAGGCATGTAAACACCGACCATACATAATTGAAAAGACAAAAAAATCCTATGCAAAATACCAGCGCATGTCCCTTTCCTTCAACACCACCGAAGCGGCCGCCAAAGAATAAAAAAACAGATGCTGATGGAGGACACAAGCTCCAAAACTGTCTGCTGACATGTTACTACAATAATTCGAGGAACAGTTAGAAGCCTATCTATATTGGCTCAAAAAACATATATAGATTGTTAATGTGCATAGTGTAATGCATTGTAACAATCCAACAAATGGTAACACCCAAACATTCAGCCTATATTGGTATGCGATTTTTCAAATGATACTCTTTTTTTCATTTTCTATCTAATGTTGACTAAATGTACCGCAGCAACGCGTGGGGTGTTATCTAGTTCGTTTAGTCCAGAAACGCTGCCGCTGCATGGGGCTTCATGCATGATCGGTTGCATGCATGAACGGCCTCCGCTCGGATGACGCGTGATGCTTGTTCTTTCTGTTGATGACGTGTGATGGTTGTTCGGATGTTTTCAGAAGCACCGGGTGACTCCAACGCCACCGCTCCACCGTCGTACACGACTATAAAGTTCTCCTTCCCTCCTGCCTCGCCAAGCCAGCCCTGCCCACCCCACCATCAAGCTTGGTTTTCTTGTCCGTCATGGCCCTGTCTCGCTCTCCTGGAGCGACGGCGGCGGCGCCGTCCGGTCGTCCCATCCCAGCGTCCTTTTTCTGCTGCGGCTCTTCCCATGCCGGCCTCGGACATGGCGAGCAGGTCCTTTGCACCGGCGGCGGCTGAGCCCAGGAGGACATCTCAAGAGAGACGCAGCCTTGGAGCGGAGTAGCGTGTCGCAGGCTCATGGCGCCGTGGCTCGGAACGCGGCGATGATGGCCGGATGGCGTTCTTGTGCTCGGTGGCATTGAAGGTGAGGTAGCACGCGAGGGGCTCCTCGAGGCCCCTCGCCGACGCCCGGACATCGTCATCCGCCGCGATCATCTCTGCCATGCTCGCCGGGAATTGCGGGTCCCCCGACTCCTTTACCACGACGAGGCTCTCTTGCAGCCAGCGTCCACGCCTCGCGTGTCGCCTCTGCGGCACGGTGGTCGCCGCCGGAGTCTATGGCTGACGTCCTCCTCTTCAGCCCGCCGCACGGCTTCACGTGTAGGCTGTAGCCGCCGCTGCTCCCTGGCCGTAGGCTGCCGCTTCCCGAGGCCTCCCCCTCCCGGCTGAACTTCTCTGCAATATCCTGCTCAAGTACATTTCAGTCACTAAAGTTCAGTTCTCCTGCTTTCCAAAGGTTGGAAATGTTCCTCAACAGCCTAGCCATTCTGGTTGTTCATCTACAGGTAGATTACTTCTCTTTGCTTTGGTATTTCTGTCTTAGATTACTATGTATATTGTTGCATGGTCTTGCATAACACATATGTCTGTTCTTTAAGGATCAATCCTTGCTTTCTTAGTTACGCAATCGTTTGGAGAGATCATACTTGGATATCTCTATAGCTTGAATTTCCAGTTTGACATCCTCCGGTTCGTCCTCCGTACACGACGATCTGTTGATCATGTAGATGATCTCTGTTTTGCCTTCCTTCTTCTATAGAAGAAAGCAATATTCAGTAGTAATTTTTCGGCAGTACTTCGCTGGCTACTACTTGGTCTGTATTGTAGTGCTTGATACTTCTCCTATAGAAGAAATCAATGTTTAGTAGTAATTTTTCGGTAGTATTTCGCTGGCTACTGCTTAGTCTATACTGTAGTGCTTGCTACGCCTTGTTTTTGCAGTATTTTCTTTGCTTGCTACTACAGTTTTGTAGTAATTTTTTAGCTTGCTACTACCTCTTCTTCTATTACCTTTTCACTTGGTACTACATGTTCTGTTTCTGTACTTTTTTCTTGTAGTGAAGGCAGAGAATATGCATCCTTTTAAGTCTCCAACTGTGCTATCTTCTCTCAGATTAATCTCACTGTCCTGTTTGGCGTTAAATTCTTTGTATTTCTCTTGGGATCTTGATGGACCTAATAATCTTCTCTGAATTTAATCATGATGTAGGACCGATGGAAGATGATCAGAGCGCGGCTCTGGACACTGCAGGAATTCATACGGATCGCCACCAATTTTAATTGAAGATAACCGTGAAATGCATGCAAAAGAAACTAAAAACATAATATACAGAGATAATTGATTCTCATAGTCACTTACCCACAAAGAAAGCTACATGATATAGTTTCTTTACTAGTAGGTATATATTTTTAGTAATGGGTGCTCCCTGTGTAAAGTAATATGAGAGCGTTTAAATCACTATGATCTAAACGCTCTCATATTACTTTACAGAGGGAGTACATGATAGTATCCTCTTTCTGTACAGGCCCAGTAAATTTTATAGGTTAAATTATTAATTGTTGCACATAGTTGGATTTGTTTCTAAGTCCTAATTTGTTCTATAACAGTAAGTGTGACAGTAAGAATGTAGTTCTCCAGAGTTCAGTGCTACGATTAAGTAATTCATGTAGTGAGTAAATGGATTGTCGGCGTTCTGGGAACGGGGGTACCCAGACTTACCTGCCTTTGGCCTGCGGTGTGGCTCAAGGGGTGGCCCAGTACGGCCCATCTTCATCAACACGAGCTCAAGACCCTCACGAGGGGCCAAGCCTCACGGGGCGAACGACAGGAAGCTTCGTCAGGCACGGCCTCGTCAGGCTGGCTCCCGAGGAGGCGGAGAGATCTAGGCGGGGTACCTCACGAGGTGCGCATGACGCAAGCCATGACGACCGAGGGCGCCAGGCGGGCGCCAGCCCGCACAGTGTCCTCATTTCCCCTTTGGTGCAAAGGAGGCAAGCGTAGGCCAAGGCATCAGGCAAAGGCAACCATTTTGGTGCAACAAGACCAAGATCAGCAGAACGACAGGAAGGAGGTCATCGTGGAGCCCAAGCCAGCGTCATCGTCAGAGTCTTTGGCAGGCGAGGACCGACTTTAGTCAGGATAAGTGTACTAGATGTTCCCCTTCAAAATGGCCAATTGTTGGCGCCCTCCCCGCTCAATATTTGGGAAGAGGCCCAGGGCCTCCCCCTATAAATAGGAATAACCACCCACAGGGTGGAGGGATCGATGAGATCGATCGACCGGACCTGATCTAGAGGATCGGCATCCAGAGAGAGAGAAAGAGAGGCGACTGAACTCCCCTAGCAGTTCATCGCACCAACTCAAGAACAGTCCCTCGCGAGGCTGTTCTTCCCTTGTATTGTTCATCATCAGCCCCAGAGGCAATCCACCACACCACACATTGGAGTAGGGTATTACACCACAATGGTGGCCCGAACCAGTATAAACCTCATGTCCCTTGTGTTGTTCTTTGTGTAGTTTAGATCCTTGTGGGGCGGCGAGGCGTAGGTGGGTTGGAGGTGCGATCTCTGCGTGCACCCTAGAGTTCGAACCTAGAGGGTCTTCCGGAACCCGAAATCCGACATTTGGCGCGCCAGGTAGGGGTGCACCAGAATCCGCCTTCTGTCGCCTCGCGCCCCGTCGCATCGTCATCATCATGTCCGGCGACCCAACGGGCAATCCCGATCCCTGGGTAGCCTGGCCCGCCCGTGCAGAGCCGCTCGCCCAGGGCGACCTCAACCCTGTGCCACAGCGCCCGCAGATCCGCAGGGCGCTCGGGCCATGGCGACGCGTATGCGTCAGCGACGTCGGCTCTCACGCCCTGGCGAGTGCGACCGGCGGCGAGGGCCTCGAGCCACGCCGAGGCCACGACGCCGTACACCCGACGGGAGCAGGCGAACTCAAGGGCCGCACTCACGGTGGCCCGAGAGCTACTGCAATGCTATGGCGACCGGTTTTCCGGGTATTGATTTCCAGAAAATGGCCGTCGTGCTCACCAGCCCCAGGATTACTGTTAGCTGGTGAGGCACCAACTTGATACAGAAAATTCCAAGCAAAACACAAAGTATGTAGTACAAGACCATTCGGTGCGTGAGTACAACAAATGGTTTCTAGTGGTTGATGGCGAAGCGGTTTGTGGATCATCGCGTCTATGGGACTCCATTTCCCACGGAACAGTGACCAGGTTAACTCCTATCTTCGCGAGGCTCCTATCGTCGTTGCTTAGTTCCGGGGCTGACTCCGCAACATTCCTCTCCATGCAAGAAATCTGGCCAAGACGATAGCCAGGGACAAGCCAGTGAGTACTTTGAATGTACTCGCAAACATTATGAATACTGAAATAATATAAATCAAGTACTGATATAGTCCATGATCACGTTGACAGTCATAAATAAGAGTCTCCTATGCATGCGAGCATGTGGTTATATGCGACATGAACGTGCAATAACGGAATGTAAAATAAAATGCCACAGTCGGGCGTCTGGGCGACACCACATAAAGGGCTTATGAAAGAAAGTAAAAACAAACAATGCGACAGTCGGGCGTCTGAGCGACACCACATAAAGGGCTTATGAAAGAAAGTAAAACAAACAATGCCACGATCAAGGCCTCGAGCGACACCACATAAAGGGCTTATGAAAGAGAGTAAAAACAAACAATGCCACAGTCGGGCTTCTGAGCGACACCACATAAAGGGCTTATAAAAGAAAGTAAAAACAAACAAAATATTCCCAATGAATATCCCGGAGGTAGAACCATCCCAGAGATACTCGATAAATAATGTAACGGGTTAGTCCATAACAGAAATAATGATCATGGGGTTAGTCCATAACAGAAATAATAACCATTGTCCTCACAAGTCACTAGTCGGTATCCGAATTTATACTAACCGCTTCTCCTCCGAAGACCGACACAAGGACCAACCCTTGACCCATCCTGCATCTGTAATCCTTAACCATGGACACGGCTTACGAATAGGTTTAATCTCTGCAGAGGGTGTACTCTTTTCCCACGAGTAACGAATTCCTTTAGTCCATCGGGACTAATTCCGTCACTGATCTTTTAATTGAAAACACACCGACTTGCACACACCACTTATCTTACGGTGCTGGAATCACCCATGACACTTGTTAAGCAAAACTCTAAGTGGGAGGCTACAACCTCGCGTAGCATGGGATCAAATTTATACGCGCTCTCTAAGGGGTGGCCTCCTCTCGGTCTCAACCGAAACACCCATGCCCCGGACCAGGTGGCATGCCTACCGCTTCAACCGATATCTTCCACCAGGGCCTCTCATGCGGTGTGTGCTAGAAAGGGGTTGATGATCGATCGAACTGTACCCTACTTGCGGTAGGGACAAGTGGTAATCTGAAACAAGTATGGGGTTCTTGGTACAAGACTCGATCTACGGATCGACTCAGGAGGTTTATAAATTCCCTGCATGACATGTATCACAAATATATATCAACCAACAGAATCAACATTCATTATACCTTACTATGCCATACCGGACATAACCGCCTCGACGGAGACCGGCGACAAACTCATGCCTACCCAAGGCAGAGGTTTTTCCCGGATTCCTCCCGGTATGCATGCAAGGCATATGAGGATGATTACCAACACAAGTGTGTTCATTTCCAACAGCATGGAAATCACTAATATGCATCAATGCAATTGATCATATCACATGAAATAACAAGTATTCCAAAAATAAGGTGGTGTTATAAACGTGTCAACGAACACACCAAAAATATTATGCCGGGTTCAGAATGCTTGCCTTCAGGTTGTGTAGAGGCAGGGTGCATCCTAAAAACTTTTGCAAGCTTTCTTCTTCTCCAAAAGTCTTATTTTCAAAAATATTCAAACAACACATACTTTAAAAACAGCACAAAAAAGTTGTCTGAATTTTTTTCAAATAAATCTTAAAATAAGCTAGACTAAATTTGTGAGAGGTAGGAAAAAGAATCAATTCATTTGGAGTTGTATTTAAAAAGTTACAGCCAGTCAATGTTTTGATCAAAATCTGTTATTTAAATTAAAACAGAAAAAGAAAAAGATTCGAATAAACACGTACACATCGAAAGCGTATTCGGGAAGTATGCTTCCACTTATCCAGCGTGGACGGCGCGGGGAGTCACTGACAGTGGGTCCAGGTGGCCCACTAGTCAGGTTTGACTAGTCCGCCTCCCCTCTTCTTCCTCTGCCCGACAGGGGGCGGAACTCCGGCAACGCTCGCCGGCGAACGGCGGCACCGTTCGGGAAATTGAGATCACCCGCGGACTCAGGGGGCTGAGGCGGTCACTCCGGTGGTCGTTTTGGCCTCAGGGGTGGACGGAGCTGCCGGCGGCGAGCTTCGCGGCGGACGGTGGCCGTCGGGCAAAGTTAATTTCTGCCCGCGGCGAGTCCCGATCAAGATTGAATAGGGGGATGGACTCATGAGAGGGAGGGGGAGTTCCTGGTGAAGAGAGTGGAGTGGGGGAGGCCCTGGTGGCGCCAGAATGGCCGAGGCAGTAGCGGCGGCTGCGGTTGCCGGAGATGGGGACGGAGACCTCCCCGGGTCGATTGGCTGCCAACAGGGGTCCTAGGGGAATGGCTAGGGGCTGCCTGCCTGCGGGGACGAGCTCGTGGCTTCTTAAATAAGCGATCGGGGTCGGTTCCGACGGTAGCCGCGGATAAGGTCGCCGGCAACCGCCATTCTGTAGCTAGGGCGTCGTGGCGGCGACGAGCGCTAGTGGACACACTTGAGGATGAGCTTGTGCTGCTCCAGGAGGCAGGTGGCGAGCGGGGGAGGCTCGGGCGGCGCCGACCTGAGCAGGGTTGTCGGGCGGCGGTGGCGGCTAGTCCTTGGCTTGCCGGAGACGTGGCGAGGGTCTATTTGGCGCGTTGCGGTGAGGAGGGGCGCGTGGCACGGCTCTGCAGAGCGGTGGCAAACCAGGGTGCGACAGCGTCGGCTCGGCGCGTGATGCGTGCAATACGCTGTGCTCTGCTCGCGCCCACGACGCTGCAGGCGTGCTCGACGAAATGCTATGGCATGTTAGGGGCTCCAAACCACAAGAAAGTTAGCAGGGTGGGGTTATAGTCTAAGGCAAAACCATTGGACATGCTGGTCAGTCGGGATTAAGTTCACAGTGTAAACAAAACCCATGTCAAAACAGATCATGCCCATAAGGTGTTTGACAAAATGCCAAGGGCACTTAGGCATTTCTTGGAGTGGCCAAAACTTCCAGAGTGGGGTCTCTTTAGATGAAAGAGCGGGTGGTAAGGTTAGTTTGTCCAAAGCACAAACTTGCTAGTGCAAGTTTTGCAAAACTTCAATTCTGGACAGAAAGCAAATGGCATTGTTGCAATCACTTAGAATAATCCAATGGGTCCACTCTCCTAGACTTAAGGGTTTGGCAAGGAGGACTACCAGTAGGAAAAGGAATCATGGATCAAGGAGCAACTAAAAGGTGGTTGCTGTACAAAACCTCAAGTTGGACCAGAATGGAAAAGAGGATGATTCACTCAGTTTTTCCAAAGGACAACACTAGGTTATTGCATAAAGTTGGATACTATGCTGCTACTGATATCCCATAATTTTGGTGGAAACTTTAAAGAAATAAATAAAAAGGTTGTAGTGCAAATCTGCCCACTGGACCAGCTTTTTAAATATGGTGTAGAGCTCAAAATATTCAATGGGCAGAAGATATTTTTGCACAAAAGTGGTTCAAATACTCCATATGACATCTCCAAATTTTGGTGGGATTTTTGAATGAATTTATAAAAGGGTTGTAGTACAAATGGGATCATAAAACTATGGGAAACCATTTTTCAAGAAAGTAAAGATCAGGAAGAATATTATATAATTAATTCTTCCGATAAAAGAAAAGATTTTCTTGAGAGGGTAAACAAGTCCAATATCATAAGTGAAAGGTTTTCATCTTAGGAACAACTCCAAGATAACCAAGAAAAGAATGGTTACGAAATCAAGAAAACCAAGAAAAGGAAAGTTAAATTTCTGGCAAGATTTTAATTAACAAAACAAGGTTAAAATTTTTGGGGTGTCACAACACTACCCCCCTTAAGGAAAATCTCGTCCTCGAGATTTGCTAAGAGTTGTTTTAATAGAGATATACATATTAAAACAAATGCCGCTACAGTGAGAGGGCAATAAGTGGTGCAAAAATATAGTGTGGGGACACTGGCGCTGCGTGGAAAAATCTATGGTTAGGAGCAAAAACGAGAGATTTCTACGCTGTATATAGATTTAGAATAAATTCTAAATCTCAAAATCGCTAGTTGCACCGAGAGCACAGTGCTCTCTCTGGTCGACAGTGGACCCGGCCCCTTGTCGGCCTCTTCTTCTCCTCCGGCTCTTTCTTCTTCCTCTCTCCCGCGTGCTTTCCGCTCCTCTGATGGCGCCTAGCACGTAGGGCATCTAGGCCGTACTGCGGTAGTGCGTGGCGTGCTAGCTGCCAGTGCAGCGTGCACTCACTTCGCGGGCTAGTGTGCTGTCGGCACTGCTCGAGGATTCGCCTCCGAACACCGGCGATCGGGCGACGAGCGGCGCTGGTGGACATCACCCACCGTACACCGAGCTCGAGCTATAAAACGGCCGAGGTGTTCTTCTCTTTTCCTCACACCTGGCCTCGCTTCTCCTCCTCCTTCCTTCTCCTCTGTTTCCGTTTGCCGAAGCTCAAGGCTAGGCTCTAATGGCGGCGGTGGTGCCGGACTAGTACGTGATCCTGTTGTGCGGAGGGCTGGCAGCGGTGCTGGGGCTCTCCGTGCTCCTGTGCGCGATGATCCTCGATGATCGTCACGATGCTGCTGCTCGGGTGTTGGCTCTCTGCGGTGGTGGTGATCATGAGGAGTAGGTGGGGTGTGTCGGGCGCTGACTGTTGTCGGGAGGTGCTCAGTTAGATGTAACACCGTTGCAAAAATTTTGCAAGCAGTGTGTGTGTGTTCGAGTAGTTGTGGTTGTGAGTCTGCTGCCGTGGTGCTGCGGGAAACAAAAAAAATAATCCATGTCGTGAGGAGATGTATGATGCAGCAATTCAGGGAAAAGAATTCTCACTCCAGGGTTTTTCGCGAGAGAAAACAGTAATACACTAGAGTCAAACCGCAACAGAGCTACTCACATTAACAGAAACTAAATGATTTGCTCGCCGCACAAACTCGGGGTACCACGCATAAGTTACAACACACAAACAAATGTTGCAGCAATGAACACAGCAGTGACGCCTAAAATGAAAACGGTAACTGGACGGGGTCCCGAGAAAACGTCTCTGGTACTGGGATACACTCTTCTTCTATCGGGGAAAGTGGATTGACCAGACGATGAATGTGCCTCTCTGGTCGGGCCTCGATAATCTGCCGATGGCGATCGAGGATTTAAATCGCGAGACTCGGAGATAACCCATCACGCGTTGGGTTAAACGCTCTTGAGCGATGACGTCATTGACGCGGTTGGCAGACTGGGTCTCTCAATTCGTCCACCGGAAAAGATGTTACTCCTCCGGGTGCTGCACGGCTCGGAAAGTAATAATACCCTCGTTTGTTGGCATAGGGTACCGCGAATCGGCGAGCAAGCGCCAGATGCCGCAGCTTCTACGACCATATGTGGGGTCGACATAGATTTCCCACGAAGGAGACCTCCGTTGGGTCTTGGTTTGGGTTTAGGAGGGATGGATGCTGCTGCCCGGTATCTCGAGGTGGAAGGGTGATCCTTGATTTGAACAGCTCGTCTTGGGGTGGCTGGGTAGCGCCCATGGTACTGCAGGTAAAATCCCACAATATTTTGAGAAAACTACCCGGGGTTGCATCTGGGGTTCTCAGATAAATACTAGGGCTCGGCATGGCAAGAAATGGTTGTGAGGAGGATGCACAAGGCGAGGGATGCTTGGCAAGGTCACGCGGTGTCCTTTATATAGCACTGGAGCTGGGTCATTTTACCGTGGAGAATGGTAATGCATTAGCCGGGTCAGCTCCAAGGGTCGGGGTCAAGCCACAGATACACATATCTCACTAAAGTGACGTATCACTGTGGGAAATGTCGGGGTGGTTTTGGTAGCTGTGCCTGGGATAGAAAAATCACACTGCATGCTAATATATCCATGCAAGGCTACTATTTAAAATGGAGGCACGATGACAGGCTGCGTTTATTTACAAGGTAACACGATTACAAAGCGAGGATACACTGGGACTCGACACTACTTGGGTGACTTAGTCTACCTCGTTTACATCCAAGCGGGCGTGCCTTATGGATGTCGAGGCTTCTCCACGGGTCTCACCGTCGGAATTAGCTGGATAGGGTTGAGGGGCTGCAGGCTCGGGGTAGCGATGATGACCATCGCGGGGATTGTTGGCCACAACCCCGTTGGAGTGTGCTCCCAAAAGGCGACGAAGCACTTCTGGGGTTATCAAAGCATCTTGGTTGATGGATGGGGCTGACCTCAGGGTCTCGATCGGGTGTCCGAACAGCACGACTGGGTTGTCGGCGTCGGGCTCGTTTCCTTCTCTCGCCGGGGCTCGACGAACCAGCTCTCCACGAGCTGCGATCATATCAATGGTGATTTGATCGAACAGTTCCTCCAGTGCACCTACATAGCGCACTAGGTGCAGCAATGCAGGATCCGTCTCGTGATCTCCGTTGGCAACTTGGGGTGGTCTTCCATACTCTTCACGTCTGGGGTAGTAGTGGAACGAGCGACAGTTAACTCTAGGTGACAGGTGCCGGAGATGAACTATAGCCTCTCGAGCAGCTAGTTGGATGGCTTGTGGCTCAAAGGAAGTTGTTCTTCCGGTGAACCTGTAGGGGCGCTCTGGTGCGAGACCCCTACCGTAGATGTGTCTGATGGCCCATTGTGTGGCTCTCACCACTCATGGGTCCTTGGTACACAACATATTCGGGTGGCTCTTCTAATGCATAGGCACGGCGGGTGAGGTTTGCGAGTATGGTCCCAAAGCCTCCAAGGTTGGTTGCTGTGGTCTCCTTGTGCATGACGGGACCAGGCATTGTGGCTCAGTTTGGGGTAGCGGCTGTGCTGTGTTGGGTTGGGGCTAGCGTGCCCTTTTTATGGGAAAAAGGGACGGAGTCTTCCTTCGCACGCTTGCAAATGAGACACCTTGGGTGCTGGTCACGGGTGCGTGATCGACAGGCTAGGTTGATAGGTTGGGCACCGAGTGCCAAAAGATGTCGGGTCATTGTGTGGCTATCTTGCACGAGAAGCTTGGCTGGGGGTTCGGTTATGGTCTGGTGGGTTGGTTTGCCTAAGTTTATTGACCTGACTAAGATAGGTTTAGCCATTGGTCAGCCTGGCTCTGATACCAAGTCTGTGGCGACCGGTTTTCGGGTATTGATTTCAGAAAATGGCCGTCGTGCTCACCAGCCCGGGATTTCTGTTAGGTGGTGAGGCACCAACTTGATCTGAAAATTCAAGCAAAACACAAAGTATGTAGTACAAGAACATTCTGGTCTGTGAGTACAACAAATGGTTTCAAGTGGTTGATGGCGGAAGCGGTTTGTGGATCATCAGCGTCTATGGGACTCCATTTCCCACGGGAACAGCTGACCAGGTTAACTCCTATCTTCGCGAGGTTGCTATCGTCGTTGCTTAGTTCCGGGGCTGACTCCACAACATTCCTCTCCATGCAAGAAATCTGGCCAAGACAATAGCGAGGACAAGCCGGTGAGTACTTTGAATGTACTGCAAACATTATGAATACTGGAATAATATAAATCAAGTACTGATATAGTCCATGATCACGTTGCTAGTCATAAATAAGAGTCTCCTATGCATGCGAGCAGGTGGTTATATGCGATATGAATGTGCAATAACGGAGTGTAAAATAAAATGCCACAGTCGGGCGTCTGGGCGACACCACATAAAGGGCTTATGAAAGAAAGTAAAAACAAACAATGCCACAGTCGGGCGTCTGAGCGACACCACATAAAGGGTTTATGAAAGAAAGTAAAAACAAACAATGCCACGATCGGCGTCGGCGACACCACATAAAGGGCTTATGAAAGAAAGTAAAAACAAACAATGCCATAGTCGGGCGTCTGAGCGACACCACATAAAGGGCTTATAAAAGAAAGTAAAACAAACAAAATATTCCCAATGAATATCCCGGAGGTAGAACCATCCCAGAGATACTTGATAAATAATGTAACGGGTTAGTCCATAACAGAAATAATGATCATGGGGTTAGCCCATAACAAAAATAATAACCATGGTCCTCACAAGTCACTAGTCGGTATCCGAATTTATACTAACCGCTTCTCCTCCGAAGACCGACACAAGGACCAACCCTTGACCCATCGGTGTAATCCTTAACCATGGACACGGCTTTACGAATAGGTTTAATCTCTGCAGAGGGTGTACTCTTTTCCCACGAGTAACGGATTCCTTTAGTCCATCGGGACTAATTCCGTCTACGGTCTTTTAATTGAAAACACACCTGACTTGCACACACCAGCTTATCTTACCGGTGCCTGGAATCACCCATGACACTTGTTAAGCAAAACTCTAAGTGGGGAGGCTACAACCTCGCGTAGCATGGGATCAAATACGCTCTATGGGGTGGCCTGCCCTCCCGGTCTCAACCGGAAACACCCATGCCCCCGGACCAGGTGGCATGCCTACCGGCTTCAACCGAAATCTTCCACCATGGCCTCTCTGTACGGTGTGTGCTAGAAAGGGTTTGACGACTGACTGAACCGTACCCTACTTGCGGTAGGGACAAGTGGTAGTACGAAACAAGTATGGGGTTACTGGTACAAGACTCGATCTACGGTCGACTCAGGAGGTTTATAAATTCCCTGCATGAAATGTATCACAAATATATATCAACCAACAGAATCAACATTCATTATACCTTACTATGCCATGCCGGACATAACCGCCTCGACGGAGACCGGCGACAAACTCATGCCTACCCAAGGCAGAGGTTTTTCCCGGATTCCTCCCGGTATGCATGCAAGGCATATGAGGATGATTACCAACACAAGTGTGTTCATTTCCAACAGCATGGAAATCACTAATATGCATCCATGCGATTGATCATATCACATGAAATAACAACTATTCCGAAAATGAGGTGGTGTTATAAACGTGTCAACGAACACACCAAAAATATTATGCCGGGTTCAGAATGCTTGCCTTCAGGTTGTGTAGAGGCAGGGTGCATCCTAAAAACTTTTGCAAGCTTTCTTCTTCTCCAAAAGTCCTATTTTCAAAAATATTCAAACAGCACAAAAAAGTTGTCTGAATTTTTTTCAAATAAATCTTAAAATAAACTAGACTAAATTTGTGAGAGGTAGGAAAAAGAATCAATTCATTTGGAGTTGTATTTAAAAAGTTACAGCCAGTCAAAGTTTTGATCAAAATCTGTTATTTAAATTAAAACAGAAAAAGAAGAAGATTCGAATAAACACGTACACATCGAAAGCGTATTCGGGAAGTACGCTTCCACTTATCAAGCGTGGACGGCGCGAGGAGTCACTGACAGTGGGTCCAGGTGGCCCACTAGTCAGGTTTGACTAGTCCGCCTCCCCTCTTCTTCCGCCTGACAGGGCGGAACTCGGAACTCGGCAGCTTCGCGTGACAGCGGCACCGTTCGGGAAATTGAGATCACCCGCGGACTCAGGGGGCTGAGGCGGTCACTCGGGTGGTCGTTTTGGCCTCAGGGGGTGGACGGAGCTGCCGGCGGCGAGCTTCGCGGCGGACGGTGGCCGTCGGGCAAAGTGAATTTCTGCCCGCGGCGAGTCCCGATCAAGATTGAATAGGGGGATGGACTCATGAGAGGGAGGGGGAGTTCCTGGTGAAGAGAGTGGAGTGGGGGAGGCCCTGGTGGCGCCGGAATGGCCGAGGCAGTAGCGGCGGCTGCGGTTGCCGGAGATGGGGACGGAGACCTCCCCGGGTCGATTGGCTGCCAATGGGGGTCCTAGGGGAATGGCTAGGGGATGCCTGCCTGCGGGGATGAGCTCGTGGCTTCTTAAATAAGCGATCGGGGTCGGTTCCGACGGTGGCCGCGGATAAGGTCGCCGGCGACCGCCATTCTGTAGCTAGGGCGTCGTGGCGGCGACGAGCGCTAGTGGACAAGCTTGAGGATGAGCTTGCGCTGCTCCAGGAGGAGGCGGTGGCGGCGGGGAGGCTCGGCGGCGCCGACTGGCGAGGTTGTCGAGGCGGCCGTGGCGGCTAGTCCTTGGCTTGCGGAGGCGTGGCGAGGGTCTGTTTGGCGCGTTGCGGTGAGGAGGGGCGTGGCGGCGGCTCGCAAAGCGGTGGCAAACCAGGGTGCGACGATCGGCTCGGGCGCCGCACGTGCGTCTACGCGTGCTCTGCTCGCGCGCCGAGCACGCACGGGCGTGCTCGATTTAAATGCTATGGCATGTTAGGGGCTCCAAACCACAAGAAAGTTAGCAGGGTGGGGTTATAGTCTAAGGCAAAACCATTGGACATGCTGTTCAGTCGGGGATTAAGTTCACAGTGTAAACAAAAACTCATGTCAAAACAGATCATGCCCATAAGGTGTTTGACAAAATGCCAAGGGCACTTAGGCATTTCTTGGAGTGGCCAAAACTTCCAGAGTGGGGTCTCTTTAGATGAAAGAGAGGGTGGTAAGGTTAGTTTGTCCAAAGCACAAACTTGCTAGTGCAAGTTTTGCAAAACTTCAATTCTGGACAGAAAGCAAATGGCATTGTTGCAAGCACTTAGAATCATCCAATAGGTCCACTCTCCTGGACTTAAGGGTTTGGCAAGGAGGACTACCAGTAGGAAAAGGAATCATGGATCAAGGAGCAACTAAAAAGGTGGTTGTTGTACAAAACCTCAAGTTGGACTAGAATGGAAAAGAGGATGATTCACTCAGTTTTTCCAAAGGACAACACTAGGTTATTGCATAAAGTTGAATACTATGCTCCTACTGATATCCCATAATTTTGGTGGAAACTTTAAAGAAATAAATGAAAAGGTTGTAGTGCAAATTTTCCCACTGGACCAGATTTTTAAATATGGTGTAGAGCTCAAAATATTCAATGGGCAGTAGATATTTTTGCACAAAACTGGTTAAAATACTCCATATGACATCTCCAAATTTTGGTGGGATTTTTGAATGAATTTATAAAAGGGTTGTAGTACAAATGGGACCATAAAACTATGGGAAACCATTTTTCAAGAAAGTAAAGATCAGGAAGAATATTATATAATTAATTCTTCTGATAAAAGAAAAGATTTTCTTAGGGTAAACAAGTCCAATATCATAAGTGAAAGGTTTTCATCTTAGGGAACAACTCCAAGATAACCAAGAAAAGAATGGTTCTGAAATCAAGAAAAACCAAGAAAAAGGAAAGTTAAATTTCCTGGAAAGATTTTAATTAACAAAACAAGGTTAAAATTTTTGGGGTGTCACAAATGCAGGCTGCTGGAGGGCGGCCATGACGTGCTGCTGGAGCGGGTGGCAGAGCTCCCGGGCTTCGCCGCATCGGGGGCTCACCCCTTCTACACACAGCCGCCGCCTCAGGTCCAAGGCGGAGCACACGGAGGCCCCGCGCGCGCCCGCGCAGCTCCGAGTGGATTCCAAGGCCACTCCAACGCCAACCAGGCCGTCAGCACCGGGCTGACAATGGCGCCGCCTCCGCCCCTGGCCAGCGAAGGAGGACTCGCCATAGCCCACGGTCCCAGTGGGCTGCCGCGCTACCACCCCCAGGTTGGCGCCTCAAGCAGGGCTGCGTGGCACATGGGGCACTACAGCGAAGCATTCGGAGTGGCGTCCCTAGAAGAGTATGTGCCCCACATGATGGATCAAGGGCACGCGCAGGACGAAGACCATGGCTCGCTCCTCGGCCCAAGCTGGGGGGAAGAGACACCCGAAGCTGAGCTCTTTCAGGAGCCCCGGGAAATCCCCATCGAACGCGCTGGAGGCAGCGATTATCGGGTACCATTAATTCCTCAGGAGCAGGCATACGCTAACCATGGTCACATGAGGTATAGGTTGTCGCGGCGGATGGCTGCCCCAATCCAGCAGCTTCCTACCCCTCAGGAGGAGGGCGTCGGGGGCTGCAGGAGAGGGGCCGAGATCCGGCATCACCACCGCAGCGTTCGGAGCAAGGTGTCCTCAGGAGGTAGGCCCTCTGCTGGGGAGGTGCCTCAGGGCCTACCCCCGGCAGAGGACCCGTGGTCGTCGGGGGAACCGCTGGCGACCGCTCTACCCCATCGGCGGCGTCCTCGGTCTCCGGCCGTCGTCGATGGCACTAGAGTGTGGCGCAAGGCGGGGCCCTCGTCTGGCGATATGAAGCAAGGCCGGTACCTGTGAAGAAGGCCCAGTGCCTGTGAAGCTCGCCGCCCCGTGACACTCTCACGTAATAATGAGTGGGGCTGTACACGCCCCGGAGTCTCCGGAGAGCCGCCCTCGGGCCTCGGGGGCTCCCGCCCACGCCCAGTGGCAGCACTTAGCTCCGCGCTGGTGAGAAGACGTCGAAGACTAGACTAGGTGCCGGACGCGGCCTTTCTGCTTCTTTTTTGCCTTTCCTTTGGTTGCCATTTTTCCCCCGTTTGGATTTAAGTTGGATTTGAGCTTGATACTTGTGTGTGTTCGGGGAAGGGGTGTTTAGTCTCTTTCGAGCAATCTCTCGTGTTCTGGTTACTGCTTTACGTCCATCCCGCCTCAGCTGCCTCCCCTCGTGAGCCCCTCGCGAGCCGGGCCAGGCCTAGCATGCGTGCAGCCCGGACTGCCGTCGCCACACCCTCTCAGGAGGTTCTCATTACAGGTTCAATGGGCTCGTTCAGGGGGCACTCAGGACACCACAACCCTCCGCAGGCTATCTTGGGGCCCACGCGGGTCAAAGGTAAACAAGCCAGTCGGCTCGTCGCAAGACCAACCACGTGGCGTAGGCGTACGGGTAATATTGTGTCTACTAATGCGCTAACTGCAAGTTTTTACACGAGGGGCTCACCCTCCCAAAATGCTCTTACAACCTTCAGGGCCAAGCCCAGACTCTCTCTGCGCAGGATAGAAAGCAGGAACAACACGCGGTCAATCGGATAAATCCCCCAATGCATCCTCAAGGGCACCTCCTGAGTCGTCACTAGCATCGCTGGCCTCGCCATCACCCTCCGCGTCGCCGTCGGCAGCGTCCGGGCCGTTCACCACGCCGCCTTCATCAGCAACCACGAACACGCCGTCGTTATCAGTAGTGAAGGCCCTGACGAGGGCATCTACGTTGTCTTCCACCCAGTGCGCCAGGTCGCCCCGGATGGCCAAGGGTACCGGGGCGATGGCGCCATCGAAGTCAAAGTGGGGATCCATGTTCTGAAGATGACCGAAGACGCAAGAAAAAGCACGCCCGAGCAGGGCACGACTCCTCTCCTCCACCAACCTGTTGGCTCTGCCCGACCGCGCCTCCAGCTGCGTCACCACATTATTGAAGAACTGGAGGTTACCAACATAGTTAACCACATGAGGCTCCCCAACGGCCGCCTCACAGATGTTGCCCAAGGCCGTGTTAGCTCTTTCCCGGAGCGTGCGGAGCATAGGGCCATGCTCGTGCTCCAATATCTGCCGCTGGCGTATCTCGTCCTCGCTCCGCCGCGCGACGGCCTCAGCCGTGTCCACCCTTTGACGGAGAAGAAGCACCTCGGCGCCGGAGGAAGTCAGCTCCCCCTGTGCCGTGCCAAGGGCGGCCCGGGCAGCGTCCGCCCGCCGCATCACTTCATCCAGCTTGGCCCTCAGGGCGGCGGTCCTGCCTTCTGCTTCGACCTTAATCAACTCCAGCCTCTCCTCGAACTCGCGCTCGAGGTTTGAGCGGGCCGCCGCCACCCGGCGATCAACCTCTTCCGGGACTCGGGCCTCCCGCGCAGCGACATCGTCCTCCGCCTACGCCACCAGGCGCTCTCTCGTCTCCAGCCGCTCAAGATCATGGGCGCGCTCGGCGGCTTCCAGCGTCAGTGCCTCCTCACGCCTTTGGAGCTCCGCCTGGTCGACCGAAGCCCCCTTCATCGATGCAAGGGCCGCTTTGCGCAGCTCCACTTGCTGCTCCAAGGAGTTAATCCAGCCCTGAAGCTCCCGCGCCCGCTCCTCCGCAGCCTCGCGCCGCCGGTCAGCCTCCCGAGCCTCCCCGATGGCCCGGGAGCGGGCCTCCCAAGAAGGCGCCAGCGACACCTCGACTTTCTCATTGTCGAGGTCACGCTGGTGGCGCGCAAGGGCAACGGCCACCTTCAGCTTGCGCCTCTCTTCAGCTAGGCGCAGGCCCTCGGCCTCAAGGCGCGCGTCCTCGTCACCAAGCTCTACACCGAGCTGGCTCACTGCGTCAGCCGCCCTCCGGAGAAACCCTTGGCGAAGGGTGCGGCACTCCCGGGCGTGCTCGAGCACGTCTTCCGCGTCGTCCTCCGCCCCAGGCGTGCGCTGGGGGCCACGAACCAGCACTCCCCCTCTGGGCAGGGGGCTGGCACCCCCGCGATTGCCGGACGCGCCTCGCTAGAAGCCCGGCCCAGAGCCGGCTCGTCCTCAAAGGAAGAACGCAAGGCCGACCTCAGCCATTCGCCGTACACGACCAATCGAAGAGCCCAAGGCAGGCTGGCTATACCCCGGGAGGGCTCGCGAAGGAGGGCCGCGAGGTGCGCAGAATCATGATGCATCACAGGATGGCTCACCTCTCCAACCGGCCTCACCACGAGGGCAGTGCTTGAGCTCGGGGCGCTTGGGGACGGTGGATAGGGCGAGGCCTGGGGGGATGGCTCCTCAGCCGTCTCCGTGAGCTCGGCAGGAAGGGCCCTGCAGGGCAATGATCAGTTGAAGCAACGGGAAAGTAAGGAACTAAGAAAGGGGAAAGCTTACTCATCAATGGCGAAGTACTTCCTGCGCTTCAATAGGCGGCAAGGGTAATCATCACCCAAGGCCTCCTTTCTCTTTCGGAGAGCCTCGAAGTCTACGCGGAAGCGGCCTAGGAGCTCAGGGCAAGGGTCGGCCTGCGACGAGGAAGAAGCGCCAATGTGACCGGCATCGGGGGAATCGCCCTGGCCCACGCCGCCAGATGTCGCCCCACGAAGGGCGGCCGGGGCCTCAGGGGCCTCTGCCACGGGAGCCGCGGGCCGCGGCTCAACACCTCCAGCCGCCGCAGGACGGGCCTCCGGGGCTGCCGCCTCAGGAGTCCCGCATGGCGTCATCGTCTCGACGACGGCCTCCTCAGCTCCCGGCGGCCCTTGCCTCCCAGCTCCACCACTCAAGGAAGGACCACCGCAGGCAACCGGAAGGGCAACCACCACAACTGGGTTCTCACGAGGTCCCATGAGGCCCACGGGGCGCAGCCCCCATTCGTCAAAGCTGGGCATCTGCTTCACGAAATCGGCCCTGCTTGAGCAAAGGTATAGCAGGGCACCCTCTCGCTAGAGGCTGCCGGGGGAAGGGTCCCCAGTCAGGATCATGAGAACCTTCCTCAGCGCTTCAGGCGTCAGATCTTCCTCCTGAAGCCTCATGCGGTCTTCGCGCCCCACGAAGGCCCACATCCGGCAAGAATGGCGCTAGAGAGGGGCAATGCGGCACAGGAGGAACTCCTTCACTACCTTGGGTGCCGTCACACCGAGCGCCCTCAAGTTCGCATAAGCGGCGCTGAGCGAAGGCGAGCCGGGGCTCGTGGCGTCTCTGGCCCCAGCCCTAATTGGGGACAGCGGGCGAGGTAGGCTCCGAGAGCAGGGGGCTGGGCACTCCAACGTCTACGTACAATCACCGCTCTCGGAACCCAGTCGCAGGCGGGGGAAGGCTGAAATCAATCCTCGAGGCCGCTGTTTCTGGCGCGGCAAGGAAACTCACGCACCCCGAGCATTGGGTGCGGTCGCTGAGGCGCAAAGAGAAGAAGTGGCGCAGGAAGGCAACTGAAGGAGGAATGCCAACCATCGCCTCGCAAACAAAAGCGAAAACGGCAAGGAGAGTAATGGATTCGGGACCCAAATGCATCATGTGGATCTGGTAATGGGAAAGTCCGACATTGAAGAAATCAGAAAAGGGGGAACCAGTCCCGCCCACAAGGCGTCGGTAATGCGGACCTCGGTGACTATTACATCAATGGAGAAGTGAGACACGGGCAGACCATCGTCCTCCCTTTTCGTTGAAGATGGTGGCGAGGCCGAACTGACCTTGCCCAAGCCTTCCGGGTTGAGTATGATCGACCGATCGACAAAGCAGAGCCGTCGGCGACGGCGAGCGGGGCGAAGGCGCAGGCTTCCGCCCTTTCCCCTTCTTCGTCGGCGCCATGGCGACGGGAAGGGGGAGGATTCGAGATTGGATTGGAAGCAGAAGCTGGAACTCGAGAGGAGGAAGAGCGGGAGACGCGCGAGCGGCGAGAAGAGGGATGACTGTGTGCAACTGCGGGTCCGCCTAGCTGGGCGCAAAATAAGGAGGCATGGGGAAGCAGGGGCGCCCACATCCAATCAACCGCCACGCGACGCCCAAGGCCGCAGGCTGTTGGGGCCCGCGGTGCTTCGCACTTGCCCCTTCGCTCCTCTGCTAAGCCAAGTCCAGGCGCGCCTTGGGCCCGGGGGCTACTGTCGGCGTTCTGGGAACCGGAGTACCCAGACTTGCCTGCCTGCGGCGTGGCTCAAAGGGTGGCCCAGTACGGCCCATCTTCATCAACACGAGCTCAAGATCCTCGCGAGGGGCCAAGCCTCGCGGGGCGGACGACAGGAAGCTTCCTCAGGCACGGCCTCGTCAGGCTGGCTCGCGAGGAGGCGGAGACATCAAGGCAGGGTACCTCACGAGGTGCCCATGACGCAAGCCATGACGATCGAGGGCGCCAGGCGGGCGCCCCAGCCCGCGCAGTGTCCTCATTTCCCCTTTGGTTCAAAGGAGGCAAGCGCAGGCCAAGGCATAAGGAAAAGGCAACCATTTCGGTGCAACAAGACCAAGACCAGAAGAACGGCAGGAAGGAGGTCATCGTGGAGCCCAAGCCGGCGTCATCGTCAGAGTCTTTGGCAGGCGAGGACCGACTTTAGTTAGGATAAGTGTACTAGATGTTCCCCTTCAAAATGGCCAATTGTTGGCGCCCTCCCCGCTCAATATTTGGGAAGAGGCCCAGGGCCTCCTCCTATAAATAGGACTAACCACCCACATGGTAGAGGGATCGACGAGATCGATCGACCGGACCTGATCTAGAGGATCGGCATCCAGAGAGAGAGAGAGAGAGAGGCGACTGAACTCCCCTAGCAGTTCATCGCACCAGCTCAAGAACAGTCCCTCGTGAGGCTGTTCTTCCCTTGTATTGTTTTCATCATCAGCCCCAGAGGCAATCCACCACACCACACACTGGAGTAGGGTATTACACCACAATGGTGGCCCGAACAAGTATAAACCTCGTGTCCCTTGTGTTGTTCTTTGTGTAGTTTAGATCCTTGCGAGGCGGCGAGGCGTAGGTAGGTTGGAGGTGCGATCTCCGCGTGCACCCCAGAGTTCGAACCTAGAGGGTCTGCCGGAACCCGAAATCCGACATGGATGACACTTAGATTGTCAGAATGTGCTTAGTGTAGTACATAAATAATCCTACAGATGAGTTACTTGTATAGCACTTTCTAGGTATGTACAGCACGTTGAATTTTGCAAAGAGAGATAATTCTGAAGTTATTTCGTATTTGCTGTGTACATGCAATTTTGGTTTTTGTTTCATGTGGTCCATCAAGAATCAACGAAATAATGTTCAGAGTTGTTAGAACAAGACTCACCACATGCTTGGGACTAGCATGAACATGCTTCAGGAACTGAACAGAGAGAGCTCAGTCACTATTTATATGACAAAAGGAGCATGTCTATTTGTGCGTGGGAGTAAAGAGGTCCGTATTTGCATAGCACAGTAATACCTCGAAAGCTACAAGTACAGTAATTCAACATAGGCCAGGGACTTTCCCTGCTGCTCTAATCCGCTTGACCTGTTCAAGGGATGTTTTGTTGTTCCCGTATGGTCGATGACAATTTCATTGGAGGCCATCTGCAGCTCTTATATTTAGGACTGTCCCTATGATATGTCTTGAAGGTAGGTTTTGAAGACTGAAATCAGATCGGGTGACCGCTCACGCTACGTATATAAATGTGCATTCGAATTGTGGTTGTTTATCTCAGCACACCGCTTGCTCTCTTTCTTTATTCTTTTTTTTGGTAAAGTACAGTTCGCCCTTTTTAGTCATTTGTGATAATTTGGTGTGATAGAAAGCATGATACCATTGCTACCCCATCGGATATGGATGTCCCACGAGTACAATGAGAGGCTTAAATGTGCACATACACCTTCCGAGAAAACCCGGCTCCGATGGAAAGAAAATGCCAAGCAAGATGACATGCCAATAAGGCCTCGCCCTCCACAAAGAAAGTAGAAGATTTGTCTAAAGTTTTTAGACCCTCTTTGCACTCCCACTTTGTTCTCGAACTGGAAGCATATGCCAATCAGGAGGCTGCACTAGAATGACATAAGCTATGAATGACAGTAACACAAATCTTAGTACGAGAGTAGCAATGTGTACTTCCTACTTTGTAAAATATATCGATCATGTGATGAATAAATCTATGCTTGCAATTCACCTTTATACATTCCTTGGATTATTGTAACCCCAAATTGCACATATATTTTTTCTCTAAATTCTAAATTGGTCAAATAAAAGAAATTAGCAAACTAGCATTACTATGCCGTAACATATTTCGTCATGATGCATCAACGGGGCACGGCGTGCCGCCGCGTATTGCTAGTACAGTACTAAAGGTGAGAATGGATGGAGTTCATTTGGAGTATCATTGGATTATCCTTTCCTTGCATTCAACCGATGTATATATTTTTTAGAATCACAGAGTTCCTCCACCTGACTATATATTACTCAAAGAGTCAAAGCAAGCCGTGGAACAGAATTACTGTGGCACATTAAAAGGTGCAGATAGGAATAGCCACCAAGAGAAGACGGCCTCCTTGTCATAGGGCGTGGAGAGCCTATGTGATCAAATGTCCAAAGTCTGAGATGATTAGTCTAAAAGAGGTAGACGAGCGCCTATCTATGGCCTTAAAGGCCATATCGTTCCTGGTAACCCAGATCTTCTAGAGGATCTACAAAGGTAGACGTATACTTTAGTTCCTTCCTATATTAATTTGTGCAGTAGGCTTAACAATTATACAATCTCTCTGTGTATTGGTACTTTGTTGTTTGGGCTTGAGCAGATGGAAGATCAGTTTGTCATAACATGTGAAAGTGAGTTTATTTACTTTTATTTACCTGCACTGTTGCTTTTATTTTTTAGTTGACAAAGACATTTGTGAAACAGTAAGTTAGACATCATAGTCAAGCTTGGTGAAGGAACTTATGGCAACACGATCAGGACTGGAGGCATTGTCTATACAACCCTGAATGTTTTTCATCCACTTGTGTTGTTATCCACTCTGAAATGTTCTCCTCATTAGATGGTTCTGCTTTGTTGATATTGTTAGAATAAATCCGAGGCCACCGTCGATCATCCGAGGACCAAGCAAACACATGAGCACGACACCGAGATTTGTTAACGAGGTTCACCGATATGGCTACATCTCCGGGGCCTGACTATGGACGCTCCTCCCCATGATACCGCTACAATACCGCACCCGGTCGTCCTGGTCGCCGGCACATGCCGCCGGCTTCCCCTGCGTTCCGGTGCTATTATGTTGCATAGGTTACATTGTGTGTCTACCCTCGCTATATGTGAGAGGCCTAGGATACAAGTGTCCTACTAGGACACGACTCTATATCGATCCTATCTAAACACAATACTACTCAGAGTCCAAGTGTAACCTACCTTGTACAAAATATTCGATACGATTCCAACAAACTCCACCTTAGCGAATATTCTCGACCACCTTGAATTCATCCATGCGTCAAATTTTCATGTACATTGGACTTGAGCTTATCCCATGAGTACCGCTGCTACTCCAAAGACTCCATGTGACTCCACCTGCAACTTGTAGTCTTTTCATTTCTTGACCACAGTCAACACTCGAGCAAAATTAAGTTCCTTGTTACTTTAGTTTGTGCTCCCAACTTCCAGAGTATCCGCCCAATGCTATCACACACTGATCACTGACCTGTGTGAAAGTGAACAACTCACATATTGGGTGTCACACGTAAGAGTTACCTGAACTCAACATTACAACTCCTTTCTTGACTGTCCCTTTGAAACTTGAAGGAATTTCACCGTTGCTTGTAGTCATCTCGAGTCAAATTCGCAGTTGTCTCACCACATGTACGACCACTAGAGCCCTTGCCCGTCTCCATGCCCCGTGCATACCGCACGCCTCGCCGCTATTACCACGTCAAGCCTCCGCTGTCTTTTATTTTGAAAGATCCAGCTGAGTGCTGGCTTGTATTGATTGATAGCAGAGAGCAGATGGTAGTACCAAAAAGGTGGTTTCTGACCCGGAGATCAAAGGAGATAAAAAGAAGATTAAGAAAAAAACAACTATGATGGCTAAGGCTACTATCTCACGGAGGGTCCCCAAAGGGGTGCTCCAAAAATGCTGCGCCTGAATTCAAAAGTTCTTCTGATGGCTCTGCTGATGCCGGTCAGTGTTGTCACTTTGCTTCTGAAAGTACACTCATTTCTTGCCTTCCAAAGCTCAGATAGGATGAGGATGATAGCGTTTTTTATGGCCTTCTTGTGCTCGGGTCGTGCTCCATTGATCATTTCAGCTATGATGGCAGCCGGCTTGGTTTGCCACTTGTTTGGGTGAAGCGAGCTGCAGCTGTAGCCGGCCGCCATGTCCGTTGATAAGTCTCCAACATATCTACTTTTCCTAACACTTTTCCTCTTGTTTTGGACTCTAATTTGCATGATTTGAATGAAACTAACCCCGGACTGACGTTGTTTTCAGCAGAACTACCATGGTGTTGTTTTTGTGCAGAAATAAAAGTTCTCGGAATGGAATGAAACTTTGTGAGGAATTTTTATACAATAAAAGAGAATTTCTGGAGCCAAGAGCCACCGGAGGGGGGCACCTGGGTGGGCACAACCCACCAAGGCGCGCCCAGGTGGGTTGTCCCCAACTGGTGGCCCCGCAGACCCTGAAACTGACGCTATAAAATCCTATTTTTCCATAAAAAACCAGAGAGAAAGAATTATCGTGATCCATGAGACGGAGCCGCCGTCACCTCCTGTTCTTCATCGGGAGGCTAGATCTGGAGTCCGTTTGGGGCTCTGGAGAGGGGGATCTTCGTTCTTTGTCATCACGAACCCTTCTCCATCGCCAATTCCATGATGCTCCCCACCGGGAGTGAGTAATTCCTTCGTAGGCTTGCTGGTCGGTGAGGAGTTGGATGAGATTCATCATGTAATCAAGTTAGTTTTGTTAGGGCTTGATCCCTAGTATCCATTATGTTTTGAGATTGATGTTGCTATGACTTTGCCATGCTTAATGCTTGTCACTTTGGGCCCGGATGCCATGAATTCAGATCTGAAGCATTTATGTTATCACCATTATATCCATGTTCTAGATCCGATCTTGCAAGTTATAGTCACCTACTACGTGTTATGATCCGACAACCACGGAGTGAAAATAGTCGGGACCACTCCCGATGATGACCGTAGTTTGAGGTGTTCATGTATTCACTTTGTGTTAATGCTTTGTTCCGGTTCTCTATTAAAAGGAGGCCTTAATATCCCTTAGTTTCAAATATGGACCCCGCTGCCATGGGAGGGTAGGACAAAAGATGCCATGCAAGTTCTTTCCATTAGCACGTATGACTATTTACGGAATACATGCCTACATCATATTTATGAACTATTGCTAGTGCCTTATCGCCCTAGGTTATGACTGTCACATGATGAATATCATCCAACAAATTACCGATCCAATGCCTACAAATTTATCTTATATTGTTCTTGCTAAGTTAATACTGCTATCGTTACTGTTGCACTTGCTACAAAACTACTGCTATCACTGTTACCGGTACCATTGCTGCTGCTACTATTATCAAAACTATCATACTACTTTGCAACTGATTACTTGATGCAGATAATTATATCTCTAGGTGTGGTTGAATTAACAACTCAGCTGCTAATACTTACAAATATTCTTTGGCTCCCCTTGTGTCGAATCTATAAATTTGGGTTGAATACTCTACCTTCGAAAACTGTTGCGATCCCCTATACTTGTGGATTATCAAGACCTTTTTCTGGCGCCGTTGCCGGGGAGCATAGATATTTTCTTTGAGCCACTTGGGATTATTATCAATTTATCACTATGAAGAATCTGAAGGGTTCTAAGACTAAGATTTATGCCTCTAAGACGAGGGGAGGTAAGGAACTGCCATCCAGTTCTCCTTTAGATTCACCTTCTGTTATAAGTAAACTTGCAACACCACCACATGCTATTAATCCCTATATGTCGCAAGTTATTGATGATGCTACTTCTACTATGAATGATGCTTATGATGATGCTAGTACCTTGCTTGATGATGATGATGTGCCACTTGGTGACTTTCTTGATGAGCAAATTGCTAGAGTAATACAACGTGATGTTGTTGAATCTGATGATGAGCTTGAAACTGAAACTCCTGAAATACCTTCTAGAAATTGCCTTCCTAGATATGAATTGCCTAAGGTACCGGAAGGTTATGTTATGAATGAGGAGACAACTAGAGATATTCTTGCTTGTAAGGATAGACATGATCTAGAGAAATTGTTATGCAAGTATAAACAAAAATCTCTGAATGCTAGAATGCAATATGGTCCTAAGTTTGCCACTTCACCTATCTTTATTGATGATAAGGATTATGAATTCTCTGTCGACCCAGAGTTAATTACTTTGGTTGAATCCGATCCTTTCCATGGTTATGAAACTGAAACTGTTGTGGTACATCTTACTAAGTTGAATAACATAGCCAGCCTTTTTACTCATAATAAGAAGACTCGTTATTATTTTATTCTCAAATTATTTCCATTCTGATTGAAGGGTGATGCTAAAGCTTGGTACAATACTCTTGCTCCTAGTTATGTGCGTAGTCCCCATTATATGATCTATTACTTCTCTGAAAAATATTTCCCTGCTCATAAGAAACAAGCTGCTTTACAGGAAATATTTAACTTTGTGCAAATTAAAGAAGAGAGTCTCCCACAAGCTTGGGGGAGGCTTTGCCAGTTACTTATGTTGGAAATATGCCCTAGAGGCAATAATAAAAGGATTATTATTATATTTCCTTGTTCGTGATAATTGTCTTTTATTCATGCTATAATTGTATTATCTGGAAATCGTAATACACGTGTGAATACATAGACTACAATAGGTCCCTAGTGAGCCTCTAGTTGACTAGCTCGTTGATCAATAGATAGTCATGGTTTCGTGACTATGGACATTGGATGTCATTGATAACGGGATCACATCATTAGGAGAATGATGTGATGGACAAGACCCAATCCTAAGCATAGCACAAGATCGTGTAGTTCGTTTTGCTAGAGCTTTTCCAATGTCAAGTATCTTTTCCTTAGACCATGAGATCGTGTAACTCCGGATCTTGTAGGAGTGCTTTGGGTGTACCAAGCGTCACAATGTAAGCGGGTGACTATAAAGGTGCACTACGGTATCTCCGAAAGTGTCATTGGGTTGTCATGGATCGAGATGGATTTGTCACTCCGTATTACGGAGAGGTATCCTTGGGCCCACTCGGTGATGCATCATCATAATGAGCTCAAAGTGACCAAGTGTTTGGTCACGGGATCATGCATTACGATGACGAGTAAACTGACTTGCGGTAACAAGATTGAGCGAGGTATTGGGATCTCGACGATCGAATCTCGGGCAAGTAACATACCGATTGACAAAGGGAATTGTATACGGGTTGCTTGAATCCTCGACATCGTGGTTCGTCCGATGAGATCATCGAGGAGCATGTGGGAGCCAACATGGGTATCCAGATCCAGCTGTTGGTTATTGACCGGAGAGCCGTCTCGGTCATATCGCATGTCTCCGAACCCGTAGGGTCTACACACGTAAGGTTCGGTGGCGCTTAGGGTTGTATGAATATGAGTATGCAGCAAACCGAATGTTGTTTGGAGTCCGGATGAGATCCGGATGTCACGAGGAGTTCGGAATGGTCCGGAGGTAAAGAATTATATATAGGAAGTGCGGTTTCGCCATCGGAAAGTTTGGGGTCACCGGTATTGTACCGGACCATCGGAAGGGTCCCGGGGTCCACCGGTGGGGCCACCTATCCTGGAGGGCCCCGTGGGCTGAAGTGGGAGGGGAACCAGCCCCTAGTGGGCTGGTGCGCCCCCCCCTTGGGCCCTCCCTGCGCCTAGGGTTGAAAACCCTAGGGTGGGGGGCGCACCCCACTTGCCTTGGGGGGCACTCCACCCCCCTGGCCGCCGCCCCCTTGGGAGATTCCCATCTCCAGGGCCGCCCCCCCTAGGGGGCCTATATAAAGTAGGGGGGAGGGAGGGCAGCCTCACCTAAGTCTTGGCGCCTCCCTCCCCCTGCTACACCTCCTCCTCCTCCCGTAGTTGCTTGGCGAAGCCCTGCCGGAGCCCTGCTGCATCCACCACCATGTCGTCGTGCTGCTGGATCTTCATCAACCTCTCCTTCCCCCTTGCTGGATCAAGAGGGAGGAGACGTCACGCTGACCGTACGTGTGTAGAACGCGGAGGTGCCGTCCGTTCGGCGCTAGGATCTCCGGTGATTTGGATCACGACGAGAACGACTCCCTCAACCCCGTTCTCTTGAACGCTTCCGCTCGCGATCTACAAAGGTATGTAGATGCACTCCTATCACTCGTTGCTAGATGAACTCATAGATGGATCTTGGTGAAACCGTAGGAAATTTTTTATTTTCTGCAACGTTCCCCAACAGTAGCATCATGAGCTTGGTCTATGCGTAGTTCTCTATTGCACGAGTAGAACACAATTTGTTGTGGGCGTAGATGTTGTCAACTTTCTTGCTACTACTAGTCTTATTTTGCTTCAGCGGTATTGTGGGATGAAGCGGCCTGGACCGACCTTACACGTACGCTTACGTGAGACAGGTTCCACCGACTGACATGCACTAGTTGCATAAGGTGGCTAGCGGGTGTCTGTCTCTCCCACTTTAGTTGGAGCGGATTCGACGAAAAGGGTCCTTATGAAGGGTAAATAGAAGTTGACAAATCACGTTGTGGCTTTTTCGTAGGTAAGAAAACGTTCTTGCTAGAACCCTATTGCAGTCACGTAAAAGATGCAACAACAATTAGAGGACGTCTAACTTGTTTTTGCAGCAATTGCCTTGTGATGTGATATGGCCAAAAGTTGTGATGAATGATGAATGATATATTGTGATGTATGAGATCATGTTCTTGTAATAGGAATCACGACTTGCATGTCGATGAGTATGACAACCGGCAGGAGCCATAGGAGTTGTCTTAATTAATGTATGACCTGCGTGTCATTGATTCAACGCCATGTAATTACTTTGCTTTATTGCTAAACCGTTAGCTATAGTAGTAGAAGTAATAGTTGGCGAGCAACTTCATGGAGACACGATGATGGAGATCATGATGATGGAGATCATGGTGTCATGCGGTGACAAGATGATCATGGAGCCCCAAGATGGAGATCAAAGGAGCTATATGATATTGGCCATATCATGTCACTACTATATAATTGCATGTGATGTTTATTATGTTTATGCATCTTGTTTACTTAGATCGACGGTAGTAAATAAGATGATCCCTTATAATAATTTCAAGAAAGTGTTCTCCTAATTGTGCCTTTGTTGCTAAAGTTCGTCGTTTCAAGCACCACGTGATGATCGGTGTGATAGATTCCACGTTCACATACAACGGTGTAAGACAGTTTTACACATGCAAAACACTTAGGTTAACTTGACGAGCCTAGCATGTACAGACATGGCCTCGGAACACAAGAGACCGAAAGGTCGAACATGAGTCATATAGAAGATACGATCAACATGGAGATGTTCACCAACGATGACTAGTCCGTCTCACGTGATGATCGGACACGGCCTAGTCGACTCGGATCATGTAACACTTAGATGACTAGAGGGATGTCAAATCTGAGTGGGAGTTCATTAAATAATTTGATTAGATGAACTTAATTATCATGAACATTAGTCTAAAATCTTTGCAAAATGTCTTGTAGATCAAATGGCCAACGCTCATGTCACCATGAACTTCAACGCGTTCCTAGAGAAAACCAAGCTAAAAGATGATGGCAGCAACTATTCGGACTGGGTCCGGAACCTGAGGATCATCCTCATAGCAGCCAAGAAACAATATGTCCTAGAAGCACCGCTAGGTGAAGCACCCATCCCAGAGAACCAAGACGTTATGAACGCTTGGCAGTCTCGTCTCGATGATTACTCCCTCGTTCAGGCGGCATGCTTTACAGCTTAGAACCGGGCTCCAAAAGCGTTTTGAGCAACACGGAGCATATGAGATGTTCGAGGAGCTGAATATGGTTTTCCAAGCTCATGCCCGGGTCGATAGATATGAAGTGTCCGACAAGTTCTATAGTTGTAAGATGGAGGAAAATAGTTCTGTCAATGAGCACATACTCAAAATGTCTGGGTTGCACAACCGCCTGTCCCAGCTGGAAATTAACCTCTGGGACGAGGCGGTCGTTGACAGAATCCTTCAGTCGCTCCCACCGAGCTACAAGAGCTTTGTGATGAACTACAATATGCAGGGGATGGTGAAAACTATTCCTGAAGTATTTTCAATGTTGAAGTCAGCAGAGGTAGAAATCAAGAAAGAACATCAAGTGTTGATGGTCAACAAAAACCACAAAGTTCAAGAAGGGCAAGGGTAAGAAGAATTTCAAGAAGGACGGCAAGGATGTTGCCGCGCCCGGTAAGCCAGTTGCCGGGAAGAAGTCAAAGAATGGACCCAAGCACGAGACTGAGTGCTTTTATTGCAAAGGAAGGGTCTTTGAAGCGGAACTGCCCCAAATACTTAGCGCACAAGAAGGACGGCAACACTAAAGGTATGTTTGATATACATGTAATTGATGTGTACCTTACCAGTACTGTAGTAACTCCTGGGTATTTTATACCGTGCCGTTGCTCATATATGTAACTCACAGAGGAGCTGCGGAATAAGCGGAGGCTGGCGAAGGACGAGGTGACGATGCACGCGGGAATGGTTCCAAGGTCGATGTGATCGCCGTCGCACGCTACCTCTACATTTACCTACGGGATTAGTTTTAAACCTCAATAATTGTTATTTAGTGCCAAGTTTGAGCATGAACATTGTATCGAGGATCTCGTTTAATCGAGATGGCTACTCATTTAAATCCGAGAATAATGGTTGTTCTATTTATATGAGAGATATGTTTTATGGTCATGCTCCGATGGTCAATGGTTTATTCTTAATGAATCTCGAACATAATATTACACATATTCATAGTGTGAATACCAAAAGATGTAAAGTTGATAACAATAGTCCCACATACTTGTGGCACTGCCGCCTTGGTCACATTGGTGTCAAGCGCATGAAGAAGCTTCATGCTGATGGACTTTTAGAGTCTCTCTATTATGAATCATTTGGCACATGCGAACCATGCCTTATGGGCAAAATGACCAAGACTCCGTTCTCCAGAACAATGGAGCGAGCAACCAACTTATTGGAAATCATACATACCGATGTGTGCGGTCCAATGAGCGTTGAGGCTCGCGGAGGATATCGTTATGTTCTCACTCTCACTGATGACTTGAGTAGATATGGGTATGTCTACTTGATGAAACACAGGTCTGAGACCTTTGAAAATTTCAAAGAATTTCGGAATGAGGTAGAGAATCAACGTGACCGAAAAATAAAGTTCTTACGATCAGATCATGGAGGAGAATATTTAAGTCACGAATTTGGTACACACTTAAGGAAATGTGGAATCGTTTCACAACTCACACCGCCTGGAACACCTCAGTGCAACGGTGTGTCCGAACGTCGTAATCGCACTTTATTGGATACGGTGCGATCTATGATGTCTCTTACAGATTTACCGCTATCATTTTGGGGATACGCTCTAGAGACAACTACATTCACTTTAAATAGGGCACCGTCTAAATCCGTTGAGACGACACCGTATGAATTATGGTTTGGGAAGAAACCTAAGCTGTCGTTTCTAAAAGTTTGGGGATGCGATGCTTATGTCAAGAAACTTCAACCTGAAAAGCTCGAACCCAAGTCGGAAAAATGCGTCTTCATAGGATACCCCAAGGAAACCATTGGGTATACCTTCTACCTTAGATCCGAAGGCAAGATCTTTGTTGCCAAGAACGGATCCTTTCTGGAAAAAGAGTTTCTCTCGAAAGGAGTAAGTGGGAGGAAAGTAGAACTCGATGAAGTACTACCTCTTGAACCGGAAAGTAGTGCAGCACAGGAAAATGTTCCTGTGGTGCCTACACCGACTAGAGAGGAAATTAATGATGATGATCAAGGTACTTCGGATCAAGTTGCTACTGAACTTCGTAGGTCCACAAGGACACGTTCCACACCAGAGTGGTATGGCAACCCTGTCTTGGAAGTCATGTTGTTAGACAACGGTGAGCCTTCAAACTATGAAGAAGCGATGGAGGGCCCAGATTCCAACAAATGGCTTGAAGCCATGCAATCCGAGATAGGATCCATGTATGAAAACAAAGTATGGACTTTGAGAGACTTGCCCGATGATCGGCGAGCGATAGAAAACAAATGGATCTTTAAGAAGAAGACGAACGCGGATGGTAATGTTACCATCTATAAAGCTCGACTTGTCGCTAAAGGTTATCGGCAAGTTCAAGGGATTGACTACGATGAGACTTTCTCTCCCGTAGCGAAGCTGAAGTCCGTCCGAATCATGTTAGCAATTGGCGCATACTATGATTATGAGATATGGCAAATGGACGTCAAAACGGCATTCCTTAACGGCTATCTTAAGGAAGAACTATATATGATGCAGCCGGAAGGTTTTGTCGACCCTAAGAATGCTAACAAGGTATGCAAGCTCCAGCAATCCATTTTTGGGCTGGTGCAAGCATCTCGGAGTTGGAACATTCGCTTTGATGAGATGATCAAAGCGTTTGGGTTTATGCAGACTTATGGAGAAGCCTGCGTTTACAAGAAAGTGAGTGGGAGCTTTGTAGCATTTCTCATATTATATGTAGATGACATACTTTTGATGGGAAATGATATAGAACTTTTGGACAACATTAAGGCCTACTTGAATAAGAGTTTTTCAATGAAGGACCTTGGAGAAGCTGCTTATATATTAGGCATCAAGATCTATAGAGATAGATCGAGACGCCTCATAGGTCTTTCACAAAGCACATACCTTGATAAGATATTGAAGAAGTTCAAAATGGATCAGTCCAAGAAAGGGTTCTTGCTCAGTATTACAAGGTGTGAAATTGAGCTCGGCTCAATGTCCCACCACGCAGAAGATATAGAAGAGATGAGTGTCATCCCTATGCATCAGCCATAGGGTCTATTATGTATGGCATGTTGTGTACTGACCTGATGTAAACCTTGCCGTAAGTTTGGTAGGAAGATACCAAAGTAATCCCGCAAGGAACTTTGGACAGCGGTCAAGAATATCCTGAAGTACCGAAAAGGACTAAGGACATGTTTTCGTTTATGGAGGTGATGAAGAGCTCGTCAGAAGGGTTACGTCGACGCTTAGCTTCGACACAGATCTGGATGACTCTAAGTCACAAACCGGATACATGTATATGTTGAATGGTGGAGCGAAGCTGGTGCAGCTGCAAGCGAAGCGTCGTGGCGGGATCTACATGTGAAGCGGAGTACATGGCAGCCTCGGAGGCAGCGCATGAAGCAATTTGGGTGTAGGAGTTCATCACCGACAAAGGGGTCATACCCAATACGTCGGGGCCGATCAAACTCTTCTGTGACAACACTGGAGCTATTCCACTTGCCAAGGAGCCCAGGTTTCACAAGAAGACCAGGCACATCAAGCGTCGCTTGAACTCCATTCGTGAAAATGTTCAAGATGGAGACATAGAAATTTGCAAAGTGCATACGGATCTGAATGTCGCAGATCCATTGACTAAACCTCTTCCGCGAGCAAAACATGATCAACACCAGAACTCAATGGGTGTTCGATTCATCACAACGTAACTAGATTATTGACTCTAGTGCAAGTGGGAGACTGTTGGAAATATGCCCTAGAGGCAATAATAAAAGGATTGTTATTATATTTCCTTGTTCGTGATAATTGTCTTTTATTCATGCTATAATTGTATTATCCAGAAATCGTAATACACGTGTGAATACATAGACTACAATAGGTCCCTAGTGAGCCTCTAGTTGACTAGCTTGTTGATCAATAGATAGTCATGGTTTCCTGACTATGGACATTGGATGTCGTTGATAACGGGATCACATCATTAGGAGAATGATGTGATGGACAAGACCCAATCCTAAGCATAGCACAAGATCGTGTAGTTCGTTTTGCTAGAGCTTTTCCAATGTCAAGTATCTTTTCCTTAGACCATGAGATCGTGTAACTCCCGGATACCGTAGGAGTGCTTTGGGTGTACCAAACGTCACAACGTAACTGGGTGACTATAAAGGTGCACTACAGGTATCTCCGAAAGTGTCTGTTGGGTTGTCACAGATCGAGACCGGGATTTGTCACTCCGTATTACGGAGAGGTATCACTGGGCCCACTCGGTAATGCATCATCATAATGAGCTCAAAGTGACCAAGCGTTTGGTCACGGGATCATGCATTATGGTACGAGTAAAGTGACTTGCCGGTAACGAGATTGAACGAGTTATTGGGATACCGACGATCGAATCTCGAGCAAGTAATATACTGATTGACAAAGGGAATTATATACGGGGTTGCTTGAATCCTCGACATCGTGGTTCGTCCGATGAGATCATCGAGGAGCATGTGGGAGCCAACATGGGTATCCAGATCCCGCTGTTGGTTATTGACCGGAGAGCCGTCTCGGTCATGTCTGCATGTCTCCCGAACCCATATGGTCTACACACTTAAGGTTCAGTGACGCTAGGGTTGTATGAATATGAGTATGCAGCAAACCGAATGTTGTTCGGAGTCCCGGATGAGATCCCGAACGTCATGAGGAGTTTTGGAATGGTCCGGAGGTAAAGAATTATATATAGGAAGTGCGGTTTCGGCCATCGGGAAAGTTTCGGGGTCACCCGGTATTGTATCGGGACCACCGGAAGGGTCCCGGGGGTCCACCGGGTGGGGCCACCTATCCCGGAGGGCCCCGTGGGCTGAAGTGGGAGGGGAACCAGCCCCTAGTGGGCTGGTGTGCCCCCCTTGGGCCCTCCCTGCGCCTAGGGTTGAAAACCCTAGGGTGGGGGGCACACCCCACTTGCCTTGGGGGGCACTCCACCCCCCTGGCCGCCGCCCCCTTGGGAGATTCCCATCTCCAGGGCCGCCCCCCCCAGGGGGCCTATATAAAGGAGGGGGGAGGGAGGGCAGCCGCACCTAAGTCTTGGCGCCTCCCTCCCCCTGCTACACCTCCTCCTCCTCCCGTAGTTGCTTGGCGAAGCCTGGAGGAGCCCTGCTGCATCCACCACCACGCCCGTCGTCTGCTGGATCTTCATCAACCTCTCCTTCCCCTTGCTGGATCAAGACGGAGGAGACGTCACGCTGACCGTACGTGTGTTGAACACGGAGGTGCCGTCCGTTCGGCGCTAGGATCTTCGGTGATTTGGATCACGACGAGAACGACTCTCTCAACCCCGTTCTCTTGAACGCTTCCGCTCGCGATCTACAAAGGTATGTAGATGCACTCCTATCACTCGTTGCTAGATGAACTCATAGATGGATCTTGGTGAAACCGTGGGAAATTTTTTATTTTCTGCAACGTTCCCCAACAACTTAATGCTTTGGCTGATCATCCTCTTAAGAAAAATGAAATACTTGATATCTTCTATAATGGACTAACTCATGCTTCTAGGGACTTCCTAGATAGTTGTGCTGGTTGTGTTTTCAGGGAACGAACTATTGGGCAAGCTGAAGAATTATTGAATAACGTATTGAAAAATTATGATGATTGGACTCTTGTTGAACCACCGCCTAAACCCACTCCGAAGAAGAGGGGTATATTATATCTCAGTCCTGAAGATATGCAAGAGGCAAAGAAATCTATGAAGGAAAAATGTATTAAAGCTGAGGATGTTAAAAATTTACCTCCTATTGAAGAAATACATGGGCTTAATACACCACCACTGCCTAAGGTAGTAGAGGTAAATTCTCGAATGAAGTTCAATGATAATCACAATCCTCACAATATGCACCCTAGAGAATGCCTTTATGAGTTTGAAAACTACATTAGAAAGTAAGATCACTTCAATGAAAATGTTATGAAACAATTGAAATATAATTGTGATATGATTGCTCGCTTGAGTGACTTGTTATTTAGAATCTCAAATGATGTCAGAGGTGTTGGAAAACATGCTTCTATGGTTCAAACCCAGTTAGAACAAATTGCTAAATCTCAAAGTGAGTTGCTTGATGAAATGAATAATAATATACATGATCATGCTGTTAGAGTAATGACTAGAGGAGGTAGAATGACTTAGGAACCACTTTATCCCGAGAGACACCCAAAAAGAATTGAACAAGACTCTCAAAGAGCTAACACTGATGCACGTAGTCCTTCTAAAAACAAGAAGAAAAAGAAAAATGATAGGACTTTGCATGCTTCTAGTGAACCTGAAATAGAAAAACCTCCTGATAATGATAATGAAATTTCTATGTCTGATGCTGAAACTCAATGTGGTAATGAACATTCACCTAGTGATAATGAAAAATATAATGCTGATGTTCATGAAGATACTGAACCAAATAATGAAAAAGAACTAGATAATGATGTTGAGATAGAACCTCTAGTTGATCTTGATAACCCACAACCTAAGAATACACGATATGGTAAAAGATACTTTATTGCTAGAAAACACGGTAAAGAAAGAGAACCGTGGTTTCAAAAACCCTATGCCTTTTCCACCCAAGTCAATTAAAAAGAAATATGATGAAGAATTTGAACGCTTTGCTGAAATGCTGAGGCCAGTCTTTTTGCGTACTCGCTTGACTGATATCCTTAAAATGCCTCCTTATGCAAAGTACACGAAAGACATCATCACCAATAAGAGAAAAATACCGGAAGCTGAAATCTCCACTATGCTTGCTAATTATACTTTTAGAGATGGAGTACCTAAAAAACTTGGAGATCCGGGGATACCAACTATACCTTGCTCTATCAAAAAGAATTATGTGAAAACTGCTTTATGTAATTTAGGAGCTGGTGTTAGTGTTATGCCTTTCTCTTTATATAAAAGATTTCATTTGAATAAGCTCATATCTACTGAAATATCTTTGCAAGTGGCTGACAAATCAACTACCATACCTATCGGTATTTGTGAGGATGTGCCCGTTGTTGTTGCTAATGTTACTACTTTGACTGACTTTATTATACTTGAGATGCCCGAGGACGACAATATGTCGATTATCCTTGGTAGACCGTTCTTGAATACTGCAGGGGCTGTTATTGATTGCAATAAAATCAAGATCACTTTTCATATCAATGGTAATGAGCATACGGTGCACTTTCCGAAGAAACAATTCCATGTGAATGGTATTAATGTTATTGAAAAATCTCCGACAATGTAACACCCCCAGTGTCATGGTACAGTAACCCTCTGTGATTAAGCTAATCATTTTTCCAAATAGTGTTTAATCACCTTTAATTCAAATCTCATTTGAAATTCCACTTTGGAATCAAATTCAATTTGCAAGTGAAGTTTGAAGTTGCTCAAAAGTTGCTGGAAAAATGTTCATCATTTGTCAAAAATTCCATAACAATTATTTGTTAAGGGACACAACATCACTTTTGTGCAAAGTTGAACATTAGCAATTAAAACATCACTATTCAACATTTTAAATGCTATCCTATTTATGAAAAATAACAAATGAATTCTTCTAGTCTCCAAAATATTTGTGGCACTGCCTAAGATCACCAGGGAATAAAAGGGGCACTTCCCATATTTTTTTCGTAAGTAAATAGCATGCCCAATATTTTCTTACCCATCTCTGCTTATTAAATAAAAAGAAAAACAGAATAAGAAAAGAAAAAGGCCGAAGTGCACTGTGCACTTAGGCCTGCTAGCTACAGTGCACAGCCCAACCCACTCCCGAGTTGTCCCATTCCTCCCCCTGTTCACCTGTCGAGCCCGACCGCGCCCACGCCGTTGCCGCTAAGCCACCTCGCCACTCCGCGTCGCTACAGTCATCGAGCAGGGATAAGAAGGCCATCACGGCTCCTCGGGGACAACCCCGATCCCTATCCCCTCGCTCGCCCCTCTCCTCCTCGCCCTCCTTGATCTGGACCTTACCCGAGCATAGCAGCCGCCGCGCCATCGTCGTATTCGCGCTGTGGAGCTTCCCCGAGCCACCGTTGCTGTCTAGGGGCCGTGCCTCGACATGCTCGACCTCCACGACAACGGAAGCAAGCAGGGGCCTCCCCAGGCCGTCACCATCGACCCCTCCTTCAACCTCGGACAACCGAGGACGTCTTCGACCAATTCGTCGCCGTCGGCTCCCACCAGCTCCCTCGTCCGCTTCCCTACACCCGTTGTGAGCTCCTCTCCACATCCCCTGCTTTTCCCCACCTCAGACCATCGCCGTTAGTCGCCCCACACGTCGTCTGCCATGGCTGGGAGTTTGGCTCCGTGCGCCTCCTTGTCTGCTCCTAGCCGCTGCCGCCTGCGCCCACTGCTGCTGCTGTCCAAGGCTGCAGGCGCCTCTCGCGTGCGCCCGCCTGCGCCTGCTGCAGCCGCTCACCTAGCCCCGTGTCGCCCGCCTTCTCCGGCCACCGCTCCGCCCCGCGCTCCCTTGTCTTTGCCTTCGCGCCCGACTGCATTGCTGCTCCAGCCGCGCCCGTGCCTCACTTCCGCGCGCCCTGGCGCGACCCAAGCCACCTGCGTATGCCCCGCTGCTCCCGCTACGTCTCGCCGTGCCCGATGCCGGCCCGAGCTCCGGGGCCGCCAGCAACGATACGACCCCGCTATAGGCCGCCTCCGCGCCTACCGCCACCACCATCGGATGCGGCGCGACGCCAGCTCTCTCCAACAGACCCGTGCATGCTAGTCCCCGTCGCCGGAGTTGGCCGGTCAAGCATCTCCGCTGTGTTTGGCTAAACGCCGGCGGCTAAACACCAGTTAAACTAACGTGACACCATTAGCAGCTAGCTAAAACAACCGGTTTAGTCAATGATAGTGGGCCCCAGACCGCTAATTAACATGTTAGTTAGTTTTTAATAAAAACTGTTTTAGGCCGAGGGTCACTGACATACGGGTTCCATTGGACCAGCTGACCGGTCAAACGTTGACCAGTCAACTGCTGCGTCAGCAGTTGACTGGCCCCACCTGTCAGCCACTGGTGTACCTTTGGGTGCACTGCACCGGGTGCACCTAGCCTTTTCGCTCTTTTCTTTATTAGATTAAATTCTAGAAAAATATTTAAAACTTTGATAATTCATAGAAAATAAACCGTAGCTCGGATGAAAATAATTTATATATGAAAGTTTCTCAGAAAAATCCAATAAATCCGAATACGTGGTCCATTTACCTATCAGATGCCTCTAACTATCTGAACAAGGAACATTCCCCCTCCGGTCATCTATCTGACACAGGTCCGGAACCGGGAAAACGTTCCCGGTTGAATTCCCCCTTCACCTATGTCGTGTAGCCATACGTTAGTTCACCCCTAACATCGTGTATTGCCATGTTATGCTTTGTGATTCTATGTTTGCTTTATATTTATTGTTTCTTCCCCCTCTTCTCTCTGGTAGACCCCGAGACCGATGTTGCCCCTGTGATCGACTACGTCGACGACGACCCTTCTTCCCTTTCAGTGGAGCTTCCAGGCAAGCCCCCCCCCCCCCTTTGATCATTCCGATATCACCCATTTAATTCTCTCATGCTTGCATTAGATTTTGCTACTGATATTGTTTGCTCCTATTCTGATGCATAGCCTGCTTTTGTAACCTGCTCATTGTACCGTACCTACTTATCCTAAACTGCTTAGTATAGGTTGGTTAGTGATCCATCAGTGACCCCCACCTTGTCCTTGTTGCCCCTGCTTCACCATCGAAGACCAAATCAAAAGGATCGAAGACCAGGCCCCGACACCGCACATCACTTTCCCCTTAGTTGCTCGACACTACTGGGTTACTATCGAGTGCCGAGGGTGAGACCTCATCAGCACTTCTGATGTTAACCCTATAGTGTAGCTGTTTGGTCATGGTCATCGAGGGTGATTCCGCCTTAACCACTTCTGATATGACTCTGTCGTGCAACCCCTCAAGTGTGAACCTCGAGGGTGTATCCTCTTACGTTCACCTTGATGATTACATAGAGTGGAATCCGTCAAGGGTGATTTCTCAGGTTTCTCCCCTTGTTGTTAGACACACGTTTACTATGGTTACTATGAATTTACACTGAACCATGTTACTAAAGACTGGTTGGCCCTGAGGGGTACCCGCGCGAGCTTAATTGCGAGTGATGTGGGGTCAGGTTGACCTGGAAGGTGTCCGTGAGATTATTACGAGGCGTGGTCAGGCATTCCTAGCCCTTGCCGCAAGTCCTCGAGACGGGGCAACGGGGTCACATCTTTCGTGAGTCTCTGCTTGTTACGGCGTGCTCCTAATCCACTACGATTTGCATATTTGATCCGAGGGGCCTCTGGCCTGATAGCACTAACCATCACGTGTGCATAGTATGGGCGTTCTGCATCGTATGCATCCGCCGAAGCTTAATAGACGTCAGACTGAGCGGCGCGCGCCGGGTTGGACTGAGTAAGCACCTGCCTTTTTGAAGGAGGTAGCTAGGTCTGCTCATCGGCCGCCCACGCAACATGCAGGAGTTCCTAGGGAGATGGCCCATGACCCCTGGGGGCATATGTTTAGTCCGGCGTGCTGACCTCTCTATTAATCCTAGGTCGGGTTGCGGCGTATTGTTTGGCCGAGGCCGGGCATGACCCAGGAAAGTGTGTCCGACCGGAGTTAATCGAGCATGGTGGGTATGTTGGTGCACCCCTGCAGGGAAGAAAACATCTATCGATAGCCTGTCCTATGGTAATGGACACTTGGAGTTGTATCCCGACCGATACAACTAGAACTGGATACTTGAGATGAGACATGGATATGAGAAATGGATAATATGGCTCTGGGATTGCTTTCTCGCAGGGAGTCGAGAAAGGATCTCTGGCCGAGGTTGATAACACTTCTACTACTTTACTTTATGCTACTCTACTCCCTCTTGTTGCTGCAAGATGGTGGTTTCCAGAAGATGCTAGTCTTTGATAGGCTAGGTTTTCCCCTTCTCTTCTGGCATTCTGTAGTCCAGTCCACAGATACAGCCCATTTCATTGATACCGATGCATATGTAGTGTAGATCCTTGCTTGCGAGTACTTTGGATGAGTACTCACGGTTGCTTTGCTCCCCCTTTTCCCCCTTTCTTCTTCTTTTCGGTTGATGCAACCAGATGGTGGAGCCCAGGATCAAGATGCCACCTTCGGCGACGACTGCTACTACACTAAGGGTGCCTACTACTACATTGGAGGCCGCCGACGACCAGGAGTAGTTAGGAGGCTCCCAGGCAGGAGGCCTTGCCTTTTCGATCGTTGTTGCTTTTTTGCTACCCTTCTTAAGGCAAACTTGGCTAACTCATGTCTGTACTCAGATATTGTTGCTTCTGCTAACTCTTGTGTATTCCAGCTTATGTATTCGAGCCCTCTGGCTTGTAATATAAAGCTTGTATTATTTTAATTTGTGTCTAGAGTTGTGTTGTGATATCTTCCCGTGAGTCCTTGATCTTGATCATACACATATGCATGTATGATTAGTGTACGATTGAATCGAGGGTGTCACAAGTTGGTATCAGAGCCGACTTCCTGTAGGTAGCCCCCTTTCCAACTTCTTGGCCGAAGTCGAGTCTAGTCACTACAAAAACTTTTACTAACATGGCTGTGTGTCTTACGGGCCCACGTCGCCATTGGGTGGTGTTAGGATCTTTTACTCCTCGTCTATACTCTGGGACTCTGATCTCTCGTCTATTCGGGTTAAACATTTTACTAACTCTGACATTAGGCTCGCGTACCCACTTCCTCCCGAAGAGCTCCAACATTATCGATGATCGCTTGCTTCGCCAGAAGATTCTACAGATACTCCTCGATGTTTCTCGAGACACTGTGCCAACTGCCTTGCAGTTCCTGACCACCGATAATTGTCGCGACCGGTTTTCTGGGTATTAATTTCCAGAAAATGGCCGTTGTGCTCACCAGCCCCAGGATTACTGTTAGCTGATAAGGCACCAACTTGATACAGAAAATCCAAGCAAAATACAAAATATGTAGTACAAGACCATTCTGGCCTATGAGTACAACAAATGGTTTCTAGCGGTTGATGGCGGAAGCGGTTTGTGGATCATCGGTGTCTATGGGACTCCATTTCCCACAGGAACACCTGACCAGGTAAACTCCTATCTTCACGAGGCTGCTATCACCGTTACTCAGGTTCCGGGGCGATCATCGCAACGCTCCTCTCCATGCAAGAAATCTAGCCAAGACAATAGCCAGGGACAAGCCAGTGAGTACTTTGAATGTACTCGCAAACATTATGAACACGGGTATAACATAAATGATAATCATGCACGGAAATATTCTATGATCACATCGTCGGTCATAAAATAAAATCTATGATGCATGCAAACAGGTTATTTATATGTAACAAGAATATGAAATGACAGAGTAGGAAAATAAAATGCACCATTCGGATGTCTAAAGCGACGTCTTGAAATGATGGTAAATAACAAGCATGCCTTAGTCGGGCGTCTGAGCGACGCCACATAAAGGGCTTACAAAGTAAAATAGATATCAAGCATGCCACAGTCGGGCGTCTGTGCGACACCACATAAAGGGCTTATAAAGGAAATAAATAACAAGTAATGCCACAGTCGGGCGTCTGTGCGACACCACATAAAGGGCTTATAAAGAAATAAATAACAAGAAATGCCACAGTCGGGCGTCTGTGCGACACCACATAAAGGGCTTATAAAGCTAATACATTCATAGTGAATATCCAGGAGGTAGAACCGTCCCAAGGATACTCAATAATTCAAATAATATAATGGGTTAGTCCAAAATAAAGATACACATAATCTTCACAAGTCATCAGTCGTGATCCAAGTTCTGATTTAGTAGTTTCTCCTCCGAAGACTGACACTAAGACCGACACTTGACCCGTCCCAGACTGTAGTCCTTAACCATGGACACGGCTATTCGAATAGGTTTAATCTCTGCAGAGGGTGTACTCTTTACCCACGAGCAACAAATTCTTTAGTCCATCGGGACTAATTCCGTCTACGGCCTTTTAATTGAAAAAACACCTGACTTGCACACACACAACTTTAACTTATGCAGGAATCACCCACGACACCTGTCAAGCAAAACTCTAAGTGGGCAGGCTACAACCTCCCGTAGCATGGGATCAAATTTATATCGCGCGCTCTAAGGAGTGCCCCCCCTCTTGGTCCCAACCGGAAACACCCATGCCCCCGGACTAGGTGGCATGCCTACCGGATGCAGCCGGTATCTTCCACCATGGCCCCTCTGTACGGTATGTGCCAAGAAAGGGGTTGACAACTTACTGAACCATACCCTACCTGCGGCAGGGACGAGTGGTAGTACGAAACAAGTATGGGGGTTACTGGAACAAGACTCGATCTATGGTCGACTCAGGAGGTTTACAAATTCCCTGCATGATAAGAGTAACCAACATATATTCCGACTAACACAATCACCACTCAATATACTTCACCATACCATACCGGACATAACCGTCCCGACGGAGACCGGAGACAAGCATCATGCCTACCCAAGGCAGAGGCTTTTCCGGGTTTCTTTCCGATATGCATGCAAGGCATTCGAGGGTGAATATTATTACAAGTATATCTGTTTCCAACAACAAGTAAAATTTCCAATATGCATTCATGCAAATGATCGTGTCACCACATAAAATAACAAGTTCTCCAAAATAAGGTGGTGTTATAATCATGTCAACCAACACATCAAAAATATTATGCCAGGGTTTAGGATGCTTGCCTTCAAGTTGTGGAGGGGTGGGGGTGCTCTCCAAAACTTTTTGAAATTTTTCTGCCTCTCTCCAAAATCCTATTTTGAAAAATATTGGAATTAACACACAATTTCAAAACAGCACAAAAATTTGTTTGAATTTTTTTCAAATAAATCTTAAAATACACTAGACAGAATTTGAGAGATGTAGGAAAAAGAATCAATTCATTTGGAGTTATATTTAAAAAGTTATAGCCTGTCAAAGTCCTGGTCAAAATCTGTTTTTTTAGATATAAAAGAAAACGCTTCAGACGGAATACGTTTTCGGTGTAGGGGAAACGTACTGGGGAGTTATACACCTTCACTTAAACACGTGTGGAGGCGGGCTGGGTCGCTGACAGTGGGTCCAGGGGCCCCACCGGTCAGGTTTGACCAGTCCCCTTTCCTCTTCTTCCTCTGGCAGAACAGAGGCGGGGGCTCCGGCGATCGTCGTCGGCTCCTCGCAGGCCCCCGAGGGTGGGGATGGATCCGCAAGACTGGGGCGGTTCTTCCGGTGGTCGAGGGAGTGACGGGGATGGAGGGAGTCGTCGGCGACGAGCCTCGCGGCGGATGGCGGCCTCGGTTGGATTTGGGGGCCGGGGCTATGGTTGTTCCTGACCAAAATTGAGCGTGGGGGTGCACTCACGAGAGGGAGGGAGATCTCCTGGTGAAGAGAGTGGAGAGGGGGAGGTCGTGGTGGTGCCGGAATGGCCGGGGCAGTGGCGGCGGCAGGAGTTGCCGGAGAGGAAGAAGACGACTCCCCCGGTCTCCCTACTGCTATGGGTGGGCCGGTGAGGGAGTAAGATAGGCTGCGTGAGGCCTAGACGAGCTCGGGTGCTTCTTATATAGCGTGGCCATGGCGGTTCCCGGCTGAGGATAAGGTCGCCGGCGAACCGACGTTCTGTAGCTTGCAGGGCGACGTGGAGGCGATGAGAGCTAGCCGACGAGCGAGGGGATAAGCTTGCACGGCTCCCAGGGGCAGGTGAGCCGGGGTGGCTCGGGCGGCGCCGACCGTGGCAGAGGCGCAATGCGGACGCGGGCGTGCCGCCAAGAGTGCCCTGACGGCGGCGCTGTAGGCTGCCAGGGCGGCTTGGAGGTTTCTGGCGAGTGGTCGAGGGCGGGGCGTGGCTTTGCAAGCGGCTAAGGGTCAAGGGGCATGCGACGTGGCGGTTGCAGTTGGCGCGCTCTGGGCGCGCCCAATGCACGCCCACCAGCTGCTCGGCGAAATGCCATGGCACTCCAGAGCGCTCGGGCGAGGTTGGAAAGCAACATGACTAGGTTATTGATAGAGGGGAGATCAAGGGACAAGGTGGTTAGGTCAGGAGACCAAGTTCATAATGCAAACAAAAACTCATGCCAATACTGTCCATGCACTCCAGGTGTTTGACAAAATGCCACAGGCACCTAGGCTTTTCTTGGAGTGGCCAAATCTTCCAGATCCTAGTCTCTTTAGAAGCACAAGAGGGTGGTGAGGTTAGTTTGTAAAAAGCACAAACTTGTTAGAGCAAGTTTTGCAAAACTTCAATTCTGAACAGGAGGTAAATGGCATCATTTTATGAACCAAAAATATTCCAATGAGCCCATCCTCCTGGACATAAGTGTTTTGTAGGGTGTGCTATAAGCAGGAGAAAGGATCAAGGGCAAAAGAGCAAGCAAAAATATGGTTGCTGTACAAACCATCAAGTTGGACCAGAATGAAAGTGAGGTTGATTCACTCAAATTCTTCAAAGAACATCACTGGGTTTTTGCATAAAGTTGAATCATATGCTACTACCAACATCCCATAATTTTGGTGGAGGCTAGAAAAAAGTATTTAAATGAGTTGTAATGCAAAATTGCCCACTGGACCAGAGAAGAAAATTGGGTGTAGAGCTCAAAATATTTCATGAATAAAAGATGTTTTTGCATAAAAGTGATTTAAAAACATCACATGACATCTCCAAATTTTGGTTGGAATTTAGAATGAATTTATCAAATGGTTGTAGTGCAAATGGTACCCTAAAACTTATGAAAAACCAATTTAGAGAAATAAAGCTCAGGGGAAAATAATTATATAGATAATCCCAGTGATAAAAGAATTGTTCTATTTGAGAGGGAAAATAAGTCCAACAGTGATTGAAAAGTTTTTACTAGGGATGGAAACTCCACAACTTAGGGAAAAAAGAGGCTCTGAGATCAAGAATAAATCCAGAAAAAAAAATTAATTTCCTGGCAAAATTTTAATTAATAAAACAAGGTTAAAGTTTTGGGGTGTCACAATACTACCCCTCTTAAGAAAATCTCATCCTCGAGATTTGTTAAGAGTTGTTTTGAAAATGTCATTCCTGTTAGCTGAAACCAAAAAGGTTTAATCATAGCACAAACTTCGCGTTGTCGAGGTTGGTTTTTGGCAGCTATGCCCGAGATTAAAAATGCAATCGCACACCAACATACTCATGCATGGCTATTACAAAAAAATAGGGGTGCACAGGCAAACAGTATTTAATTACGGCGATACGGGATCACATAGTTATACGGCGAGGACATACTAAGACTCAAGATCTTTGCTCGGGTGACTCGGTCTACCTCGTTAATATCTAAGCGGGCTTGCCTTGCGGACGTCGGGTTTCTCCACGGTTCTCACCGTCGGGGATTAGCTGGAGGGTTGAGGGACTACAGAGGTCGGGTAGCTATGATGACCATCTCGGGATTGTTGGCCACAATCCATTGAGTGTGTTCCCAAAAGCCACAAGCACTTCGGGGTCATCAAGGTATTTTGGTTGATGGCTGGGGCTAACCTCAAGGTCTCGATCGGTTGTCCGAACAGTACGACGGGGTTGTCGGCGTTGGGCTCATCTTCTCTTCTTGCCGGGGCTCGGCGAATCAGCTCTCCACGAGCTGCGATCAGATCAATGGTGATTTGATCGAACAGTTCCTCTAGTGCACCTACATAGCGCACTAGGTGCAACAATGCAGGATCTGTCTCGTGATCTCCGTTGGCAAGTTGGGGTGGTCTACCATACCCTTCACGGCTGGGGTAGTAGTAGAACGAGCGACAGTTAACTCTAGGCGACAAGTGCCGGAGTTGAACTATAGCTTCTCGGGCGGCTAGTTGGATGGCTTGTGGCTCAAAGGAAGTTGTCCTTCCGGTGAACCTGTAGGGGTGTTCTGGCGATAGACCCCTACCATAGACGTGTACTGTGGCCCAGAATTGACTGCTTTCACCGCTCACGGACCCTTGGTACACTACATATTCGGGAGGCTCTTCTAACGCATAGGCATGACGGGTGAGGTTTCCGAGTATGGTCACAAAGCCTCCAAGGTTGGTTGCTGTGGTCTCATTGTGCACGACGGGACCAGGCAGTATGGCTTGGTTTGGGAAAGAGTTTGCGCTGTGTTGAGTTGAGGCTAGCGTGCCCTTTTTATAGAAAAAGGGGACGGAGTCATCCTTCGCACACTTGCGAATAAGACAGATTATGTGTCGGTCACTGGCGCGTGATCGACAGGCTGGGCTGATGGGTTGGGCACTGACTGCTAAAGGTGTCGGTGTCACTGTGTGGCTATCTTGCACGGGAAGCTTGGCTGGGGTTTGGTTAGGGTCTGGTGGGTTGGTGTGCCTAAGTTTATTGACCTGGCTAAGATAGGATTAGCCAATGGTCAGCCTGGCTCTGATACCAAGTTTGTCGCGACCGGTTTTCTGGGTATTAATTTCCAGAAAATGGGCGTTGTGCTCACCAGCCCCAGGATTACTGTTAGCTGATGAGGCACCAACTTGATACAGAAAATCCAAGCAAAATACAAAATATGTAGTACAAGACTATTCTGGCCTATGAGTACAACAAATGGTTTCTAGTGGTTGATGTCGGAAGCGGTTTGTGGATCATCGGTGTCTATGGGACTCCATTTCCCACAGGAACAGCTGACCAGGTAAACTCCTATCTTCACGAGGCTGCTGTCACCGTTGCTTAGGTTCCGGGGCGATCATCGCAACGCTCCTCTCCATGCAAGAAATCTGGCCAAGACAATAGCCAGGGACAAGCCACTGAGTACTTTGAATGTACTCGCAAACATTATGAACACGGGTATAACATAAATGATAATCATGCACGGAAATATTCTATGATCACATTGTCGGTCATAAAATAAAATCTCTGATGCACGCAAACAGGTTATTTATATGTAACAAGAATATGAAATGACAGAGTAGGAAATAAAATGCACCATTCGGATGTCTGAAGCGACGTCTCGAAATGATGGTAAATAACAAGCATGCCTCAGTCGGGCGTCTGAGCGACGCCACATAAAGGGCTTATAAAGTAAAATAGATATCAAGAAGGCCACAGTCGGGCGTCTGTGCGACACCACATAAAGGGCTTATAAAGGAAACAAATAACAAGTAATGCCACAGTCGGGCGTCTGTACGACACCACATAAAGGGCTTATAAAGGAAATGTATAACAAGTAATGCCACAGTCGGGCGTCTGTGCGACACCACATAAAGGGCTTATAAAGCTAATACATTCATAGTGAATATCCAGGAGGTAGAACTGTCCCAAGGATACTCAATAATTCAAATAATATAATGGGTTAGTCCAAAGTAAAGATACACATAATCTTCACAAGTCATCAGTCGTGATCCAAGTTCTGATTTAGTAGTTTCTCCTCCGAAGACCGACACTAAGACCGACACTTGACCCGTCCCAGACTGTAGTCCTTAACCATGGACATGGCTATTCGAATAGGTTTAATCTCTGCAGAGGGTGTACTCTTTACCCATGAGCAACGGATTCCTTTAGTCCATCGGGACTAATTCCGACTATGGCCTTTTAATTGAAAACACACCTGACTTGCACACACCAGCTTAACTTACCGGTGTCTGGAATCACCCACGACACCTGTCAAGCAAAACTCTAAGTGGGGAGGCTACAACCTCGCATAGCATGGGATCAAATTTATATCGCGCGCTCTAAGGGGTGCCCCCCTCTCGGTCCCAACCGGAAACACCCATGCCCCCGGACCAGGTGGCATGCCTAACGGATGCAGCCGGTATCTTCCACCATGGCCCCTCTGTACGGTGTGTGCCAAGAAAGGGGTTGACAACTTACTGAACCATACCCTACCTGCGGCAGGGACGAGTGGTAGTACGAAACAAGTATGGGGGTTACTGGAACAAGACTCGATCTATGTTCGACTCCGGAGGTTTATAAATTCCCTGCACGATAAGAGTAACCAATATATATTCCGACTAACACAATCACCACTCAATATACTTCACCATACCATACCGGACATAACCGTCCCGACGGAGACCGGAGACAAGCATCATGCCTACCCAAGGCAGAGGCTTTTCCGGGTTTCTTTCCGGTATGCATGCAAGGCATTCGAGGGTGAATATTATCACAAGTATATCTATTTCCAACAGCAAGGAAAATTTCCAATATGCATTCATGCAAATAATCACGTCACCACATAAAATAACAAGTTCTCCGAAATAAGGTGGTGTTATAATCATGTCAACCAACACATCAAAAATATTATGCCAGGGTTCAGGATGCTTGCCTTCAAGTTGTGTAGGGGTGGGGTGCTCTCCAAAACTTTTTGAAATTTTTCTGCCTATCTCCAAAATCCTATTTTGAAAAATATTGGAATTAACACACAATTTCAAAACAGCACAAAAATTTGTTTGAAATTTTTTCAAATAAATCTTAAAATAAACTAGACAGAATTTGAGAGATGTCAGAAAAAGAATCAATTAATTTGGAGTTATATTTAAAAAGTTATAGCCTGTCAAAGTCCTGGTCAAAATCTGTTTTTTTAGATATAAAAGAAAACGCTTCAGACGGAATACGTTTTGGTGGGGAAACATATCGGGAGTTATCGCCTTCAATTAAACACGTGGAGGCGGGCTGGGTCACGACAGTGGGTCCAGGGCCCCACTTGGTCAGGTTTGACCAGTCCCTTTCCTCTTCTTCCTCCGGCCGAGAGAGGCGGGGGCTCGGCGATCGTCGCCGGCGTTAGCGGCTCTCGCGGGCCCCGAGGGTAGGGATGGATCTGCAAGATCTGGGCGGTTCTTCCGGTGGTCGAGGGAGGACGGGATGGAGGAGTCGTCGGCGACGAGCCTCGCGGCGGATGGCGACCTCGGTTGGATTTGGGGGCCGGGGCTATGGTGGTTCCCGACCAAAATTGAGCGTGGGGGTGCACTCACGAGAGGGAGGGAGATCTCCTGGTGAAGAGAGTGGAGAGGGGGAGGTCCTGGTGGCGCCGGAATGGCCAGGGCAGTGGCGGCGGCAGGAGTTGCCGGAGAGGAAGAAGACGACTCCCCCGGTCTCCCTACTATTATGGGTGGGCCGGTGAGGGAGTAAGAGAGGCTGCGTGAGGCCTGGACGAGCTCGGGTGCTTCTTATATAGCGTGGCCATGGCGGTTCCCGGCTGAGGATAAGGTCGCCGGCGAACCGACGTTCTGTAGCTTGTAGGGCGACGTGGAGGCGACGAGAGCTAGCCGACGAGCGAGGGGATAAGCTTGCGCGGCTCCCAGGGGCAGGTGGCGAGCCGGGGTGGCTCGGGCGGCGCCGACCGTGGCAGAGGCGCAATGCGGACGCCGGCGTGCCGCCAAGAGTGCCCTGACGGCGGCGCTGTAGGCTGCCAGGGCGGCTTGGAGGTTTCTGGCGAGTGGTCGAGGGCGGGGCGTGGCTTTGCAAGCGGCCAAGGGTCAAGGGGCATGCGACGCGGCGGCTCGGGTGCGCGGCTGCAGTTGGCATGCTCTAGGCGCGCCCAGTGCACGCCCACCAGCTGCTCGGTGAAATGCCATGGCACTCCAGAGCGCTCGGGCGAGGTTGGAAAGCAACATGACTAGGTTATTGATAGAGGGGAGATCAAGGGACAAGGTGGTTAGGTCAGGAGACCAAGTTCATAATGCAAACAAAAACTCATGCCAATACTGTCCATGCACTCCAGGTGTTTTACAAAATGCCACAGGCACCTAGGCTTTTCTTGGAGTGGCCAAATCTTCCAGATCCTAGTCTCTTTAGAAGCACAAGAGGGTGGTGAGGTTAGTTTGTAAAAAGCACAAACTTGTTAGAGCCAAGTTTTGCAAAACTTCAATTCTGGACAGGAGGTAAATGGCATCATTTCATGAACCAAAAATATTCCAATGAGCCCATCCTCCTGGACATAAGTGTTTTGTAGGGTGTGCTATAAGCAGGATAAAGGATCAAGGGCAAAAGAGCAAGCAAAAATATGGTTGCTGTACAAACCATCAAGTTGGACCAGAATGAAAGTGAGGTTGATTCACTCAAATTCTTCAAAGAACATCACTGGGTTTTTGCATAAAGTTGAATCATATGCTACTACCAACATCCCATAATTTTGGTGGAGGCTAGAAAAAGTATTTAAATGAGTTGTAGTGCAAAATTGCCCACTGGGAGAGAGAAGAAAATTGGGTGTAGAGCTCAAAATATTTCATGAATAAAAGATGTTTTTGCATAAAAGTGATTTAAAAAATCACATGACATCTCCAAATTTTGGTTGGAATTTAGAATGAATTTATCAAATGGTTGTAGTGCAAATGGTACCCTAAAACTTAGAAAAACCAATTTAGAGAAATAAAGCTCAAGGGAAAATAATTATATAGATAATCCCACTGATAAAAGAATTGTTTTATTTGAGAGGGAAAATAAGTCCAACAGTGATTGAAAAGTTTTTACTAGGGATGGAAACTCCACAACTTAGGGAAAAAAGATGCTCTGAGATCAAGAATAAATCCTGAAAAATAAAAATTTAATTTCCTGGCAAAATTTTAATTAATAAAACAAGGTTAAAGTTTTGGGATGTCACAATAATCCCCTTGAATAACAGCCTTGCCTCTTGTACCTTCATCCCCAGTTGCTCATGTTATTACAAGATACCCCTAGTATTCTCCGTTGTTCCGAGAATCCTTGTGCCTTCTACTTTGCAGCTTCTTTTCGCATTGCGGATAAGTCACTTAACCAGGGTTTGTTCGTCCCCAGTTGTTCACGTGCTTTCCAAAATACTTTGAAATGCTATCTCATCTCCCGAAAATCCTCCGCAGCCTTTTAATTTTGATTCCCCTTGCCTGCTTGCATTAGGATTAATTCCATACGTCTAGCAACATTCTTTAAAATTCTTTGTGACTGTCATTCTGTTCCTATGGATTCAGCGTGCGTGCGAATACTCGCAATCATCAATTAATCCTTGGAATTTTTCTTTCCGACTCAGACATCCTTCCAGATATGAGCTGGTTCTTGCCCAGTCCAGATTTGATCGGGTGCACCTCTAAGTCTATTCAACTTACTCATCTTTTGATCAGAGCCTCAACTTCTGATCCTTCATCTTGAAATCATAATTGCTTTGTACCCAAGCATTGAATCATTCAGACGTTTCTATGAGCCGATGCCTTTGCATCCCCTTCTTCACCTGATTGATTACCGATACTCACATCAACTCTGCCGTGAATTGCCAAATCCTTTGTTGGATTATTATCCGGCAGTGTCCTTCATATTCAAAATTTTGTGCGCTCTTCCCCTGATACATATTGCCTTTGGTAAATTGTATTCTCTGCTTTGTCGACCATGCTCTGCTTCCGAGCTTGAGTTAATTACCTCTGAAGTTTTTGCAAATGTTCCTAAGATGCCCCGATGGGTTGAACTAATGCTTTCCCCAATTTGTGTGAACCCGGAAATTTCGATGGGTCATACTCTACTAGTGTTACGCCGGATAAAAAATTGTACACTACAACTTCGTCAAAAGCGAGAAGTAAATGAGAGGTTACACATTGAAGAAGTGGGAGTCGACCTTGAACTTTGTGTTCATGTCCATAGACACGATGTAGATCTTATCATGGAAGCTTCTCTTATAATCAAATGTTCCCTTGGTATAAGCTCATCTTGCATCTGTAAATTGATTCTTTGCAGTCGTGGTTCCGACCATATTTTCTCCTTGATTCCATTTCCCGGAGAAGTTAAAATACTTGTCTTCTGCAGATCATTTCATCTCCAACCTCTATTTTGATCTACCTCGAGTATTGCGCCCTGTTATCTCGAGGATATTGTGTCATTGCACTACCTCTTGTGAATTCTCATTGGAATCATACTCCATCACATCATTCCTAGCCTGGTCGGCTATATCATTATCGAGCTAATTTTAACTATGCTGCCCGATCCTTCTTCCCGGAGCACAACTTCCGACGACGAGCTAAGCTTACGTCGATCTTCCTCATCTTATCATCTCACCTCAAACAACAAGCTTGATTTCGAGCTTGTGTCGCATCCGTGGTTCCAATATCCTTTCGCTTCATCATTCCGTTTGCTTGATGTCGTCACTGTTCGATGGCCTCTTCATAGTACCTCGACAAAATCTGTCATGATCCCCATCAATATACTAACCTGTTTCAGGATATCAATCAAATTCATGATGAGAAATACCATCCTCGCCCCTCGATGATTGTGTTATCATCGACAACATCCTTGACTTCCTGCCAACACAGACCTGATTGTGCTTGGTTATACCTTACGTACCGAGATAATCTTGGAAATGTTCCTTTGAATCTCTTATGATCTACAGACCCAATCCTTAATTGAAACACCATATCAGTGCTATCTCGAAGCATGACTGTGGTATTCGAATATCAACACGAACATTTGAAGCAAAATGCTAAATGCTTCTTGATCTATTATCCAAACACCGTTGTATGGGTAATATCCTAATTCTTCGCTCGCCCCTTTATCTAAATGCTTTTGCACTTAATGTCCTATCATGTATATCATGCTCCACTTTTCTTTGGGAAGGATATACTCCCAATTCTTGTGTGAAACACATTTTCCTTTCCATTGGTCTGTTAAGTTTGATAGACACATTTTCCTTTCCGTTGGTCTGTTTAATCCGATAATTTCATTTTCCTTTCCATCGGTTGTTTATTCTTTATTGTGGTCTATAAGACCTAAGCAATATTAATTCTCTTCCTATGCAAACACCTCGGTCTACAACTTTGTCAGTGTGACCCTGTTATTATTGTTGATGACATTCCGGTAACCGTCCATGGACGAGAACTTTGGCTAATGGTCCGCCTCGTTCCAACGAGCAGGAAAATGGTTCTCTTTATCCCTCACCCTTGGTACCAACGTTGATGCCAACATAACTGGCAGGCTATCCTATGACGTGCCTTGCTATCATATCCGTGTAAGATGTCGCCGCTCTCCCTACTCCGAACACACAAGGTGGGCCCATAACCCACAGTTCCACAGGATGGAAACCTGACTCTCCTATACAACCTTGATTCTGAAATATTCTTTACACTTGGCTTTGTATGTAATTCACAAGCTAACTTCCTTACCATGATTCATTCCGGTACCAGAGGCAACATTATTCTCGTTGCTCTGAAACCCTTTCATGCTCTGTTTCAGGCATCGAATGGTTAGCTATCTGCTTGAAGCTTCTTATTGTGCTTTCTTATTTCTGCTCTCGATGTTTATCTTAAGTTCAATTCTAGAGATACTTTCTGTCACTTTCCTTGAACTATCTACCAGATAAGCGACCTTGTAGAGATCCATTCTTCCAAAGTTACCCCTAATACTTTTCGTAAGTACGATGGAACTCCCAAAGAAAGGATGACGACTTCATCATGATGCCCTAATGCAGCGAGTTGATGACATCAATGTTATGTGTCAACCTCTTCGATGAGGGCAGCAAGAAAATAAGATCCGTTAGAATTTCGTAACCAATTCTCCCCCTTACTCCACCTCTTAAATCTCGGGACGAGATTTCTTATAGTGGAGGAGATTTGTAACACCCCCAGTGTCATGCTATAGTAACCCTCAATGATTAAGCTAATCATTTTTCCAAACAGTGTTTAATCACCTTTGATTCAAATCTCATTTGAAATTCCACTTTGGAATCAAATTCAATTTGCAAGTGAAGTTTGAAGTTGCTCAAAAGTTGCTGGAAAAATGTTCATCATTTGTCAAAAATTCCATAACAATTATTTGTTAAGGGACACAACATCACTTTTGTGCAAAGATGAACATAAGCAATTAAAACATCACCAATTCAGCATTTTAAATGCTATCCTATTTATGAAAAATACCAAATGAATTCTTCTAGTCTCCAAAATATTTGTGGCACTGCCTAAGATCACCAGGGAATAAAAGGGGCACTTCCCATATTTTTTCCTAAGTAAATAGCATGCCCAATATTTTCTTACCCATCTCTGTTTATTAAATAAAAATAAAAACAGAATAAGAAAAGAAAAAGGCTGAAGTGCACTGTGCACTTAGGCCTGCTAGCTACAGTGCACAGCCCAGCCCACTCCCGAGTTGTCCCCTTCCTCCCCCAGTTCACCTGTCGAGCCCGACTGTGCCCACGCTGTTGCCGCCGAGCCACCTCGCCACTCCGTGTCGCTACAGTCATCGGGGAGGGGATAAGAAGGCCACCGCGGCTCCTCGGGGACAACCCCGGTCCCTATCCCCTCGCTCGCCCCTCTCCTCCTCGCCCTCCTCGATCTGGACCTTACCCGAGCATAGCCCCGTCGCGCCATCGCCGTCTTCGCGCTTTGGAGCTTCCCCGGGCCACCGTTGCTGTCTAGGGGTCGTGCCTCGACATGCTCGACCTCCACGACAACGGAAGCAAGCAGGGGCCTCCCTAGGCCGTCGCCATCGACCCCTCCTTCAACCTTGGACAACCGAGGACGTCGTCGACCAATTCGTCGCCGTCGGCTCCCTCCAGCTCCCTCGTCCGCTTCCCTACACCCGTTGTGAGCTCCTCTCCATGTTCCCTGCTTTTCCCCACCTCAGACCGTCGCCGTAAGCCGCCCCGCATGTCGCCTGCCATGGCTGGGAGCTTGGCTCTGCGTGCGCCCCTGTCTGCTCCTAGCCGCCGCCGCCGCCTGCTCCCACTACTGCTGCTGTCCAAGGCCGCGGGCGCCTCTCGTGTGCGCCCGCCCATGCCTGCTGCAGCCGCTCGCCTAGCCCCACGCCGCTCGCCTTCTTCGGACACCGCTCCGCCCCGTGCTCCCTCGTCATTGCCTCGCGCCGCTTTGCTTGCTGCTCGGCCGCGCAAGGCTGCCCGCTTGCGCGAGCCCTGCCGCGACCCAAGCCACTTGCGCGCGCCCCGCTGCTCCCGCTACGTCTCGCCGTGCCCGATGCCGGCCCGAGCTCCGGCGGCCACCAGAAACGATAAGGCGCCGCTACAGGCCGCCTCCGCGCCTACCGCCACCACCATCGGATGCGGCGCGACGCCAGCTCTCAAACGGACCCGGGCGTGCTAGTCCCCATCGCCGGAGTTGGCCGGTCGAGCATCTCCGCCGTGTTCGGCTAAACGCGGGCGGCTAAACACCAGTTAAACTGACGTGATAGCATTAGTAGCTAACTAAAACAACCAGTTTAGTCAATGACAGTGGGCCCCAGACCACTAATTAACCTATTAGTTAGTTTTAAAAAAAACTGTTTTGGGCTGAGGGTCACTGACATGCAGGTCCCACTAGACCAGCTGACCGGTCAAACGTTGACTAGTCAACTGCTGCGTCAGCAGTTGACTGGCCCCACCTGTCAGCCACTGGTGTACCTCTGGGTGCACTTCACCGGGTGCACCTAGCCTTTTCTCTCTTTTCTTTATTAGATTAAATTCTAGAAAAATGTTTAAAACTTTGATAATTCATAGAAAATAAACCGTAGCTCAGATGAAAATAATTTATATATGAAAGTTGCTCAGAAAAATCCAATGAATCCGAATACGCGGTCCGTTTACCCGTCAGATGCCTCTAACTATCTGAACATGGAACATTCCCCCTCCGGTCATCTGTCTGACACGGGTCCGGAACCGGGAAAAGATTCCCGGTTGAATTCCTCATTCACCTATGTCGTGTAGCCATACGTTAGTTCACCCCTAACACCACGTATTGCCATGTTATGCTTTGTGATGCTATGTTTCCTTTATATTTATTATTTCTTCCCCCTCTTCTCTCCGGTAGACCCCGAGACTGATGCTGCCCCTGTGATCGACTACGTCGATGACGACCCTTCTTCCCTTTGAGCGGAGCTTCCAGGCAAGCCCCCCCTTTGATCATTATGATATCGCCCATTCCATTCTCTCATGCTTGCATTAGATTTTGCTACTGATATTTTTCGCTCCTATTCTGATGCATAGCCTGCTTTTGTAACCTGCTCATTGTACCTTACCTGCTTATCCTAAACTGCTTAGTATAGGTTGGTTAGTGATCCATCAGTGACCCCCACCTTGTCCTTGTTGCCCCTGCTTCATCATTGAAGACCCAATCAATGGGATCGAAGACCAGGCCCCGGCACCGCACATCACTTTCCCCTTAGTTGCTCGACACTACTAGGTTACTATCGAGTGCCGAGGGTGAGACCTCATCAGCACTTCTGATGTTAACCCTGTAGTGTGGCTGTTCGGTCGTGGTCATCGAGGGTGATTCCTCCTTAACCACTTCCGATACGACTCTGTCATGCAACCCCTCAAGTGTGAACCTCGAGGGTGGATCCTCTTACGTTCACCTTGGTGATTACATCGAGTGGAATCCGTCAAGGGTGGTTCCTCAGGCTTTTTCCCTTGGTGTTAGACACACGGTTACTATGACTTTACACTGAACCATGTTACTAAAGACCGGTTGGCCCTGAGGGGTACCCACGCGAGCTTAATTGCGAGTGATGTGGAGTCGGGTTGACCTGGAAGGTGCCCGCGAGATTATTACGAGGCGTGGTCGGGCATTCCTTGCCCTTGCTGCAAGTCCTCGAGACAGGGCAACGGGGTCACATCTTTCGTGAGTCTCTGCTTGTTACCGCGTGCTCCTAATCCACTACGATCTGGATATTTGATCCGAGGGGCCTCTGTCCTGATAGCACTAACCATCATGTGGGCATAGTATGGGCGTTCTGCGTCGTATGCATCCATCGAAGCTTAATAGACGTCAGCGACTGAGCGGTGCGCGCCGGTTGGACTGCGTAAGCACCTGCCTTTTTTGAAGGAGGTATCTGGGTCTGCTCATCGGCCGCCCACGTAACATGCAGGAGTTCCCAGGGAGATGGCCCATGACCCCTGGGGGCATAGGTTTAGTCCGGGGTGCTGACCTCTCTATTAAGCCTAGGTCGGGTTGCGGCGTATTGTTTGGCCGAGGCCGGGCATGACCCAGGAAAGTGTGTCCGGCCGGAGTTAATCGAGCGTGGTGGGTAAGTTGGTGCACCCCTGTAGGGAAAAGAACATCTATCAATAGCCTGTCCTTTGGTAACGAACACTTGGAGTTGTATCTCGATCGATACAACTAAAACTGGATACTTGAGATGAGACATGGATATGAGAAATGGATAGTATGGCTCTGGGATTGCTTTCTCGCAGTGAGTCGAGAAAGGATCTCTGGCCGAGGTTGATAACACTTCTACTACTTTACTTTATGCTACTCTACTCCCTCCTGTTGCTGCAAGATGGTGGTTTCCAGAAGATGCTAGTCTTTGATAGGCTAGGTTTTCCCCTTCTCTTCTGGCATTCTATAGTCCAGTCCACAGATACAACCCATTTCATTGATACCAATGCATATGTAGTGTAGATCCTTGCTTGCGAGTACTTTGGATGAGTACTCGCGGTTGCTTTGCTCCCCCTTTTCCCCCTTTCTTCTTCTTTCCGGTTGATGGAACCAGATGGTGGAGCCCAGGATCCAGACGCCACCTTCGATGACGACTGCTACTACACTGAGGGTGCCTACTACTACATTGGAGGCTGCCGACGACCAGGAGTAGTTAGGAGGCTCCCAGGCAGGAGGCCTTGCCTTTTCGATCGTTGTTGCTTTTGTGCTAGCCTTCTTAAGGCAAACTTGTCTAACTCATGTTTGTACACAGATATTGTTGCTTCCGCTGACTCTTGTGTATTCGAGCCTATTTATTCGAGCCCTCGAGGCCTCTAGCTTGTACTATAAATCTTGTATTATTTTAATTTGTGTCTAGAGTTGTGTTGTGATACGTTCCCGTGAGTCCTTGATCTTGATCGACCACATTTGCATGTATGATGAGTGTAGGATTGAATCGAGGGCGTCACAGACAATCACTTTTGGAAGTTTTCAACTACCTCTACCTACTGTCAAAAAGAAATACAAAATGGTTATTGTTGGGACATTCATATCCCCGTTGAGGTAACTTAGTGATTTAAGAAAGTTCTTCGGTTTCATGCTAATCGAAAGTGGTTGTTCATAAGACCCGATCAACCTTATTAATGGATTATTTTTGAGAGGTATGAAGTTGATGAATTTAGTAAGCACTACCTTCTGTCCCTATCTTTTGTTTTCTGTTTTTATTAGTTAAATAAAATAAAATGCCATGTTTTGCCTGTTTTCCGAATTTCCCGTGCAATAAAAAAATGACCCAAAAATAAAAGTTCTCAGAATGCTCTGAAAATTTAATACGATTTTTTCTGAATATTTCAGAATTTCTGGTGCAAATAACATCAGAAGGAGGTGCACCAGGTGGGCACAACCCACCTGGGCACGCCAGGACCCCCAGGAGCGCCCTGGTGGGTTGTGGTCCCCACGTGGGCCCCTCACTTATCCCTTCACACCACATCATCACTTACCTCCAGAAAAAATTGTCCATTGCTCTCTCTCCCTCTCTCCCTCTCCCTCTCCCTCTCTCGCGTGTTCTTGTTCTCAAACCCGCGGATTTTGATCTCTTTGCTCGAAGCTCCATTTCCGAAACTGTTTCGGGGGATTATTGCTTGCTATGTGACTCCACCGTTTGTCCAATTGTTTTTGTTTTAGTGGTTTATATTTTGAATAATTAGCTACTTGCAGTAGATGAGCTTGCATGTTGAATTCTTAGAGTTCTAAATAGTTTGAATGCTTGCTATGGCCTCTGTGTACCCCTATGAGTAGTTGCTATCAATTTTGTGAAGTTTTGATGGAAAATTTTATGGACTAAAATTTTTAGAATTTTTGTTCATAGGAAAAGGATGAATATCTTTAAGAAGTTTGCTTCTAAGAAGAACTCCAAGGGAGTTATTGGGGAGTCATCTGATAGTGATCTCCATCCCTGGAGATTGGCGGAAGTACGGCCGTGCGAATGGCCGCATGCCCAGTTCATGGAAGAGGATGGAATCCTTCAGGAGTTCACACAATATGCAGCTAATGCCGGCCTCACCGACTTCATCGCAGCTGAATGTGAACAGTATCATCTCCTCACAAACATCTTTGTACAAAGTTTTAATTTCCTTCCTAGGAATAATCCTCCTAAGGTGCAGTTTAACTTATATGTTGAAACCTGGCAGATACCACCTACTTAATTTTGTAACATATGCATGCTCCCTTCTGACGGGAGCTTAGTAGAGCCTAGGCCGACAAAGTTTGAGGCCTTTTATCGTACCTTGACAGTGGGAGATGAGAGAGGGGTGTCGGCTATCACTGCCGCTGGCTTGCATTTTCCTACTGTCCATTATTCTGCTCTTTTCTTTACAAAATGCTTACTTGCTAGAGATAAGGTGGGTGCACTCAGTTCACTAGATCTTGCAGTTTTATGTTGTGCACTAGAGGGCGACAACACTTATAGCTTGGGAGCTATTGTGGCACGTCGCCTCCACATTAATAAGTCCAAGGGTTAAATACATGGTGGGATTTTCACTACTCGTTTGGCGGCTCACTTTAATGTTGAGATACACCCTCATGATTACCCTCTGACCAAGGTTTACCTAGACCGCGCAGCCATGGAACACCACCATTTTATTGCACGAGATTACCCTGATATTCCTATACCTTATAACCTGGTTTTTAGCATTGAAACTCGTGATATTATTGCATTGCCTGCTCCTGCTTTGTTTGATCTTGTTGCCAGGGGCGGATATAGGATTATATGCCTGCGGATATCATCGCCTACCGGAACGATCAGGCTGCAGCACAGGAGGAGCCTCGGCAGTGGGATGCATGGATGCCCACTCCTCAGCACCCCGACTACTATCCAGGCTACTCATCGATTACCAAGTTAGGCCAAAAGCCTAAGCTTGGGGGAGTACGTGTTTCCACCGACATTATATTCATGTTCACACTTTTCATTCCAGTTGTCGGTGTCACACTTTTTCATTGTAGTATCCATGTTAGATTTATTTTCTTGCGTTCTTTCTTGTGTGTTTGAAAAACTTTAGAAAAAACAAAAAAAATAGTTGTATTTAGTTTACTTTCTATGCATGTTTAGTTGTAATACTAAAAAGAAAACCCAAAAAGATTCCCTTGTTCTTATTTTGCTTGTTGGGAGCTTTTCCGTGTAAATAATTTTTCTCGTTTTTGCTTGTCTCTTTTATTTGCTTGTTCAAGAAAACCAAAAACTCCAAAAATATTTCAGTGTGCTTCTCTGAATTTATTTCCTTTTTTATTTGAGTCGTACCAAGGAGAAGACCACGATGAAAATGTTGAGTGGCTCTCATATGAATAATTGTTCATCTTATTACCTTGTCTTCTCCTGTTGAATAAAATGTTTGTAGATTCCATGTAACAGCCCCAAAATTGGGTTATCAATTTTTGTGCTGTTATTCTCTCCTGGCACTCATTTTCAAAATTTTCTCCTGAGTTTGCAGGATGACTCTGAGAAATTTTGTCATTTCCAACCTTTCAAAACCTTGCTCATGTCTTTTTCAGTGGGCAAGACCTCATTTGCATCAACTCAAATCCTCTCAAACCCTAATTCCAAATTTTTGGAGTTTGGATATGCCCTTTGTGAATACAAAGGAGCCATCATTTTCTTTGATCTGTTGATCCTCTCAATTGATCCCAGAGACCATTCTACCTTTCTGAACCTTGGATATGCCAAAATATTGCTAAGTCCCATGCAATATTTTTGAATTATGATTTATTCCTTTTCTTGCCTTTTTGAGGAATAAAATCCAGAGGCATAGCTAGCCATCTCCTAAATTCATGAGAATTGATGGAGTTGATACTTATGCCTAATCCAAGCTCTCGCAAGTATATTGGCCATAATTAAATAAGGAAAATTGCCTTTTCCTATTTAATGCCAATATTGCATTTCTGCCATTTTCCAAAGGAACTACTATTTGTATAGCAGAGAAAATTCCCACATAAATTGTGGAGCTTGTCCTTGCTATATAATCACTAGTTCCACCCTAATATCATGTTCCTCAGTTCAAAAATTTGGCACATGATCCAATGCAAGTTTCTGCCTTCTCTGAAATTTTGCAAAGGAAGTGCTTTATTCCTAATTCCCATTGAGCTGCAATTTGGAAGGGTGATGAACATTGATAAATAACCCATGGATGCCAAATATGAGCTCAATCTATTCATCCTTGCTCCCTGTGCAATTTTTTAAGTTTCTGACCAAAATGCAACTTTGTGAAGGAAGTACCTTCATAGAGTTTCTAAATGGGATGAAACTTTTCCATCCTATCAAGTATCTTAAATCATTAGCCTCCACCCAAATTCAGTTCATTTAATTGAACTATGTGAGCACAGGAGCAATTCTTGTTTTCTGCCCAAAATTTCAGTTTGTGAAGCAAGTGTATTTTATATTGCTCCATTATGTCTGATTATTTTCCCAGGCCTTATCCTATCTATATGATCCATCTCCACAAGATCTTGTCTCATTTCATCTAGCCATTTACCCTGAGGAGTTTTCTGAAGTTTTTGGACAGACATGATAGCTGTGAAGGAAGTACCATTTTGGTAAGTCCATTTGGTATGACCTTTTTACAGCATCATTGTATGTTCAAATCATCAGGCTTTGCCAAGTTTTAGAATAATCCATCACTCCTAGTGAGTGCTCTTTCATCATTCAGTTTCTGGGTCAGATTTGGTAGTTGTACAGCAACTATGGTACATAGTTGTCCAAATTACCTCAAAACTCCCAGGACCGTAGTAATTTCTACCCTAAGCCTCCCAGACAACCATTTTACCATTTAACCTCTCTGGTTTTATCTCTAGGATGTTGCCAAGTTTGCAACATCAAACTTGTGCAGCTTGGTTTACTCAGCTCAATTTGTATCTGCCCGTTTCTTTACCATGGTAATACTCCACTTTGGAAGGACTACGCGGTAGACATGATCTGGCATCAGTAAAAACCCAGAGCGCGCCATGCCAGTGGTGACTACAAGGGCAGCCCGCCAAAATGGTGGTCTAGCCACTGTTGTCGTCGGCAGCGCTGCTCCGACCGTCTCTGACCTCGCCATTAATTCCCAACAGTTCCCCCTCGCCGTCCTCTTCCCTCTGGACCTCTAGCCCCTTCATTTTCTTCTCCGGCGAGCCGTGCCAAGGAACAAACAGTACGCCACTGTGTCCATCATCTTCTTCCTCACCCCTGTCCATTTCCTCCTCTCATCCGCGAGCTTTGCTCGATTCCGTGAGCCTCTAGCGCTTGTCCGCACCCTCCTCGTCGCCTTCCCACCGCTTCCCATGAACTTTGGCTGCGTCTGCCGACACTGCGCCCCTCGCCGGCGCACGAACACGTCGCCCGCAGCGTGCCACCTCCTCCCCTCCCCCTCGAGCTCTCCCGCAGCTATTTAAGCGCGCCCCCGAGCTCTCTCGCAGTCCACCATCCCTCCTCGAGCCTCTCCCTGATCCCGGAGCCCCTCTCTAACCACCACCGTTGCCATAGCCGTCGCCTCGGGTCTCGCCCGATTTCGGTGACCCCGAGCTTCCCTCGCCATTCCTCCACCACCTCTGCAACCCTCAGGCTCCGGCAAACCTCCGCGTGGCCTCAGCCCTCCCGTTCCCCCACCATAGCCCCATCTTCTCCAGTGGCCGAAGCTTCCCTCTGCCGCGGGTCCTACTGCTCCTTCTCCCGCGCTCCTCGCCGGAAACGGAGACTACCCCGGGGTGCGCCTCCTCCTCCTGAGCCCGTGGGTAGGTCGCCCGTCGCCTTCCGTGGCCGGACGCGCCGGCGAGCGCCGTCGGGGCGGGTGCCTTCCCTCGGCCAGGCGCGCGTCGAGCGGAAGGAGGAAGAAGCCAGTCCAGGCGGGCCCCTTCCCGCACGGCCCCACCTGTCGGCGGCCGACGGGCCTGGCCCAGCGCCACGTCAGTTAAGTGGCGGCGCCTCGGGCCGTTTTCCGCTTTCGGAACCACGAAGGCGTATTTCGTGGAGTGCGCTTTCCCTTAGCTGAAAGCGTATTCCACCTCTTCTTCGGGCGAAATGCGCTTTCCTCTCTGGAAAGCGTATTTCTGAGAAAGATGCGATCTGTTTTTCTGTCAGGGGCCAGTTTGTAAGGATTTTCTTTACAAATAGGTCCCTGGTAGTTAAATAGTCATATCTTTTTACCCGTAGTTCCGAATCAGGTGATTCCAAAGCCCACCTCTTCATTTCATCGAGCCCGTTCCGTTGATATCATTTACATAATATTTTCACATAGTGAAAATGACTATTTTGCCGTTGCCCGTAAACAGGCTCCTTTGAGAGAGAACTGTTTCCGGCAAATCTTTCCGCGATCGTTTCACACTTCTTCCCGGAGTATTTGTCGACCCCCAGGCAAGGCAACCTCTTATCATGAGCCCCGAACTTGCATGTTTACTTTGCTTGCACCTTGTGTGTGCATAGTTGCAGTTGTTTCTTATCGTTTTCATCTGCAGTTATTCTATTATGCTTATCATGCATGCTTGTGTTTTCACGATATCTTTTGCCATGCTAATTAGAATGTTGTTGTTAATGCCATGTCACTACTCTACTTTAATTTCATATCATCATTGTAAAATGTTATGAGGATTGTAATGCGCCGTTGATATGCTATTACTTGGTATTGTCATGTTCTTTATGCTATAGTTGTGCACTTGAGAAGTTCAATATTTTGTTCATGCATGCTGCATGCTCATTGTTGCATTCATGTTCATGATGATGGAGAAGAAAATAAAATGACTTAATAATAACAAACCTCACCCATCATCGATGGGACCGAGGCATAGTGCCACCAAATCGAACTTTTTAGTGCAGCCACATTTGCCTTACGGGGAGGCCTTAATGCGATCTATTGTTGTGCCTCTCGCCGGTGCCTCCAACTAGGGAAGGTTATGGGCATGCTTACCCTGATCAGGTAGGCGGACATAACCTTGTGTGCCCGTTGTTAGAATTTTTGGTACTGGTCCCCGTGAGGGACGTTTTGGCCACGACGGTGGTCGTTGTGTCTTTGGTAGACACGGGGCCACCCAGGACTAGCCCAGTTGGGAGTGGGTCGGAGTGGCCGGAGAGTGTCATGGCAGTAGGTCGATTTCGTCAAAATGCCGTTGGTCCACCCGAATGGAAAGACGAGGCCATGGGTTCCTTGGTGTGGGTACAGTGTGCTACCTCTGCTGAGTGTATATAAAGTCTATCAATAGCAACACGGTTCATAGTAGGTCCCACTATCAGGTCTTGGTCGAAATGGAGGATAAACCTTAAATAAGTAAGTTGATAATGAAATTGTGTAACAAATAAGCTGACGACTTGGACTATGAGATAGTCGTGAGACAAGGTCTCGGTGAGTGTTTGGGACCAAATGTTGGTCATGGTTGTGATCGCCAAAAAAATCACCGTTCGGTTGCGAGGCAACCCGTTGGTAAGAGAGCCCAAGGGACTCGGTGCACAAGTTTGATTGCATTGCATGAGTAATATATTATTATTTGCATTTAAAGAACCATGATAGGACAGAAGATGGTTGCATATAGTTAACATGTTATGTCTGCATTGGATATGATCGGTAGCTTATTTTCAGCATAGTTTCATGATGCCATGCCATGCTTTGATTTATATGTTAAATTATGCCATGATTGAGATGATAGCTATGTTTTGCCATTGCCATGTTAGAGGCAGGTTTTGGTATGCCATGATTACTGCCATGTTAGTAGATGCTATGATATTGTTCATGCTTAGTTGATCTTTATCATGCCATGTTTAGTAATTGATATGAGATAGGCTGTTGCATGCGCTCGGTTCTTGCTTTGTCTTTTGCTTGTTTGGATGCTATGTATTTGGTTGTCTTGCAAGTACATTCAATGTATTGACCTGGCATGTCATGCCAGTTTTGTAGGTCATACCCGAATCGTTCGCTTGATCCATCGTGCTAGGCCGTAACCTTGCCAGTCCTGTGAGTTGTGGAGCCCAGCCAGAGTTGATGAGCCGCCAAACCAAGACTTCCGCCGCCTTTTAAATAGACTTAGGGCTATGCCAGGTAATTGTATTCATCAATGATGTACTCCTCTATACATGTATTTGATGAATATTCTTGTACCTGGAATGCTGTATCTTGGACCTGTCGTGCATCAGGTGTTATCCTGGGCTGATGTGCGAAGGCCCCCTGTTCCATGCGGATCGGGGTGCCACATTCCAGCTTAGTCCACAACACTATTGTACAATTATTATTTTTCACATCGTTCGGTTGTGCAAGTGAAAGGCAATAATGACGATATTCGGTGAACTGGCTGTGGCAGAGAGAAACCGGTATGAACTCGACTTGTTCTGTTTTTGTAAATATGTTTAACCTAGTATCCATGATTCAGCCCATTATGATTAAACATGTTTGCAATGACAATTAGAGATTATAGTTTCTCATGCCATGCATAGTTAGTTGGGAGTGGATAATGATTTATCTTGGATATCAACATTGCATTAAAATGATTGTGATGTAGTATGATGATATGCTATCCTCCTCTGAATGTTCGAGTGGCTTGACTTGGCACATGTTCATGCATGTAGTTGAATCAAAACCAACATAGCCCCTATGATATTTATGTTCATGGTGTTCATATCCTACTCATGCTAGTGTCCAATGTTACTTACGCATAATGCATGTTCATGACCGTTGTTGCTCTCTAGCTGGCCGCTTCTCAATCTATTTGCTAGCCTTTGCCTGTACTAAGTGGGAATTCTGGTTGTACATCAAAAACCTTGAACCCAAAGTTATCCCAGATGAGTCCACCATACCTACCTATATGCGGTATTACCCTGCCGTCCTAAGTAAATTTGCATGTACCACCTCTAAAAACTTCAAATAAATATCCTTTTTGTGTGCCTGGATTGTTCATGGAACGATAGGAGGTGATCGGTATCTTCCATGCTAAGCGGGTTATTCTCAGGTCAAGTGTTTATTCACTCGCCATCACACGAGAAAAGGGCGGTAATAGGGATGTCCAGTCCCAAACAGCAAACAAAAAGAGCTTACAAATAATCAAACAAAAACTCCCAATGGAGTCAAAACCTTTACTTTTATCGCTTGGGAACTGCCACTAGCGTGCTTAGAATGGAAGATATTGATAACTGATAGTCGTGAAGTAAATGAGAAGGGTGCATGTCTCAAAATATCATTTACCTCTATTTTAAAAACCTGAGCTCTGGCACCTCTGCAGATCACTGCTTCCCTCTGCAAAGGGACTATCCATTTACTTTTATGTTGTGTCATCACCTTCTAAAATAAGCGCCAGAACCTGAGAGCACTGTTGTCATGCTGATGCATTGTGTGTAGCTAATGTTGGGTGCATCATGACTGGATCTTTTCTACCATGAATTACAATGTTTAGTCGATGCTTGAACTTTGGAGGTGCTCTGCATTTATGTTTTCCGATCTCAGAAAGGGCTAGCGAGATACCATTATTGTCATATTATATCATGGTTGTTTCGATAACATGTTGTTGTTTGAGATATCTTATTATTGCTCGCTAGATGATTATGTCATTGATATGAGTTAATAAATTTTTTAAGAGTTATTGTCGGCATGGTTAGTTATAATGTTGGCTGAAAACCTGGGTGTTGTTTAAGCTTATTTATGCAAACAAAAGCAAAAGAGTTCATAAAAGTTTTTCTTTTTCACTTCCAGTTTATCAACTGAATTTCTTGAGAACAAGCAAAGGTTTAAGCTTGCGGGAGTTGATACGTCTCCAACGTATCTAGTTTTCCTAACGCTTTTCCTGTTGTTTTGGATTCTAATTTGCATGATTTGAATGAAAGTAACCACCGACTGACACTGTTTTCAGCAGAACTACCATGATGTTGTTTTTGTGCAGAAATAGAAGTTCTCGAAATGGAACGAAACTTTATGAGGAATTTTTATACAATAGAAGAGAATTTCTGGAGCCAAGAGCCACCGGAGGGGGGCACCTGGGTGGGCACAACCCACGTGGCACGCCCGCCTCCCAGACGCGCCTGTGGGTTGTCCCCACCGTGGCCCCAGAGACCTCAAGGCGACGCTATAAAATCTTATTTTTCCAGAAAAATCATGAAGAAAGAATTATCGCGATCAATGAGACGGAGCCGCTGTCACCTCCTGTTATTCATCGGGAGGCCAGATCTGGAGTCCGTTTGGGGCTCCGGAGAGGGGGGTCCTCGTTCTTCGTCATCACCAACCCTTCTCCATCGCCAATTCCATGATGCTCCCCACTGGGAGTGAGTAATTCCTTCGTAGGCTCGCTGGTCGGTGAGGAGTTGGATGAGATTCATCATATAATCGAGTTAATTAGTTTTGTTAGGGATTGATCCCTAGTATTCATTATATTCTGAGATTGATGTTGCTATGACTTTGCCATGCTTAATGCTCGTCACTTTCGGCCTGGGTTCCATGAATTCAGATCTGAACCATTTATGTTATCACCATTATATCCATGTTCTAGATCCGATCTTGCAAGTTATAGTCGCCTACTACGTGTTATGATCCGGCAACCCCGGAGTGATAATAGTCGGGACCACTCCCGATGATGACCGTAGTTTGTGGAGTTCATGTATTCATCGTGTGTTAATGCTTTGTTCCGGTTCTCTATTAAAAGGAGGCCTTAATATCCCTTAGTTTCGAATATGGACCCTGCTGCCACGGGAGGGTAGGACAAAAGATGTCATGAAAGTTCTTTCCATTAGCACATATGACTATTTACGGAATACATGCCTACATCATATTTATGAACTGGAGCTAGTGCCGTATCGCCCTAGGTTATGACTGTCGCATGATGAATATCATCCAACAAATTACCGATCCAATGCCTATGAATTATCTTATATTGTTCTTGCTAAGTTACTACTGCTATCGTTACTGTTGCACTTGCTACAAAAGTACTGCTATCACTATTACCGTTACCATTGCTACTGCTACTATTATGAAAACTATCATACTACTTTGCTACTAATTACTTGCTGCAGATAATTAAATCTCCAGGTGTGGTTGAATCTACATGAGCTTGCCCTTCCATCCCGCAAGTCTTGATCTGATCCGATCAAGTATGAATTGGATGTGGATATGAGACACAATCTGGTGGGGGTTAGCGGGAGGCCTAGGTATTTTAGCGGAAAACCCACTGTTGCCCCACCAAAGTTGATCAAGACCTCTTGCAAGTTGATCTCTTCACAGTGGATAGCAGTGACCGTTGATTTCAAAAGGTTTACTTGTAGTCCTGTTTCCTGGCCAAAGTCGCGTAGGATGTCGAGTACGGCGTCGACCTCCATTTTCTCTGGGTTGGTGAAGATTACAGCATCATCAGCATAAAGGATGACTCAGAGGGAGATGTCTCTGCCAGGCAAGGGGGCGAGAAGTTCTAACTCAGTTGCTTGCTGCAGTAGCCTACGAAGAGGGTCAATGGTGATGATGAAGAGGAGGGGCGAAAGTGGGTCTCCTTGTCATAGTCCCCTACGGTGGCGAATCTGTTGTCCTATAGTGCCATTTAGCAAGAAGGATGATGATGCCGTGGCAAGAAGCATCACGATCCAATCACGCCAGCGCGCTGGGAACCCAAGTACTTGCAGCAGCTCTGACAGATATTCCCAAGAAACATTGTCAATAGCTCGGGCGATGTCTAGCTTAAAAAGCATGGCCGGGTCTTGTTGCGGTGGAGAGATCTAATGGAATTTTGGACATACAAGAAGCTGTCTTGTGTGCTCTTGGACTTTAAGAAGGCTGATTGTGCACGCGAGATGATTTGGTGGATCACTGAAGACAGCCGCATGGAGAGCACCTTGGCAATCAGTTTTGCAATTGAGTGCATCAGGCTAATTGGTCTGAAGTCTTGGACCTTTTCTACGCCATCTTTTTTTTGGGATGAGAGCCACCGTGACCGTGTTCAAATTGTTGAAATCTCCTCCTGCTAGGTGGTAGAATTTGTTGAAAGCTTGTAGGACACCAGTCTTGATCAGCGGCCAGCAAGTTCTGAAGAAGGTATGATGTCTACTACGCAACTTTATTCTTGTAGACAAGTGTTGGGCCTCCAAGCGCAGAGTTTTGTAGGACAGTAGCAATTTTCCCTCAAGTGGATGACCTAAGGTTTATCAATCAGTGGGAGGTGTAGGATGAAGATAGTCTCTCTAAAAACGACCCTGCTACCAAAAACAAGAAATCTCTTGTGTCCCCAACACACCCAATACAATGGCAAATTGTATAGGTGCACTAGTTCGGCGAAGAGATGGTGATAAAAGTGTAATATGGATGGTAAAAATATATTTTTATAATCTGAATAAATAAAAACAGCAAGGTAGAAAATAGTAAACGGGCACAAAAACGGTATTGCAATGCTTGAAAACAAGGCCTAGGGTCCGTACTTTCACTAGTGCAACCTCTCAACAATGTTAATATAGTTGGATCATATGATTATCCCTCAAAGTGCAATAAAGAATCACTCCCAAGTTCCTATTAGCGGAGAACAAAAGATAGAAATCGTTTGTAGGGTACGGAACCACCTCAAAGCTATTCTTTCCGTTCGATCTATTCAAGAGTTCGTACTAAAATAACACAAAACTATTTTTTCTGTTTGATCTATCCTAGAGTTCGTACTAAAATAACACCAAAGCCAATTCATATTCATAATAGTCAATCCACACAAAGAACTACAAAGAGACCCCAAAGTTTCTATCAGAGAAAAGATAATAAAAACGTGCATCAACCCCTATGCATAGATTACCCCAATATCGCCTCGGGAATCCGCAAGTTGAGTGCCATAACATACATCAAGTGAATCAATATGATACCCCATTGTCACCTCAAGTATTCATACCGCAAGACATACATCATGTGTTCTCATAACTGAATATTCAATTCGAAAAGACAAAACTTCAAAGGGTAAAGATCCAATTCATCACAACAAGAGTATAGAGGGGAGAATCATCATATGATCCATCTATGTTAACACAGACCATGATATAGATCACGAGAGAGAGAGAGAGAGAGAGAGAGAGAGAGAGAGAGAGAGAGAGAGAGAGAGGGAGAGATTGAACACATACCTACTGGTACAAACCATCAACCCGAGGGTGGACTACTCCCTGCTCATCGTGGTGGCCGCCGGGATGATGAAGATGGCCACCGGAGATGATTCCCCCCTCCGGCAGGGTGCCTGAACGGGTCTAGATTGGTTTTTAGTGGCTACAGAGCCTTGCTGTGGCGGATCTTCTGATCTAGGTTAACCCCGATGGGTTTCAGAATATTTGGGAATTTATAGTGCAAAGAGGGGGTGCGGGAGGCCACCGAGGTGGGCACAACCCACCTGGGCACGCCAGAGGGCCCAGAGGACCTAGGTGCGCAAGGCTTATAGTGATGTGCATTACCGAGAGGGCGCAGAGATACCTCTCCGACAATCGGAGTGACAAATCCTAATGTCGATCTATGCCAACTCAACAAGTACCATCGGAGACACCTGTAGAGCACCTTTATAATCATACAGTTACGTTGTGACGTTTGGTAGCACACAAAGTGTTCCTCTAGTATTCGGGAGTTGCATAATCTCATAGTCATAGGAACATGTATAAGTCATGAAGAAAGCAATAGCAACATACTAAATGATCAAGTGCTAAGCTAATGGAATGGGTCAAGTAAATCACATAATTCTCTAATGATGTGATCCCGTTAATCAAATGACAACTCATGTCTATGGCTAGGAAACTTAGCCATCTTTAATTCAACGAGCTAGTCAAGTAAAGGCATACTAGTGACACTTAGTTTGTCTATATGTTCACACATGTACTAAGTTTCCGTTTTAATACAATTCTAGCATGAATAATAAACATTTATCATGATATAAGGAAATATAAATAACAACTTTATTATTGCCTCTAGGGCATATTTCCTTCAGGCGGGGCTGTGCGAGCCAGCTCTAGGATGAAGCTATCTTTCCTGGCATCGTCAGCTGGCCCATAAACAGAGGAGAGCCAGAAGCTTTGGGGCTGGCCTAGCATATTTACTCCTGCATTGCGAAGGCGCCAATGGCATGGGAAGTAACGGTGGCGAGGTTTCTATTCCAGAAGATCGCCGCCCCTCCACTGGCGCCGATCGCCGGCAAGGCAATGCGGTCGGTCAGGGATGCCCCGCCAAGTTCTCGTACTAGGCTAGGAGACCAGACATCAATTTTTGTCTCCTGCAAACACAGGATCGCTACTCGATGGGCTGTGGCGATCTCGCAGACGGAGGCGCGCTTTGTAGGGTGGTTGAGGCCACGCACGTTCCAACACATAATCGGAAGAAGTTTGTCATTCATGGGGTAAACTAAGGTAGCTCCGGTAACTGAAATGACTAAACGGCCTCAGGCCCATGAGATACACCTCCATCTTAACAAGGGCTCGCCGGTGTCCACCAATAGGCCCCAAGACACGCCGGCGTCGAACTACCACTTCCTACTACAAAGTGAAAGTAAACCTTCATGGCCACTTGCAAAAGTGAGATCCGATAAAGATAATAAGATAAATAGTTTTGGTATTTTTGTTGTATAGATTGAAAGTAAAGATTGCAAAATAAATAGTTAACTAGAATTGTTGATTGAAAACTTATATGATGTAAAGTAGACCCGGGGACCATAGGTTTCACTAGTGGCTTCTCTCAAGATAGGATATATATTACGGTGGGTGAACAAATTATTGCCGAGCAACTGATAGAAAAACGCATAGTTATGAGAATATCTAGGCATGATCATGAACATAGGCATCACGTCCGTGTCAAGTAGACCGAAATGATTCTACATCTACTACTATTACTCCACACATCGACCGCTATCCAGCATGCATCTAGAATATTAAGTTCATAAGAACAGAGTAACACATTAGGCAAGATGACATGATGTAGAGGGATAAACTCAAGCAATATGATATAAACCCCATCTTTTTATCCTCGATGGCAACAATACAATACGTGTCGTTTCCCTTTTTGTCACTGGGATCGAGCACCGCAAGATTGAACCCAAAGCTAAGCACTTCTCCTATTGCAAGAAAGATCAATCTAGTAGGCCAAACTAAACTGATAATTCGAAGAGACTTGCAAAGATATTTAAATCATGCATAAAAAAATTCAGAGAAGAATCAAATATTGTTCATAGATAATCTTGATCATAAACCCACAATTCATCAGATCTCGGCAAACACACTGCAAAAAGTATTACATCAAATAGATTTCCAAGAAGATTGAGGAGAACTTTGTATTGAGATCCAAAGATAGGGAGGAAGCCATCTAGCTAATAACTATGGTCCCGAAGGTCTGTGGTAAACTACTCACACATCACCAGAGAGGCGATGGTGTTGATGTAGAAGCCCTCCGTGATCGAATCCCACTCCGGCAGATCGCCGGAAAAGGCCCCAAGATGGGATCTCACGAGTACAGAAGGTTGCGGCGGTGGAAAAGTGTTTCGTGGCTCCACCCGACGGTTTCAAGGTATAAGAGTATATATAGGAAAAATAGGTAGGTCGATGGAGCTACGAGGGGCCCACGAGGGCGGGGGGCGCACCCACCCCCTAGGGCGCACCCTCCTGCCTCGTGGCTGCCTTGTGGCTTTCTTGACCTCCACTCCAAGTCTCCTAGATTGCGTTTGTTCCAAAAAAAGATCCTCGCGAAGGTTTCATTCCCTTTGGATTCCGTTTGATATTCCTTTTCTATGAAACAGTGAAATAGGCACAAAAAAACAACAAATTGCACTGGGCCTTCGGTTATTAGGTTAGTCCAAAAAATAATATAAAAGGTATATTAAAGCCCATTAAACATCCAAAACAGATAATATAATAGCATGGAAATAATAAAAAATTATAGATACGTTGGAGACGTATCAAGGCCCAACTCCTTGACGATGTAGAGGGACACAAATTGTGCCACCGGCATGGTGGACGTGTTGGCCGCCTATCGAGCGTTGTGTCGTGTTGGCACTGAGGGGGCACGACGCTTGGGAGGGGCAGACCGCCGCCGAGCAGGTGACGAGGCGACAAAGGGGGGCGTTGTTGCGGAAGAAGCGGTGTGGCTCGACCCGGTCTTCATCGCCGACGATCTCCAGTTGGTAGACGCGGCTGGTCACCGCGCCCAGCTGCATATCAAGCTTGCACGCGGTCGTGGGGGTGGATCAACTGAACTGGCCATTGGCCGGGGGCTACAGCCAGCGTCGGGCTGGACGAGTCCGGCTGCATCTACGACCCCGCGATCTCCTTACATGGCCCCATGTCAAAGTCGCGGGGTGCAGCCACCACGGCGTCAGCCACAGCCCGCATGCCTGCCTCCATGCTGTCCACGATCACAGAGGCGACTATAGGCCAATTCGCCGCCCTGAAGAACTTGTCGATGAGGTATTTGCTATTGTTTCTGCAGGCGTCACTGTCCATCTTGGCCCCCATGGCCCGCGGTGGCGGCAGTGGTGTCGACTGCCGACACTGGAGGAACTGAGGCACTCCAGCCGATGCCATCCTTTTGTCGTGGCGTCGAGTTCGCGCGCCTTTGGAGTGGCGCCTGACTTGGGGGGGGGGGGGCTATGTTGATGCGGGGCAGGCGCCGGCGTCTAGTGTGCCGGCGCGTGTCCCCGTCGCAGCAGGGCATCCTTCTAGGAGCGACGAGAGCTGCCTCCGCCGCCACCGTCCCCATCGTGGTCGTGCCCATGACCGCCTCGAGGCATGCTACGGCAGCCCAGGTCGGTCACCGGCGCCCAACAGGTGGTCATCGGAGTCGGAGTCAGACGACGGCAGTCCGCTCTTTCCGGAGTGAGAAGAGCGCAGGGATGGCGGTGTCCAGTCTTCCACCCGGTCGACGAGGATGAGCATGGTCTACTCCGCGATGGTCGGGGGGCGCTGTTTGGTGTGGCCGCGCTCGTGCGTCCGGCTATCGAGGCGGTCGACGCGCACCCTCTTGCCCAGTACCTCCTCTGCCCCTTCCATAGACGAGTATTGCATGGGGACCTTCTCGATGACGACTCTAACGTGCAGCTGGAGCGTGTCGAAGACGGGTGGTCGTGCTCGTGCCATGGAGCAATGTTGAAGGCGGCGCTGTCGACACGAACGGAGCACACCAGACGGCGTTAACTTGGTGCGCTGGCTGGCTGAAGATGATGAGGTAGTGCTCCCGGTGGTGGGTCGTGACGCGTAGCAGGTGCTCCGGGACGGTGAGCTGCGCCTCTATTGCCCTGCCCACCGCCATGGGAGACGTGGCGTTCACCCCATCAGCGGCGTGCAGGGTGACGGCATGGTTGCGCAGGAAGAAGACGACATGGTCCACCATCAGGGAGGAGACGGTCACCGAGCATCTCTCCCTGGGGCGACGCGCTGGGTCGACGTGGCGAAGCATGGCTGGGGTCAAGGCAGGCATGACTGAAGCCGCAGGCGGAGGGAAGCGCAGCCGTGAGTGAAGGGACGCTGGAGGGGGCACCGGCCCGAGCCTGTTGCGAGCACTACCACCTCTACCCTGATTATGTGGATTTTGGGGACACTTCTTGCCGACGTGCCCCGGCAGCTCGCAGATGATGCAGTGGATTGAGTCATGGCAGTCAGCACGGCGGGGGCGTTTACTCAGGCATCGAAAGCAGTGGTCGCGGAAGCGGCTTAAGAAGGCCTCGCGAGCAGGGTCAGCATTGAATCCTCTACGGCGGTCCGGCCGGTGCGCTCCAGGGCGCACACCTGAGCCCAACGGATCGGAGGTGGGATGCCGGTTCTTCTGGTGATTGACTTCGGTCCAGTCATCATCCATACCAGAAGAGGCAATTTGGATAGCAGAGGATTGAGCAACTATGATGGATTTAAGGCGGAGGCAGGGGCGGTTCCGGATCCGTCGAGCTAGAGGGTGTCGTGTCAATCTTCAGCGAGGCGTGTTGTAGGATCCGCGGCATCGAGGCCGGATCTGGGGATCCCTCGTTTCCGGGACCCATGATGGACTGGAGGAAATAGGGGTTTCCCCAGCAGCAGGGTCTGGTCCGAGGCTAGAGCTCGCAGCAGGCGAGGATGGGGGAGCAGTCCTGGTCATGATGGCTTGGTTGGTGGCCGCCGTAGCTGGAGTGGCCAACAGCACGGGGGCGGTGGAGTGGGAGCGGGAGCTACCCGGACGTGGTTGGTCCTATTACCTTTTACGTTTGTGGCCACGGCCTTGTGTGCCTGTTGGAATCAGACGAGGCCGCGCCGCTCCTGCCTCTCTGCTTCCATCTCTCGTCCTTTTCCGAGCCTCCGCTGTCCTGGTTGAGTTTTAAGGCTCGCGAACCCACACCACTCAACCCCCACTGCAGAGTAGCATCGGTCATCGCCGACCGATGACGAGTTTCATGTTTCCATCAGACCACTGGGCTCCAGTCCAAACTATGTGCCTCTCGCTTTTTCGTGCCAAATAGGCTTCGATTATCTGGATCCTTACACCGTAGCCCCTCAACTCAGCTCCACCTTCAACATGACTCCATGGTAGATGATCATTCCATCCTCACTCCCCGTTGACTTCAAGCTTCGTGTGTACATCACCTTGAATCAACCTTGTGCCATAGTCTTGTCGAAGCCACACAAGCCCTCGGGCCTGCACCACGTGTTTACACGCCTAGAAGTCGGTCACCATCAGCATCACGCTCCTATGTCATTGTTACCAATCCCGCCGTCATCTTTTGTACCGATCGACTAACGACGATCCGTCAGACTGTCTAGTCCGACTCAGCTGAAGTTGTCTGGCTCCACGACATGCTCGAAGCTCCCAAATTGTTTTCGCGGATTATAATCCATCACATGATAATTCCATCTTAGCTGGCTTGACTTCTCGCAATGCCTTCAAGCATCCTTGTTGTGCCAACAAATCTTTCATCTTGTCTGTCATAACCCAAGGTTTTCAGTTCCATCAAACTTCTCCACCTCAAATGTCACATCCCTAGTTCTGGTATGACCTAGACTAGCTAGTCATGTGTGCATCATGTTTAAATTCCACTTAATTTTGAAATGGGGATTTGTGAAACCCTCAGAAATCATTTCTGGAAATGACCCAAATAAAAATTGCTCCAAAAGGGTTCAAGAAAATGCTCATGTTGCTCTCTGAAAATATTGGACAGAGATAAAAATCAAACCAATATTTTTAGGAGCTCATAAGTATTTATTTTGGGCATTTGGAATTAATGCATAATTATTTGCATTGGATATATATATGTTATATATATAATATATGTCCAATAATTGTGCCACTTGTTGGGGAGCTCGGAATAATACCACTAGTTCCTACAAAATTGGCGTAAGAAAATAAAATGATTTAGTATTTTATTAAATCAAAACAAATGTCGAAAATAGAAAAGAAAAGAAAAGGAAAACCTACGGACTTACTCGCGGCTCGGCATCAGGCGGCTTGGCTCGCCCAAAGAGGGTCGCCCAGCCCCCACCACCGCCGTCGTCCCCTGGCGCCAATCGGATCTGGCGTGTGACGCCACAAGACGGGCAGAGCGCCACGCCACCAGCTCGCCTTGCCTGCCCCCGCCAGCTGACGCGCGATGCCTCTTCTCGGTGCCGCCCCGTTCCCCCTGGTCCCACTCCCTCTCTCCCGTGCCTCTCCCCTCCTCTGGCTCCCTCCCCCTTTCTTCACCGAGCGCACCGGAGAGCGCCGCTGCTCGCCGCCATGGCCACCGGCCACCCCTCGGCCTGCCGCTGCGCCCAGAAGCTCCGTCACATCGTCGGCTACCTCTTCATCAAGCCATGCGCCTGGGAGGCCCTGGAGAGTCGCCATCGCCGCCGTCTTCATCTCCGGTCGACGGAGATCATCTTCGCCGCCCCGCCATCTTTAGCGCATCCCCGAGCTCGCCGACAAGCCCGTCGAGTCCGCCGTGAGCATCTCCCCGTTTCCCCTCTCTTCTCCCCCTCGTTGCTGCGTCGTAGCCATCGTTTCCACCATGGCCGAAGCCATCGCCGCCACAGCTCCTCGCCGTCGTGGCCACAGCCGCCGCAGCCCGCAGCCGAGCTTGCCGTTGCACTCAGTGCACCCTGGCGAGTCGCGCGGACCCGCTCGCAGCCTCCCCCGTGCCCTGCAATGTAAAAAACCCCGATGGCCGAACTCCGGCCGCCGCACTCGTCGTCGCCGCCGTCGTTCTGGGCCACCTCCGGTGAAAACCTTTGCACCGTTGGATGCAGCACTCCGCCAGCTCCCCGTAGCTCTTCTCCCTGTGTCGTCTAGACGCCGGAACAACGACTCCGGCGAAGAACCGCCGCGGCTCAAAGTCTTAGACGGCCGAACTCCAGCGAGGCCGACGTGGCTGTCATTAGCGCCTAATCCCGCAGCCTAAACCACCCCACCAGCCGCTGACCGTGGGCCCCAGGGCCAAGTCAAACCCTGGTCAGTGTGGGTTTGACCCGGGCCTAACCACTGTGTCACTGACGTGTGGACCCACACGTCAGGTTTGACCCCAGATCAATAGATTGACTTGTCGACGTCATCCTTCTCAATCGACGCAAAGAATGCAATTTTTCGATTTATTGTTTTCGTGAAATTCAGAAAATGTTATAAACTTCAAAAATTCATAGAAATTCAACCGTAGCTCAGATTGAAATAATATATATATGAAAAATTATCAGAAAAATGCAATCTAACCATCTGTGCCAGTTTCATGCATGTCAAACCAACTTATACCTGCTGTATAAGTGAAACACTATAATGGCATTTATAAAGGACTTACTTTGGAGGTGCATTTGAACCTTTAGTTCAAATGGACTTCAACCAAATGAATGCTAGTTGCATTAGCCCAACAACATCACATCTACATGCCATGTTCATGCATCATATTGTTGCATATGCTTGTGCATTGATTGTTGGCACCGTTCCTTCTCGATAGGTCCAGCTCCGGAGAGTGCTCGAGAGTACCTGTCTGTGAAGCAGTGCCTCCCTTGTTGATTTACCAGGCAAGCAAAACCCCTTGTTCATTCCTATACAATCCTACTCTCTCGCTCCTGCTCTCAGTTATTGCATTAGGACAACAACGATTCATCTGCTACTTTGTGCTGCGGTAGTTGAACCCATTCCTCTGCATGACTGTCATTGCCACGGTAAATAGTTGAAACCCACTAGCATGTGTAGGAGTTGATTGAGCCATGTTGTGTTCCTACCATGCTATGCCTGCTATTGCTTAGAGTTGTGTCAGTCCGATTCATTGGGAATGAATTGGAGTGTTACGATATGTTACGATCTTTGAGATTGAAGTGTGTGAACACGATTTGGTAAAGGTAGCGGTGAGAGGCCATGTAGGAGTACATGGTGGGTTGTCTCATTGGAACCGTCCTGCTAATCGAGTTCGTGTATGTTGTACAATGACTAGCTACTACCACACATTGGAATGCTTAAGTGCCCTCTCGACTTATTAACCAACTTGATCTCTGTCCGTGAGTCGCAACTAGTTTCTCGTGTTTGTAGGTAGTGCTATTTTTCTATCGAGTGGCACCGGGCAGGTGGGCTTTGGGACAGACTAGGCACGTGTGGCACGGTGTACCAAGTGGCACCCGGATGGTCGCCTTGGGAACCCTGCTCACATCGTTTGGGGCGTGGCGACACCCGGCCGGATCTCCTTGCGGATGGAACCCGAATAGGCGATAAACCTGGACTAGAGTCTTGTGTGGTTAGTCAGGTCGTGGCCGACACCCTCGCCAGGCTTCCGCTTGAAGGTTGCCGAGATACATGACGTGTACATGGCGCTAAGCGGCGAGAGCGTGTGTGAAGAAGTACACCCCTGCAGGGTTATCATGATCTATTCGAATAGCCGTGTCCTCGGTTATGGACTTCTTGGATGCTTACGTAGTACATAGACAACTTGAAGTGGATACTCTAAAATGCTCAAGACAAGTGTGAGTGCTACGGATGGCCTTCTCGTAGGGAGACGGGAATGAATCCATCGTAGTGTATTTATGTGGTGACTAGTGGACTCGTGTGCGCCATATCACCTCAAAGAAGTTACGCAGTCGAGAACAGGATAGCCACAGAGTCAAAGCTGGCTTGTCGCAACTAAACCCCACATTACCCTCTTGATACAAATGCATGTATAATAGGAACTGATGTAAGTCTTCTTTGAGTACCTTTGTACTCACGTTGCTTTATTTATGTTTTGTAGCGGAGATTTCGGTCTTACTAGTAGTTCCGCTTGGACTTGACGAGTAGCTTGTTACCTCAGCTCGATCTTGTACCCTTGGGAGGGTCTTGTAGATAGTCGCTTCCCAGCTTTTTTCCTTTTGTAGTTATGCGTACTCGGACATGTAATGCTTCCGTTGCTTGTATGTTTCAATGATGGGTCATGTGACCCCTGTTTGTATTAAATGCTATGTGGCTCTTCTGGGCCTTTATCTATATGAGTTTGCGTTATGTTGTGATGTCATGTTGTACAACACATACTTGCATGTCATGCGTACGTGTAACGTGTATTGCTATGTGTGGGATCCGACAACCTAGTTGTCTATCCTTGGTAGCCTCTCTTATGGGGAAATGTAGTCTAGTGCTTCCACCGAGCCGTGGTAGTCCGCTACAGCCGGTTTATCGAGTCCTGCTAGCCCACACTACTGCTCGGAACACTTAGACTGGCGACATGTGATTCACGTTAATCGTGTCTGTCCTTCGGGAAATGTCACGCGGTTACATCCGAGTCTGTTAGCCCAAGATTAGAGCCCAGATTCAAGACGCTGGCGACCGACATGCTCGATGTTGATTCATGTATGTCTGTCCCCATAGGTTAGTGCCACTTTGGGTTCACGACTAGTCATGTCGGCCCGGGTTCTCTGTCATATGGATGCTAGCGACACTATCATATACATGAGCCAAAAGGCGCAAACGGTCCCGGGCCATGGTAAGGCGACACCCATGGGAATACCGTGCGTGAGGCCGCAAAGTGATATGAGGTGTTACAGGCTAGATCGATGTGACTTAGAATCGGGGTCCTGACACATGGTACCCATTGGCGCCATAGTTCTTTGTACGGCTCACCCTGTGAAGAATTAACCAAGCTGCCTGCTACTAGATGCGATGTCCTGTAGTCGGTGTACGTCTAGCAAAGCCCAAGGTCTCCGTACCCCTCTTGTGTGCAAGTAGCAAAATACTATATTGAAAATTTGATTGAACTACTTACGAGAGGTTATGTACTCCTTGATGCTTAGCATGATCCTCTGAACTGCTACAACGCTGTTTTGCCTGTAACCACACACATGACTCGACGCAAGCTTTGCTTTTCCAATGCCCCTGCTCTCCTGATGGATGCATATCAATCAATGGATTTCCCCCTTCTGCCGAATCGATCTACTGCTGCCTCTATCCGCGTCGAACACGAGGACTCGGTCCTCTCTATTTTTTATCCCAAACAAATCTTCACAATGTCGTCGGCACTCATCAAACAAACGATTAGCTCCTGGTCAATTCGCCTGCAGCCGCTTCACGCACATCTGGCCTCTGGCTTCAGCCCCTTTAGGAGCCCAAGCTGGGCCATGCCAGCCTGCTCTTCGCCTGGGCCTCAACTGTGATACGCTCGTGCACCGCCTGCCTGCATGACCTGGCTCGCCGCCGCCATTGCTTTCCGATCTCGCTGAGACTCTGCGGATCGCTTCTTCCAAACACAATGCCAACCTGTCAGATCGGCCCTCGTCTGCACAAGTTGCTCTATGGCAACGTCTTCCATACAAACAATGTTGATCCACGCCGAGCACTTTTTCTCCTCTAATCAACAATCCACGACCTATGAATAACCTAGCTCTGATACCACTTATTAGAATAAATTCGAGATCACTGCCGATCATCCGAGGACCAAGCAATCACACGAGCACGACACCGAGATTTGTTAACGAGGCTCACAGATATGGCTACATCCCCAGGGCCTGACTATGGGCGCTCCTCCCCATGGTACTGCTACAATACTGCACCCGGTTTCCCTTGACGCCGGCACATGCCGCCGGCTTCCCTTGCATTCCTGTGCTATTATGTTGGTATAGGTTACATCATGTGTCTACCCTCACTATATATGAGAGACCTAGAATACAAGTGTCCTACTAGGACACGACTCCATATCCTATCTAAACACAATACTACTCAGAGTCCAACTGTAAACTACCTTGTACAAAATATTCGACACGATTCCAACATATATCAGAAGAAGTATTCCAAGAAGTTCTGCTTCCTCTGACACTAGATAATCTGAGAACAGACCAAGGGGTAAATGCAACGGCTTCATAGAAACAAAAGAGAGAGTGATATCCCTTTCGTCATCCTTGACGTGGGAAAAACACATAGACACAGTTCACTATGCATGCTTTTTACCAGAATTACTCACGCAACACTGTTGAAAGAATTTGTATGCTTCTCCCTTTAAAATGTAAGAACTACGTGTTTTCTAGAAATCATAAAAAAGATCATGCATAATAGGTAGTTTAAATTGAATGGTCCTCACTTTTGTCTAGTAACACTGGTACGCGTTGGTGCTATACAAACGGTTTTTAACCCCTTTCCGCGACGGCATTTGGAACCTCGCCAAGTGAGTGTGGGCGATAGGGGGGTCCTTCCCACACGACCTAGAAATCGTCGGGGATAGGCCCTCCTGGGACACAGGCTGGGGCCGTGTGCGATCCGGCGAGGCATCGAAACCCAATCATTTCCGTAGGTGTGTACATCCCACTCGGTAATCCGAGAAAACATTTCCGTAGGTATGTACATCCCACACGGTGAATCCCAGAAAAACATTTCCGTTCGTGTGTATATCACACACAGTCAATCCAAGGAATACGTTTTCGTTCTTATGTACATCCCACACAGTCAGTCCAGGGAAAATGTTTCCGTTTGTATGTACATCCCACACAATTTTATGTATACGCTCGTGTGCGAAAGGTGTAACTATCACACACGCTCTGCATTGGTTAACTGTTTGCTTTCATTAACTACATCACACACGATCTGATGTAGAAAATAGTGTGGCATTGGGCTATCCAGCACAAGCGCTTTTACTACCAGAACCGTTTGCAAAGTTCCATGACCGTCTGTTCTCTTTTTATTTTTGCCTGTAGTTTATTATTCGAATTGGAGATTTTGAAGTATGAAACATGCAATTCGAATTCTTAGCACAATGGTTCAACAACGAATCCATAAATAAAATTGTCAGTACAACATGTTCAGTAATTACAGGATTAGGCAGGAATTAACTATGATGAACCACAGTATTTAAAGGCGGTAAAGGTGTAGACAAGTGTAAATCATTTTGTCTGCCGATGGTGTTGAAGAAGCGGAATGCCCATAATGTGCCTTCCTGCATACCATAGACACGAACCACTTTTGTCCAACCCCTTGTGACGATCGCTCGCTCATCCTTCACCGCCTTTAGGAAGACTTCTAGAGCATTTTCACGGTAGCATGAATTATATACCTTAACCTTAGTTGCCTCCACTTCGGTCATGTAGTTTGCAAGGTAATCATCAGTAAATAGGTATGGAAACCACTGAAAAGAGAAAAATATCAGATACTGAGGTTTAATAGATTAACTTGTTGTGGGCAGGGGGAAAATGCAACACATTACTTACCATCCTAAAGTTCGCTGTTGTCTTCGAGTAAGTGTAAATAAAGATCTTAATTCCAATCACCCGTTTCTTTCGCCTAACAATCTTTCTTAGTTTCCTCACTTGACGTTTGTTCATGAATATCTCATTGCCCCATACGCAAAATGGATCGAAGCGTGGATGAGTACCGCTCATATATGTACCTACAAGCAACCAGTAAATGTTAGAAGCTAAACTGATATTGCACAAATGATGTAAAATACAACTACCTATGTTCCTAAATACAAGTATTTTTTTTTGAGATTTCAATATGAACTACATACGGATGTATATAGAATTATAGATATAGTTTAGATTAGAATCTAGATTCACTCATTTTTCTCCTTATGTAGTCTATATTGGAATCTCTAAAAATACTTATATTTAGGAATAGATGGTGTATAAGACATGGGATGCAGCTAACCTCGACGGAAAACAACAACATCACTCGTTGTAGCCCTGTGTAAGTACATGGAAAGCCAATGTTAACTACAACCGGGTTAACATCCACCAAAAATAGCAAATGGTAATAAAATGGCAACATCTGTAGTGATATCTTCATTTCGAAAGAGTACACTACAAAAAAAAGATACATCCGTGACATTTTGGGCTGAACAATTTTTTTCCTGTCATACTTATGACACTTCTATGACGATAATTGTGACAAAACCCGGTATCATCATAGATGTGGTAGGGTCCTACTTCTATAACAAAAAATCATGACATAAAATGGGCTTTTCGTCCTGGGCGGGCCGGAGACGCGACTGTATGACATTTTTTGGGCCGTCCATGACTGAAAAAACCGTGGTAGAAGCGAGGGCGCGGAAAATATCGGGGAGTCCCCGGTTACAGTGGGTGGTCGGAGGCCGAGAAATACGCGTTTCTCTTGTACACGTACGCGTGTGGGTGCGAGGCGTTGGGCTCTAACTGAACCCGAGCGAGGCGTTGGGCTCTAACTGAACCCTAGTGATTGCACTACAGGCTACGCGTTACACTAAACCCGAGCGATCGATCGATCCCTTGCTATTGACTGAAGCCGACTGATTCCTTCGCTATTGCTGCTAACTGAAGCCGATCGATGCTGCCTCTGGATGAACAGTGAGCGTTGTTGGGGGGTTTGGATGAACAGTTCCCGGTGGGGGGTTGGATGAACAGGACCCGTGGTAGTAGAGGCGTTGCACTGGATGAACAAGACACGATCAATCGAGCCGGTGGATGAACAGGACCCCGTGGAGGGCTGGATGAACAAGACCCCATGGAGGGCTGGTTGAACAGTAGCCGGTGGAGGGCTTGTTGAATAGTAGCCGGTGGAGGGCTGGATGAACAGTAGCCCGTGGAGGGGTGGTTGAACAGGACCCCGTGGAGAGGGCTGGTTGAATAGTAGCCGGTGGAGGCTGGATGAACAGGAGCCCGTGGATAAACAGTCGCTGGTGGAGGCTGGAGGAGGTTGACGGTGGATGAGCAGTAGCCTGTGGAGGGTGGAGGAGGTCGACGGTGGAGATGAACAATATCCCATGGAGTCCCGTTTTGCGGCCACACCCCTCCCGATGAACAGGACCCCTGTTTCGATCAGAAGCGCCCAACACATGTCCGCTTTCTCCGTTTTGCGATACGCCACACCCTCCCGATCAATAGGACCCCGCTTCACCGTAGGAGGTCCGTTTCTCCGTTCTTTGGCGGCACGACTCCTCCCGATGAACAAGATCCCGTTTCCACCATGGCCGGTCAAACACAAGGTCGTTTCCTCCGTTCTACGTTACGCTAGGCCTCGTTTCCATCGCCTGTTCCGTCCAAGCCGGTTGGCTCCCGACGAATAGCACACGTTCTGTTGCCTCCCGATGAACATGATGCATTTCATTGCCTCCCCATGAACACGACGATGACGCAGTTTCTCCGTTCTGACCCAGCCACAACCATGTACACGAGCCCTGGCCGTACGTATGCGTGAGTAGGCGTTGAAGACCCCGCCGGTATGTGCGTACGTGGCAGATGTTACTTTCTTGCACCACGGCGCTGTGCGACGCGTGTACATGCTACGCGGCGGCGCCTCTACTATACTACCACACGCGCGCCGCTTACTACCACACGTGCGCGCTCTACATCGACCAAGATGTACGTACATGTTCGTGACCAGAATGACAACGCTACGTACGCTTCGACCGGGTGGGTCCCGACTGCCAGGCACTTCCTTGCGTGCGAAGATGTAGCTGGTGGGTCCCAACAGTCAGGGGGTGAATCATTTTTTTACCCGTAATATGGACGCACTCCCTTGCGTGCGAAGATGTAGCTGGTGGGTCACTGCAGTCAGGGGGGAAACATTTTTTTCGCGAAATATGGTGGCTCGTCCGATGTATCCCCGATGTCAGGTGGAGGAATCATTATTTTCCGCGTAATAAGGAGGCACTTCCTTGCTGCGGCCGTGGACCCAGCGGTCAGCCTCTCCACATACAATACTCTTCTGATGGAAGTCGTTCCTTGACCACGTTGACCACGCCGCGCCGAGAGCACCAGGGCGGTGGACGACGGCGAGGCCTAGGAAGGGGACGACGCGGAGCCGGGGAAGACGCGGCAGTGGATGCCCACATGGTGATGAGTACGAGGGTTCACTGGTTCGACTTCGGTGTGAGCCTGCCGTCGCCGCAGGGCCTGGCCAGCGGTGGGAGTAGTAGAGGGCGGTGAGGCTTCCGCGGTAGCACAGCCGACCACTGGAGGCAGCAGCAGGCGGTCTCGCCGGCGCTGGTTTGGGCAGCTGGTGCAAGAAGTGCAGCGATTGAAGAAGCAACAAGACCGTTCGATTCAAATCCAACGGTCACTGCTGCTAGAATCGTTTGTTCACTAAGTTGACAAGCCCCCTGTACGCGTCAACTTATAGGCCCACAGGTCAGCCTGCCAACCGGTGCACCCCAGATGTCAGTGGAAGGAATCATTTTTTTCGCATAATAAGGAGGCAGTTGATTGCGTGCGGCCTGGCCAGCGGAAGGAGTAGGGTGGGCCGGCGAAGCCTGCACGGCATCACAGCGGGCCACAAGAGGTGGGAGCAGCAGTCCGGCTTGGCGCTTAGTTTAGGCGGCCGGAGCAGGAAGATCGAGATTGAAGAAGACGTCGGCCATTGGATGGACATCCAATAGTCACTGCTGCTAGAATCGTGTGTTGACTGACAAAGCCTTGCGTAAACAAGTCAGCCTCGAAATTTGTGGCGTGTACAGCCCATTAGCTATTATTTTTATAATTTTTACTCATTTTCTAATTCATATGGAATTTATTGCAGCCCATTCTCCATTTTTAGAATTTCTACCCATTTTCTCGGTCGGTACTGTGGTTAAAGAATTGAACTAAATATGTGCTAAATTTTAAAAATCACAATTTTTGTTGGGGAACAAAATATTCTTAATCCAAAAATTAGTAGCCATACTAAAACAAATTTAAAATAAATTAGTACTATGTCATGTTAAATCCAATAAAATAGAAAATATCGATGAAGAACAAAACAAAAAAGAAACTAATTTCCCATTTGCTATAATTTTTTGGAATTTTCAACCCGCTTGATATTACTTTAATGAGACAACGACCATACTCTTTGGCCGGCCGAATGCATCCCTCCTCATCTTGAAAGATTTGCAGCCCAAGATGTCGAAGAAAACAAATAGGCCTAGCTTGGGTATTCTTCAAAAGAAATACTGGGCTACCTATTTTCCCAAAGAAAAACTGCTGGGCTGGTCATGTTGTTAGGCGGCCGCAAAGACCGCAGACAACCCAGCTTTATAGCCTGCTCCTCCAATTACTACTCAAAAAAGTTGTGCAATTTTGTCGTTAATTGACTATACGCTGAAAATGATGTGGGTCCCAGATATCGGCAGGTGGATTAGAGTAAAAAATGAGGGTGCATTTGAGTAGTAAAGAGGTGCTTGCTTGTGTTAGGGAGTGGACCCGTGGGTCCGCATCATCATACTCACAACTACAGTCCTCTCCTGATTCACTATGTTGACAGGGCCGGACGGCGGCGCCACGGCGAGCGCACCAAGGCGGAGGTAAAGTGTTGTCACCAATGTGCTGGGCTGGGTTGGACATTCTTATTGCAAAATAAAAATGGACCGGAACTATTTACGATGTTGACTATGATTTGCATGGGTCCGCTGGTTGCAGGAAGAAAATGGTGGGAGAAAGAAGACTGGTCGCTATCTTTGCCTAAGAATAATGTCGACTGAATGTAATGACACTATCATAGGAAATAATATCCTCCTATTAAATCATGAATTTAAAGAACTGGTGCATGAGCATTTAGCTTTATTTATTTACTTATTTATGTTTAGGGGAACAAGAGCATGTACCTGGGCTGGATTCATGTGAGAACCTCCCTTCCAGTTAATTATGGGCTCCTCTATTGGGCCTTCATCAGTGGGTTGCATGTTATCAACAAGTGGAAAATGTGTTCCGTACCAAAAATAGTATGCACTACGTATGGTACTGGGCACTAAAGGATCGAACCGTGCAACGACTTCCAAAACATTGTGTTTGTCGTTCCAACAACACATTTATTCAACCAACGAAATATACTACTGGTTGTACATTGAAAACGAGAGCAGCAAGCAACCAGGGCTGGGGGTGCAATGTAAGCGATAGCGCACTGTAAGAGTAAAGACGCAGCTCTCTCTTCCAAACCAAACATCAGCCATCATTACAAATGGGCTACCAAAAAAGAACAAGTGTATGCATCAAACTAAATAAATATCCTACTACACCAAGTGTACGCATCTAACTAACTTGCTCAGTTAGACGTTACTATTTATTAAGCTGTAGAGATTGGCTGACGGCTTGAACCAGATGGGTGCCTGACGGGGCAAACTCTAGCCAGCAGGTCGAAGTGTGATACTTGCACCCTCCCTCCTACTTTGGGTTGCAGAGACGCATGGTACGCTGTGTACACAGAGTTTTGCCTGATGAACGAAACCGCGCTCCCATCATGATCCTTGCCGTGGATTATCTCCTGGTTAATCGGATAATTCAGTCCGAGAAACAGAGAGCATGTACCAAGGCTACTTACCAGCCTCCAGTCAAAAATTCCTGAAGGCCTAGAGAAGCCGGGATCCTGCTCAAAGACCTTGCAGTGACTGTGATAGTATTCCGCGAAACAACACGTCCGGTACATGCGAACGATCATCAATCGTCATTGTCGTCGTTCGATCGAGCCAGAACCACCTGCAACTCCCATGCCGCTTTTCTTTGTAAGGTTCGGGATTAGGAAGGATAGGGACACCAAAGTGCCTACAACATCATATCAAGTTGAGTCAAATAAAAAGGGCTCTTAATGTAGTCAATCTTAAGAACAGCATGTTATGAACATGAATATTTTTTCAAGAATGTTGACGAGAATATAAGCAAGCCATCATGATATCATAGGAAAGTAACATACTGCTGTAACAACCGTTTGTAGCGATGACTGGAGTAGGCCAGCAATACGTCTAGCCATAGAAGGAGTCGACAGTGTAAATGAAGCCCTTGTGTTCAATGGCATTAGAGAACCATGGAGGATGTATGACCCTGTGATGGACATGCAGTTTTATCCACTTACCGCAGTGACCTGTCAGATAGGCGAGACCGCGGTTGAAGAACGCAATTAGCCTGAAGTCTTTATAATTCACAGATCTTGTGGGAGCTTGGCAGATTACAACCTTTAGCAAATCAAACTTGGTATCATGTTGGCTACTGTAAGATTCTGAGTATTCTGGGCCACGGTGCCAAAGCAGTGCAGTGTTAATCGAAGGAAGGGGGATCAATCACCGCGTGTAGACCTCCACGAGCATCCACCTGCTGCGACCGTCGATGAGCACCATCCAAGACGTGTTCATGCCGACCCAGTACATACCGTTAATGTAGTTGAGCGTGATAGGGATCGGATCTCAGTCAAGGGGGTTGATGCTCGCCACCCTGATCATTATGCTGCGTGACACGCCGTTTCTAAAGATCAGGCGGGATCAACAAGCAAGGAGCTGGCTTAAAAAGCTCCGGCCTGAGGGCTTTGAGTAAACGGTACAGCCCCGACGACACGGGAGAGCGGCATGGTACTGAAATTGTCCACACGCAAAACAATGAGCTTGATTACCTCTGTGGGGAGCGAATTCCAGCCACTCTTTCGGCGGACGCTGCTCGGTTCTTCTTGGGTTTCGGACGAGGGGGGAGGCGCCTTAGCAGGGATGGAAGATTGGACAAGATTATGTGCAGACAAAGATGGAGAAGTGAATATGTGATGCGGGAAGTGGACAGGTGATGATGACTACAGCACGCTGCTTGACTTACGAGACACATACCAGCAGCGTAGGGTCATATCGATGCCAGACAACTTTCTTGAGTGATCAAAGTACTGGTACTCCCTACAGTACCTACTACTATGGCCTAACTTGCTTGAGTAGAGTAGTAGTGGAGTAGGACTGGAGGAGTAGTATATTCTAATCTAAAATAGTTACAAAGTTCAATACCCGAGTGTGGAACGACTACGAACCGCCATTGGTGCTAACTCCAATCCCCAGCAAACGTTCGCTGGGAGACATGGTAGTTGCAAACGCCTGCGACGCAGTTACAGCACATGTGTAAGGGTGGCGGTTTTGTCAAATACTATGGCTTAAAAACAGGCCGCCGTCGTATGGAAATCTGACGGTTACGTGGGATTTTCCAGGATTGAGCTCGTGGCGAACAATCGCCAGATATCATTACTTAAAAAAGGTTAAAACACCCGGGGTTATAACTTGCACCGGCTGGCCACTAACAATGATACTAACATAGTTGTAAAATGGTCAAAGATCGTGTCTACGTGGTGTTTGGAATTATATGCAGAAAAATTAGCAAGATGCCCGTGCATTGCACGAAACATCAAGATGCATTTTTTTACAGAACACCTGTTGTGATTGACCCATGCAGGAGTAATCCCATCTGTAAAAACTAATGATATCTTGAGAATTTTATCGGAAAATGGTATGTCAACCATTTCATCGAAAAAATGATATCTCGAGAAAGATGATAGATAAGGTGATGAGGGTGGGCGTGGTGGTGTGGTGGTGGTCTGATTGGGCGGAGGCATCGGGATGGACGAGCCGCAGCGCCACCATGCCAGATTGTTCCAGAGACTTCCTTTTTTAATTGCTGAGAAATGAGGTTATGGGAGATAAGGATGAACGAGGCAAGGCCTTATCTGTAAATGTGGAGAGAGGTGCGGGTATCTTTTGTAAAATTGTTATTGTTTGCTTTCTATCCGTCATATGTAGATCGGACAGTCTATATTATAAGATGGCAGGCACATCATCATCACCAACTTGGTTTTTTCTCTAATCCTACTCCTATAAAAGACTCAGTTGGTGATGATGGTGTGTCTGCCATCCGCCATTTCAGACCATTAGATCTGCATTGAACGGTTGTGCTGTAAGTTGTGGCCTTTTGCAAAAATTCCCACTTCTCTGCTCCAGTTTACACAAAACCCCTTAGTATCTTGAAACCAACCACATTCCTCCATTACTTCATCAAAACATCCCAAAGAATATATTTGGAGTGAAACATAAGATATTTTTAGTGATATGTATATCAAAACTAAACTGTTTTGTTTCAAATTTGTGAATATGTATTATTCTACTTTGGATCCGTTGCAACGGACAGGCTCATTGTTATAAAGGTTTATCTCTTGCATTGTCTGCAATGAACACCTAGTGTACTGGTCCGGGCCGGATGCTCGCAGCACGATGACCTGAGTTTGAATACTGTCCTAAACTTTAGCTTTTTATATATTTTTAATATATACTTATTTCGCTACTGTACTGGAAGTGGAACCCAGAGAGTACATAGAATATAAGATTAATGATGGATTTTGTCGGTGGAAACGACACCTATGGGGTCACTGGGATCCTTTCTATGGTTGGCGGGCGCGGCAAAGAGCGGGTCTGACAGGAAGCACACGAATCATTTACCCAGGTTTGGGCCGCGAAGATGCTTAATACCCTAGTCCTGCTTTGGTGGATGTATTAGAGTGTTCTTGTGTTCTTGAGCTAGCTACGGGGTGTAACTTGCCCAAAAGACCCGAATCCTCCTCCTGGTCGCCTCGGGCCACCTTTTATAGGTAAAAGGGGCTGCCACAGTGGCACACATGAGGCGGAAAGGTGTCATGTGGATGAGTCTATCCTCTGGCACCGTCGGACAAATGCATTTAATACGCTACCGACGTGCCCCCTTGCTTTATCGAGGACGGCAAGGAAGCACGTCCCAGCTGTCGCCGCCTCGCCTGGCCTCCGCACGCGTCCGAGCTGATGAGGCATCGCGGTGCCACGTTGGCTGGCGGCTGGGCTAGCGCGGTGGTGGAGCCTTAACGAAGGGTCGCGTGCCACTACGCGGGTGCTTGCTGAGTCGGTGTAAAGGCCACTCGTCGCCACGCAGGTGCCTGCCCAGCTGGTTGAGCTAGCAGCTGCTTGGGGACGGTGGTGGAGTCTTGGCAGGTGCGGGCCTGGCTGTGGCCCCACTGATGTCCTCGGCAAGGGTCTTGCCGGGGGCCCAGCAAGGGTCTTGCCGTGGCGTTTCAGTCATCCCCGGCAAGGCGCTTGCCGGGAGTCTTGTGGATTTCCTCGGCTAGGATCCCGCCGAGGGTCACCGTCTTCTGGTCCTCATCTGATCTCACATGTTTATGATCTTGATGAAGATCTGCATGCCACCACAGAGGTGCCTCCCGAGCCTTGGTCCAAACGTGGATAGTTGGTGGTGTTGGAACCCGTGGGCTCAAGTGGCTTGCTCTGCTAGCATCGGGCAAGTTGCCCCTACAAGGCTCTTGCCGGGGCTGCGGAGGCTGCCTCGGGAAGGATCTTGCCGAGGGAGCTCACCTCGCCCTCTTGCTCTCCTGCGTTTCTGATCTTGGCGTTGCCTTGGTTGTCTTGTGCTTCGGCTTCTCTCCGGCTTCCCTCCTCTGCCCTGCTAAGTGTGGCCACGGCGCGCGGCTCTGACTGCCTGTGCACAAGTAAAGGGGTCAAAAGGAGAGCCCCTACTTTTGTACACCGACAGGATCCCCCAGGTCTAGGCCACACATAAGCGCGACGCATTGTTGGGCCAGGCCCAAAACGGTGTGCGGGCAGGTGGGGCAGATTTTTACCGTAGTAACTGTTTCACTTGCTTGCGCTTCCCCATGACCCGCATTGAATGCGCATCGTGGAGGGTCGTGTGTGACGTGGGGGGACATGCGTGGGACGGTTTCCACATGCATGTGTCACATCATGGTAAAGAGGCGGCTCGCGCCTTCCCCGTAAAAAACAGGGAGGCACGGAGGCGCGACCCATTTACTGAGTGGACTCGGGTCGCGGTCTTCAAGGTGCCCACGTCCCACGATCACGAGGTGGGGAATAGTCGCCTCACCCATCCCCTTAATTCTTCTCGCTCGCCACGTGTCCCCCATGCAGGTGGCAGGTGGCGGAGGCAGGAAACTGGACCGTCGCTGATTGGGGCAGCGGGTCAGTCCCGATTCCCTGCGCCCCCGATGGTTGGATTGGTTTAGTGGGGTGGCCGAGCCCCGAATCTACTCCTTTATAAGAAGGGGGAGGGGGATGTCATCCCACATTCTACCAGCATCCATCTCCTTCCACTTCCGCTCCTTTCTCCCATCTGCCATGGCGAGAGGGGGCGCATGCCCTTTAATGGTGGCGGCGAGGGTCGCTACTCGACAGTGTGTCTCTTCTTCCCAAGAGCCCGCGGCGGTGGAGCCGGCCACGAGAGGAAGGGGAGGGGCGAGGCCGAGGTCGCCATGGTGCTCGGGGAAGAGGGGGACGGGGCGGTGCATCGGCCTTGCCCCTGCCAGCGATGCCTCCCGTGATGGAGGGCCATGTCAGGGACTAGCCCCGTGAGTTCTTCATCAGGCTGCACCGGCCACCGCATCATCGCTCCGTCTCCCCACCCCATTTGCTCGGGAGATGGAGCTCGATCCGCCCCAGACCCTCAGGCCGCACATGAGGGCCTGCGGGAACGGCGGCACGCGGGTCGACATCGACTTCCCCGCTCCTCACGTCATGTACCTCCTTCGCGGATGGAAGACGTTTGCTCGCGTCCACAGCCTGACGGTGGGGCTTGTCCTCTACTTCAAGTTAATGGAGGGCGGCCTGCTCTCCGCCAAGGTCTTTCGAGATCTTAGAACTCGCCTAAACTGCTATGTGGAGAGCTCCTCCGACAATGAAGATTCCTCTCGAGCGGGAGTGACGAGGAGGACAACGATATCGATGACGAGGGTGTCGAGCGGCGGGATGCCGACTGACCGCGTCGCCCCTCCCTCGGCCACGCGCCCTGCCGAGGGCCTTCCTCGTCAAGCTCTCCATCGGCGCGCTCCCCGTCGTCTCCTTGGGCGGCTGTAGTAGGAGGGCCGGAGAAGGCGAAGAAGGCGGGTGGCGGCCGTCAAGTCGGAGTACGCGGGCACCGACGCCTTGGCATGCCTTGTATGGGACGTATTTAATAAAAGGGGTGCCTGCCGGGTTCTTTGTGCGTGAGCGAGGCCCATGCCAAGGAACGAATCCTTGTTATTTTTAAGATAAAATTGACGCCCGTCAACAGGCCTTGTCGCCCCCTTTCTTCGACCGACCATTCTCACACTCTCGGCGGAGGCATGGGTGAAGTAGAGTAGGCCCCTTGTTTATTTCCTCGCCACCGCGACTATGACCTGGTTCCAACCCAGGGACTTGGGTATAGAAAAAAGGGGGAGCACGGTGGTCCAGGAGCAACACGAGGTTTCATACGCCCCAACTTCATACGAAAATGCACAACAGAGGATGAAAGACTTATCTGAATCTGTAGCCCCCGGCAGCTTTGGCTTGCCGTGGTTGGATTCTTGTATCTGCAGCCCCCAGCAACCTTGGCTTGCCGAGGCCAGAGTGCCTGCTCGTTCTCTTTCTTCCAAACAGCTCAGCAGAAACATCCATGTACCGTGCGAACCAAAGAGGATGGAAAGGAACAGAGAAACGCACACTCGACCTCTATGCTACGGGTTAGTCGCCGCTAAGCACTACCAACCCTAACCGAGGGAGAGACTCAACCTAGCATGCATGCTATAACTTAGGGCGCCAGCGCTTCATTTATTTATGCTCAGGGTCTGCGCCTGGCTTTGTACAGAGGGTTACATGCCTTGTCAGTAAGGCTTGTACAAAAGGTGGTTTGCCGGGGGGCCCGGCAACCGCGCCTTATGGGTAAAACTTGCGAAGATGTTCAATGTTCCAGGAGTTGCTCACTGGAATAGCTTCTTCGGTCTCCAGGAGGACTGCACCGAGCCTGGTGACTCGTATTACCCGATAAGGGCCTTCCCACTTTGGCGTCAACTTGTTGGAATTCTTGGCCGATTGAACGCGCCGAAGAACAAGGTCACCTTCCTCAAAGCTTCAGGCATGAATCTTGCGGCTATGGTAGCGGCGCAAGGCTTGCTGGTAGTGTGTTGCTCTCACAGCCGCCCGAAGACGATGTTCCTCAAGGAGCGTTACGTCATCTTGCCGCAATCACTCTTGCTCAAGCTCGTCGTAAGCGAGCACTCAAGGTGACCCATATATGAGTTCCGTGGGGAGAACTGCTTCTGTCCCATATACCAGGGAAAAGGGTGTCTAGCCGGTGGCTCGATTTGGCGTCGTCCTGATCGACCAAAGAACCGCCGACAACTCATAAATCCAGCGCCTTCCCCTCTTGTGCAGCCTGTCAAAAGTCTTTGTCCTCAGGCCTCACAATACTTCAGCATTTGCCCTCTCCGCCTGGCCGTTGCTCCGTGGGTGTGCCACGAAGGCTTAAATGAACCTTGCCGCCGAGGTCTTGGATGTATTGCATGAAGGTGTGGCTTGTGAACTGCGTGCCGTTGTCGGTGATGACTCTGTTTGGCACACCAAAACGGCACACTAGCCCCTTGAAGAACTTGACGGCTGACTGTGCTGTCACCTTCCTGACTGCCTCCACCTCCGGCCACTTTGTGAACTTGCTGATTGCAACGTACAAGTACTCAAAGCCCCCGACAGTGCGGGGGAAAGGGCCCAGGATGTCGAGCCCCCAGACCGAGAATGGCCAGGAAAGAGGAATTGTTTGAAGGGCTTGAGCTGGTTGATGAAGCTTCTTCGAATGGAACTGACACGCTTCACACTTGGTTACTCGCGCCGTTGCATCCTGGAGGGCAGTGGGCCTGAAGAAACCCTACCGGAACGCCTTGCCGGCAAGGGCCCTCGACCCTATGTGGGGGCCACATATGCATCCGTGTATCTCCACCAACAGCTCAAGTCCTTCCTCCCGGGGAATGCACTTCAATTTCACACCGTTCGATCTCCTCCTGTACAGGACGTCATCGACGAACTGATACATAGCAGACCGACGTGCTACTTTCTCCGCTCCTTCCTGCTCCTCAGGAAGCTCCCCTATTTGGAGGAATCGGGCGGTATGTTGTACCCATGCCGGAACCTGGGGCTCGACAGCAAGGACCAAAGGCATTTCTTCTGCCATGGGAGCGGCCGTATCTACGGCCAGGGCTTGACGGCCTGTAGGAGTCAGTCGCTCCTCGGCAGGCTCAGAATCCACGGCAACACCCTTGCCGGCAGCCCCCAGGGGCTCAGTGGGAAAGTACTTGCCGGGGCCTCATTTCCTCCTTTTGTTCTGCTCCATCGATGGTTCGACGGATGGTTGAGTTAACTGAAGCAAAAAAGTACCTGGTTCCACAGGTAGCTTGAATGCAGCGCGCTTTGACAGGTAATCGACAATGTCGTTCTCCGCTCGGGGAACGTGCTCCGCCTGTATACCGTCAAAGCGCTCCTCCAGCTTCCTCACCTCATCTACGTAGACCTCCATCAATGGGCTCTGATAATCTTTGTTGACTTGTCTGACGACAAGCTGCGAATCACCCCTGACGATGAGCTTTTTAGCCCCGAGGTCTGCTGCAATCCTGAGACCGGCAAGCAACCCCTCGTATTCGGCAGTGTTGTTTGTGGACATCTCCCTAGGAAAGTGCATCTGGATCACATACTTGAGGTGCTCTCCGGTGGGTGCGACGAGCAGCACACCAGCACCGACACCTTGTAGTGAGAAAGCCCCGTCAAAGTACATGATCCAGTCGCAACTTGCTTCCTTGCCGGGGAGAGTGATCTCCTGGATTTCTTCGTCAGGCGTTGAGGTCCATTCTGCAATGAACTCCACCAAGACTCTGCTCTGGATTGTCGAAGTACTTTCAAACTTAAAACCAAATCTTGATAACTCCAAGGCTCACTCCACAATCCTTCCGGTTGCGTCTGGGTTGTGCAGTATCCGTTGCAACGGGAGGCGGGTGACGATGGTGATTTCGTGTGCTTGGAAGTAGTGACACAGCTTCCTCGAGGCCATAAGGAGGCCGAAGAGCAATTTATGCACACTTGAGTACCTTGACCTAGCCCCCAGCAGGAGGGAGCTGACAAAGCAAACCGAGTGTTGCATCAACTTTTTCTTCTACACTGTTGGTGTCAAAACCGGTCGATCTCGGGTAGGGGGTCCCGATCTGTGCGTCTAGGCTGATGGTAACAGGAAGCAAGGGACACAGATGTTTACCTAGGTTCGGGCCCTCTCGATGGAGGTAAAACCCTACTTCCTGCTTGATTAATATTGAAGATATGGGTAGTACAAGAGTAGATCTACCACGAGATCGGAGGCTAAACCCTAGAAGCTAGCCTATGATGGTATGATTGTAATTGTGATCGGCCTTCTAAGGACCAACCTCTCCGGTTTATATAGGCACCAGAGAGGGCTAGGGTTTACATGGAGTCGGTTACAAGGAAGGAAATATAATATCCGGATCGCCAAGCTTGCCTTCCACGCCAAGGAAAGTCCCATCCGGACACGGGACGAAGTCTTGAGTCTTGTACCTTCACGCTTCAATAGTCCGGGCGATGTATATAGTCCGACTGTCCAGATACCCCCTAATCCAGGACTCCCTCAGTAGCCCCTGAACCAGGCTTCAATGACGATGAGTCCGGCGCGTAGTCTTGTCTTTGGCATTGCAGGGCGAGTTCCTCCTCCGAATACTCCAAAGTAATTATCGAACACTTGAACCGTGTCGGGATCCACAAAATGATCTTCACATGCCACCGTAGAGAGAATGGTATTTCACAAATGCAATCTGCGGACAACATTTTAGGCAACGCGACGTGTCATTACGGTTGGGTCATTGTTCGAACCGTTTTCCCACAACCAGCCACAACGCATATTGCGAGGCGGTTTCCTTGACACGTCTTGTCAAAGCAGAGATCGTTTCCCCTTATCATGGGATTCTCATCAATACGGGTACGGGTAATCCCACCACATCATCAATCGTGACGCTTGGGAAGCAAAAAATTCCCAACGGGCAAGTGGGGAGGCGCACCGCTTTCGTCGCCTCTATAAAGGGATAAGATTTCCCCATTTTTACCCATGCCTTCTTCCTCCTTTGCCCCCTCTTGCCCCCTCGAGCTCCAGCGCCCAAGCTCAAGTCTTCTCCGCACAACCAAACATGCCCGGAGCAGGAGGCAAGTGGGTGACTTCCACCATCAAGGAGAAGCATATCGCAAATCTTCGGGCGGCCGGATACTTGGCCGCAGACATAGCGCACCGGCTACCGGACACTGGGCAGGCCATTCCGACCCCGAGACCCTACGAGAGAGTCGTGTTCGTCGCCCACTTCGTCCGTGGACTAGGGTTTCCACTTCACCCCTTTGTCCGCGGGCTCATGTTCTATTACGGGCTAGATTTCCATGATCTAGCCCCGAATTTCGTCCTCAACATCTTGGCGTTCATCGTCGTATGTGAGGCCTTCCTCTGCATCCGGCCTCACTTCGGCCTGTGGCTGCAAATCTTCTGCGTGAAGCCGAAGATTGTAAGCGGCTAGCAAGCGGAGTGCGGAGGGGCCATGCTGGGCAAGATGCCTAACGTCACCTGGCTGGATGGCTCCTTTGCGGAGACCGTAAAAGGGTGGCAATCGGGGTGGTTCTACATCACCGAACTGCGCGGCGCTAACTAGGCGGCGGCCCCGAGTTCCGATTCGGAGCCCCCATGCGGCTCACCTCCTGGGAAAAGAAGGGCCTGACTTGGGGCGAACCTACAGAGCTGACTGGACTCCAGACCTGCATCAAGAGCATGAAGGACAAGAACATCAAGCTTGTCAATGTGATCCAGGTCATGCTCGTTCACCGGATTCTGCCGTGCAAAAGGCGGGCATTCAATCTGTGGGAGTTCGTCCCGGCCGAACACCAGACGCTTCAGAGGCTCTACGACATGAAGCACAAAGACGCGTGGAAGGCGTTGTTCAAGGCCTCCGAAGTACCTCCTCCCACATCCGAGGACCGCGGGCTTCATGCATGCTGCCCCGTGTCCGGTGAGTTTTGGGACTACCACGGATTCGGTTTTCCCAATACATTCATGGGGAGTCTTAAGTATTTGTGTATATTTGGTCAGGACTATGTGGAGACAGCGTAGCGGATCGACTGTCCGCTCCGCAGCCGGAAGATCCAGTGATGCTCTCCTCGCAGAGATCTTGATCCGGCGCCCTCTGAGGCACCAGTGAAGAGGGCGAAAGGGAGGCCACAGGGACTGGAAGGGTCTCCGACATAAGGTTGTGCCGGAAGCCTCGTCCGAAGATGACGAGGTGCACTCCTCCCCCGAAGAGGAGGAAGAAGAAGAAGAAGAAGCCGCCCCATCCGGAAGGATGAGAGGCCTGAGGAGACGGGTCGTGGGGCCGGGAGAGCCCCTCGACGCAAGTCCGTCATACCCACGTTGTCCGATGACGACGAAACAGATTTCCCCCGCGGAGGCGGGGGGAAGCAAGAAGAAACTCTACCTCCCCGCACTGGGGAGGAGAAAAGGAGGAAAGCCGCCCCGGAGAGGGGAGGCTGGGGCGTAAGAAGGGAAAGACGCCCTTAGGACTACTCCACCACAGCCGCTCATAGCGAGGAAGAGTGGCTGCCCAGGGGGAAGTCCCTAGCACGATCATAATTGTCCGCACTCTATCGTGATTTTACTTCATAGTTGTTAATAACGCCGAACATATATGCAGTCCGGCCAGGGCTCATCCGGAGGTACCGTCCTCGGATGGGTCTCTGAGCGCTTCAGAGATGAACTCGCTCCCGGCGGCCACTACTCCTCAACCTGCTGATGACACAGAGGTGTTGTCCCGAAGGTTCCCCGAGCGGGGGGAGGTGACCCTGGAGACGCCCAAAGGCGGAGTTCCAGATGTCGGACACGCGGGGTTCAAGATCCCCGCGGATCGCGTCGATGAGAGCCGCAGAAAGGCGGACTCTCGACCGAACACTATTCCGGAACCCTTGACGGTTCCGGATTTAGGCGGGCGGCCCTGATACGTCTCCGTCGTATCTACTTTTCCAAACACTTTTGCCCTTGTTTTGGACTCTAACTTGTATGATTTGAATGGAACTGACCCGGACTGACGCTGTTTTCAGCAGAAGTGCCATGGTGTTGTTTTATGTGCAGAAAACAAAAGTTCTCGAATGACTGAAACTCCACGGAATATCTTAGAATAAATAATAAAAATCCTCACCAAAGATGAAGACCAGGGGCCCACACCTGTCCACGAGGGTGGGGCGCGCGCCCCCGGGCGTGCCGCCCTACCTCGTGGGCCCCTGGTGGGCCTCCGACGCCAACTCCAACTCCATATATTGGCTTTTGGGGAGAAAAAAAATCAGAGAGAAAGTTTCATCGCGTTTTACGATAAGGAGCCGCCGCCAAGCCCTAATCTCTCTCGGGAGGGCCGATATAGAGTCCGTTCTGGGCTCCGGAGAGGGGTATTCGTCGCCGTCGTCATCATCAACCATCCTCCATCACCAATTTCATGATGCTCACCGCCGATGCGTGAGTAATTGCATCGTAGGCTTGCTGGACGGTGATGGGTTGGATGAGATTTATCATGTAATCGAGTTAGTTTTGTTAGGGTTTGATCCTAGTATCCATTATGTTTCGAGATTGATGTTGCTATGACTTTGCTATGCTTAATGCTTGTCACTAGGGCCCGAGTGCCATGATTTCAGATCTGAACCTATTATGTTTTCATGAATATATGTGTGTTCTTGATCCTATCTTGCAAGTCTATAGTCACCTACTATGTGTTATGATCCGCAACCCCAAGTGACAATAATCGGGACCACTCCGGTGATGACCATAGTTTGAGGAGTTCATGTATTCGCTATGTGCTAATGCTTTGTTCCGGTTCTCTATTAAAAGGAGGCCTTAATATCCCTTAGTTTCCAATAGGACCCCGCTGCCACGGGAGGGTAGGACAAAAGATGTCATGCAAGTTCTTTTCCATAAGCACGTATGGCTATATACGGAATACATGCCTACATTACATTGATGAACTTGAGCTAGTTCTGTGTCACCCTATGTTATGACTGTTACATGAGGAACCACATCCGGCATAATTATCCATCACTGATTCGGTGCCTACGAGTTTTTGATATACTGGTTCTCGCTTATTTACTTTTCCGTTGCTACTGTTACAATCACTACAAAAATACCAAAAACATTACCTTTGCTGTCTTTACTTTGTTACCGTTACCACCACTATCATATTACTTTGCAACTAAACCCTTTGCTGCAGATACTAAGTTTCCAGGTGTGGTTGAATTGACAACTCAGCTGCTAATACTTGAGAATATTCTTTGGCTCCCCATGTGTCGAATCAATAAATTTGGGTTGAATACTCTATCCTCGAAAATTGTTGCGATCCCCTATACTTGTGGGTTATCAATACCTTTTTCTGGCGTCATTGCCGGGGAGCATAGCTCTATTCTTTCAGTCACTTGGGATTTATATCTGCTGGACACTATGAAGAACTTGAAAGACGCTAAGACAACAATTTATCCCTCAACTACGAGGGAGGTAAGGAACTGCCATCTAGCTCGCACTTGATTCACCTTCGTTATGAGTAAGCTAGCGACATCTAAACCTGCTTACGCTATTCGTTCCGATATATGCATGTTATTGATGATGCCATACGCTATGCATGATACTTATGATGAAACTACTTCTATGCTTGATACTACTGTGCCCCTTGGTTAATTTCTAGATGAACAAATTTCTAGGTCTAGAGAAAGAGAAATTATTGAAACTGAACACGATGATGTTAGTAATGATGATAATATGCCTGCTATTCCTGAGGGTTATCTTTTTAATGCTGAATCTACTGCAGCTGTTCTTGCTTGCCAGGATAGACTTGAACTTAAGAGGTTTCTATTTAAATGGAGTAAAGAATCTTTTAGAGATAGGATGAGACCCGACCCAGCTTTTGCTACTTCACCTATCTGTGTTCCTGATCAGGATTATTATGATTTTTCTGTTGATCCAGATATAATTACTTTGGTAGAATTTGATCCTTTTTATGGCTATGAATCTGAAACTGTTGTGGCACATCTTCGTAAGTTAAATGATATAGCTGCCCTGTTTACTAATAATGAGAGATCGCGCTACCTTTATTTACTCAAAATATTTCCGTTCTCATTAAAGGGTGATGCTAAGAAATGGTTTAATTCTCTTGATCCTGATTGTGTGCAAAGTCCCGGGATATGATTTATTACTTCTCGCTAAATATTTCCTGCTCATAAGAAACAAGCTGCTTTGAGGGATATATATAATTTTGTGCAAATTGAAGAAGAGAGTCTCCCACAAGCTTGGGGGAGGCTTCTCACTTAATGCTTTGCCTGATCATTCTCTTAAGAAACCTAAAATACTTGATATCTTTTATAATGGACTAACCGATGCTTCCAGAGATTACGGATAGTTGTGTTGGTTCTCTTTTCAGGAAAGAACACGGATGAAGCTGAAATTTTATTGAATAATATGTTGACAAATGAAAATAATTGGGCACCTCTGAGCCAACTCCGAGCCAGCTCTGAGCCAATTCTTGAGCCTATTCCTAAACCAACTCCGAAGAAGAGAGGTGTTCTATTTCTCAGTCGAAGATATGCAAGAGGCAAAGAAATCTATGAAAGAAAAAGGTATTAAAGCTGAAGATGTTAAGAATTTACCTCCTATTGAAGAAATACATGGTCTTAATTTACACTTTGTTGAAGAAGTATATGATCTCAATTACTTATTTCTTGAAGAACCTCCCGATATCCCGACACATGTAGTAAAGGTAAATTCTCTCTATAGATATGATAAAGCTGAAGTCCCTCCTACTAAAATTGCTAGTCGATTGCTTGGATGAGTTTGATGACTTTATGTTTAAGCAAGATGAATTTAATGCTTATTCTGGTAGACAATTAAAACAGAATACCTTTATGATTAAACGCTTGAGAGATTATGTGGCTAATATTAGAGGTGAACTTAAACTTGTTAGCAAACATGCTTCTATGGTTACCACTCAAGTAGAACAAGTACTTAAAGCTCAAAAGAAGTGCTTAATGAAATGAATAGTAAGAAAAATGATTATCTTTGTTAGAGTGGCTACTAGAACTGGTAGAATGACTCAGGAACCTTTGTATCCTGAAGGCCGCCCTAAGAGAATCGAGCAAGATTCTCACAAAAATAATGTTGATGTACCTAGTTCTTCTAAGAGGAAGAAAAAGAAAAATGATAGGACTTTGCAAACTTCTAGTGAACCTATTGCTGAACCACCTGATAATCCAAATGATATCTCTATGTCTGATACTGAAACACAATCAGGTGATGAACATGAACCTAGTGAAAATGTTAACGATAATGTTCATGATGATGCTCAACCTAGTAATGATAATGATGTAGAAGTAGAACCTGCTGTTGATCTTGATAACCCACAATCAAAGAATCAACGTTATGATAAAAGAGACTTCGTTGCTAGGAAACATGGTAAAGAAAGGGAACCATGGGTTGAAACCCATGCCTTTTCCTCCCAAACCATCCAAGAAAAGGATGATGAGGATTTTGAGCGCTTTTTGAAATGATTAGACCCATCTTTTTGCGTATGCGATTGGTGATATGCTCAAAATGAATCCCTATGCTAAATATATGAAAGATATTGTTACAAATAAAAGAAAGATACCGAAGCTAAAATTTCCACCATGCTTGCTAATTATACTTTTAAGGGTGGAATACCAAGAAACTTGGAGATCCAGGAGTACCTACTATACCATGCTCCATTAAAAGAAATTATGTTAAAACTGCTTTATGTGATCTTGGAGCCGGTGTGAGTGTTATGCCTCTCTCTTTATATCATAGACTTGACTTGAATAAGTTGACACCTACTGAAATATATTTGCAAATGGCTGATAAATCAACTGCTATACCTGTCGGTATTTGTGAGGATGTGCCTGTTGTGGTTGCAAACGTTACTATTTTAACGGACTTTGTTATTCTTGATGTTCCCGAGGATGATAGTATGTCTATTATTCTTGGAAGACCTTTCCTTAATACTGCAGGGGCTGTTATTGATTGCAACAAAGGCAATGTCACTTTTCGTGTTAAAGGTAATGAGCATACGGTACACTTTCCGAGGAAACAACCTCAAGTTTATAGTATCAACTCTATTGGAAAAATTCTATCGATTATTTTTGGAGGTTTTTAATTTCCTCTCCCTACTGTTAAGAAGAAATATGATATACTTATTATTGGGGATGTCCATATCCCCGTTGAGGTAACATAGTGTTATTTGAAATTTCTCCGTTTTCATGTTAATCGGAATGAGTTTGTTAACAAGACTTGATCAACCTTGTTAGTGGATTCCTTTTGATGAGCATGAGATGGATGAAACTAGAAGCACAACCTTCTGTACCCTCTTTATATTCTCTGTTATTTAGTAAAAATAAAGTAAAATAATATTTTTACATCATTTCTGATTTATCCGTGCAATATAAAAATATCCCAAAAATAAAAGTCCTCAGAATGCCATGCCAATTTAATATGATTTTTTGGGAATATTTGAGGATTTTTAGTGCAAAAATTACCGCGGGGGGAGCTGCCACCTGGCCACGAGGGTGGAGGGCGCGCCCCCTGCCTCGTGGGCCCATGGTGACCCTCCTCCACTTATCCCTGCACCCATCTTCTTCCTCTGCCTCACACAAACCCGAAAAACCAACTCAAGCTCGTGTTCCAGCCACTTTTGCTGTGATTTTCGATCTCCTTGCTCAAAGCACCTCTCGCAAAACTGCTTGGGGAGATTGTTCCTTGGTATGTGACTCCTCCATTGGTCCAATTAGTTTTTGTTCTAGTGCTTTATTCATTGCAAATTTGTGCTGCATAGGTGACCATGTTCTTGAGCTTGCATGTCAAATTTATATGGTTCCAAGTAGTTCTAATGCTTGATATATGCTCTAGGCATTTGTATGAGTAGTTGCTATCAGTTTTATTGAAGTTGGTTCACTTTTATTTGAAATTACTAAAAAATTCAGATTGTTTCAGAAATAATGAAGAAATTTTTGAGGGGCTCGTCGAGCCGAAGTTGTAAGGAAAAACAAAAGGAAGAAGAGCAGAAGCCCAAATTTAATTTGCCTCGCACCGCGGAGGTCCGGCCGTGTGAATGGCCTTCCGATGACTTCTTGAGGAGAGCCGGGATTTATGAGGATTTCTATCTATTGATTGAGAACGCCGGCCTCACCGACTTCCTCCGCGACCAACGTCATCAAGATTCTTACTCACAAATACTTTTGTGCAGAACTTCTACTTTTTCCCTAAGAAATCACCTCCAACAGTGGAGTTCCATTTATATGATGTTGTTAAGGAGATGACATTAGCTGAATTTTGTGAGGTTTCCAAAATACCTTTTGAGGGCACCTTAGATGAACCACACCGTAATGAAGTGGAAGCTTTTATTAACACTATCACTGTGGGAGAAACCAGGAAAGTTTCTGATGCAAGAATTACTAGCATACATTTTCCTGTTTTACGCTACTTTGCCTTATTTGCTAGTCATTGCTTGATTGGTCGCGGGAACTGTGGAAACCTTAGCATTCCTGATATTATCATTTTGTTCCATGGTTTATACCGCAATAACTCTGTTAGTATGGGTGGAATTGTTGCTAGACGGTTAAGTCTGAACCGTACTAAGGGCCCCGTCTTTGGAGGCATTTATGCTTCGCGCCTAGCTGAATATTTTGAAATACCTATTAGGCATGAGGAGAAAGAAGAGACAACGTTGCCCCGTATTTATTTAGATTATAAGAGTATGCTAGCGCATGATTTTCTCGTTAATAGTCGCGAAGGGGAGCTTAAATATAAATTGTACTTTGATAAACATCACCCTGAGACTATTACTTTGCCTGCTCCCTCTTTGTTTAACTTGTCTACAGGGCCTTACATTGTTCTGTGGGCGGCTGTTCAAGCCTATCGGAATCCTGCACCAGCCCCGGAATCGGAGCCACAAGATGAGCCTCCATGACAGTCTGTTTATTCTTGGGATCCTGAGACGGTTGCCCACCGATGGCGATCGAGTCCTCTTCATCACATTATGATCCCAACTATTCTTCATCGCAAGACGACCCCACTACACCTATGGGTATCCGCCAGGCTATCCCTGGCAATAGACCAACTCAGGCCAAAAGCCTAAGCTTGGGGGAGTACGTATTTCTCACAGACATTACATTTATGCTCACACACACTCATTGCTAGATGTCGGTGCTCATACTCTTTCACTGTAATATCCATGCTATTTTATTTTCTTTTTCCTGCTTTCTTCTTGTGTGTTTAATAAACCTTAAGAAAAAAACAAAAAAATTAGTTAGTCTACTCTCCATGCTTGTAGTAGAATTAAAAAGAAAAACCCAAAAACATTTCCCGTTCTTCTTTTGCTTGTTGGGAGCTTTCCCGTGTAAATAGTTTTTATTTCTTTTCCTTTATTTGGGGGTCGAGAAGACCATATTGAAAATGCTTAGTGGCTCTCATATGCATGATCGTTTATTTAACTTAGAGCCCATATTACTTGTCTTCTCTCTTGAGTTGAATGCTTGCAGATTCCAGCTTAGACCAATGCACGTGCACTCTTATTATTATACACACCGTTCGGTCGTGCAAGTGAAAGGCAATAATGATTATATATTATGTACTTATTGGGATGAGAAAAGCTGGTATGAACTCGACCTCTCTTGTTTTTTGTAAATATGATGATTCATCATTCATGATTCAGCTATTATGAAGTAAACATATTTGCAATGACATTTAGAGATTATAGTTGCTTGTGCCATGCTTGATTAGCTATGAGTTATAATGGTTCACCTTGCGTGCCAACATGCTATTGAGATGATTATTATGTGGTATGATAGGATGGTATCCTCCTTTAAATGAATTGAGCGACTCGACTTGACACATGTTCACGCATGTAGTTGAATCAAATCAACATAGCCTTCATGATATTTATGTTCATGGTGGATTATATCCTACTCATGCTTATATTCGGTGTAAATTAATTTTAATGCATGTTTATGACTGTTGTCGCTCTCTCAGTTGGTCGCTTCCCAGTCTTTTGCTAGCCTTCACCTATACTAAGCGGGAATATTGCTTGTGCATCCAAACTCCTTAAACCCCAAAGTTGTTCCATATGAGTCCACCATACCTTCCTATATGCGGTATCTACCTGCCGTTCCAAGTAAATTTGTATGTGCCAAACTCCAAACCTTCAAATAAAAATTATGTTTTGTATGCTCGAGCAGCTCATGTGCAACTAGGGCTGCCTATATCTTCCATGCTAGGTGGGTTATTCTCAAGAGGAGTGGACTCCGCTCCTCATTCACGAGAAAGGGCCGGTAACCGGGATGCCCAGTCCCATGATCCAAAAAGATCAAAGCAAATCAAAATAACTAAACAAAACTCACCTTGGGACCCGTTGAATGTTGGAGGCACTCGTTGTTTCGAGCAAGCCATGGATTGATGCTTGTGGAGGAGGGGGAGTATAAACCTTTACCATTCTATTTGGGAACTGCCTATAATGCATGTAGTATGGAAGATACATCCATCTCATAGTTGTTGGGTTGACAGTGAAAGTATGCCGCTCAAAATATAATTTATCTCTATTTCAAAATTGAGCTCTGGCACCTCTACAAATCCCTGCTTCCCTCTGCGAAGGGCTTATCTATTTACTTTTATGTTGAGTCATCACCCTTCTTATTAAAAAGCACCCATTGAGAGCACATCTTGTCGTTTGCATTCATTATGATTGGTTTATATTGGGTATGACTTGACTGGATCTCTTTTACCATGAATTGCAATGTTTAGTCAGTCCTTGATCTTTAAAGATGCTCTGCATTTATGTTTTGCAGTCTCAAAAAGGGCTAGCGAGATACCATTTTGTTATATCATGTTATGATTATTTTGAGAAAGTGTTGTCATCCGAGTTTTATTATTATGGCTCGCTAGCTGATTATGCTATTGATATGAGTAATTATGAGACCTACTTGTTATTGTGAGTATGGTTAGTTCATAATAATTGCTGAAACTTGAATGCTGGCTTTTCATGTTTACAACAACAAGAGCAAACAGAGTTTGTAAAGTTTTTCTTTTCTCTTTCAGTTTGTCAACTGAATTGCTTGAGGATAAGCAAGGGTTTAATCTTGGGGGAGTTGATACGTCTCCGTCGTATCTACATTTCCAAACACTTTTGCCCTTGTTTTGGACTCTAACTTGTACGATTTGAATGGACTGACGCTGTTTTCAGCAGAATTGCCATGGTGTTGTTTTATGTGCAGAAAACAGAAGTTCTCGGAATGACCTGAAACTCCACGGAATATCTTAGAATAAATAATAAAAAATCCTCGCCAAAGATGAAGACCAGGGGGCCCACACCCTGTCCACGAGGGTGGGGGCGCGTCCCTTCCCCCTGGGCGCGCCGCCCTACCTAGTGGCCCCCCTGGTGGCCCTCCGACGCCAACTCCAACTCCATATATTGGCTTTTGGGGAGAAAAAAAACAGAGAGAAAGTTTCATCGCGTTTTACGATACGGAGCCGCCGCCAAGCCCTAATCTCTCTCGGGAGGGCTGATCTAGAGTCCGTTCAGGGCTCCGGAGAGGGGGATTCGTCGCCATCGTCATCATCAACCATCCTCCATCACCAATTTCATGATGCTCACCGCCGTGCGTGAGTAATTGCATCATAGGCTTGCTGGACGGTGATGGGTTGGATGAGATTTATCATGTAATCGAGTTAGTTTTGTTAGGGTTTGATCCCTAGTATCCATTATGTTCTGAGATTGATGTTTATATGACTTTGCTATGCTTAATGCTTGTCACTAGGGCCCGAGTGCCATGATTTCAGATATGAACCTATTATGTTTTCATGAATATATGTGTGTTCTTGATCCTATCTTGCAAGTCTATAGTCACCTACTATGTGTTATGATCCGGCAACCCCGAAGTGACAATAATCGGGACCACTCCCGGTGATGACCATAGTTTGAAGAGTTCATGTATTCATTATGTGCTAATGCTTTGTTCCGGTTCTCTATTAAAAGGAGGCCTTAATATCCCTTAGTTTCCAATAGGACCCCGCTGCCACGGGAGGGTTGGACAAAAGATGTCATGCAAGTTCTTTTCCATAAGCACGTATGACTATATACTGAATACATGCCTACATTACATTGATGAGCTGGAGCTAGTTCTGTGTCACCCTATGTTATGATGTTACATGACGAACCACATCCGCATAATTATCCATCATCGATCCGTGCCTCTGAGTTTTCCATATCTGGTTCTCGCTTATTTACTTTTCCGTTGCTACTGTTACAATCACTACAAAAATACCAAAAACATTACCTTTGCTGTCTTTACTTTGTTACCGTTACCACCACTATCATATTACTTTGCTACTAAACCCTTTGCTGCAGATACTAAGTTTCGAGGTGTGATTGAATTGACAACTCAGCTGCTAATACTTGATAATATTCTTTGGCTCTCTTTATGTCGAATCAATAAATTTGGGTTGAATACTCTACCCTCGAAAACTGTTGCGATCCCCTATACTTGTGGGCTATCAGGCCCCTCGTTAGGGAGGGCGAGCCGTCCGTGCCGAGGGCTTTCGTAACGCCAGCGGCGCCGGATAGTCTAGTGGAAGCGCTTCGAGGCGCCTCCATGGATGACGAGCACCGTACTCTTATGAGTGCGGTGATTCAAAAGGTTCTTTCCGCCAAGAGCAGACTAACCGAAGCCTGCACAAGCCTTCTGACGGGCTTCGAGGTAAGTAATAAAAATGTAGTAGCCCCTGATACTCTGTTTGGTGTTCGGAAAGAAAAGCCAAACGGAGGGTCAATTATAATCCGCACGAGTCTAATAAGTGTTTATGTGACTAAGCAGGCCGTGCTGCTTGCTACTGCTGCCCGCGCAGCCGAGGTTGCCGAACTAAAGAGGGACCTGGAGTAGGCGCAGGGAGAGCTCGATCTCACGAAGAGGTGGCTCGAGGAGAGCAAAGGTGAGTGATTCTCCGCTCTTATATATGTAAAGATAGATAAATTTGTTTAGTCTGACGACGAAGCATCGTGACTATGTGGCAGGGTCCACCGCCGAAGTGGCGTCCCTGAAGAAAGTGCTATCCAAGGCCGAAGACAAGGTGGCCTTGGAATGCAAAGAGCGCGAGAAGCAAAGTGCTAGAGTGGGCGAGGTACAGCAAGAGCTCCAGGACCTCGGCGAGAAGTTCGAGTCCGTGGAGCATGATCTGAAGATGAAAGAGGCCGAGCTTGCGAAGGCCCTTGTGAGTATGAAAGACGCCAAGGCCGAAGCCGAGAAGGCACAGCAGGAGATCCAGGAGGCCAAAAAGATAGCGGCGGGTAAGAATTTTTTTGTGCAAAGCAAACATGTGGAGGAGGCGTTTCTTTTAGTTACTCGAATTCGGAGCTCTCCAGGGGCATTCGCAGATCTGCCATGCAGCATATCAGATGCCCCGGAGTTCTACCGTGCCCAAGAGGGGAGCTCAACGGAGAAGCTGTTCTGGTCCTAGTATGCTGGGGCCGAACACCCAACGCCTCTGAGTGATCAACTGAAGCAGTTGGTCGAACTCCACAGGTCGGCCGAAGTGGCTATGAAAGATTTCGTAGTCCGGATGTGGCCTGGTGAGCCCCTGCCCACTAGCTACTTCGGCATGATCAAGCGGATGGTGAATGCCTGTCCGCGTCTTGAAGTAATCAAGCGATCCGTTTGCATCGAGGGTGCCCGCCGGGCCTTTGCCCGCACGAAGGTGCATTGGGGCAAGCTAGATGAGGAGAAGCTGGTGAAGGACGGTCCGCCCGAGGGAAAGGAGCATCGCCTTCCCGAGAAGTACTATGATGGCGTTATGAAAGGCGCTCGTCTCGTGGCCAATGAGTGTTCCAAGGAAAAGATTTTGACTAAAATGTACCTCTGCCGCTGTTGTAATTTAAAGACGAAGTTACTTGTGCTATGTAGCACTGTTTGATTTAAAATATTACCTTCTGTGTGGCTGTTTATAGAATACTGAAAGTAGGCCAGTCGTTGGCTTCCGCCCCCATGCAACTAGTGCCGGGGTGTTCCTGGAAAAACCCGGATACTCTTTATCCAAATGTTTGGTCCCTTAAGGAGGTATCCGGCGCAGCGAACAAGGCAATCGGACTATGCGGCTTTATAACTTTCACTTAGCCATAGAAGTCTATAATTTTAAATTTAGTGAAGCCCTAGAATTCGGAGGGCCGAATTGGGGCGCTATATACGCCTAAATCGGACAAGGCCGACTCATCGCCTAAAGCGGAAAAAATCTTTAAGGATTTTAAGACCTCTCGAATAGCGACCAGCTCTCTCCACATCATGCCGGTCAGTTTTCGGCTTTCTCTACTGAGGTGCTCGTCCGGAAGAACCGGGACACAATCGCAGTAGTTCTCGCTGCGCTACCTTAGCCGATATAACGAAACGTAAGGTACCAAAATAAGGGAGTCGGGCTAACCCAACTGTAGACCCAAGACATGATTTGGAGCTGATGCATATAGTGCTATAAGTTCGGGGTGCCGCACTGTTTAAAGTGTTCGAACTTTAGTTGCCGTAGAAAGGGGCACCATAGGAAGCCCCTGGCAAACGTACCGTACCAAAGTGGACGGATGCAATATCAGAGACACATTTGTAAGAAAAATGTTCAAATAAGAATAATGAGCTGACGCTATATATAATCTCCCATTGATGAAAATACGTTTAAGCGTATGTTTACAATGAATGCATTAAGCGGAGATAAATAGGACTATTTAACATGTCCTATCCAGGGGCAGGCCGCGTAGGGATATATAAAACAGGTATAACGATCGCAAATAGATTCCACCTGGGTGTTTCCTTCTGTGTGCGAAGCCTGTTGCCATCTTGGTTTTCTCTCCTATGTAAGTCCGGCAATCCGGCTCTTCTGAAGTGGCTGCTCTAAGGCAATGTCCTGAAAAAGAAGAAGGACGGGTTATGAAGGTATGTGGGGGTTATCCCCCACTGTTGACTGAGTCGTTGTTGCGCCTCCGCCTACGCCCATGGTATCTTGAGTGCGTAATTGTGTACGCGTGGCACGAATGCTGCTTTGATGGGGCTTAAGCGGAGGCCGGACTGCTAGTCGCGCTCTTGGCGTGCCTGATGATCCTGTCGCGGGGTGCTCCGGACTCTCTTGACGGTGCTTGAAGTTGTTGTCGCCGGATTGGTTTGTCGGAGGAGGCCGCAATGTACTTCCGCCGCGAGGGCTGCAGTATGTTCTTCTGTTCGGAGAGAGCAGTCCATATTTCCGTTCACTATTATGACCCCGCGTGGTCCTGGCATCTTGAGCTTAAGGTATGCGTAGTGTGGTACCGCATTGAATCTAGCGAATGCGGTTCATTGGAGCAGTGCATGGTAACCACTGCGGAAAGGGACGATATCAAAGATTAACTCTTTGCTTCGGAAGTTATCCGAAGATACGAAGACCACTTCCAATGTTATAGAGCCCGTGCAACGGGCCTCTACTCCAGGAATCACACCTTTAAAGGTGGTTTTGGTGGCCTTGATCCTTGAGGGGACAATGCCCATTTTGTGCACTGTGTCCTGATAAAGCAGGTTCAGGCAGCTTCCACCGTCCATAAGGACGCGCGTGAGGTGGAGTCCGTCGATGATTGGGTCTAGGACCAATGCGGCCGAGCCGCCGTGATGGATGCTGGTAGGGTGATCCCTACGATCAAAGGTGATCGGACAAGCTGACCATGGGTTGAATTTGGAGGCGACTGGCTCCATCGCATAGACGTCCCGTAGTGGCCGCTTCCGTTCCCGCTTGGGGATGTGCATGGCGTAGATCATGTTGACCATTTTCACTTGGGGGGGGGGGGATTTCTTTTGTCCCCGGTGTTCGGACGTCGGGGCTCCTCGTCATCATCGCTGTGCAGCCCCTTGTCCTTGTTTTCGGCATTTATTTTGCCGGCCTGTTTGAATACCCAGCAATCTCTATTGGTGTGGTTGGCTGGCTTGTCCGGGGTGCCATGAATTTGGCACGAGCACTCCAGTATGCAGTCCAGACTGGACGGTCCCTGATTATTTATTTTGAACGGCTTCTTCCGCTGACCGGGCTTGGATCCGCTGAATCCGGCGTTGTTGCCGTGTCTTGATCTTTGTCGCCGTTGTTACGTCGCTATGTATACATTACGCCGTGGCTTGCCGTTATTGTCGCAGCCATCCGAAGTGCCAGAATGTGGCGTAGTGCTGCTGCGAGCCAACCAACTGTCCTCGCCCGCACAAAAGCGGGTCATTAGTGTTGTGAGAGCTGCCATGGATTTGGGATTTTCCTGGCCGATGTGTCGAGCGAGCCATTCGTCACGGATATTATGCTTAAAAGCCGCCAGGGCTTTGGCGTCTGGACAGTCGACTATTTGGTTCTTTTTAGTTAGGAACCGAGTCCAGAATTTCCTGGCTGACTCTCCGGGTTGTTGAGTAATGTGGCTCAGGTCATCGGCGTCTAGTGGTCGCACATATGTGCCCTGGAAGTTATCGAGGAATGCGTCTTCCAGGTTTTCCCAACAGCCAATGGAATTTGCTGGCAGGCTGTTTAGCCAGTGCCGGGCTGGTCCTTTGAGCTTAAGGGGAAGATACTTGATGGCATGTAGATCGTCTCCGCGGGCTATGTGAATGTGGAGAAGGAAATCTGTGATCCATACTGCGGGGTTTGTTGTGCCATCGTATGATTCGATGTTTACGGGTTTGAACCCTTCTGGGAATTCATGATCCATTACTTCGTCAGTGAAGCAAAGGGGGTGCGCGGCGCCTTTGTGCCAGGCTATGTGGCTACGCAAGTCGAATTGCTCTGGGTGGCTATATTCGGCCTGGCCGGACTTGTTGAAGGTGTATCCGGCGTGACGGTCGTCTTCGCGTGCCGATGCGCGCCCCCGCGATCCGTAGATCGATCTTGGTTGTCCTGTTTTGTTGCCCCGGGCCGTAGTATGTTGGTGTGGGGGTGTTGGCTGGTATGCGGACTGATATGCCGTTTTATCCCGGCCACGAGGTGGCCGTTCAGCCGTATGGCGCTCGAGTCCGTATTCCTTGGCTGCCAGGACTTCAGTCCATCTATCTGTGAGCAGGTCTTGATCAGCTTGGAGTTGCTGCTGCTTCTTTTTCAGGCTCCTCGCAGTGGCTATAAGCCGGGGCTTGAAGCTCTCCTGCTCTACGGGATCCTCAGGCACGCCGAACTCGTCGTCGCCGAGGCTAATCTCGTCTTCGGAGGGGGGCATGTAGCTGTCCTCCTCCGGGTGATAAATCCGTCGCTTTGTTCTTACAGGCTGACCTGCTCATCCTCCTGTTCGGCCTGCTCGAAGGAGGGCTGATCAGGGTTGTATTCTTCTTCGGCACCATTCGGATTGTTTTCGTCTCCTGGGCCGGTATTGCTGTGGCGGGGCTTGGAGTGGCGTCGATGACGCCCATTCTTTGCTTTTTTCCCTGAGGTTTTATCCTCCGTTGCCTCATCGCCATTTGTTTCCTTCAGAGTGTCCACCATATATATATCGTAAGAAGAGGTGGCTGTCCACCGCCCAGTGAGAGGTGGTTCATGTTCTTCTCCTGCATCGTCATCCATACCGTCGATGTCTTCGGAGTCGAAGTCCGGTACCTCGGTTAAGTCATCGACCGTGGCAATGAAGTGGGTGGTGGGTGGGCAACGAATTCCTTCACAGTGGCCTGCCTCCCACTCGAGCCGGACATAGTTCGGCCGCGAGCCTCCTGACAAAGAGAGAGACTTTAATGAGTCCAGCATGTCGCCAAAGGGCAAGTGCTGGAAGATATCCGCAGTGGTGAACTCCATTACCGGAGCCCAACCTGGCTTGGCTGGCTCGGGAGTGCGCGGACTGGAACCCATGTCCGGATACGAATCCAGGGGTCCGGAGTCACAGGTCAACACAGAGGTAAGACCCGTGTTCGGCTCCATCGCCGATGAGTGCATGACCTGCGGGGCGGGGTCCATCCCTCCGTCCTTAGGCAGCGCAGCCTGCCCCGGATTTAGGTCCGGGGCTACTACGGGGGTGATACTCCGAGCTTTGTCCGACAACAGGTCTAAGCCGTGCTCGTCGTGACTGTCCGGCGCTCCTGGCATAGGCCCGAATCCTTCAAAGATCAAGTCTCCGCGAATGTCCGCCATGTAGTACAGGTTTCCGAACCTGATCTGGTGGCCAGGGGTGTAGCTGCCGATCTGCTCCAGATGGCCAAGCGAGTTGGCCCTTAGGGCGAAGCCGCCAAAAACGAAGATCTGTCCGGGGAGAAAGGTCTCACCCGGGATTGTGTTGTTGACGATGACTGGAGGAGCCATCGAGCCCTGTAGTGACGACACAGAGGAACTCTCAATGAAAGCACCAATGTCGGTGTCAAAACCGGTGGATCTCGGGTAGGGGGTCCCGATCTGTGCGTCTAGGCTGATGGTAACAGGAAGCAAGGGACACAGATGTTTACCCAGGTCCGGGCCGTCTCGATGGAGGTAAAACCCTACTTCCTGCTTGATTAATATTGAAGATATGGGTAGTACAAGAGTAGATCTACCACGAGATCGTAGAGGCTAAACCCTAGAAGCTAGCCTATGATGGTATGATTGTAATAGTGATCGGCCTTCTAAGGACCAACCTCTCCAGTTTATATAGGCACCGGAGAGGGCTAGGGTTTACATGGAGTCGATTACAATGAAGGAAATATAATATCCGGATCACCAAGCTTGCCTTCCATGCCAAGGAAAGTCCCATCCGGACACGGGACGAAGTCTTGAGTCTTGTATCTTCACGCTTCAATAGTCCGGGCGATGTATATAGTCCGGCTGTCCGGATACCCCCTAATCCAGGACTCCCTCATACACCACTTCATTTGATTGCATGGGCCCTATCCTGATGGCGTAAGACTCTGCCGGGGGCCTTGCCTTGCCAGCATCGGGCCCTGCCGGGGGAATCCCTGGCTTGCCATCTGCCAGTCCCGCCTCGCCACTGCCTCTCTGTCGACCTCCCTCTGCGCCACTAGCGCGGCACTGACCACTTGATTCGTCGCCGCTAGATACAGCAGCAACGGCTCTTGTGATTTAGGCGCAACCAGTATTGGTATAGAGGAAAGGTATTTCTTCAGATCCTGCAACGCTGCCTCGGCCTCTGGGGTCCACTCCATTGGGCCCGCCTTCTTCAAGATTTTTAGAAAGGGAAGGGCATGCTCAGCGGACTTGGAGATGAATCTGCTCATGGCGGCAACGCAGCCAGTGAGCCGACGCACATCCTTGATCCGCTTGGGTGCCTCACTCTGCTCAATAGCCTTGATCTTGTCTGGGTTTGCGTTGATCCCACGCTATGACACAAAGAACCCGAGAAGTTTGCCGGACGGAACGTCGAAGACATACTTCTCAGGGTTCAGCTTGAGGTTGATCTTGCGCAGGTTGGCAAACGTCTCTTCTAAGTTTATGTATAAGAGTTGCCTTGTCCTTGGTTTTGACCACTATGTCATCCATGTAAGCTTCCATATTTCTATGTAGCTGGGGCTCAAAACCAATTTGGACTGCCCTTGCAAATGTCGAGCCAGCACTCTTCAACCCAAAAGGCATCCGTAAAAAGCAATGCGTACCACATGGGGTGATGAATGCTGTCTTCTCTTGGTCTTCTCTTGTCATGAAGATCTGGTGGTAGCCCGAGTAGGCATCGAGGAATGATAATAGATCACACCGGGTCATGGAGTCAACAATCTTGTCGATGTGCGGCAACGGGAAGGGGTCCTTAGGACAAACCTTATTGATATCTGTGTAGTCAATACACAACCTCCACTTCCCGTTTGCCTCGCGCACCACCACCGGATTGGCCAACCACATCGGATGGAGCACTCCCCTCACCAAGCCTCCTGCTTCCAACTCCCTGATCTCCTCTATGATGAACTCTTGTCTTTCCAAAGCTGTCACATCCCAGTTAGACCATGCATTAGGGTGTGCATCATGTTTAAATTTCATTTAAATTTGAAATGGGGAAGGCAGGAAACCCCAGAACACCCCCCCCTTAAATCAACTAGGGTTTACTAAAATTTATTTCAATGAATCCGAAATGCCCTTCAAAATGTTCATCCTCTTTACTTTGGTTCAGAACCCATATCAAAGAAGGTGTACCATTTTCTAGGTCATCTAAGGGTTCTAGGATTAATCCACAAGTTTTGAACTTGGGCATTTTAATTATATAAAATATTTTAAATGTTCAAAAATTGTCAAACCAAAATGTTTCATGTTGGGAATATTCCAACAAGTGACCAGGAGCATTTTGGTGAATTTTAAAACAGTTTTGGTATTTTTAAAAACCCCACAAAGTTGCAGGAAAATTAGAAAAGACTAAAAAAGGAAAAACCCTTACTGACGCTGCGTGCTGCCCACCTGCTGCCCAGCCCAAAGCAGCATGGCCCAACAGCTGCTTGGCTCGGCGAGCGAGCAACTGGTGCCCGACACGGCGAGGCTCGAGGCGCGCCACGCAGCTGGCCGCCGCCTGCTTCACCTCCTCGCCGCCTCGCTGCCCTGGACGACCTCCACGTCGTCGCCCGACCCCCTGGACACGCCATTCGCCCCTTGCCTCCTCTCTCTCGCTCTCCCCCAACCTGGCCGACGCCATCGCCGACGCGCCACCGCCGAAGTCGTGCTCCCCGCCGTCCATGCTCCTCCCCACCATGTCCGGGAGCTCCGCGCAAGACTCCACTACCCCTAGCTAGCCGAATCCCTTCGCTCTAAGTACCCGAACCCGCTCACCGACCTCGACCGAGCTCGAAGTCGCCGGAGATCCCCTTTGACGTCGCCGTCGCCCCGGTTCATCCCCGACCCCGACGAGGCTCTCTACGCGGCGCCCGTGAGCCTATCTAACTCCCTCTTCCTCTCTCTCGCGCCCCCGAGCACCATAACGACCCAACCACGATCACCCGCACGCACCGCCGCGGAGCTCGTCGCCGACGTGCTCCCGGCCACTCTCCGGCCACCCCAGGGTGCCCGTTGCATTCACCACACCCCAACGGGTCTGCCCATGCACTTCCCGCACCTCGCCGAGCCCTCTAACCCCAAACCCGTCGTTGGTCGAACCCCGGCGGCCGCCTAACTCGTCGCCGGCGCCAACTCCGGCCACCCCGACCCAAGCTAACCCCACCAATAGACGCGGTTCGTCTCCAGCTCCACGTAGATGCCTTCCGCGCCCCATTTGGTGGCCGGAATGTGCAAAAGCACTCTGCTCCGCCGCGCCTGGCCTCGCCGGCGGCTAGACGCCGGCGAGTTGACCACTGACCACCGACTGGTGGGCCCTGTTGACTGCTCTGAGTCAATGACAGGTGGACCCCCCCGGTTAACTAATTAGGTTAGTTCTAATTTAGTTAATTAGTTAAACTAACTACTGACATGCGGGTCCCACTGGTCAGTTTGACCTGGACGACCCCGTTGACCCTGACGTCACGCTGACCTCATCTTGGCGCAATAAATGAATTCTGGATTTATTTTGATATAATAAATTCCGAATATAAATCAAATTTCAAATGCTTATAACTTTTATTCTATAACTCCAAATGCAAAGATTTATATATGAAAAATTATCAGAAAAATACACTCTATCCATTGGTACAGGTTTCATGCATGTTAAAACAAGTTAACTATGCTGAATAACCAGAATAAGATATTGCACCATTAGGACTAACTCAAATGAGCTATCATTTGAATCCTTGATTCAAATGAGTTCATCCCTGTTCTTTCAACTTGCATTAGGCCAACACACATCCATATTGCCATGTCATAGCATGCATCATATTGTTGCATATTGTCATGTGTGTTTACTTTGGTGTGCTTTCATGATAGGTTACGCTTCGAAGATAACCTCGACTACCCATCGAAGGGCAGTTCTCTACCCCAGTTCCATCGGGCAAGCAACTCATTGATCATTCGATACAAACCCATGTTCTCGCTTCGCTCTCGTTTCTGCATTAAGACAACGCGATTCAAACTGTTGTGTGCTGCGGTAGTTGAACCCACTTCCTTTGCATGACTGTCATTGCCACGGTAACTAGATGAAACCCACTAGTATGTGTAGGAGTTGATTGAGCCATGTTTGTGATTCCTACCATGCTATGCTTGCTATGCTTAGAGTTGTGTCAGTCCGGCTCATCGGGATGATGAACTGGAGTGAAAGGTTGTGTTGGTTCGAGAGTGAAAGTGTTGAACACGATTTGGTAAAGGTATCGATGAGAGGCCATGTAGGAGTACATGGTGGGTTGTTTCATTGAAGCCGATCCTAAGAACTGAGATCTGTGTTTGTGATCCATGAACTAGCTACTACCACGCATTGGGCCCGAAACCAATGGACCCTCTAAACTTCTTAACCACCCCTGTTCATAGTCCAGGGAGTTGCAAGTAGTTTCGGTGTTTGTAGCATCTTTGGGGGCGCACATAACGCTGACCTTAGGGGTGGGTTGTGTTGCGGTAGGCACCGTGGCCCGGTGTCCGAGTGCCCGTTTGGTATCTCGGGAACCCTGCACACATCGTTCGGGGCTGTATGGGAAACCTCGGCGGACTCCTGCGGATGGAACCGAATAGGCGATAAACCTGGACTAGGGACTTGAGTGTTTAGGTAGGCTGTGGCCGACACCCACGTTGGGCTTCCGCTTGAAGGTTGCGAGTACATGTCGTGTAAAGCGGCGATAAGTGGTGAGCGTGTGTGAAGAAGTATACCCTGCAGGGTTAAATATGATCTATTCGAATAGCCGTGTCCACGGAGAAGGACTTCTGGGTTACCTATATCGGTTCATAGACAAGTAAATGGATACTACTAAAAGCCTCAAGATAAGTGTGAGTATCGTGGATGGCCCTCTCGGGGATGACGAGAGAGGATCCACGGTGGAGTATTGTGATGGTGATTAGTGGACTCGTATGCGACAAAATGCTTTACAAAGTGTGTCACGTGGGATAGCTTAGCCAAGAGTCAAAGCTGGCTTGCTGCAAATAACTCCACTTCCTTCCTTGAGAATGTGCATGTATGATAGGATTACGTGGTAAGACTTGCTGAGTACTTTTGTACTCATGTTTGTAATCAATATTTTTCAGAGGACTATACTACCCTCCGACGGATTCTATGTAGATGTTGACTTGACGAGTGAACTAGCCACCGGTGGCGATCTAAGACTTGTGAAGGGCCATTGTAGATAGAAAGGCTCCAACAAGCTTTCTTTCTTTCTAGAGTGCGTACTCGAGACTAGTTTGCTTCGCATGTGCTTGTATGATTGTATGACTTGAGTGTTGGGTCATGTGACCCTACCTGTATGAATATGTTATGTATGGCTCCTCGAGCCTCTTAAATAAAGTACTTGAGTTGTAGAGTTTTGTTGTGATGCCTTGTTGTATTTACTCATATCGGGCATATTGCGTGTATGATTGAAATGCTTGGTATGAGTGGGATCCGACAAACTAGTTGTTTATCCTTGGCAGCCTCTCATATGGGGAAATGTAGTCTCGTGCTTACGGCGATAGTAGTCCGCTACAGCCCGGTTCACGGAGTCCTGCTAGCCCAAGCACTACTGCTTGGACACTTGACTGGCGGCATGTGATTCATTTCGTTCCTATATACGTCCCTTCGGGAAATGTCACGCGGTGATATTCGAGTCTGCCTAGCTGCTACAGCCGGGATACCGGAGTCCTGTTAGCCAGTGCTACAGCCCGAATTCATCGTTGATGACCGACATGCTCGAAGTGATTCATGTATGCCTGTCCCCATAGGTTAGTGCCGCTTTGGGTTCACGACTAGCCATGTCGGCCCGGGTTCTTTGTCATGTGGATGCTAGCGACACTATCATATCGTGAGCCAAAAGGCATAAGCGGTCCCGGGCCATGGTAAGGCGACACCGTGGGAATACCGTGCGTGAGGCCGCAAAGTGATATGAGGTGTTACCAGCTAGGTCGATGTGACTTGGAATCGGGGTCTGACAGCGTTGGCATCGAGCAGGGCTGCTGTGTAGGTCCGCTAAGCCAAACTGGTGAAGTTGAGTCTAGAAATGCTTTAGTTATATGTAGGGAATTGATTGTGGGAGGAGCGTAAGGCTCTTTTTACTCCTTTACCTTATGCCCTCGATCCGAGTCATCCTCTTCTCATTCGGCGTGGGTATAGGACTAGGCTCTCTTCTCTCTATCGGGTTCACGTGTTACTAATCCGTAGTAACTTATAGGATTGTTGGTTACATCCTCGATTCGGTGCTACTAAATTTTAGTATGCTATCATTTGAACCAGAACCTTGATATGATGTTGTTGAGTGGTTTTACAATCTGATTTTAATGTCTCAAATCTGATTTTGAGCATTTCTGAGATGTTATGCTGTCCGATTTTCCTAGAAATTCTAATGCCTTTGCATTGTGGCTGTGCTTTCGGATGGCCACCGTCCCCGAACCAAGTGGTTCGCTCGACCCGTTGCATTGATGTGTGCGGTCACACGGCAATGTTGGTTCGGTGATGATTGAGTCTGGTTATCGATGGTATCTGAATATACCGTCGAGGAGCAGTTTAGGATTTCAATCAAAGCCAATACCTATGCACGGTCGGATTTATCCATCTTATCCCGAACTCTTGAGCCACTTCATTGTTCTTATGGGCTCGGAATCACTATTGGAATGTCGTGCAAGATGCAGCCTATTCCATGATGACTATTATTCGAGCGAACTGCTTTCTTTGAGCAACACCGATTTTCGCTATATGCGGCATCCCTTCACGGGCGCATGGCTACCTTCGAGGTTTGTACAGCGATGCATCCCATGAGGACTCACTCCTTCGTACTACTCTTGAGTTCTTTGGAGGACAAGGACCGTGAGAACCGGGCCTTGCGTATGGAGCTTTTAATGCCCGTTCGACCTTTGGGCTACTCGACTAGGTTTGCACTGCCGTGCAAGCGGATATATGGACATGAGAGACTTGTACCCGTGCGGGAGAGTCTGCCAGACTTTATGGAGTGGCGTGAGGTTGGAGGCATCACTCCTCCTCGTGGGCCTCGTCGCCACCGTTTGTTGGTCCACGGCCACATCCGAGTCCTTATGGTCCACAGGCCCCACAGGATTATCATTTCGGACGATCATGTTCCACTTCGAGCTTGGGTGGTGACTTCTATGAGGACTACTATGGAGCTGCACGAGATAGTAGTAGTATTCCTAGTATGGTAATAGTTGTGTTTCCACCGTCTGCGTGACTCGTGGAATACGACTTAGTGTGTATCGTTCCGGAAGTGTAGAAAAATAATGTATAGGAGTTGGAATGCTTCCGATGAGATGTAACGCCTTTCCTTATAGTTGTACTCCATCAGGCTTGTACTAAACTATGAATGGTGTGTATGACCGTTGGTATATATATATGGCAGTTTTATATTACCATGTCATACGGATGAACATCTTTGCATTCCATGCTGTCCATTTCCTTCCGTACTTCCTTGTTAAATTTTGCCATCCTGGTTTAAACCTTTGCTTTGTCTCCCAGGATGGTCAACACTCGCAATACTCCTGCTGCTCCAGAGCAGGGAGAGGCCAGTGCAGCCAGAAATGTGGATCTGCCGCAACCGCCATCTTTGGCCGAGGTGATTTGGAAGCGTAGCATAATAAGCGTGAAACCAACCGCTTATTGGGCGGATTGAACAAAAACACAGCACGCCAGCCAAGAAATGATGTGGTTTCACTCAATGATTTCGTCAAGCTATATCCCCAAAATTCAAATGTTCCGTCGAGCCTCTCGACGCGGATGATTGGCTCCAAAGCATCCACCACAAGCTGCGTTCATAGCGTGGCTGAGGTGACAAGGTTACCTTTGCCGCCTATCATCTTGAAGGCCCTGCTAGTCTCGGTGGGAAAATTATGAGGCTATCGTCCGGTTGGACAAGTTACAACTTGGGATGAGTTCATGCCGCCTTCATGAGCATCATATTCCGAAGGTCTTATGGACCATAAGCGTGAGGAATTCTGCAGTTTCACCCAAGGTAGGTGACGGTGGATGCCTACTGACCGTGAATTTGGGAGGTTAGCACGTTATGCTCCCGAAGAAGTTTCTACCGATGCTAAGAAGCAGGCAAGGTTCCGCAAGGGACTTAGCCCTGAGCTACGCCGAGATCTCCGTCTGCATGAGTGTACCTCTTTCCCGAAGCTAGTCAATAAGGCTATCAGTGCCGAAACTGGGCAGACTGATTTTGAGGCTTCACGCAAGCACATCCGTGACTCTGGATCGTCATCCGGCTCTGGATCCCAGAAGCGCGGGTTTGGGTTCCAAATCTGCTCTACCACCCGAGTTCACCCGAGGCCATCCTTTGGCGCCTCGCCCCAACCAGCCGTATTTTCCACCCAAGACTTATGGAGGTCCAAGCTGCTAATGCTGCTCCACGCCCAAATGTGATAACTTGCTCAAGTGTGGAGAGGCAGGCCACTATATCCGAGAGTGTCCCAGAACAACCCCAATCAAGTTGGAAAGTCATTGGCGCGGCAAGCCAGCGGGAAAGGTGCCCTATGCTAAACCGGTTGCCACCGCCGTGGCCATGTCAACTATGTCTCTCGTGAAGAAACCTATGAGGATCCCAACGCCGTCCTCGATGCGCTTCTTGTTAATTGCCATCCGCAACTGTTCTTTTGATCTTGGAGCATCTCATTCATTTATTTCGAGAGCTATGCTCGATTGCACAACACCACATTACGTGACATGCCTACCTCCATGGAAATTCAAACCCCGGTTCTAGATGGCAAACCTCTAGAATAAGTCATGGGAATGAAATTCTTGTCGACGATTAGTCTTTCTTGCATCTCTAATAGCTCTCAAGTCCTCGGACATAAACATCATCTTGGGTATGGGTGGATGTCAGCCCATTATGCTAAGATTGATTGCTCTACTAGAACTGTTCAACTTACCCATCCTTCGGCAAAAGCAGTAAATGTTTTAACCCGAGTGTCTAAGCGCCGACTTTACTCATAAATGCCAACCCCTTCCGGACCTCGAAGATATTCCGGTAGTCCGTGATTTCCGGATGTCTTTCGGAAGAACTGCCGGTGTTCCACCGACGGGGATGTCGAGTTCGTGATAGATCTTATTCCGGAACCGCCCCAATCTCTAGAAGACCTTATAAGATGGCACCCCTAGAACTAGCTGAACTTAAGAAACAACTCGATGAGTCCTTGCAAAAGGGTTTCATCCGTCCTAGTTCATCTCCATGGGCTTGCCCGTCCTCTTCGTCAAGAAGAAGGATGGTACGGATCGGATGGTTGTAGATTACCGACACGTCAATTTGGTCACTATCAAGAACAAGTATCCGCTCCCGGGATCAACGACACGTATGATCAGCTCGCTGGATCCTCGATCTTTTCAAGATGGATTTGAGGTTGGGCTACCATCAAATCAAAATCAAAACGGGACATTCCTAAAGCGGCCTTTGTCACTCGTTATGGCCAATCTGAGTACACCGTCATGTCTTCGGTTTAACCAATGCTCCAGCCACTTTCTCTCGGTTAATGAACTCAATCTTCATGGAGTACTTGGATAAATTCGTCGTGGTATACCTCGATGATATACTCATCTACTCCAAGAATGAGGAAGAACATGCGAACACCTAAGGCTAGTATTGATGAAACTTGAGAGCACCGCCTTTATGCCAAATTCTCTAAATGTGAATTCTGGTTGCAGTGACCTATCTAGGACATGTAATCTCTGGTAAGGGCATTGCTGTCAATCCCGAGCGAGTTCAAGCCGTCCTTGATTGGACTCCACCTGAATCGGTCAAGCAAGTTCGGAGTTTCCTTGGTTTAGCGAGCTATTGCCGCCGCTTCGTCGAGAATTTCTCTAAAGTTGCTAAACCTCTAACCGAACTCCTCAAGAAAGATAAGAAGTTGAATGGACGCCATACGGCGAGTTCAGCTTTCGAGAACTGAAAAGGCGCTCGACATCTGCTCCGTACTTGTTCCACCAGATTTCTCTAAGGACTTTATTATCTATTGCGGCGCCTCGCGACAAGGACTAGGTTGCATACTCATGCAAGATCGTCATGTGATTGCCTCACGCTTCTCGGCGATTCGTCCACATGAGGATAACTACCCCACACACGATCTAGAGCTTGCAGCGATGGTTCATGCACTCAAAACCTGGCGACATTATCTTACGGGTAATCGTTGCGAAATCTACACCGATCACCAAAGTCTGAAATATATCTTCACCCAACCGGATTTGAATCTCGAGGCAAAGGCGTTGGGTCGAGTTGATACAGATTTCGACTTAGGAATATCTTACACCCCAGGCAAAGCCAATGTCATGGCTGACGCACTAAGTCGCAAATCTTATTGTAACAATCTGATGTTACAACAAAGTCAACCATCTCTCCACGAGGAATTTCGTAAGCTTAATCTTCACATTGTTCCTCGAGGATTCCTTTCCACCATGGTGGCGAAACCTACCCTTACGGATCAGATCATCAAAGCACAGAAGGTAGATCCGGGAGTCTCCCGTATCAGGAGAAACATCAAGAAAGGAGTCGCAGATTGTTTCTCCATTGATGAACAAGGTGTCGTGTTCTTTGGAGACCGTCTAGTGGTCCCCAAGGTGCGCAACCTGAGGCGATTGATCCTTAAGGAAGCTCATGACTCTCCTCTCACCATTCATCCCTGGTAGTACTAAAATGTATCAAATCTACGCCAGAGGTTTTGGTGGACTAGGATGAAGAGAGAAATCGCTCAATACATTGCTAATTGCGGCGTCGTCGTCGAGTTAAGCGAGCATCAACGGCCTGCTGGTACCCTTCAACCTTTGGAAATTCCTGAATGGAAATGGGATAAAATCGGTATGGACTTCATTACGGGTTTCCCAGGACCAAGAGAGGAATAATGCTATCTTCGTTGTCGTTGATCGTCTTTCCAAAGTAGCCCACTTCCTACCTGTTCGTGAGAGTATAACCGCTAGCCAGCTAGCTGAATTGTACATCTCTCGAATAGTGTCTCTTCATGGTATTCCATTAGAGATTAGCTCAGATCGTGGAAGTCTCTTCACCTCTCGATTTTGGGAAAGTTTCCAAAACGCTATGGGAACTCGTCTCTCCTTTAGCACCGCTTTCCATCCTCAATCAAGTGGTCAAGTAGAACGAGTCAATCAAATCCTAGAGGATATGCTTCGAGCTGCTGTCATCTCTTTCGGCATGAATTGGGAAAAATGCCTTCCATTCGCCGAGTTCGCTTATAACAATAGTTATCAAGCCAGTTTGGGCAAAGCCCTTTCAAGTTCTTTATGGACGGAAATGTCGAACGCCTCTTAACTGGTCGAAACCGGGAGAGACAACTCTTTGCCCGGACATGATTCAGGAGCGCGAAGAGCAGGTTCGCGTTATTCGTGAGAAATTGAAAACAGCCCAATCTCGTCAAACGAGCCAATATGACCGCAAGCATAAGCCTATGACTTATGAAATTGGCGAGAAGGCTTACCTTCGGGTTACTCCTTTAAAGGGAACCCATCGATTTGATATTAAAGGCAAGTTGGCTCCTCGTTACATTGGACCCTTTCGCATTCTTGCCAAACGAGGAGAAGTTGCCTACCAATTGGAACTACCTCCGCATCTTTCCAAAGTCCATGATGTCTTCCATGTTTCCCAACTCAGGCGTTGCTTCTCGGATCCTATCCGTGAAGTGGACCACGAAACGCTTGATCTCCAAGATAACCTCACCTATCGAGAATATCCCGTTCGTATCCTCGATCAAGCCAAGCGTACCACTCGACGTCGGATTATCAAGTTTCTAAAGGTTCAATGGTCAAACCATTCCGAGCAAGAAGCAACTTGGGAAAGGGAGGATCGTCTTCGACTTGAGTATCCCACCTTTTCAAGAGCAGATCCTAAATCTCGGGACGAGATTCTTTTGAGTGGGGGTGAGTTGTCACATCCCAGTTAGACCATGCATTAGGGTGTGCATCATGTTTAAATTTCATTTAAATTTGAAATGGGGAAGGCAGGAAACCGCAGAACACCCCCCCCTTAAATCAACTAGGGTTTACTAAAATTTATTTCAATGAATCCGAAATGCCCTTCAAAATGTTCATCCTCTTTACTTTGGTTCAGAACCCATGTCAAAGAAGGTGTACCATTTTCTAGGTCATCTAAGGGTTCTAGGATTAATCCACAAGTTTTGAACTTGGGCATTTTAATTATATAAAATATTTTAAATGTTCAAAAATTGTCAAACCAAAATGTTTCATGTTGGGAATATTCCAACAAGTGACCAGGAGCATTTTGGTGAATTTTAAAACAGTTTTGGTATTTTTAAAAACCCCACAAAGTTGCAGGAAAATTAGAAAAGACTAAAAAGGAAAAACCCTTACTCGACGCGTGCGTTCGCCCACCTGCTGCCCAGCCCAGCAGCTGCCCGTGAGCTGCTTGGCTCGGCCAGGCAGGCAGCCTGGTGCCCGACGGCGAGCTCGGGGCGCGCCACGCAGCTGGCCGCCGCCCTGCTTCACCTCCTCGCCGCCTCGCTGCCCTGGACGACCTCCACGTCGTCGCCCGACCCCCTGGACACGCCATTCGCCCCTTGCCTCCTCTCTCTCGCTCTCCCCCAACCTGGCCGACGCCATCGCCGACGCGCCACCGCCGAAGTCGTGCTCCCCGCCGTCCATGCTCCTCCCCACCATGTCCAGGAGCTCCGCCGCACTCCACTACCCCTAGCTAGCCGAATCCCGCTCGCTCTAAGTACCCCGAACCCAGCTCACCGACCTCGACCGAGCTCGAAGTCGCCGGAGATCCCCTTTGACGTCGCCGTCGCCCCGGTTCATCCCCGACCCCGACGAGGCTCTCTACGCGGCGCCCGTGAGCCTATCTAACTCCCTCTTCCTCTCTCTCGCGCCCCCGAGCACCATAACGACCCAACCACGATCACCCGAACGCACCGCCGCGGAGCTCGTCGCCGACGTGCTCCCGGCCACTCTCCGGCCACCCCAGGGTGCCCGTTGCATTCACCACACCCCAACGGGTCTGCCCATGCACTTCCCGCACCTCGCCGAGCCCTCTAACCCCAAACCCGTCATTGGCCGAACCCCGGCGGCCGCCTAACTCGTCGCCGGCGCCAACTCCGGCCACCCCGACCCAAGCTAACCCCACCAATAGACGCGGTTCGTCTCCAGCTCCACGTAGATGCCTTCGCGCCCCATTTGGTGGCGGAATGTCAAAAGCACTCTGCTCATTGCGCTGGCCTCGCCCGGCGGCTAGACGCCGCGAGTTGACCATCGACCACCGATGGTGGGCCCTGATGATCGCTTCGAGTCAATGGCGGTGGACCCCGGTTAACTAATTAGGTTAGTTCTAATTTAGTTAATTAGTTAAACTAACTACTGACATGCGGGTCCCACTGGTCAGTTTGACCTGGACGACCCCGTTGACCCCTGACGTCACGCTGACCTCATGCTGACGCAATAAATGAATTCTGGATTTATTTTGATATAATAAATTCCAGAATATAATTCAAATTTCAAATGCTTATAACTTTTATTCTATAACTCCAAATGCAAAGATTTATATATGAAAATTATCAGAAAAATACACTCTATCCATTGGTACAGGTTTCATGCATGTTAAAACAAGTTAACTATGCTGAATAACCAGAATAAGATATTGCACCATTAGGACTAACTCAAATGAGCTATCATTTGAATCCTTGATTCAAATGAGTTCATCCCTATTCTTTCAACTTGCATTAGGCCAACACACATCCATATTGCCATGTCATAGCATGCATCATATTGTTGCATATTGTCATGTGTGTTTACTTTGGTGTGCTTTCATGATAGGTTCGCTTCGAAGATAACCTCGACTACCCATCGAAGGGCAGTTCTCTACCCCAGTTCCATCGGGCAAGCAACTCATTGATCATTCCGATACAAACCCATGTTCTCGCTTCGCTCTCGTTCATTGCATTAAGACAACGCGATTCAAACTGTTGTGTGCTGCGGTAGTTGAACCCACTTCCTTTGCATGACTGTCATTGCCACAAGTAACTAGATGAAACCCACTAGTATGTGTAGGAGTTGATTGAGCCATGTTTGTGATTCCTACCATGCTATGCTTGCTATGCTTAGAGTTGTGTCAGGTCTGGCTCATCGGGATGATGAACTGGAGTGAAAGGTTGTGTTGGTTCGAGAGTGAAAGTGTTGAACACGATTTGGTAAAGGTATCGATGAGAGGCCATGTAGGAGTACATGGTGGGTTGTTTCATTGAAGCCGATCCTAAGAACTGAGATCTGTGTTTGTGATCCATGAACTAGCTACTACCACGCATTGGGCCCGAAACCAATGGACCCTCTCGGCTTCTTAACCACCCCTGTCCATAGTCCGGGAGTTGCAAGTAGTTTCTGGTGTTTGTAGCATGTGGGGGCATACGCAATGCTGACCTTAGGGGTGGGTTGTGTTGCGGTAGGCACCGTGGGTCGTGTACCGAGTGCCCGTTTGGTATCTCGGGAACCCTGCACACATCGTTCGGGCTGTATGGGAAACCTCGGCGGACTCCTGCGGATGGAACCCGAATAGGCGATAAACTGGACTAGGGACTTGAGTGTTTAGGTAGGCTGTGGCCGACACCCACGTTGGGCTTCCGCTTGAAGGTTGCAGTACATGTCGTAAACGACGATAAGTGGTGAGAGTGTGTGAAGAAGTATACCCTGCGCAGGTTAAATATGATCTATTGAATAGCCGTGTCCACGGAGAAGGACTTCGGGTTACCTATATCAGTTCATAGACAAGTAAATGGATACTACTAAAAGCCTCAAGATAAGTGTGAGTATCGTGGATGGCCCTCTCGGGGATGACGAGAGAGGATCCACGGTGGAGTATTGTGATGGTGATTAGTGGACTCGTATGCGACAAAATGCTTTACAAAGTGTGTCACGTGGGATAGCTTAGCCAAGAGTCAAAGCTGGCTTGCTGCAAATAACTCCACTTCCTTCCTTGAGAATGTGCATGTATGATAGGATTACGTGGTAAGACTTCTGAGTACTTTTGTACTCATGTTTGCTTAATCAATATTTTTCAGAGGACTATACTACCCCCTCCGACGGATTCTATGTAGATGTTGACTTCGACGAGTGAACTAGCCACCCAGGTGGCGATCTAAGACTTGTGAAGGGCCATTGTAGATAGAAAGGCTCCAACAAGCTTTCTTTCTTTCTAGAGTCTGTACTCAGACTAGTTTGCTTCCGCATGTGCTTGTATGATTGTATGACTTGAGTGTTGGGTCATGTGACCCCTACCTGTATGAATATGTTATGTATGGCTCCTCGGAGCCTCTTAAATAAAGTACTTGAGTTGTAGAGTTTTGTTGTGATGCCTTGTTGTATTTACTCATATCGGGCATATTGCGTGTATGATTGAAATGCTTGGTATGAGTGGGATCCGACAAACTAGTTGTTTATCCTTGGCAGCCTCTCATATGGGGAAATGTAGTCTCGTGCTTACGGCGATAGTAGTCCGCTTCTGCCCGGTTCACGGAGTCCTGCTAGCCCAGCACTCTTGCTTGGACACTTGATCTGGCGGCATGTGATTCATTTCGTTCCTATGTCTGTCCCTTCGGGAAATGTCACGCGGTGATATTCGAGTCCTGCCTAGCCTGCTACAGCCGGGATACCGGAGTCTGTTAGCCAGTGCTACAGCCCGAATTCATACGTTGATGACCGACATGCTCAAGTGATTCATGTATGCCTGTCCCCATAGGTTAGTGCGCTTTGGGTTCACGACTAGCCATGTCGGCCCGGGTTCTTTGCCATGTGGATGCTAGCGACACTATCATATACGTGAGCCAAAAGACGCAAACGGTCCCGGGCCATGGTAAGGCGACACCCGTGGGAATACCGTGCGTGAGGCCGCAAAGTGATATGAGGTGTTACCAGCTAGGTCGATGTGACTTGGAATCGGGGTCCTGACAAAAGCCTTCTTCCTGAACTTCTGCTTGACGGGCCGCGCATGAGGACAGACAGCAAGGTGGTGCTCAATCACCTCCCTGGGAACGCCGGGGAAGTCGGATGCTTGCCATGCAAACACATCGACATTCGCCCGCAGGAAAGTGACGAGCACGCTTTCCTATTTGCTGTCGAGGGTGGAGCTTATGGTGAAAGCCCCTCCCGTGCCATCCTCCTTGATGGACATCTTCTTGGTCTCTGGTGGAGCAGCTTTGGATTTCTTGCTCTTGCCGGTGGAGTTCTCTGGCACGTCCTCTACGGTAGCGCAACACTCCGAAGAGGCGCGCTTGCCGGAGTGGGTGCGAGAGGTCTTGCTGGTCTTCTTCTTCCTTCCCGGGGCTTCAGCGGCAGGAGCAAGTGCCTTGGCGACAGCTGCTGCAATTGCTTCCCAGTAGAGTGGGTCGGCGCAGATCAACGCATCTTTCTTGTCACAGGGAACGGTGATGATGGTCATCGACACAGGCATCTTCAACGTGTTGTAGGCGTAGTGTGATGCTGCCATGAACTTGGCTAGTGCCGGGCGGCCGAGGATCCCGTTGTAGGGCAAGGGGATCTCAGCTACATCGAAGACAATCCTCTCAATCCTGTAGTTCAACTCGCCCCCAAACTTCACAGGCAACATGAGCTTCCCCTTTGGCTGGCTCCTTCCCGGGTTTACCCCTGGAAACGTGCCCGTCTCCTCGAGGTCTCCATTAGGAATTTTAAGCCTTCTGATCACAACGGGCGAGATCAGGTTCAGACCGGCCCTGCCGTCAACCAGCATCTTGTTTATCTTGAGGTTTCCTATCGTTGGCGAGACCAACAACGGTAAACACCCGACCGCAGTTGTGCGATCAGGGTGGTCCTCAGCGTCAAAGATGATGGGCGTGTTGGACCACTTCAGTGGCTTTTGAGTGTCGAAAGATGGCTCTGCTGCTGTAATCTCACGCGCCCACTGCTTGAGCTGGCGGTGGGAAGTATGCAGTGAGGCGCCACCATCGACGCACATGGCTTCCGTAGCCTTCTGAAACTCATGCTCGCCAGACTCGTCGTCCTCGTCATGATCATCGTCTTCCTGCTTCTTGTCACGGCCCCGAGCGGGCCTCTCTTGTTGGTTATCCCTGCCGCGGTGGCCTCCTTGGCCGCCACGCTTCTTGCCGGATCCTTCGGCACCATCTTGACCCTTCTCCTTGTCCCGCCTCTCATACTCGGCCTTTTTCTTCTCAGCAAGCAACTTGACTTGCCGCCAGTTCTGGGGGTCATGGCCCTTGGTGCGGTGGATCTTGCAGTATTGCTTGTCGGATCCTCCTGGCTTGTCGGCAGCCGCCAAGGCCTGGCAAGCGGCGCACCCGGCAATCTCCTTGCCGGGGTCGTCTGCCTTGGCCTTCTTGGCAGCGTCGGTGTCGTCGGATCCCTCGACGGCAAGCACGGCCTTGCCCTTGCGTTTCCTATTGCGACACCGACCCTTCTTCGTTGCGGCGGCGGTGTCTTCATCCATAGAGTCGGTTTCCGCGCCAGCATCCTCGTCGGGGTACTTCCTCCCCTCTTCAGCCCGGGCGCATCTATCGGCCAGAATGTAAAGTTCGGCCACATCTTTAACTTTGTTCATCGCCAGTTCTTCACGCATCTTGCGATTGCACACATTCTGATGGAACACGCTAATCACGGCGGCGGGATGAACATCTGGGATGTTGTACTGCACCCGGCTGAACCTCTGTATGTACTTGTGCAGGGTTTCCCCTTCCTTCTAGGGAATGATATGCAAATCACTGGCCTGGCCATGAGCTTGGTGGCCTCCAGTGAAGGCACCAACGAACTCATGGCACAGATCCGACCAAGAAGAAATGGAATCCGCCAGCAAGTGCATCAACCAAGACATGACGTTGGGTTCAGTGCCAACGGGAAGTAATTGGCAAGCACCTTGTCGTCGCGAGCTCCAGCAGCTTGCATCGCGATGATGTAGATGCAGAGGAACTCTGACGGGTGGGTGTTGCCATTGTACTTCTCATCGATGTCGGGCTTGAACGTGCGGTGGGACGGCCACTGGAACTGCCGCAGCTCCCGGGTAAAGGCTGGGCAACCCACCTCGTAAGGTAGGCCGCCGGAGCCTCCCGGTGTTGGGTGGTCCATAGCGGGCCCTGACGCTTATCTGACTGGTGGCGTGTGTCGCGTCGGTGCTCGATGGTGGTTCGAGCGTCTTCATGCGCTCGCTCCCAAAGAACTTGGCGCTGATCGCGGTGGGTCCATGGGTCAGGCGACGGTATGGAAATGTTATCACAAGCGTCATCACGACGGACTGACACCCGCGGCAACTGGCGCGGGGGAGGAGAGTGCACCATGGCTGCAGCTCCTCTGGTCCTTCCACCGTTGGCGTGTGGTGGCTCGACGGAGCGCCGGCCAGAGGGCCCCGCCGGTCGCGGTTCATCTCTGTTGGCGACAGCGACGAGGCTCCGGATGGTGGCTCTCCATTCGTCGAGCTTTTGTACGGCAGGAGGGAAGTCGAGGAGCAGCTGCACGCGCGGCAAAGCTTCTGCTGGCGTGGGTGGCAGCGAAAGCTGCATGGACCGTGACGCGCTCCGACTTCTAACCACGTTAGAAGGAGCTCTATCACGGCCCGGCGGTTGCGCGCCATTTTTGCCAGCACTTCGGTGGGCATGCTGACCCCCTCTGTCATGCGAGTGATGCACAAGACTCTTCCCACGGCAGCGTCCGGGGTCAGCAGCATGGTGGCGCTGCTTGTCGCGCACACGCTGGGAAGAGCGCACTGTGGGCGCCAGCGTAGGCGTCTTGGAGGTTGCTGCACCGCCTGTAGGTGGCATAGCGACACCCCTGGAGGGCCCCATGCCGCCTGCAGGGTGCCCAGCTCTATCTTTGGATTTGGCGGTGCGCGGCCCGTCGTCTGGTGCACGAACGATGCCGCTCGCTAGGCTCTGACTTCAAGAGCGATGCAGGTGCTCGCGGGCCGCGGCTCGGGTTCTGTCCGCGACCGGCCCACTGCTCGCCCGCACTGGCACAGGCCGTTCGGCTCCCGACGAGCCGATCACCGTGATCGTCTTCTTCTTGGGAGCCATGTCGATGAAGAACTGCTAGGCTAACTGCTAGACCAGATTCTCACAACTATGCCCCCTACCTGGCGCGCCAAAGATGTCGGTGGAAACGATACCTATGGGGTCACTGGGATGCCTTCTACGGTTGGCGGGGCGCGAGGTTGTGCAAAGAGCGGGTTTGACAGGAAGCACACGGATCGTTTACCTGTGTTCGACGCCAAGATCGTAATACCCTAGTCCTGCTTTGGTGGATGTATTAGAGTGTTCTTGTGTTCTTGAGCTAGCTACGGGGTGTAACTTGCCCAAAAGATCCGAATCCTCCTCCTGGTCGCCTCGGGCCTCCTTTTATAGGTAAAAGGGGCTGCCACAGTGCTACACAGGAGGTGGAAAGATGTACAGTGGATGATTCTATCCTCTGGCACCGCCGGACAAATGCATCTAATGCGCTGCCAACGTGCCCCCCTTGCTTTATCGGGGACGGCAAGGAAGCACGTCCCAGCTGTCGCCGCCTCGCCTGGCCTTGACACGCGTCCGAGCTGATGAGGCATCGCGGCGCCACGTTGGCTGGCTGCTGGGCTGGCGCGGTGGTCGAGCTTTCACGAAGGTTCGCATGCCACCACGCAGGTGCTTGCTGAGTTGGTGTAGAGGCCGCCCGTCGCCATGCAGGTGCCTGCCCAGCTGGTTGAGCTAGCAGCTGCTTGGGGACGGTGGTGGAGTCTTGGCAGGCGCGAGCTTGGCTATGGCCCTGCTGATGTCCTCGGCAAAGGTCTTGCCGGGGGCCCGACAAGGCTCTTGTCGTGGCGTTCCAGTCGTCCCCGGTAAGGCGCTTGCCGGGGGTCTTGTGGATTTCCTCGTCTAGGATCCCGCTTAGGGTCGCCGTCTTCTGGTCCTCATCTGATCTCGCATGTTTATGATCTTGATGAAGATCTGCATGCCACCATAGAGGCGCCTCCCGAGCCTTGGTCCTAACGTGGAGAGTTGGTGGTCTTGGAACCCGTGGGCTTAAGGGTGGCTTGCTCTGCTGGCGTCGGGCAAGTTGCCCCGGCAAGGCTCTTGCCGGGGCTGCAGAGGCTGCCTCGGGAAGGATCTTGCCGAGGGAGTCCACCTCGCCCTCTTGCTCTCCTGCATTTCTGGTCTTGGCATTGCCTTGGTTGTCTTGTGCTTCGGCTTCTATCCGGCTTCCCTCCTCTGCCCTGCTAAGTGTGGCTGCGGCGTGTGGCTCTGACTGCCCATGCACAAGTAAAGAGGTCAAAAGGAGAGCCCCTACTTTTGTACACCGACATATTTGTTTCGTTTTAACTTTTTGTACGAATCTGTAGCCATCCTGCAAGTCATGTACGCTGTACTGACAGTGGAACCCACAGAGTACTTAGAATACAAGATTAAGGATGGATTAACTTTGAATAGAGGGAGAATCATACATGCAATTAACTCAAATGGATTGGACGTGACTTTATTATTCTCCAACGGCAACTGGCAAATTTCCTACAGCGGGCCGGAGTAGGTTTCTCGGTTTGCATGCGGGTTTAACGGAGGGATTTGATGGAGACAAGGAGGCGTGTTCAGCCGGGCGTGCAGCGAACGGCGCAGTACTATTCGATTTAACAGCTACAACTAGTATATTATAAAAAACAAAGAAGAGTAGTAGAGATAGAGATAAGAGTAGAGACTAGGGAGGAGCACCATCTACTGCTTCGTGGGCTACTCCTGCGCTCCATTCGGCGGCCGCAACGTCCCCTACAACCACTCCCTCCTGCGCTCCATTCGGCGGGCGCTGTTGAAATTTGGGGAGCGCACTCTCGCGACTGCTAGCTGCGATGACTTCACCGACGATGACTTCTTCCCCGACCTCGGCAACCTCTTCCTCAACGACATGGGCGACAACCTCAACGCCAACGGTGCTGCTCCCATTGCACCGTATGTGTTTCTGTCCTTCCTGTTCGAAACTGTGGTAGAATTCATGTTTCTAGTCTGTATCCTAGATTCGATCTGTTCATCTACTATGCTAGTCCACATGATTAGTTTAATCTTTGTTATAGCCGTCATGATTTATTTTGTGCTTATTCAGACTAAATCTCGTAGTAACTTGATCATATATTCAACTGACGCACCGTCCCCTACAGCGACTCTCGTTTCATGGATGGCCTGGTCGATGCCTCCAAGGAGCCCTTCATCTACTGCTATGAGTTCCCGATGCCATTTTGGGGCTCGCCGATAGACCTCGTGCATCACCTCACGCAGGCGTCTTTCTATCACTACTGGCCTGCGGCGAAGAACATCAAGTACGAGACGTGCTACCCGTTCACCCTGCCGAAGTCGCTGGAGGATCACCACCGCCTGCTAGTCTCGGAGGAAGACGACAACATCTTCCTCTTGATCGTGGGCACCGGCGAGGCCCGCGCAGGCCGCCGCCCCGTCTCTGTAGTGTGCGTCAGGGGCGACGCTACTGAGGCTGACACTTACACGAGGCCGATGTACGGGTGCGTGCTCACTATTACTCCCCCTCGGAGGTACATGGGCGGCGACACTGGCTAAGTCAAGCTGACTAGGACTGTGTCGCACTGGGACCTTCCCGCCGATGTGGACATGGAAGAAGCATGGCATGATTTGACCCCCCCCCCCAACAATGTGAACAGGGACTCCAAGGAGGTTCACCTGGACATATGCATTACCAAGTTAAATGTTGATCATTAGTCTTAGCTCAATGTAATCCGCTGCCCAAGCATGTGGATGCTTCCATGCATGATCTTGCTCTAATGGAGTATAGCACATGAATAAAAGTGTATCCATTTATGGTTTAGTCTAGAATCTTCCATGTATGAAATTTTTACTACAGTACTGGTGAAAGACTTATGATGAACCATTTCTTACATATCCTCTGCCCCCTTCCAAGTCATCCTGATTTAATCCCTCTGTCTAGGTGTATAATGGCATGGTTAATACTTAACAATATAGCCAACTGTTGACTATAAGAAAGTGCCATGTCATCTGTAGCCAACATGTATAACAATCGATACTCAAAAACTAATTCTTTCTTGCAAAGCACAATAAGTGTTATTTCTTCACAAGTTTTGGATGCAGGTTGAATAGTTGAACGCTTTTGTTTGAAAAAGATACTTTTTATCTATTTCACCCGGATGTTTGCGAGCTCTAGAGATGAAATAATATCCGAAGAAACCTATCGATACCCGTTACACATGAGATGACCCCCACATCCTTTGTCAAAATAAACAACTCCCCGAACAATGCATTTCACATTACGGCAGCGCACGGGCACCTTACTATAGATTAGTACGACCAAAAATTGAACTAACATTATATATAGTACGATAAATGCTGATGCATGTCACCTAAAATTATATCGTTGAAAACTATGTTCAAATAGGAATGTAGCGACCCGACCTCAAACGGTCAAGTCTCTGTGCTTCAGTGTCATCCCTGGATCGGTAATGCTGACACACACTGTACTCGAAGGATTTATAACAGAGTAGCAATCACACACTTATTACATCGAATGTCTCAAAAGAGAACTTATTACAATAAATATGGCTTAAGGCCATCTAGTACGATAACAATGGAAGGCTTGCAAGATAAAGTGAGTCCATCAACTCCAACGACATAGCTGAGCTGCATGGCAACGACCTAGCGAACCTTACTCCTCGTCTGAAAAGTCTGCAACATGATACGTTGTAGCCCGAAAACGGGTCAGCACATGGAATATGCTGGCAATGTAACACAGTAGAGCAATGAACAAAATAATGCTATCACTATATGCAAATATGGCTGTGGAGGCTCTATGGTTATATGATTTTGCGAAAAGCCAATTTTTTCCCTACAAAAAAGAATAAGCTTTATTTTAACTATCGTGGTAGTTGAAACATCGTTGAGAAGGTTCCTCCAACTCAACCCCAATTAAAGTAATTCATTAACCCAACAAATTAAATTAAAGTGATGAGACACAATAGGAAAATCCAAGTACTAGATACTCAAAATGTCCATAACCGGGGACACGGCTAACCATGATTAGATTGTACACTCTGCAGAGGTTTGCGCACTTTTCCCCACAAGACTCGATCTCCTCCGTTGGATTTCTCGCACTACATGGTGTTTGAGAAGCGGATGACCGAGACACGTCTTTGGAAGCATTAACTCTTTACTCGGGTGGGACAGTTACACCTACTTTCCCTCTACATATGCTAGCCCACCACTGAAAGAGGTCACACAACTTACTCAAACTATGCCAGAGCACATAATGGCTTGTGGCTGCACACGGAAGTTTCTAGCATGAATAATCTTAAGATCCCTTTGAGCCTGGGTGGCGGACCATAGGAAAATCACACGGGTACTCCAGGATATCCTAGGACAACACTGGATTCTCTAGGTGCCCAAACAAGCAATCCACCCAGATGTGTATTAAAGTTGCCACCTTAAGTTGAACCATTAATTTAACAATCTCACATCTGCCATGGATACACTTGAACCCAATCCACGTCTACGAGCATAGCATAGCAATATAAGCTATACGTAGAAGTAACTCCAAGGGTTGATACAAAAACAGGTAATAGGTTCTACCTCATCAACTACTTCCCAAACCCACAAGTTAATCACATCCTAATCATGCAGTGTTTGAGGATTGGAACTAATGCATAAAAACTGGGTATGAAAGAGTATGATCAATGTGTTACTTGCCTTGCTGACGATCCGCAAAACCTAGGGACTCGTAGTAGCACGCTTCGCACTCCGGGAATTCTATCGCAAACAAACAATAGAATACATAAGCAATCAAGCAAAGATGCAAGGGTAAATCTCAAATAAGAATATCTAACCAGAAATTTCAACTTAAGAACTCTGGTTTGCAAAAAGAATCAAATCAAACGGAGCAACGAAACTCAAACTGCGAAAGAAACAAGATCCGATTACTAATCTGAACTAAAGTCAAATTTTACAGTACCAAAAATCTTGTTCAAGTTGGTTAAAAAGAAAGCGGGTTTCGAGACGAAGATCTAGGTGCTTGAATCGCCTCATTTCAATAAACGAGCGAAAAGATAAACTAAAACAAAAATCGGATCAGAAATCGTGATCGAAAATAATCGTGAAAAACCCGAGAAAAAGCAAAACGGACGAGCAGGCTAACGAACGAACGTTCGCTGTCTGTGACTAACGGGCGAAAACCGTTCGTGAAAATGAACGTACGGACGAACGTCCGCTATTTAGCCGAACCAAAAAAACCCGATCTAAACCGATCTAATAATAAAAAAACTGATCTAGGGTTATAAAAAACCGAACGGTTTTCAACAAAAAAACCGGCGGCTACCTCGGGTCCGCGTGGCGGCGGCTGCTGCTCATGAGTCGGCGTGGCGGTGGCGAGCAGATCCGGCGGTGGGCGGCGGAACGGGCGGCGGCGGCACTAGCGAGGTGGCGGTGAGACGGGCGGCGGCGGCGCTTGATCAAGGGCGGCGGCGGCGGCGCTCGGGCGGCGGGGCTAGGGTTTTGGGAGGCAGGGCGGCTGGGCTGGGGTCTCGGGCTCCGACTTATAAGGACCAGCCGGGCCAGGAGTCCTAGAAGGACACGGCCCGGTTAGGTCGGTTGAATTTAAAAAAAATATTCCGACGTGCAGAAAAAGAAAAAAAAATACTAAACGGACTCCAAAAATCTTGAAATAAATTTTCCCCGTCCTCTAAAAATAATCCGGACAGGATGAACATTTATTTGGGCCTAAAATGCAATTTTGGAAAACGCATATTTTCCTATGCAAATAAAAAGCAATAAAATCCGAATAAAAATCAAATATTTGATTTTAATATTTTTCCTCCAATATTTCATTTATTTTGGAGAAGTCATATTATCTTCTCTCATATATTTTAATATGAACATATTTTGGAGAGAAAAATAATAAAAGCAATGATCCTCGTTTCGATATTTGATAAAATTCAAATATGAAAACGGTGAAAACCCCAACTCTATCCGAGGGTCCTTGAGTTGCTTAGAATTTTGAGGATCGTGAAACGAAATGCAATAAAATATGATATGCATGAATGACCTATGTATAACATTCCAAACTGGAAATTTGGGATGTTACAATGAATCCAAAGATATAGTTTTTGTTGACATGCACTAACATTTTGTCAGTTAAATCTTTAGTTAAATTCAATGGGGGACTAATAAACCACGACCGATGTAGTACTAGTGTAGAGGGCGGCGTTGCACGCGAGTGTCACCCTGCTCATGGCGCGGCAGTAAAGCCGTCAGATCACAAAACCCAACCACTCCCAGTAATAAGTGGCCTGGTAAAATAAACGGACAAGCAACCATCACATCACTCTGTCTTTTTTGCATTTCATCTCTCTGCATTTACTTTCTCCGGTTCATCTCGCACACTCGATCCCTAGCTACTACTCCTAGTATCCCTAGCTACTACTCCTATGGCCAGTTCTTTTGGCGGCTTAAAAAATAAGTCGTCTCTTCCCCGGCTTTTACCATAAGACTAGTCACAGTGGAGAGTAACATTAAGGCCCTGTTCGGTTCATAAGTCCTAAGACTTTTTCTAGTCCCAACTAAAAAGTCCCAAGTCCCTAAAAAGTCCCTCCCTGTTTGTTTCCAGGGACTAAAAAGTCCCCAGTCCCTCCTTGGAGGTTATTAAATGACCATGTTACCCCTAGTATACAGAAAAATAACAACCAAACAACACCATGGGGCGGCGGGGCAATGGGTGCAGGGAGGGGCATTGTTGGAAAAGTCTCAAAAACTCCCAAAAAAGACTCTCCTTTAGAGTCTTCTTCATTTAGTCCCAAAAAGCAACTTTTGGTCCCTAGTAGTCCCTCCTGTTTGGTTAAAAAGTCTCTAAGAGGGACTTTTTCTAGTCACTACACCAAAAAGTCCGCGGAAACAAACACCCCCTAAGGCGCCTCACTCATTTGGGCCTCTAAACTACTACTAGTACCTCCGTCCTAGTTTATTCGTCACCGTTGTAATTTGTGCTAAATTTTGACCAAAGATTTAACTGATAAAATGTTAGTGCATGTGACATGCACTAACATTTCATTAGTTAAATTTATAATCAAAATTTGACACAGATTACAATGGGAACCAATAAACCAGGACAGAGGTAGTAGTTATGGGATTACTAATCTAGAAGCCTAAAAGAACTGGCCCCTGGTACTCCTACTAGTAGTAGTACTCAAGTTGGAATTCCAATTGCATGGCACAACTTTTTAGGCAAAAAATTCGATACAGGGTGTAGGAAGCGGTTTGGGAATTTGCATGCCTTTTCGACAAGTGAGATACTCCGTACAAAGTACAACAGCGAAATAACCATAGATAGGGAAGCTAAAAGTAAACAATCAAACGAGCATTTTTGCATTTGTTTTGCATTGAATCGTTTCACAAGCTTGACTAGTGTTATTTTTCTACTTTTACAAAAACCGCATGTAATGTTAAAATGTGCATTTGCACGTACATAAGAAATAGTAGTACTCCCTCCGCCTAGGAGTATAAGTCTTCCCTACTTCTTGGTCACGATGCACAACCAAAGATGACTTATTCACCTGGACGGAGAAAGTAGCACAGTCTGCAAGCATATATAGAGAGAGACATGTAGTGCGATAGTATATAGGAGTAGTAAAGTTTGTGCTATATGCATGTACTTACAAAATGCGTACGGATACACAAGATTTCCAAACTTTCCGTTTTACATACTTAATTAAGGACGCTAATAATTCCTTAACGTTCAGGATTTATCATTTGCTTCCCAAAACTAATGAGATCGCCTTAAATTATACTCCTACTAAAAGCCACAACGCTCGCAGGAGCGCTTGCGGCGCGCCACAAGTGCCCTGGTGCGCGGCCGTTTCCCAGCGCGCCGACACAATGCCTCTTCCTCAGCCTTGCAACTCGTGAGGTGCTGATTGGCGGCTTGCCGGTGGGCGAGCGTGTTCTCACCGGTGTGGTGATCCGGCGCCAACAGGTACTCCTCGCTGGAAGCATGCACCCGGTCGACGTACCGCCAAGCGTAGATGAGGCACTTGGGCCCGACTGCACTCAGGGCTTTGGCACGGGCGTCCTCCGCCACCCTCACGTCCCTCGCACGACCCTTCTGCCAAAGAGCCAATTGCCTGACTCTCTCGGACGCGACATAGGCCTGCCAGGCAGCTTGTCCCGCGGCGCGCTTCTCTTCCTCGACCTTCTTCTCCGCCTCTATTTTGGCACACTCTGCCGAAGGCAAAGCCTCCCACCAGGTGACATCCATTTCTTTCCAAAGCTCCTCAAGGGTAGGGGGCTCGGCAGGCGGCGCAGCGTTCTCCTCGTAGCGGGGAGCCGACGCGTCCTCCGACACGCATGCTGGCGAGATTGGGAACGCCGACACGTCAACCTCGACGCGTCGCGGTGAGGAGCGGAATGCCGACGCGTCCTCCTCAACTAGTGGCGGCGTGGAACGGAAGGGCGACGCGTGACCATCCGCGTGGTGCAGCGAGCGGTGCCTAGGGCTTGGGAGGGGCGATGCCATGGTGGTCGACGTGAGAGGGAGGTGGAGGAGATAGCTATGAACGTGAGCGTTCTTCCAAATGCCGTGGGAGGCGCAGTATTTATAGCGAGCAATGACACACCTACGTAAGATATGGACTGAGCTGCATCGACTTAATCGCAGGTCGGTTGTGTCAGCGACATGTGGGCGGACCCTATTGGGCCCATATGTCAGTGACCCAATGCACCTACAGTTAAGTAACTGAAGCAGCGTCCCGTAAGATATCACTGGTGCGCGTCGGTCCTAAACAAACGGTTTTAAACCCCTTTCCGCGATGGCATCTGGAACCGTCTCCAAGTGAGTGTGGGCGATAGGGGGGGTCCTTCCCACACGACCCAGAAACCGTCGGGGATATGCCCTCCTGGGACACACGTTCAGCAAAATGAGGTCGTGTGCGACCGGCGAGTGCTCAAATACGGAAATACGTATAGTATAGTTTAAAAAAATACTATTATACGGCAAAATTGTTTCCGGTCGCAAGTACATCCCACACAGTCAGTCCCCGCTAAACGTTTCCGTTCGTATGCACATCCCACACAGTCGCTCCAAGGAAAACTATGTGGTAAACGTTTGCGCAAGGTGGACTAACACAAACAGTTTTCAAGATAAAGTCGTGTGTGATTGTTCATTGATCCAACATGGTTTATTCCTAGAAACTGTGTGCGTTGCCTGAGGTCATCGCCCATGGTATTTTTTCAACAACCATTTGCAATATCAAAACCCAATTAGCAGGCTAATTCGCCATTAGCATGCTAATTGTCCTATTATTAATAATCCATTTATTAATCTAATTGACATTCATATTAAGCACACAATATATTTCATTTCCATATTAAGGAAGCAGAATTTCATAATTGAAATACATCAGAGTACAACATGATATAGCTTGAGACTCAGCTACCCCATTACACAATCGCACCAAGAACAAGTTCCACATGCAACATGTAGAACCTTTCGAAATTAGCATCATAGACGGTATATAGACAGATGCATCTCATGTGGAAAACTGCTGAAGCGGAAGGCGAATATTGAACCTTCATTCATGTTGAAGGTCTTTGCAACTTTAGGCCGGTGCCTATGGATGATTGACCGTCCGTCCTTCGACCTCTTCAGGAACACTTCAATATTGAACCGTGGGTGTTGTATGAAAACCTTCCGTGCCGCATGACCATAGGGGTGGTTTGAGAGGTAATCTTCAGTAAACTGCTTTGGAAAGGCTTGAAAACAAGGATGTGCATAAATATCTTCTCTATATTGGAAATGGGGCAAAGGAATAAAAAAAGGCAAGGTATAATAGTTAGTACCATCTTGTAGTGACCTGATGTCTTCTTCATTGTGCAGACAAAGATCTTGTTGTTTTTTGTCGCTAATTTCTTTATCCTAACAATCTTTCTGAGTTTTTTGATTTGATTGATATTCATGGACAACTCATTTCCCCATATGCAAAAAGGGTCGAACAGTGGGTCAAAACCTCTGACAACAGGACCTACATGTGCAAGACCAAATTGTTAGAAACCAAAATATTAGAATGGTTCCTGCAATTGCACAATAATGTGCTTCCCATTGTTTCCCTGCAACACATATAAGGTAGTTAGTCATCAGGTTAAGTAAGGGTTCGCATGCTATCAGTAAAATACGTTGATGAAAAATAAGCACATTGCAGATTCATCAAATTAATTGAAGCCACATGGAAAACCCATCTACCCAAACCAAGCATGATTAAGACCTAGGAAATATAGCACTTGTATATGTTTCTCATGTATTAAGTGCAGCCAAATTCAATTTATTCCTCACATGCACAACAATACAAAATTCTACCCACGACAATCGGACATCGTATTGCATAATTGAACCAAGCAGTTAACTAAACACCACAACAAATGAACCAAACATTAACTGAGCACCACATTGCACAATATAACATTGAACCAAGCGGTTAACTAAACACCACAACAAATGAACCAAACATTAACTGAGCACCATATTGCACAATATAACATACTCCTAATAGAAGATCAGAGAGTTAACCAAACAGTTAACTACAACCAATTGTAGCAATTGTATTTGTTTCTCATGTATTTACTACAGCCAAATTCAATTTTTTTTCCTCACATGCTATACAATAACAGAATGTACCCACAATTTTGTAAAGATAAATTTGATTTATTTCTCACATGGAAGACGATACAAAATTGCAGCCTGAAGAATTCAACATCACATTTGCAGAACTGAACCAAACAGTTAACTGAAGACGACAACTAATTAACAAAACAGTTAATAAGTGAGCACCACACTGCACGACATATAGAACATATACACTAGAGCAACATATTGCATGGTGAAATTAGATAGCACAATTCACTAGATTTGTGAAGGAAAGGCAGGAGCAGCACAGGCGACGGGTAAATCGAGCATGCTTAACCGGCATAGCTAGCAATTGGCAAGGTGCTCCTCCAAGATCTGGGGGTTGGCACGAATGGCAGCCATCGCAACCTCATCCGCGCGTGAGGCCGCGATTTGCTTCTCCGCTGCCAAATGCTCCTTGAGGTCCTGGCTATACTGCGTGCACCATGGCTTAGGTCGGCGCTTATTTGGTGGAGGGGTCTATGATTCGGGTGGATGGTGTCGTGCTCGCGCCGGCGGTCGGGGCCTGTGGGATGTGGAAGGAGGAGGAGGATGGGGGTCGGGTGTGGATTACCTGCCTGGATAGAGGAGGCCGATCAGCGTGAAGGAGGGTCGCCGGCGAGGAGGCGGCGGCGCTGCAAGCAAGGAGTGAAGGTTTCATCTTGGAAAGGAAGGCGGAAAGAGGGGAAATGTGGCTTTTGGTAAGGGGGCGGGGGGGGGGGGTAGATATTTCTGTGGAAGCCAAAAATTTGGAATCGCTTCAGCCAAAAAACTAGCGCGCAAAGTGTCATCAGACACAGTCCCTTATTCAGAACTGTGTACGATATGTGGACATCACAAACGATTCAGATAGCTTAACCCATGTGTGATGAGTTTGAACGTCAAAAGTTTTGGTTCGAATCTCCATGGTTACAGTGGTAAACACGTCATTGGATAATTTGGGTACACAAAGGAGACTACAGCACGCCACCCACACTTCTTAATCGAGCAAGTTCAGAAATTAAACAGAGCAGGCTAACCTAAACATTACTCTAAAAAATTAAAGACCGGCGATCTTAATTAAACAAAACATAGAGTACTACTACGGCTGGTGCTCGTCAATCTCCTCTGCCGCCTCCATGTCTAGCTCACGCCCGACGGTCTCCTAGGGCAGGGGCTCCATGGCATCCATCGCACCATACTCGGCAAGCATCTCGCCATCCGTGTTCGTATCTCTTTGGAAAAGGCCGCCACGAGCTGGGCGTGGGCGGACGCGATCTGGGCTTGGACGGGCTCCATCGTCGCAATGTATGCGGCGGAGGAATGGATGGCTGCTCGAATGCTCTCGGCGATTGCCAACTCTTCGGCCGTGGGTTGCCGACCGTTGTCGGAGAAGCTTCATTCGATTTGTGCAGTGACCGCCAGGAGCTGGGCGTGGGCGGCCTCCATCAGGGCTAAGGCCGCCGCTACGGAACGGACAGCTGCTGTGCCGCTCTCTCCGGTTGCTATCCCCGAGGTAGTTGTTGCTGCCGCCACCTGAGAACCAACAGCGGATGTTTGGAATGCCTTTGCCGCCCGATCGCAAATTGCGGCCGCGCTCTCGCCGGAGTGGGCCACCGAAGTTGCCCTCATGACACGGCTCCACGTGCCCATCTTTTACCGGCGACGATTGAACAGTGAAATGATATTTGGGGAACGAGCTAGTGCGTTTGAGACGCCGGCTGTGGACTGTAGCTGACACACCTTCTCGCGTAAGCCATAGGCGTACTATACACCGATGGTGCTCCAAGATATTTTGTACTATATCTCACACGGTTGCTGATAATAAACTAGTGCGATCTACTTGATTTTTCATCTTGATTTGAATTACATAATGGGGTCACAGCGGCTATGGACGGTGTTTGAATTGCTAGACCTTTTATCTGGAGTGAACATGCAGCTATATGTGTGTCGTAAAAGAATTAGAATTATTCAGGGTTCGTTTGAACATTTTATACATTAAATCGGCTTTCTAGCCATTTCAGGTGAACAATTCAAATTTGAACTACATGCAGATGCTCCAGTGCATATAAATTGGTTGAAAAATCAAATATGTGTCCTTGGGTGCATGCTTAGGTCCCATGCAAGAAATGGGAATGAATTTCAAGCACCAGGGCACCGTTGATTGCCGGCAAAACATTGAGATGCCTGGTTTTTAAATTCTAGTAAATCCAAAACTCGTCTGAAATTCATGAAACTTGGCATGCTATCATGGAGCGGCATCAACATGTCGTGGTACAAATTTTGTCCCATTTGGGGCAGGTTTGGGTATATGCTTCTCACAAACCGGAGCTTCTCACAACAAGCATGATGGTTTTCGGTAGGGAACGTCCCACCTTTGGGGACGAAACGATATCCATTGCCTCTTATTGCTTTCAAATTTTTTTCTTGTGTCAACAAAGAACAACAGGAGTGTTGTGTTATTTTTCGGGGTTCGTTTGGACATTTTTATGCATTAACTGAGTTTTCAATGCATTTTATGTGCATAATTCAAATTTGAACTACATGCACATGCTCGAGTGCATATAAATTGGTTGAAAAATCAAATATGTGTCCTTGGGTGCATGCTTAGGTCCCATGCAAAAAATGGGAATGAATTTCAAACACCGGGGCACCGTTGATTGCGGGCAAAACATTGAGATGCCTGGTTTTTAAATTCTAGTAAATCCAAAACTCGTCTGAAATTTATGGAACTTGGCATGCTATCATGGAGCGGCATCAACATGCCATGGTACAAATTTTGTCCCATTTGCGGCAGGTTTGGGTATATGCTTCTCACAAACCGGAGCTTCTCACAACAAGCATGATGGTTTTCGGTAAGCAACGTCCCACCTTTGTTGACGAAATGATATCCATTGCCTCTTTGCTTTCAAAAAATTTCTCGTGTCAACATAGAACAAGAGGAGTGTTGTGTGATTTTTTGTGATTTTTTGGGGTTCGTTTCGACATTTTTATGCATTAACTGAGTTTTCAATGCATTTTAGGTCCATAATTCAAATTTTAACTACATGCACATGCTCCAGTGCATATAAATTGGATGAAAAATCAAATATGTGTCCTTGGGTGCATGCTTAGGTCCCATGCAAGAAATGTGAATGAATTTCAAACACCAGGGCCCCGTTGATTGTCGACAAAACAGTGAGATGCCTGGTTTTTAAATTCTAGTAAATCCAAAACTTGTCTGAAATTCATGAACCTTGGCATGCTATCATGGAGCGGCATCAACATGCCGTGGTACAATTTTTTTCTCATTTGGGGCAGGTTTGGGTATATGCTTCTCACAAACCGGAGCTTCTCACAACAATCATGATGGTTTTCGGTAGGGAACGCCCCACCTTTGTGGACGAAACGATATCCATTGCCTCTTATTGCTTTCAAATTTTTTTCTCATGTCAACATAGAACAAAGGAGTGTTGTGTGATTTTTTGGGGTTCGTTTGGACATTTTTATGCATTAACTGAGTTTTCAATGCAGTTTATGTGCATAATTCAAATTTGAACTACATGCACATGCTCCAGTGCATATAAATTGGTTGAAAAATCATATATTTGTCCTTGGGTGCATGCTTGGGTCCCATGCAACAAATAGGAATGAATTACAAACACCGGGGCACCGTTGATTGCCGGCAAAACATTGAGATGCCTGGTTTTAAATTCTAGTAAATCCAAAACTCGTCTGAAATTCATGAAACTTGGCATACTATCATGGAGCGGCATCAATATGTGGTGGTACAAATTTTGTCCCATTTGGGGCAGGTTTGGGTATATGCATCTCACAAACCGAAGCTTCTCACAACAAGCATGATGGTTTTCGGTAGGGAATGTCCCAGCTTTGTGGACGAAACGATATCCATTGCCTCTTATTGCTTTCAATTTTTTTCTCGTGTCAACATCGAACAACAGGAGTGTTGTGTGATTTTTTGTGATTTTTTGGGGTTCGATTGGACATTTTTATGCATTAACGGAGTTTTCAATGCATTTTATGCGCATAATTCAAATTTGAACTACAAGCACATACTCCAGTGCATATAAATTGGTTGAAAAATCAAATCTGTGTCCTTGGGTGCATGCTTAGGTCCCATGCAAGAAATGGGAATGAATTTCAAACACCGGGGCACCGTTGATTGCCAGCAAAACATTGAGATGCCTGGTTTTAAAAATCTAGTAAATCCAAAACTCGCCTGAAATTCATGAACCTTGGCATGCTATCATGGAGCGGCATCAACATGTCGTGGTACAAATTTTGTCTCATTTGGGGTAGGTTTGGGTATATGCTTCTCACAAACCGGAGCTTCTCACAACAAGCATGGTGGTTTTCTGTAGGGAACGTCCCATCTTTGTGGACGAAACGATATCCATTGCCTCTTATTGCTTTCAATTTTTTTCTTGTGTCAACATAGAACAACAGGAGTGTTGTGTGATTTTTTGTGATTTTTCGGGGTTCGTTTGGACATTTTTAATTCATTAACTGAGTTTTCAATGCATTTTATGTGCATAATTCAAATTTGAACTACATGCACATGCTCCAGTGCATATAAATTGGTTGAAAAATCAAATCTGTGTCCTTGGGTGCATGCTTAGCTCCCATGCAAGAAATGGGAATGAATTTCAAACACCGGGGAACCGTTGATTGCCAGAAAAGCATTGAGATGCCTAGTTTTTAAATTCTAGTAAATCCAAAACTCGTCTGAAATTCATGAAACTTGGCATGCTATCATGGAGCGGCATCAACATGCCGTGGTACAAATTTTGTCCCATTTGGGGCAGGTTTGGGTATATGCATCTAACCAACCGGAGCTTCTCACAACAAGCATGATGGTTTTCGGTAGGGAACATCCCTCCTTTGTGGACGAAACGATATCCATTGCCTCTTATTGCTTTCAAATTTTTTTCTCGTGTCAACATCGAACAACAGGAGTGTTGTGTGATTTTTTGTGATTTTTCGGGGTTCGTTTGGACATTTTTATGCATTAGTTTTCAATGCATTTCATGTGTAAAATTCAAATTTGAACTACATGCACATGCTCCAGTGCATATAAATTGGTTGAAAAATCAAATTTGTGTCCTTGGGTGCATGCTTATGTCCCATGCAAGAAATGGGAATGAATTTCAAACACCGGGGCACCTTTGATTGCCGGCAAAACATTGAGATGCCTGGTTTTTAAATTCTAGTAAATCCAAAACTCGTCAGAAATTCATGAAAGTTGGCATGCTATCATGGAGCGCCATCAACATGCCGTGGTGCAAATTTTGTCCCATTTGGGGCAGGTTTGGGTATATGCTTCTCACAAACCGGAGCTTCTCACAACAAGCATGATGGTTTTCGGTAGGGAACGTCCCACCTTTGTGGACGAAACGATATCCATTGCCTCTTATTGCTCTCAAATTTTTTTCTTGCGTCAACATATAACAACAGGAGTGTTGTGTGATTTTTGTGATTTTTCGAGGTTCGTTTGGACATTTTTATGCATTAACTGAGTTTTCAATGCATTTTATGTGCATAATTCAAATTTGAACTACATGCACATGCTCTAGTGCATATAAATTGGTTGAAAAATCAAATCTGTGTCCTTGGGTGCATGCTTAGCTCCCATGCAAGAAATGGGAATGAATTTCAAACACCGGGGCACCTTTGATTGTCGACAAAACATTGAGATGCCTGGTTTTTAAATTCTAGTAAATCCAAAACTCGTCTGAAATTCATGAAACTTGGCATGCTATCATGGAGCGGCATCGACATACCGTGGTACAAATTTTGTCCCATTTGGGGCAGGTTTGGGTATATGCATCTCACCAACCGGAGCTTTCTCACAACAAGCATGATGGTTTTCGGCAGGGAACGTCCCTCCTTTGTGGACGAAACAATATCCATTGCCTCTTATTGCTTTCAAAAAAAATTCTCGTGTCAACATCGAACTGCAGGAGTGTTGTGTGATTTTTTGTGATTTTTTGGGGTTCGTTTGGACATTTTTATGCATTAACTGAGTTTTCAATGCATTTTATGTGCATAATTCAAATATGAACTACATGCACATGCTCCAGTGCATATATATTGGTTGAAAAATCAAATCTGTTTCCTTGGGTGCATGTTTAGCTCCCATGCAAGCAATGGGAATGAATTTCAATCACCGGGGCACCGTTGATTGTCGGCAAAACATTGAGATGCCTGGTTTTTAAATTCTAGTAAATCCAAAACTCGTCTGAAATGCATGAAACTTGGCATGCTATCATGTAGCGGCATAGACATGTCATGGTACAAATTTTGTCCCATTTGGGGCAGGTTTGGGTATATGCTTGTCACAAACCGGTGCTTCTCACAACAAGCATAATGGTTTTCGGTAGGGAACGTCCCACCTTTGTGGACGAAATGATATCCACTGCTTCTTATTGCTTTCCAAATTTTTTCTCGTGTCAACATAGAATAACATGAGTGTTGTGTTAATTTTTGTGATCTTTCGAGGTTCGTTTGGACATTTTTATGCATTAACTGAATTTTCAATGCATTTATGTGCGTAATTCAAATTTGAACTACATGCACATGCTCCAGTGCATGTAAATTGGTTGAAAAATCAAATATGTGTCCTTGGGTGCATGCTTAGGTCCCATGCAAGAAATGGGAATGAATTTCAAACACCAGGGCACCGTTGATTGCGGGCAAAACATTGAGATGCCTCGTTTTTAAATTCTAGTGAGTCCAAAATTCTGTTAACCATTCACGTGATGCCATGTGTCTTGGTTTTAATGGTTGTAGGAGGTGCCGTGCGGACAGCTGCTTGACCTTGACTGAACGGGAGGCGTGCGAGAGTCATCCGATGCACAAGCTGACCGAGACGCGTGCAAGTTGTCCTTGAGTACGCAGGCTCACCGGGAAGCGTGCGAGTTGTACGCTGTGTAGGCTCACTAGTAAGTGAGCCCTTTGACTTCCATGGCCGTACGCCTTGCTCGCGTGCTCTTCATTAATGGAGCCCAAGCTGCAGTTTAATTTGCTTTTTAAATATAAAACACTCATCGCAAACGTTTTAGTTAGAACACCCATATGCAAACCGACAGCTTCCCCATGAAGACAAGAGAAATAGTGCCGAGCAGGATTTCTGCAGCTCTTGATCACAAACATTTTAGAAAGAACACCCATATGCAAAGTGAGAGCAGCGCAGGATGTGCATCCCTTCAACGCAAACGGTTGTTTTGGATGACCCGTGTGGAACCACGTACAAACAATTTGGTAAGATTTGTCAATCCTTGTAACACCATGATTTGTCAAAATATGAAGCTAAAAATCACTAGCAGTATCTAATTATGGAAACTAAACTTCAGTAATTAAGCATAGATTTCATTCATAGATTAAGCAGACGTTCTTAATTTATACAAACAGTTCAACTCGACAGCTGAACCGACCTAACTTTTCCCCAATTGTTGCCAACCACGTACTGAAATAGCTAGTTCAACTATATATACTAGCTAATTTAAGTACGTTGTACAGTTCCACCACATCTATAGTCAGATGAACTGAACAAAATAGTCCCTAAATACTACTACTACTGCGGAGGGGCTTTGTACTACTTCCGGCTGCCTCTCCTCTGCCGAGAATGCTCAGTAATACGTGGAGGAGGAGGAGCCTACCGACGAGCTGGGCAACCGCAATGCGGTGCCTCCCACTAATGCAGCTTCAGCGATGCTCGCCTCGAACGCCCTCTGCTGCTCAAAACGAACCCTCTCGAAGCGGTGGTTCTCCTCGTAGATCTCCTGATTCCTCACCTGTGAGGCGCCGTGTGCTGCTGCCACTTCGGCGGTAAGGCTCTTTGCATGCTCGACGAGGCGTTCCTCCTTCCCACAGGAACTTGGTGTAGCGCGCAAGGTCGATGTCGCACGTGCGGGCATCCACCTCCGCCTCCCGCCCTGGGGCGGTGGTGGCAGAGCAGGTGATGACCCCTGCGGTCGACGGTGGGCTGGCGGCCACGGCGGCCACGACCACCACCTCCCGCCTTCGGGCCGCGGTGGCGGAGTGGGTGATAGCCACAGTGGTCGGCAGTGGGGTGGCGGCCACGACGGCCATCTCCTGCCTTCGGGCCGCGGCGGCGGAGCGGGCGATGGTCCTGGCTTTCATCGATGGTGTGGCGGCAACGGCGGCCGGCAACAGCTGCCGACGGGCACTAGCGGCGGAGCGTGTGGTGGGTGTTCCGGGCACACCCAACAGGACGCCACGCGCACTACACTACGCCTGGGACTGCGCCGCCGCCACGGTGCAGCATCCCAGCTGGAGCTATCCTCTGACGACGGCGGAGTGGCTGAGCGACGATGACGGACCGGTGCCATTGGTGAATGTGGGAGAAGCAGATGAGATAAGCTATAGGGATGGAGGGGAAAATGTGATGCAGGACTCGCCGGCCGTGAGGGTTTTTATAGCAAGCCGGTAAATATTTGGATTTTGGGGGATTTCACCGAGTCAGGAGGGAAGCTTGCGCGAGAAACTGTGAGGTTTCGTGGGAACAGGCTCACCAACGATTCATTGGCGCCACCGTTTGGCAAAAAGAACGCCCCCGCACGCTGCGCAAGCTTGCGCTGTAAGCCGTCTGCGGCAGCGGGGTGACAAGACGTGTGAGAGGAGGACGAAAGGCCACGTACACATACGGTTAATAAAAAAAGGTTGCGATTTAATTACCTACTATACCACCGTCCTGGTTTATAATTATGATTTAACTAATAAAATACGAATGCATGTCGCCAAAGATTATATAGTTGGATTTGTATTTGAACATAGTTTCCAATTATATAATTTCTAAAACATGCATTAAAATTCTGTTGGTTAAATTTGAAGGCAAAGTATGGCACGGAATATAAAGGAGACTATAGACTAGACGGAGGTGGTACCACACGGCGCTCTCTATGCAGCGAGGCAACTGTCGGTCGGCTTGTAGGCGACCATTTGATGTGTGTTCAACTGCTCCATGCGTGTGGTTGCTTGCGGTTCAGGCGGCTGCGGCGTGCTCTGCTCTCGTGTCCCACCGAGTGCTCTGCCCTCGTCCCTCCAGTGTTTTGGGCCGGCGCACGATCACGCGCGTTCGTGTGCAAGCGGTTGCGCCGGGCGCGGCGCGACGGTGCAGTTACCCGCTGCAAAAACTGCCATGCGGACGCGCCGAGAATCCACGCCGCCCGGCCCCTTTTTATTCCCACGGTCATTTACCTTCATCTCTCGTCTCACACGTCACAATAAGCACACTCACGACGACACATACAGAGAGGACATCCAGCGGTTCCAATGGCGCTCCATGTGGCTCCAATGGCGCTCCCAGCGGCCGACAACGACAACGGCGGGCAGTTCACCACACATCACGTAGTGGACACCCATGTGAGGGGGATGGCCCTCTCGGTGGTGTACAGGAACAATCCGCTCTCGGTGGAGAGCTCCATCCAAACTATGGAGCAGTTGCTTGCTAAGGACAAGTACCGAGTGGTCGGCTTCGACCTCGAGTACACCATCAGTCGTGCCGGGCACGATCAGAAGATTGCTGTCGCCCAGTTGTGCATGCAACATGACATCCTCGTCTACCACTTTCACCTTGCCACAAGGCCTTGCGGGCGTTTCTCCAGGTTTATCAAGAGCTCCGACTACAGTTTCGCTACAGTGGACACCACCAACAATCTAAAAGCGCTCAAGGTTTCGGACTTGAAATGCACAAATCTTGTCAACATCCAGCACCACTACAAGGTCTGGGGAACCAACAAAAGCAAACTGAACTCCCTGGTTGACCTCGCCTCGGCCATCATCGACCCTTACTATGCGAAGATGAAGCAAGAGAGCAATAAGGACAAGAACGCCTAGCATAGTGCGTGGCATAAGAGACTGGATGAAGAACATGTCAAGTACGCGGCCATGGACGTGTACACAAGCTACGAGATGTACAGGCGGATCGTTGACATGAGGAACTGTCTTCTTCCTGACCCAGACGAGGGATCTAGCTACATAGCAGTCGCGGGAGCGTCATAAGAAGTAGATGACTAGACGATCGTTTCTCCTACTTTAGAATGCATGCAATTGTTTATTGAGGTGTGTGCGAATGATATGTATAGTCACTTATGTAATTGGTTGTTTATTTGAGTTATATATATATACGTTATTCTACTGTAGACAGAGCAATTCACACGGCTTATTAGCAGCAATCATCTGTGTTATTATTGGTCTTCGCACACATTTCAGATTACAGACCTGTTTGTCGCGTATCACACACATCTTGTTCAGTTGAACCGTTTCCATTGTGTTGCCTAATTACACACAGTTCATCCCAGTGAACCGTATGCTGTATATCGCACACGCCTTCATCTGGCTGCCCGTTTCTTTTGTTCCTCCTCATCACAAACACTTCGCTAAATTCTGAACCGTGTTTGATGCATCTGTCATCGCAAACGTTTTGCACCTTTTTTGACAGCTTTTTACACCACCATTTGCGATTATGGCATCGCACACGGTTTAGTCGAAGGGTCTCTGATCGTAGTGTCGCGTTTGGACCATCCTGCAGTAGTGTATGTTCGTGATTAACGTAACAGCTACATGGGCATATTTGTTGGAGTAAATTACGGGGGAGGGAAGGGGTGGAAATATTGCTGGTCACAACGGATTGGACGAGCGCGGGGGGAGGAGAGTCATGCATGTAGATTTTTTTCCACACGGGGTAGAGTGGTGGGACCGCCGGAGGGAGAAGGAGAGTCAAGTAGGCATATTGTTTTCACACATGGTGAGGAAAAGATTTGCAGACGAACGGGCTTCCTGCAGGTATGGGGAACGGTGCATAATAAGTCATCTTGCAAGCCGGGCTAGGTATAGTCTCAGTCATTAAAAACATACACTCCACACAAATTTTCATATTTCAAGGTGCACTAAATTATTGCATGCGATGATTAAGGCTGGCCATAATGGTGGTATCTTAGCTGGTATCATGCACACGTGAATAGCAAACATGCTGATGTGGCAAATAATTAAAGAAGAGAGGGGGGTTAGAGTAAAACTAGTGTTCATGCATGCATGCAATGCGATAATGCATTGGTAAACACATTTTTTTGTGAAGAACGACAACATTAGTTGAGTACTTTTGCATACTACAAAAACTATTCCACCGCCTCTATCTTGGTAAGAGTAGGTGAATTTTTTGAATCGAGCCCTTTAAAGTAGAAGGGAGGTAGTAGTACTCTAATAGCTAACATTGTTGTGATGACTAGATAGGACATGGCACGCACCTAGACGGAGGAACAAGTCTGTATTGTTTATTTAAGTTTTGTCTGAAGTCAATGTACCTCTACTTTGACCAAACTTATAGAAAAATGTATCAACATTCACAATGTCAAATCGATATTTTTATACTCATTATGAAACATATTTCTTATACTCATTATAATCAGTATTGTACATATTGATATTTTTAGTATAAATTTGGTCAAACACTTTCAAACGGTTGACGAAAGTAAAAAGGACCAGAGGGAGTATGATGCATGCGGACTAGGAAAAAAAATTGCTCATTTATAGCCGGCCAAAGTCTCAAAGGGCGCGACCGCACGAGGGAGGCGAAGGTCGTGGGAGGCGTGACGGTTGACGGAATTAAGTGAAGTTACATCCACGCGCCGGCATGGCGTGCAAACAGGCAGAAGCTATATCGCCAGGCCTACGATATGGGTCTAGTAGACATGATATCTAGTGGGTCCCGCATAGTACTCGAGAACTCTTTGGGGGCTTGCAGCTGTTTATCCACCGGGCAAGCCAACAACCCCACGCCGTTCGCACGCCCTACTCGTCCCCGTCTTCAACTACTACCTTACAATAGTTCGCTCCCAGTCGTCCCGTCCTTTCACATTACACCAGTTCAACTTCTCCTAACCCTCCTCCGAAATCCATGGCCTCCCAGATCTCCATGGTCGCCGCTGAGTACCAGGTAATAGCCATCACCGGCGATGAGTTCATCGTCCTCTACACACGTGGATCCGCGACGGTGAAAGCATGCCTTTCTCGCTTCCTACGCATGTTCAATAGTTCAAAGGATGAGTGGGTCGCTGGGCTAGATGTTGAGTACACCACAGCCCTGGAAAGAGAGAAGATTCTAAAGGAGGCCGAGAAGAAGAAGCCTGCCATGATCCAGGTTTGCGTACATAACGTGTGCTTGGTCTACCATATATGCCATGCCGACATTGAGTGTCAGGATTTTAAGAACTTCCTCAAGGACGAAAGAGTGAAATTCGTTACTGTAGACTTTAGGAACGACAGGGATGTCCTGGGTCGGATAGGCCTCGTTGTAGGCCAGCCCTTCGATCTCCAGAAGGCAAGCTTGGTGTCCTCCTCTCAGCCTTCAATGTTGACCCTGGCAGTAGCCATGATTGATCCTTCGTACGCTAAACTGAAGAAACCTCACCACGAGTTTCATCATGCATGGGAGTCGAAGACATTAGATGAAGATCACATCCTGTACGCAGCAATGGATGCCTACCTTTGTTTAAATATCTACAAGGGTTGGATGAAGAAGGAGAGCCCAGTGTACGGTTCAAGCAAAGAAGCGTCAGCGAAGAGGAAGAGGAAGAGGGACGAGGACGAAGTCGAGGACGTGGAATCGGACTCGGACTCCGATTAAGGTGGCAGTGCCGTCGCTCATGCTGGTTCTACTGCAGTGTCAAGCAGACTAGTTGCTTAGTTTTATTTCAGGGGTGTGTTGTGCTGAGCCCCCAGCAGAAATATGTTTATGTTCTTTCTCATTATTTGAACTTTATGTTCTTTCTCATTATTTGAACTCTTTAGTACGTACAGTAGTACTAGTACTATGTCTTACTACTATTCTTCTTGCAGTTGGTACTACTGCTCGTATCTTAGTGCTCCTGCTGTACTTAATACATTCGTACTAGTAGTATAATTTGGGTCAGTCGATTTGTGAAAGAAGTTCGACAGAGCGAAGGAAGAAGATGGCAGAGAAGCTACCCCAGTATCTATATTAGGGTGGCAGGGTGCCCATGATCTATCTTATGAGTGTTGGGTGTGGAATGCAGTTCGCCGAAAAAAATGGATCGTGCCCGGGGTTAAACGGATGGCGGGGTGGGGGGAGCATGGCGGTGGTAGGCGGTTTAGGGGAGGGCAGGGCAGAGACGGCAGGCGGTTAGGTGTGTGGTGGGCTGAGAAGATGAACAGTGCATCAGTTTCGGAGGTTGAAGAAGCCCTTCAAGCCATCCATGTTGTATCCAATGGCTCACAAGAGTCGACTGACCCAAATTGCTCCTTCAGATTGCAGGATCCACGTGACATTCAAGGTCTCGAAGGTAGATTCCGCGTCCGCACCCGGTTTTCGGGCTCGGCGCAGGCGCGACCGGCTGCCGCCGCAACAGCCACCATGCGCGCCTCCTCCACGCGGGCGGAGACGACAATGACACGCTAGTTCCTCCTCACGTGCGTGCTAGAGCACGCACTCGCGCTCCTCCTCGTACGCTGTGTGCATAGACGTGGCTCCACCAGCTGCTCCCGTGCTTGCCAGCGCGGCAGCATCGCGAGGAGCGACCGCAGATGATGTGAGTGGGCTAGCCTTCGGCTTCATGGCATAGGGATGGCGGCGACACGACAGTGATGGGCGAGAAATTGTTGGCCGGAGCAGGCGGGCGCCGTCATGCGCAACGACGCCGGCATATTGATGAGTGCGCGTGTGGGAGCTTAGTTTAGTTTTATATAGGGTTGGTCAAACTTAAAAGAAAACCATACTAGTACACGTAAACATTAGACTGAGGCAGCGCTTATATTAGTTACCACAGCCATGATACGGAATCCTGTGCAAGCGCGTGAACCGCGGCCGCGCGGTCAATCGAACGATGTGTCACCGTGTCGTGTTCGAAGGACATCCACCGAACCTTTTTGTGTGTGTGAAAACAATCCCCGAATATTACTCAACTTTTTTTCCTGGAATAGTTCTTGACGCTACAATATTTCCATATATTTGAATTTAGCTCCAGCTCGTGTTTATTTGGATTTGGACGTTTTAGGTGCGCCCTAGTTTTTTTAGTACTGATTTTGTGTGTGTGACTGAGAGAGAACGTGTGTATGTGTCCATATGTGTGTTGTGGCGAAAGGGCAACGTGGATACGGTGTGCGTGTGATAGAGACATAGAGAGGTGTGAATGTGCAAATGATCATGCATGGGTGAGACATAGACAGATGCCGATACATTGTGTATACATGAGAGAACGGTCTTCTATTTTACTTGTGTGTGTGTGAGAGAGAGAGATATGGGAGCATCCGTAACACAACAACCATTTCTCTCGATTCGTCCGTCCCTCACACGATCGCATGTAACACATGCATCAACGCACACACTTTGACACCCTCACCCGGACCCTAACCACCTCAAGGCCCGCACATCGCTCTCTATCTCGCACGCACAATCTCTTCGTGAAAACCCTATTTAGCATGTAGCTTTCCATCACATACACACACATTTCTCTCCATAGGTTTGATTTCTCTCAATATTTGACACACACACACACACACACACACACACACTGCACACACGCCCCCTCCCCCGAGCACACAATTCATCCCCACCCAAGGTTATATGGCGACCACTCTCTCTTGTGCTTCTCTGCACCCCAGCATGCACAACACCTCAATCTTCAAAAAGGGCATCGAGGAGATCGAAGACGACGACCACACTGCACTAGAGAATGCGGGGCCATTTGGAAGCAGGATGATGTGACGACTGCTGACTGACTCCTCCCCCCCTCTCTCCCGCACAAAATTACCAATCCCTCTCTCCCTCGCACAAAATGATCAATCCCTCAACCCACGAGATCCTTCCCCTCTCGTCCATGTTTTTCCAGCTCTCTCATCAAACCTGTTGTCTCTTCTCCTTCCATGTGTACAGAATCCCGATGCACACGCATCTCACATATATTACATGTCTCCATCTTTCTCACAGACCTAACTTATTCCTCTCTCTTTCTCTCTCTATCTCTCTCTGTCTTGTTAGGTTTGTCTCCTACTCTCTCGTCCACACACATACAATCTTTCCCACCCTATCTGCTCCATCTTCACAAGCTCTCTCTACACGTTTCATTCCCACATTGGGATGTGTTGAAAATGTTACTTTTACAATGGATGATGTAGAGTTATGGTTGGTTTTGTTGCATCCTACAAAGTAATAACTATGAAATGCATTTAGATTCTCATTTGACTGGGATTATGTGAGTTTGAGCATATTGTAAAATACAATAGACCCCGTATACATCTTGGAATTCAACAATGATTGCAACTATTGTCGGTGTGGAACGACACCTATGGGATCACAAGAATCCCTACTACGATTGCCGGGGCGCAGGCTTACTGTAACATCCCAAATTTTGGAATGTTAATAGAATTAATTGAATTGTTTGTTTGTTTGCTTGAGTGAATTAAACTTGAGTGAAATTTGAACCTTTTCAAAAACTTTTGAAAGAGAGGGAATAAAATGACTTTCCCCTTCTCCGGTAAATTCAAATTCATCCTATTAAAATCAATGAGAGAAGATGACATGACTTCTTCAACTATGAAGAATTTGAACGGAGTTTTGCAATTTAATTCTTTCAAATATTTGCACTTGTTTCTCTATTTTTCTTCCCCGAGAAATACCCCGAAAAATAAATTCTTGCAAGCAAGAAAGAGCGGAGGAAAATGACCCTCCAAAATCAGGGGCATTTTTGAAAATATTTGAGCCAAGAAAAACCAAAGTTTTTATTTAAAATTATTTGCAAAAGAAATAAAGCCTTTAGGGATGTTCTGAAAAACATTTTTTTTTAAGTTTTTATTTTGGCCGTGGAATAATGCTCATCATCTACATTTTATTTTTCTGATAATCTTAGTATATAAAAACTCTTTATTCCGAATTGATTTGATTTCCTTTTTATTGTTTTAGTTTCCTAATTTTAAAAATAGGAATGGAATCGTTTTTATTAGGAAAAACCTGGCCCATTAAGCACTTTCCTATTCTAGCCCAACAAGAGATCATCTCCTTCCTCTGTTTCCTCTCACGTTACACAAGCTTTCCATATCCATGGAGACAGGAATCTCCACCTTCCCGATCTCCCTCGTCTTTCCATCCCAGCGCCTCCCGAGACCGCCTATAAAACCCCTCCTCTCCTCGCTCCATTTTTCCCATCACCACGCCTCCCTGCCCGTAGCCTTCTCGCCACCGTCCTCCTTTTCCTGCCTAGAACGCCACCAGAGCTCTTCGAACCTCCCCATCGCCCAGCGCCACCTCCCAAGCGCTGACCCCTCCTCCGCCACCCCCACCTCGCTTGGCGACCTCGCCCCCTCGCCGAGCAGCCTCCACATCGCCGTCTCCTTCCTGCCATCTCTGCCTCACGTCAGGTAACTCCATTTTCGTTTTCAGATTTATTCCCGTAACAGATTTAGTTCCGTTCTTGTTTAGCCTATAACTTTTGATCTAGAAGTCCAATGATGCTGATTCTTTTTGCGTTAGATCACAATTTTCTTGTAGTTTCCAAAATATATAATTTGTCTATGTTTGGATTTATAAAATTGAGTTAGATCAGATTTGAATTAAAGCTTGTTTTGCTTATTCCGGGAGTTTCATAATAGATTTTATTTAATTCTTTTTGCTCCTAGTTGCTTAATGAAATATTTTCTGTTTAGTTAACATAAAACCATGATTAGGTGATGTTAAGAAATTTTTGTTATATAAAACTATTTTTGTTGTTATTTGAAGTAGGAAAACTTTGAGTTGTTTTTTCTTTAAGTTTTCCCTTTGGGTTTTGCTTTGTTGGTTTTGGTGTGTTACTTTGTTATGTTATGTTATGCTATGTGCTTATTATAGTTATTGTTTGCCTCGGTAGAATTTCCGGAGTGCGAAGATTACTACTACGAAACCCTAGTTTCTTTCGAAGATCGTCAACCAGGCAAGTTCACTTTGATCATTGCTTTCATACCTATGTTTTTATTGCATTTAGTGGCACCTTTGCAACCACCCCTCAGTAGTGTTATTGGATCTTTGTAGTTGAGTAGTATGCATGAGGTAGGAACCCACCACCCTGTTACCAAGCCCGGGACGTTATTTATTTTAATGCTACGCTATAGTAGACGGGGTTTGGTATGAGTGCTCGGGAGTGGTGTGAGAATGGAGGCTCTACGTCAATGACGACAACTCCGTGATGGGAATCTGCAAGGACTGCATCTTCAAGACCTCAAGACTTCAAGACTCGAGACAGGATTTCAATACACACTACTGGGTGAAGGACGGTTGACGGGCAGCCCTGGAGAAACCAGTGGTTGGCCGGGATGCATGGAGAAGCGCCATGACATCTCGCGGAAAGCTTCACCCAGACTCAAAGAGACGGAAGAATACTTCACGCCCGGAAGCTTATCTGTGCAACCGCAAGTCATTATGGGCTCTGGCTTGGTTGACCTTAGTGGTGACTCTGGCTGGGACGGTACTAGCAGATGTAGAAGAACGGTAGGATCGGATGGGTACCGGACAGTGGTCAGAGGAACTCTTTGGAAGACCATGTTTCGGTCATCTTGTTCTCAAACACTCGAAGTGCGAGAACGTAAAGAGAGATCGAATCTTGCGGGTAAAGTGTACAAACCTCTGCAGAGGGTTATAACCTAATCGATTAGCCGTGTCCCCGGTTACGGACAATTTGAGCATCTGGACTTGGATCTATTTCGGAACTCTCAACACCGGACTGATAACTTAATTGTGGGCAACTTATGATGATTTTGGGCTATGAGACATCGGTTGGCGGAACCATGTCATGATAGAAAACTCCATAGTACAGACTTCATTTATTCCTTTGGTGTAGGTAAAATAAAACCAGCTTTTACGCAAACAAAACTCAGATACATAGCCATAAAGCCATATTGCATATAGTATAGTTTATCATCTGTTTTATCTTATTGTGATCTTGCCGGTACATTCAATGTACTGACCTACACGGCTGCAACGTATCATGTTGCGATGTTTCCCGACAGTAAGAGTTACGATACAGGGTTACGGTCTACACTCAACCTGCCGATGGCGTTGATGGGACTCCACACCCGCTTGATTGTTTCCGCTGAGTATTATGAGGTATATATCAGTTTTACGTTAATTATACATGTGATTGCACTTTGATATATACATTGATGTCTGTGTGTGCCAAAGATACTGATCCGAGGATGGCACAAGAATACGTAGGCTTGACCGTCCGAGGTCGGGTCGCTCTGAGAGATGGTATCGAGCACATGTTGATCAGTAGGACGTGACCCTAGAAATCGGAAAGCCCTAGGACAGGATATCTCAAAACTTTATTTTCAAAAGACTCTTACTTCTCATCTTTTCAGATTATATCAAATAGACACTCTCACCTCAAATAGTTAGAATATACACCTTTCCCCTTTTGATCACCCGGAGGATCAACTGAAGACGCTCCAAGAAGGATTGATATTGGAGAACTGATTGGCCCCTTCAGAGTAAAGAGGATTTCACCATGTATTAGAAGCTGGAACAGTTGAAGACTCCGAAGACTTGGAAAGATCTGAAAAATTATTAGACCTTTAGAAGACCAAACCCCTGTTATACACCTACGTTAGATGCGATGATTTGTGAGCTGTCATTTGTTTGATGTTTTCCGACAGCCCCAAAATAAAACTTGTTTCTTCAAACTATTGGTTGTATTGTGTGTATATCCCTCCCCACCTCTCTCATCTCACCCTAAAACCCTTGAACCCCATAGATGATGAATGAAGTTGGACTGATATTCTCTGGATCAAGACTCAGCCCGAGGCGAGCTATGGATGCGTAACATGGAAAATCACTTGGAGCAATTTGGTTTCAAGGAAGTATGAGGTTCAATATGCTCTACAAGATTTTTCTGAAGGTGCTGCAATCTGGTGGAAAATGCATCAAGCCATACTGAGGATTTAATGGAGCAAGAACTTGGGAGGAATTCAAGAAGACCCTGATGAGATCACGCCTCATCCGGAAGCACTATGATAACCGGAGAAGAAACCTTGTGCCTGCAAGATTTATGGAGAAATAGGACACACCTGGGAGGAACACAAGGATGGATGCCCTCATTGTGAGGAGAAACACCCAGTGAGGAATGCCCAACTAGCTGTGTGACTTGCTTCCTGTGTGAAGGAACCACCCACTACCGGTGCAAAGTGTCACATTTACTCCACGGTGCAACAAACTATTCAAGCGGGGAGATGGAATGAAAGAAGCCCTCAAGGAAGATCTAGAAGAACCAAGAATGATGAAAGTGTTGAAGACCTGGATGGAGAAGGTCTCAACAGATTTTACTCCAATGCCTGCTATTCATGTGGAGAAGAAGGACATTTTCACAAGATTGCACCAAGGAAAGAAAGGAGTATCCAGGATATTTCCGACAAGCAGAAGTGAAGTTTGACCCCGGAGATAGAAACTCGATCATTACTGAGAGAAATCCGGGAAGAGAAAAGGAAGGCAACCCGAGAGCAACACAATTTTTGCAGAGAAGGACTTGAGTCATATCACCTGTTACAGGTGCAAGGATTTAGGTCATTACGCTAGTAAATGCCCGTAAAAGAAGCCAAGAATCCAAGGAACCCGTGATAATCACAAAGAAGCCCGAGACATGTCGGAAGTCATTTGTTTTCGCTGCAAGGAGGCAGGGCATTATGCTATTAAATGTCCCGACAAGATGAAAGCTGGAGTTGAGTAGTTGGAATTTTGATATGGATAATAAGAGTAGTAGGAAGCAATTTCATTTTCATGAGCTCAATGAATTGAGTTATGTAATAGATTGCTCAGAGATTGTAATAGTTCGTGACTCAATAAAGTTGTAATGTCACATACTGAAAAGCTTTAAGGAGTTGTCATATTTTATCTTGGAAGTTAATATTCTGGATGAACATGGAAGAAAGTGAGTTGTGATGCATAAATTGGATATTGGAAATTGAGTTTGAAGTTTTGTTAGATGATATGAATGTGTGCCCCAGGAGATAAGTACCTTACTCTGAGCATCATTTCTGTTTCACAAACTGCAGATGACGACCCTTTACGAGTCTTTCCTTAAAGGTCCGGAAACCATCATGACCCTGACAAGTGATCATGATTACCCAAGATCTCAAGGACATGATGAAGCATATTCACCTTGAAGGAGATGCAGTCTACAAAGGCTACCCCTTCATGCATAAGGGAGTGGAACTTTGGTATGTGGAGGTACACCTCCACCGTGTGAAAGGAGTTTGCCCAAAGAGGATGGGGCATTACTTCTTCATTTCACGTGTGCCACAAGCAACTTTCTTCGATGCCGTTCGTGAAGCAGCCATGGAAGCCATACGTCAGATCGGAGAAATACTTGAAGCAAGACTCCGTCATACTCAGGAATACCTAAGTGAAGTGCATACGGAGATGATGGAGGTGAAGCTCAAGGCCACCACAATGAACCGAAGATTGAAGAATTCAAGGCACATGTCGCACAATTTGGTGGGATCAAGAATCCTCAAGGAGGAAAAATGAATAAAGTTGGAAGTAATGTCCACCATACCGAACCATGTGGGTGGCAGCATTTGTAACAAAATACTTATTGGAATTTGGATTCACGAAAAATGATTAAGGATGTAATGAAAGATTGATATGAGAATAATGAGATGTTATGGATAAACTTGTGCATTTATTTTGGTCATAGTACTCTGTAAAACCACAGGATCAATGAAGAAAGAAATGTGATATTCCTGACGGTCCATAGGAGGAAGCTGGACAAAATAAGTTGGAGTTTTGTTCTTGATATGATGGTATGAAGTAACAGAGTACTATTGGAATTAAAGAAGGTGTAACAAGAGAGTTACTCCAAAGATGAGTTAAAGCTGTACAAGTGTTGAAGTGGGCTCATAACCCACAGGCCCAGGATTTTGATAAGGAACAGATGTAACCTTGATAAAGGAGTATATTTGGAAGAATCAGTGATCCAATCAGCATACGTTTCGTAGGAGATTACGCAAAAACCTAAGAGTGGTGAAGTAACGATAGATGTTTTGTTTGGCTAGCAGAACCCATGGATTTACTCGAACCCAGTTCGTGGACAAGAGAAATTCTGCAATGCTTGTGAGAATGACCGAGTGTTAGAATACGAGATTCGCTAAACCTTATACAGAGTAATGATCTGGGTGCGGAATGGATTGATCACCATACCGACTTACTCGTATCTTTCGCTCTTGCTATTTGGAAGGGTAAATCTGAGAGACTTAACCATAGTAAAGTGACGACGCTCGTTGAAGCCTTGCTTAAGCCTTAGAGTGGTAGGATGATAAACCCATGTACATGGCAGCTGTTGCCAAACGTAGGTTATACGGTGAGGTTCAACCCAGACCCGTTTTCTGCAGGAGAAAACCATAAATTGTAGACCACCATGAGTGTTTCGATAGTTGTTTAGAATGGACACAGACCCATCAGCTAAGAAGATCCAGTCTCGGACGAACTTCAACTTTGACGAACCGACCCAAGCTTTTGAGGAAAACTCTATGCTTCTGACAGAAGAGCTTTAATGAAGGAGCTATTGTAAGATATGTGAAGAGACATACATTGTCAGCCTTCCAGAGGAAATATCTGAGTTTATTGGAACCATGACCTTGTTTTTAAGTGTGGTAGCACCCCTGACCTTTCTGACTAACCTTTTCTTGCTAGCCTCTTCGAATCTCGAGGACGAGATTCATTTTAAGTGTGGTAGGTTTGTAACATCCAAATTTTGGAATGTTAATAGAATTAATTGAATTGTTTGTTTGTTTGCTTGAGTGAATTAAACTTGAGTGAAATTTGAACCTTTTCAAAAACTTTTGAAAGAGAGGGAATAAAATGACTTTCCCCTTCTCCGGTAAATTCAAATTCATCCTATTAAAATCAATGAGAGAAGATGACATGACTTCTTCAACTATGAAGAATTTGAACGGAGTTTTGCAATTTAATTCTTTCAAATATTTGCACTTGTTTCTCTATTTTTCTTCCCGAGAAATACCCGAAAATAAATTCTTGCAAGCAAGAAAGAGCGGAGGAAAATGACCCTCCAAAATCAGGGCATTTTGAAAATATTTGAGCCAAGAAAAACCAAAGTTTTTATTTAAAATTATTTGCAAAAGAAATAAAGCCTTTAGGGATGTTCTGAAAAACATTTTTTTAAGTTTTTATTTTGGCCGTGGAATAATGCTCATCATCTACATTTTATTTTTCTGATAATTTTAGTATATAAAAACTCTTTATTCCGAATTGATTTGATTTCCTTTTTATTGTTTTAGTTTCCTAATTTTAAAAATAGGAATGGAATCGTTTTTATTAGGAAAAACCTGGCCCATTAAGCACTTTCCTATTCTAGCCCAACAAGAGATCATCTCCTTCCTCTGTTTCCTCTCACGTTACACAAGCTTTCCATATCCATGGAGACAGAATCTCCACCTTCCCGATCTCCTCGTCTTTCCATCCCAGCGCCTCCCGAGACCGCCTATAAAACCCCTCCTCTCCTCGCTCCATTTTTCCCATCACCACGCCTCCCTGCCCGTAGCCTTCTCGCCACCGTCCTCCTTTTCCTGCCTAGAACGCCACCAGAGCTCTTGGAACCTCCCATCGCCCAGCGCCACCTCCCCAAGCGCTGACCCCTCCTCCGCCACCCCCACCTCGCTTGGCGACCTCGCCCCCTCGCCGAGCAGCCTCCACATCGCGTCTCCTTCCTGCCATCTCTGCCTCACGTCAGGTAACTCCGTTTTCGTTTTCAGATTTATTCCCGTAACAGATTTAGTTCCGTTCTTGTTTAGCCTATAACTTTTGATCTAGAAGTCCAATGATGCTGATTCTTTTTGTTAGATCACAATTTTCTTGTAGTTTCCAAAAATATATAATTTGTCTATGTTTGGATTTATAAAATTGAGTTAGATCAGATTTGAATTAAAGCTTGTTTTGCTTATTCGGGAGTTTCATAATAGATTTTTATTTAATTCTTTTTGCTCCTAGTTGCTTAATGAAATATTTTCTGTTTAGTTAACATAAAACCATGATTAGGTGATGTTAAGAAATTTTTGTTATATAAAACTATTTTTGTTGTTATTTGAAGTAGCAAAACTTTGAGTTGTTTTTTCTTTAAGTTTTCCTTTGGGTTTTGCTTTGTTGGTTTTGGTGTGTTACTTTGTTATGTTATGTTATGCTATGTGCTTATTATAGTTATTGTTTGCCTCGGTAGAATTTCCGGAGTGCGAAGATTACTACTACGAAACCCTAGTTTCTTTCAAGATAAATCAACCAGGCAAGTTCACTTTGATCATTGCTTTCATACCTATGTTTTTATTGCATTTAGTGGCACCTTTGCAACCACCCCTCAAGAGTGTTATTGGATCCTTGTAGTTGAGTAGTATGCATGAGGTAGGAACCCACCACCCTGTTACCAAGCCCGGGACGTTATTTATTTTAATGCTACGCTATAGTAGACGGGGTTTGGTATGAGTGCTCGGGAGTGGTGTGAGAATGGAGGCTCTACGTCAATGACGACAACTCCGTGATGGGAATCTGCAAGGACTGCATCTTCAAGACCTCAAGACTTCAAGACTCGAGACAGGATTTCAATACACACTCATTGGGTGAAGGACGGTTGACGGGCAGCCTGGAGAAACCAGTGGTTGGCCGGGATGCATGGAGAAGCGCCATGACATCTCGCGGAAAGCTTCACCCAGACTCAAAGAGACGGAAGAATACTTCACGCCCGGAAGCTTATCTGTGCAACCGCAAGTCATTATGGGCTCTGGCTTGGTTGACCTTAGTGGTGACTCTGGCTGGGACGGTACTAGCAGATGTAGAAGAACGGTAGGATCGGATGGGTACCGGACAGTGGTCAGAGGAACTCTTTGGAAGACCATGTTTCGGTCATCTTGTTCTCAAACACTCTGAAGTGCGAGAACGTAAAGAGAGAGATCGAATCTTGCGGGTAAAGTGTACAAACCTCTGCAGAGGGTTATAACCTAATCGATTAGCCGTGTCCCCGGTTACGGACAATTTGAGCATCTGGACTTGGATCTATTTCGGAACTCTCAACACCGGACTGATAACTTAATTGTGGGCAACTTATGATGATTTTGGGCTATGAGACATCGGTTGGCGGAACCATGTCATGATAGAAAACTCCATAGTACAGACTTCATTTATTCCTTTGGTGTAGGTAAAATAAAACCAGCTTTTACGCAAACAAAACTCAGATACATAGCCATAAAGCCATATTGCATATAGTATAGTTTATCATCTGTTTTATCTTATTGTGATCTTGCCGGTACATTCAATGTACTGACCTACACGGCTGCAACGTATCATGTTGCAGATGTTTCCCCGACGAGTAAGAGTTACGATACAGGGTTACGGTCTACACTCAACCTGCCGATGGCGTTGATGGGACTCCACACCCGTTTGATTGTTTCCGCTGAGTATTATGAGGTATATATCAGTTTTACGTTAATTATACATGTGATTGCACTTTGATATATACATTGATGTCTGTGTGTGCCAAAGATACTGATCCGTGGATGGCACAAGAATACGTAGGCTTGACCGTCTGAGGTCGGGTCGCTACACTTACGGGAAGAGCAGGATTAGTAATCAGCACAAGGATCGTTTACCCAGGTTCGGGCCGTGGGGATGCGTAAAACCCTGGTCCTGCTTTGGTGGGTGTATTGAGTGTTCTTGAGCCCTCGAACTAGCTATGGTGGCTGAGTAGTTCCAAAGAGCCGAATCTTCCTCCAATACGCCATGGGCCTCCTTTTATAGTCGAAAAGGGGCTGCCACAGTGGCACACATGAGGTGGGAAGGCGTACAGTGCTATGAGCTTATCGCTCGTATTACAGGACAAGACGCATTTAATGCGCCGCTGAGGTGTCCCCTAGCTTTATCGGGGGCGGGAGCGAGGCCCGTCCCGTCCATTACCGCTCCTCCTTGCTTCGACACGCGCCCTGGCCAGCGATGCGTGCGGCGCCATCTAGTCAGGAAGGCAGCTGCGGTGGCATGGTGATAGGGTCTTCACGAAGATCTGCATACCGCCACGCAGGCGCTTCGTGAGTTGGCCCGGGAGCTGCATGTTGCCACGCATGTGCCTGCCCAGCTGGTTGAGCTGGTAGCCGCATGCGAACGGTGGTGGAGATATGGCTGGTGCGAGCCTGGCAGTGGGCCTTCTGGCGTCCTCGGTGAGGGCCTTGCCGGGTGGCCCGGCAAGGGTCTTGCCGTGGCGCGCTGTCGTCCCCGGTAAGGATCTTGCCGGGGGTCTTGTGGCTCTCCTCGGCAAGGATCTTGCCGAGGACCGTTGTCTTTTAATCCCCATCTGATCTTGAATATTCCTTGGTCTTGACAAATATTTGCATGCCACCATGGAGGTGCCTCCCGAGCCCCTGTTCCAACGTGGTTGGTTGAGTTGGAACCCGTGGGCTCGAGGGTGGCTCACTCCGCTGGTGTGGGCGAGCCGCCCCGGCAAGGGTCTTGTCGGGGCTGCTGAGGCTGCCCCCGCAATGGTCTTGTCGGGGGAACCTGTTTCGCCTCTCTGCTTCTTGTGCTTCTTCGCCTTGGCGTTGCCTTGGCTGTCTTGTACTTCGGTTTCTCTCCGGCTTCCCTCCCTTGCCCTGCTTCGTGTGGCTGCAGCGCATGGCTCTGACTGTCCATGCACAAGTAAAGGGGTCAAAAGGAGAGCCCCTACTTTTGTACACCGATAGGAGCCCCCGGGCCTGGGCCATACATAAGCGCGACACGTTGTTGGGAAAGGCACAAAAACGGTGCGCGGGCAGGCGGGGCGGATTTTCATCGCAGTAACTCTTCGCCCGCTGCGCTTCCCCACGACCCGCGTTGAATGCGCGACATGGGAAGGGGGCGTGCGTGACATGGGCGGCATGCGTGGGGTGGTTTCTGCAGGCATACATCACATCGCGATACAGGGGCGGCTCGCGCCTTCCCCATGAAGAGGGAGAGGCGTAAAGGCGCGACCCATTTACTGAATGGGGTCAGGTCACGGTCTTCAAGGCGTCCACACCCCATGATCACGGGGTGGGGAGAGGTCGCTTCACCCGTCCCCTTGGTTCTGCACGTTCGCCACGCGTCCTCCATGCGCTTGGGGTGGCAAGCTGTGGAGGCGGGAAACCGGGCTGTCGCTGGTTGGGGCAGCGTATTGGTCTCGATTCCCTGCGCCTCTGGTGGCTGGATTGGCCGAGCGGGGCGGCCAAGCCCCGACCCCGCCCCTTTATAAGGAGAGGGAAGGGGATGGCATTCCGCATTCTTCTATCTTCTATCTCCTCTTGCTTCTGCTTCTTCCTCTCGTCTGCCATGGAGAAGGGGAACCCCGGTCCCTCGACGGTGGCAGCGAGGGTCGCCGTTCGACAGCGCGTCCCTCCTCCTCCTGAGCCCGCGGTGGTGGAGCCGGCCGCGAGGGGAAGGGGAAGGGGGCGAGGCCGTGGGCGAAGCCGTGGCCGAGGTCGTGGTGCTCGGGGAAGAGGAGGACGGGGAGGCGCGCCGGCCTCGCCCCCACCAATGATGCCTTTCCCGACGGAGGGCCACATTGGAGACCATCCCTGCGAGTTCTTCATCAGGCTGCGCCAGCCTCCGCGTCGCCATCTTCGTCTTCCCGCCCCGGAGATGGAGCGTGACCCGCCCCAGACCCTCAGGTTGCACATGAGGGGCCGCGGGAATGGGGGCACGCGGGTCGACATCGACTTCCCAGCTCCTCGGGTCATGTACCTCCGTCGTGGATGGAAGACGTTCGCTCGCATCCACAGCCTGACGGTGGGGCTCGTCCTCTACTTCAAATAAATGGAGGACGGGTTGCTCTCCGTCAAGGTCTTCAGAGATTTTGGGACTCGCCTGAAGTGCTGCGTGGAGAGATCCTCCGACGGAGACTCCAACGATGGAAGCTCTTCCTCGAGCGAAAGTGATGAGGAGGACAGCGGGGCAGATGATGGGGACGAGTCCGACTAGGCGTCGGACGCCCCGCGCCTGGGCGGGTGCGGCAGCAGCTGCATCTGCACCTGGCCGCTCCTCCGGCGGAGTTTTGCCAGGGGAGGGGCCAGCTCCTTGAACTTCTCGGGGCTGTCTCCTTGGGCGGCTGGCGTCGGAGGCTGCAGAAGAGGAAGAGGCCGGGCAGCAAGGCCGTCAACTCAGAGTATGCGGACACCGATGCCTTCGTCGCGTGTCTGCGGACCTGCCACCTCGTCTTCCAGCTCCTTTCCTGGCACCGTCATCACCGGCCCACCCTTGGGTATCCACCGAGGTGTTCTCTTGGTGCTTTCTGCTGCTCGTAGCTTTCCTAGGCTCCCCTTTTGCCCTTTCGGCTTCTTGACCTGCCTCTTGAGGAGAGGGACAAGAAAGGGATTACGGGCATCTCATCTCTTTTTTAGTTTGTAAGCCTTCAGGTCTTCGTTAAATTTAGAACTTGTAATCCCCTTGCTCATGTTTTTCATTCTGTATGAACTGTACCTGTGTGGGATGTTTTTAATGAAAAAGGGATGTTTTCGGGTTTTTCGTTCATGGGTGGACCCCGCGACAAGGAGTGAATCCTTGTTACTATTCAAGATAAACGTTTTTCGCCCGGCAACAGGCCTTGACGTCCCCCTCACTTCGCTCGACCATTCTCGCGCCCTTGGCGGAGGTAGGGATTAAGTGGGCTTAGGCTCCGCGTTCTATATCCTTGCCGCCGCGGCTACAACCAAATCCGGACCCAGGAGAGAATCCTTAGGTATAGGAAAAAGGGGAGCACAGTAGCCTGGAGATAAAATGAGGTTTCACATGTCCCAGTTCCGTACCAAAATGCATGACAGAGGATGAAAGACTTATCTGGATCTGCAGCCCCCGGCAACCTTGTCTTGCCGCGGTTGGATCCTTGTACTTGCAGCCCCCGGCAACTCTGGTTTACCGGGGTCGGGACGCCGGTCCGTTCCCTTTCTTCCAAGTAGCTCAGCAGAAGTGCCCATGTGCCCTGCGAACCAAAGGAGGGCAGAAAAGAACAGAGAGACGCGCACTCGACCTCTAGGCTAGGGGTTAGTCGCCGCTAAGCACTATCAACCCTAACCAAGGAAGAGACTCGACCTAGCATGCATGCTATAACTTAGGGCGCCATCGCTTCATTTATTTGTGCTCAGGGTCTGCGCCTGGTTTTGTACAAAGGGTTACATGCCTTGCCGGCAAGGCTTGTACAAAAGGTGGCTTGTCGGGGGGCCCGACAAGCCGCGCCTTATGGATAAAACTTGCGAAGATGCTCGATGTTCTAGGAGTTGCTCACTAGAACAACGTCTTCGGTCTCTAGGCAGACTGCGCCAGGCCTGGTGACTCGTATTACCCGATAAGGGCCTCCCCACTTCGGCGTCAACTTGTTGGAATTCTTGGTCGACTGAACACGCCGAAGAACAAGTTCGCCTTCCTCAAAGCTTCGGGCATGAACCTTGCGGCTATGGTAGCGGCGCAAGGCTTGCTGGTAGCATGCTGCACTCACAGCTGCTCGAAGATGATCTTCCTCAAGGAGCGTCGCGTCATCTTGGTGCAACTGCTCTTTCTCAAGCTCATCATAAGCGAGCACTCAAGGTGAACCGTATATGAGTTCCGTGGGGAGAACCGCCTCCGCCCCATATACTAGGGAAAAGGTTGTCTGACCGGTGGCTCGATTTGGCATTGTCCTGATCGACCAAAGAACCGCCGGCAACTCATCAATCCAGCACCTTCTGCTCTTGTGCAACCTGTCAATGGTCTTCGTTCTCAGGCCTCGCAACACTTCAGCATTCGCCCTCTCTGCTTGGCCGTTGCTCCGGGGGTGTGCCACAGAAGCAAAACAGACCTTGCTGCCGAGGTCTTGAATGTACTGCATGAAGGTGTGGCTTGTGAATTGCGTGTCGTTGTCGGTGATGACTCTGTTTGGCACACCAAAACGACAGACTAGTCCCTTGAAGAACTTGAAGGCTAACTGTACTGTTACCTTCCTCACTGGTTCCACCTCTGGCCACTTTGTGAACTTGTCGATTGCAACGTACAAGTACTCAAAGCCCCCGACAGCACGGGGGAAAGGGCCTAGTATATCGAGCCCCCAGACCGAAAATGGCTAGGAGAGAGGGATCATTTGAAGGGCTTGAGCTGGTTGATGAAGCTTCTTTGAATGGAACTGACACACTTCACACTTGATTACTAGTGTCGTCGCATCCTGGAGGGCGGTGGGCCAGAAGAAACCTTGCCGGAACGCCTTGCCGGCAAGGGCCCTCGACCCTATGTGGGAGCCACATATGCCTCCATGTATATCTGCCAACAGCTTCAGTCCTTCCTCCCGGGGGATGCACTTCAATTTCACACCGTTCGGCCTTCTCCTGTACAGGACGTCGTCGACGATCTTGTACAGGGCAGACCGACGGGCTACTTTCTCCGCTTCTTTCTGCTCCTCAGGAAGTTCCCCTGTTTGGAGGAATCGGACAGTATGCTACTGATACGTCCATTTTGCATCATGCTCTTATATTGATATTTATTGCATTATGGGCAGTTATTACACATTATGTCACAATACTTATGCGTATTCTCTCTTATTTTACAAGGTTTACATAGGGAGGGAGAATGCCGGTAGCTGCAATTCTGGACTGGAAAAGGAGCAAATATTAGAGACCTATTCTGCACAACTCCAAAAGTCTTGAAACTCCACGAAAGTTATTTTTGGAAATAATACAAAATACTGAGCGGAAGAAATACCAGAGGGGGCCCACACCCTGGCCACGAGGGTGGGGGTGCACCCTACCCCCCTGGGCAGGCCCCCTGCCTCATGGGCCCCCTGTTGGCCCTCCGGTGCCCATCTTATGCTATATGAAGTCTTTCGTCCGAAGAAAAATCATAAGCAACATTTCGGGACGAGACTCCGCCGCCATGAGGCAGAACCTTAGCGGAACCAATCTAGGGCTCCGGCAGAGCTGTTCTGCCGGGGACACTTCCCTCCCGGAGGGGGAAATCATCGCCATCATCATCACCAACGCTCCTCTAATCGGGAGAGGGCAATCTCCATCAACATCTTCACCATTACCATCTCCTCTCAAACCCTAGTTCATATCTTGTATCCAATTCTTGTCTCTAAGTCTGGGATTGGTACCTGTAGGTTGCTAGTATTGTTGATTACTCCTTGTAGTTGATGCTAGTTGGTTTATTTGGTGGAAAATCATATGTTCAGATCCTTTATGCTTAGTAATACCCCTCTGATTATGAATATGAATATGCTTTGTGAGTAGTTACGTTTGTTCCTGAGGACATGGGAGAAGTCTTGCTATTAGTAGTCATGTGAATTTGGTATTTGTTCGATATTTTGATGAGATGTATGTTGTATCTCCTCTAGTGGTGTTATGTGAACGTCGACTACATGAAACTTCACCATTATTTGGGCCTAGGGGAAGGCATTGGGAAGTAATAAGTAGATGATGGGTTGCTAGAGTGACAGAAGCTTAAACCCTAGTTTATGCGTTGCTTCATAAGGGGCTGATTTGGATCCACTTGTTTCATGCTATGGTTAGGTTTACCTTAATACTTCTTTTGTAGTTGCGGATGCTTGCAATATGGGTTAATCATAAGTGGGATGCTTGTCCAAGTAAGGACAACACCCAAGCACCGGTCCACCCACATATCAAATTATCCAAGTACCGAATGCGAATCATATGAACGTGATGAAAACTAGCTTGACGATAATTCCCATGTGTCCTCGGGAGCACTTTTCTCTATATAAGAGTTTGTCCAGGCTTGTCCTTTGCTACAAAAAGGATTGGGCCAACTTGCTGCACCATATTTACTTTTGTTATTTGTTGCTCGTTACCAATTATCTTATCACAAAACTATCTGTTACCTATAATTTCAGTGCTTGCAGAGAATACCTTGCTTAAAACCGCTTATCATTTCCTTCTGCTCCTCGTTGGGTTCGACACTCTTACTTATCGAAAGGACTACGATAGATCCCCTACACTTGTGGGTCATCAAGACTCTTTTCTGGCGCCGTTGCCGGGGAGTGAAGCGCCTTTGGTAGGTAGAATTTGGTAAGGAAAAATTTATATAGCGTGCTGAAATTTACTATCACTTGTTACTATGGAAAGTAATCCTCTGAGGGGCTTGTTTGGGGTATCTTCACCCCGACCTGTAGATCAAAGAGTTTCTCCTCAACTTACTGAACCTACTGAAGATGAAAATGTCTACTTTGAGATTCCTTCGCGTATGATAGAAAAACTGCTAGCTAATCCTTTTGCAGGAGACGGAACAATGCATCCTGATGAGCAACTAATATATGTGGATGAAGTATGTGGATTATTTAAGCTTGCAGGTGTGCCCGATGAGGTTATTAAGAAGAAGGTATTCCCTTTATCTTTGAAGGGAGATGCATTGACATGGTATAGGCTATGTGATGATATGGGATCATGGAACTACAAACAATTGAAATTGGAATTTCATCAGAAGTTTTATCCTATGCACCTTGTTCAACGTGATCGCAATTATATATATAATTTTTGGCCTCGCGAAGGAGAAAGCATCGCTCAAGCTTGGGGGAGGCTTAAATACATGTTATATTCATGCCCCAATCATGAGCTTCAAGAGAAATATTTATTCAAAAAAATTATGCTCGGCTTTCTGGTAACAATCGCACCATGCTCGACACTTCTTGTGCTGGCTCTTTTATGATGAAGACTATTGAATTCAAATGGGATTTATTGGAAAGAATTAAACGCAACTCTGAAAATTGGGATCTCGACGAATGTAAAGAGTCAGGTATGACATCTAAGTTTGATTGTGTTAAATCTTTTATGGATATCGATGTTTTCTGTAAATTTAGCACTAAATAGGGACTTGACTCTGAGGTAGTAGCTTCTTTCTGTGAATCCTTTGCTACTCATGTTGATCTCCCTAAGGAGAAGTGGTTCAAATATCATCCTCCCATAGAAGTAAAAGTAGTTGCACCTATTAAAGTTGAAGAAAAGACTATCACTTATAATGATCCTATTGTTCCTACTGCATATGTTGAAAAACCACCTTTCCCTGTTAGAATAAAGGATCATGCTAAAGCTTCAACTGTGGTTCGTAAAAGCAATGGTAGAACCTATACACCACCTGAGCAAGTTAAAGTTGAACCTAATATTGCTATTATTAAAGATCTCTTGGCTGATAATATTGATGGACATGTCATTTATTTCTGTGATGAAACTGCTAGAATTGTTAAACCTTATGCTAAAGATAAACATAGACATGTGGTAGGCATGCCTGTTATTTATGTTAAAATAGGAGATCATTGTTATCATGGCTTATGTGATATGGGTGCCAGTGCTAGTGCTATACCTCATCACTTATACAAAGAAATTATGCATGATATTGCACCTGCTGAGATAGAAGATATTGATGTTACCATTAAGCTTACCAATAGAGATGCCATATCACTCATTGGAATTGTTAGAGATGTTGAAGTCTTGTGTGGGAAAACTAAATATCCTGATGATTTTCTTGTTCTTGGTTCCCCACAAGATAGCTTTTGTCCCATTATATTTGGAAGACCCTTCTTGAACACTGTTAATGCTCAGATAGACTGCAAAAAGGATGTTGTTACCATTGATCTAGATGATATGTATCATGAGTTTAACTTTTCTAAATTTCGTAGACAACACCGTGAAGAGGAATTGCCTAGTAAAGATGAAACTATTGGTCTTGCTTCTATTGCCGTGCCTCCTAGTGATCCTTTAGAACAATATTTGCTAGACCATGAAAATGATATGTTTATGAATGAAAGAAGGGAAATAGATGAAGTATTATTCAAACAGGAACCCATCCTGAAACACAATTTTCCTGTTGAAATCCTAGGGAATCCTCCTCCACCCAAGGGTGATCCCATGTTTCAGCTTAAACCGTTACCTGATACTCTTAAATATGCTTATCTTGATGAGAAAAAGATATATCCTGTTATTATTAGTGCTAACCTTTCAGAGCATGAAGAAGAGAGATTATTGAAAACTCTGAAGAAGCACCGCGCTGCTATTGGATATACTCTTGATGATCTTAACGGCATTAGTCCCACTCTATGTCAACACAAAATAAATTTGGATAAAGATGCCAAACCAGTTCGTGATCACCAACGACGGCTGAATCCTAAGATGAAAGAAGTGGTAAGAAAGGAAATACTAAAGCTCCTTGAGGCAGGTATAATTTATCTCGTTGCTGATAGTCAGTGGGTAAGTCCTGTCCATTGTGTCCCTAAGAAGGGAGGTATTACCGTCGTTCCTAATGATAAATATGAATTGATTCCGCAAAGAATTATTACAGGTTATAGGATGCTAATTGATTTCCGCAAATTAAATAAAGCTACTAAAAAGATCATTACCCCTTACCTTTTATTGATCAAATGCTAGAAAGATTGTCCAAACATAAACATTTTTGCTTTCTAGATGGTTACTCTGGTTTCTCTCAAATACCTGTGTCAGCTGATGATCAATCAAAGACCACTTTCACTTGCCCTTTCGGTACTTTTTCTTATAGACGTATGCCTTTTGGTTTATGTAATGCACCTGCTACCTTTCAAAGATGCATGATGGCTATATTCTCTTACTTCTGTGAAAAGATATGTGAGGTTTTCATGGATGATTTCTCCGTTTATGGATCCTCTTTTGATGATTGCTTAAGCAACCTTGATCGAGTTTTGGAGAGATGTGAAGAAACTAATCTTGTCTTGAATTGGGAAAAGTGCCACTTTATGGTTAATGAAGGTATTGTCTTGGGGCATAAAGTTTCCAAAAGAGGTATTGAAGTTGATAAAGCCAAGGTTGATGCCATTGAAAAGATGCCATGTCCCAAGGACATCAAAGGTATAAGAAGTTTCCTTGGTCATGCAGGTTTTTATAGGAGGTTCATTAAGGACTTCTAAAAAATTTCTCGGCCTTTGACTAATCTGCTACAAAAAGATATACCATTTGTCTTTGATGATGATTGTGTAGAAGCATTTGAAATACTTAAGAAAGCATTGATCTCTGCACCTGTTGTTCAGCCACCTGATTAGAATTTACCTTTTGAAATCATGTGTAATGCTAGTGATTATGTTGTAGGTGTTGTTCTAGGGCAAAGAGTTGTTAAGAAATTAAATGTTATTCAATATGCTAGTAAAACTCTAGACAATGCTCAGAGAAATTATGCTACTACCGAAAAAGAATTCTTAGCAGTTGTATTTGCTTGTGATAAGTTCAGGCCTTATATTGTTGATTCTAAAGTAACTATTCACACTGATCATGCTGCTATTAAATATCTTATGAAAAAGAAAGGTACCAAACCTAGACTTATTAGATGGGTTCTCTTGTTACAAGAATTTGATTTTCATATTATTGATAGAAAGGGAGCTGAGAACCCCGTTGTAGACAACTTGTCTAGGTTAGAAAATGTTCTTGATGGCCCACTACCTATTGATGATAGCTTTCCTGATGAACAATTAAATGTCATAAACACTTCTCGTACTGCTCCATGGTATGCTGATTATGCTAATTACATTGTTGCCAAATTTATATCACCTAATTTCACATACCAGCAAAAGAAAAAGTTCTTCTATGATTTGAGACATTACTTTTGGGATGACCCACATCTTTATAAAGGAGTAGATGGTGTTATTAGACGTTGTGTACCTGAGCATGAACAGGAACAGTGTAACATCCCAAATTTTCAATTTGGAATGTTATACATTAGGTCATCATGCATATCATATTTTCTCGCATTTTTCCGATCCTAGAAATTTCACGCAACTCAAGGACCCTCGGAGAGAGTTGGAAGTTTCACAATTTTCATATTTGGGAATTCTCAAATTTTGAAAATGGGATCATTGGATTATTTAAATTATCTTCATCAAAGTTTTCCTATAAAAATATTTGAGAGGGAATAATATGACTTTCCGAACATTAGGAAAAAATGAAGATATTATAAATAAACCAAATTTGGTTTTGGAAGATTTATTTTGCTTAGGCAAAATGAGCATTTTAAAAAAATTATGCATGTTTGCTGTTTTAAAGTTCATTTTGTTCGACTCATTTTAGGAGTCGGGAAAATTTGTTTTATTTAAACCGAGTTCGTTTGATATTTTTTTAATTCGTTTTGGTTAATTTTATTTTAAAAAAATTCAGCGCCCCCCCGACCGAGGCCCGGCCTGCCCAAGCCAGCCAGGCCTGTGCCCAGCCCGGCCCAGCCCGGCCCCCACCCCGCCTCATCCCTCAAGGCTGGCCGCCCGCCGAGTCCCACTGCCAAGACGAGAGCGCCGCCCGAGTCCCGCCTGACCCGGCTCCCTTACCCCCTCGCAAGCAAGCCGCCCCCCCCTCCCCAGATAACCCCCGCCCCTCTCTCACCCCCAACCCCACCCACGGAGCCAGACGCCACCCGAGCCTCGACGCCGAGCCGCCGCCGCCCGTGGGCCTTGGCCGCCAAGATGGACGCCGCCGCCGACGCCGGACCCCGCCGCCGACCCCGACCCCGCCGCCCTCTCCCGAGCCCGGGCGCCCGCGATCACCGGAGGTAGCCACCGCCGCCCGCCGATTCGGTTTCTCCTCGAACCGTCCGGTTTATTTTAAAAAAAATATATGTTCGGTTTTTTTAAAAAACCTAGATTGGTTTTATTTTTTCGGTTTTCTTAACTAACGAACGCTCACCGAACCGCTCGTTTCAATGAACGCGTTCGTTGGATTCGATTCGATAACTAACGCTCACTATTTAACTCGTTCGTCGCTTTTTCTTTTTAATCGGATTTAATCCGTTATTTTCCGATTTGATTTCAGATCTGATTTTCAAAACTGTTTTATTTCTCGCCGCTTATCGGAATCGGGTGATTCAAGCGCTGGAGTTTCATAACGAAACCGCCGTTCCGACTACCCTACTTTCACAGAGTTTTGCTACTGTGAAATTTTGACCTAATTTCAGATCGCTAAACCGAGTCGTTTCTCTCGAGTTTCGACTTTGGAGTTTGTTTTGATTCGATTCTTTGCAACCAGGGTTCTTAAGTTGAACTTTCTGGTTAGATCTTTTATTCGAGATTTCCCAGTGCATTAGATGAGTACTTATTGTATGCTTGTTGTTTGTTTGCGTTAGATCACCCGGAGTGCGCCGCTTGTTATTTGAATCTCTAGGACTCATGGATCATCGCAAGGCAAGTAACACTTTGATCATACCCTTCTCATACCCAGTTTTATGCATTAGATCTATTCCTCAAACACTTGCATGATTAGGATCTAAGTAAATTGTGGGTTTGGGAAGTAGATTGAGGTAGTACCTATTACTGTTTTACTTATGAAACCTTGGGAGTTACTTCACGCTTGCTTATTATGCCATGCTATGCTAGTAGACGTGGATTGGGTGAGTGAATATCCATGACAGATGTGAGATTGTTAATTAATGGTTTATCTAAGGTGGCAACCTAAACACACATCTGGGTGGATTGAGGCACCTGGTTTCCATCAGACTTGCTCAGTATTTCTTGGACCGCCACCTGTGCTCTAAGGGATCATAAGATTATTCAAACTGAAACTTCCGTGTGCAGCCACAAGCCAATTATGGGCTCTGGCGTAGTTGACTAAGTCGTGCGAACTCTTACGGGTAGGCTAGCTGATGTAGGGGATGTAGGTTGGTACGGTCTACCCACATGTAAGGTGCTAGCGCTTCGAAAGACTATGTCTCGGTCATCCGCTTCTCAAACACCATGTTGTGCGAGAACCAAGCGGAGGCGATCGAGTCTTGTGGGGAAAAGTGCAAACCTCTGCAGAGTGTATAAACTAATCATGATTAGCCGTGTCCCGGTTATGGACAATTTGAGTATCCGGTACTTGATTATCATGTGAATCTCAACATGTTACTTCTAAATAAAAGTTATTGGGTTTTGATGAGTACTTTTAATTGGGATTGAGGATCTGTCAACCATTCTCAATGTTTAACAACCACCATGATAGTTAAATAAAATTATTCCTTTGATGTAGGGAAAATCAGCTTTATGCAAATGTAACAGAGAGCCTTACCACCAGCCAAATATGCATGTAGTATAGGCTTATTCATTCATTGCTCTTATGTGTTACATTGCCAAGATATTCCATGTGTGAATTTTTGGCTGCAACTTTTCACGTTGCAGACTTTTCGAACGACGAGTAAGGTGTTAGGTCGTGGTTCTATACTCGGTGATGCCGTTGGAGTTGATGGACTCGCTTACCTTCCAAGCCTTCGCTGTTATTATTAGATGGCCTTAAGCCATATTATTGTATTCAGTTCCCTTGTGGACAACGATGTAATAAGTGTGTGATTGCTACTCGCTATAAATCCTTCGGCTTGTGTGGTGTCAAGACATTCGATCCAGGATGACACCGAGCACGAGACTTGATCCATTCGGTCGGGTCGCTCAGAGAATGGTATCAGAGCACACGCTGACTGTAGGACACGACCACTAAGTTAAAGCCATAGATTACTCTCTCTTCCCATTTTCTAACTCCTCATCTTTTCTACTCTCTTTAGGATGACGGACGCTGAAGATCAAGTACACCCAACCGGATGAAGGCACACCTTTTGGATTTCACTTGAAGGAAGTTACTAAGTACCTAAACATTGGACTACCAAGCTTCACCGGACTTTCAACGCCACTCTCTCAAGAAGAGGAGCGCTGGAAGATTCATGCTCACGCTCCAGAAGGACATTTGCCCCAATCACCAATCCTATAGATAGTGTTTTCATTGCACCCACTTGAGAGTGGGGGAGAGCATGGCAGCTCACATCACCATGGGACGCATTGGAGAAGTTTACCAAGAAGACCTCAAGGACACCATCTACCAGATTTGCGGACGCCGAGATGACAACTGGGACGTCGTCAACACCAAGAAGGATAGGTCCATTGCAGCTTTCATCCAGGAGTTAAATCAGCACATTCGACGCCAGGAAAACCAAATGTGCAATGACATGTTGGAGTTGCAGAAGACAAAGGAAAGGATCATCGAACTGGAAGAAGAACTAAAGACTACACGCAAGGACTACATGGACGAGATCGTAGCTCTGGCAAGACACAATAACGATCTTAAGTACGAGATCGAAGAGCTCAAGAAGAAGTTGGCGCTCAGGAATGAAGACCAGTATGTCGAATACCCAATCGACTACATCAACATCGACGACACAGATTCGGATCCAAGTGAACCCGATTTTGAAGACGAAGCTGGAGCAGACATCATGGAGTCTTCCACCGGTTCAAATTAGTAGAAGTCCCCCACATATTAGTAGTATTCCCTCCATGTAAACCTTTATAGTACACGCACTTTTGCGATAGTTAGATCGTTGTAACCCTTGTTTGATTGAATGAAGTGATTTTGTGTGCATTTGCTCATGTGCATTTGGGTAGTGATTCCCCTTAGACCTCATTCTATTCTACATTTCTCTTCTCTTCTAAACCCTTCAGATGCCACCGAGACGCGACCCCGGATTCGTTTTCCCGCCAGAGATCACCCAATTGATCCAGCAGCGAATACCTGATTCAAACATTGGTGCGAACAACAACAACAACAACCCACCGCCACCACCACCACTGCGGATCATCGACTCGCTTCCTTAGACTGAACCCGCGGTGTATTCCAAAGAGCACCGAGCCAATTGTAGCAGATGGTGGCTCCGCAAGATAGGAAGGAGCTAACCATCGCAGGATGCACAGATGGTGAAAGAGTGAAGTTTGCAGCACATCAGCTTGAAGGACCCGCAGCAGCATGGTGGGAGAATTTCACAGCCACTTACCCCGTAGACACTGTCACATGGGACCAGTTTCAGCAAGCTTTTCGCACTGCCCATGTTTCAGCAGGAGCCATGGCCATGAAGAAGCGTGAGTTTCGCAACTTACGCCAAGGAGGAAGGATCACACAAGATCGTGGATGACTTTAGCAAATTAGCACGTTATGCCCCAGATGACGTTGCTACAGATGCAGCTAAACAGGAGAAGTTTCTAGAAGGACTGAATGATGAGTTCAGCATGCCGTTGATGGTAGCAAGTTTCAACAACTACCAGGAGTTAGTAGACCGAGCTCTCATGATTGAAGGAAAGCAGCAGCAAATTGAGAACCGCAAGCGGAAGTATGGACAAGGGAAGTATAACTCTGGATCCCAGCAGAAGCCTCGTTATACCCCTAAATCAGGAATTCAGTTTCAGCATACCCATGGAGGAGGTAATTCGCATAACCATAATGGCACCAAGAATGGGAATGGGAATGGAGGAAGCAACGGACAGAACCGCACCAACCCGTCTACACCATCCAAGGTAGACCTGAGTCACATTACTTGCTTTAAGTGCCGCAAGACTGGGCATTATGCAAATGACTGCCTGTAAGGCGAATGGAAATGGCAATGGAAGCTCTGGAAAGAAGCCCAACCCTTTCAACAGGGGACAAGTGAACCACATTGATGTGGAGGAGGTTGAAGATCAGCCCGATGCAGTAATCGGTAAGTTTTTGGTTAAGTCATTTACTGCAGTTGTTCTTTTTGATACTGGTGCATCGCATTCATACATATCAAGGGGATTTGTGGATAAGTACAAGTTACCAACCCAAGCCCTTAGGTCACCCATGCTAGTAACCTCACCCGGAGCGGAGTACATGGCTAGTAAATGGTGTGATCGACTGCCACTAAGGATCGGACACTATGTTTTCCCTTCAGACCTAATAGTTCTGGAATCCCAAGGATTGGATGTGATATTAGGAATGGATTGGTTATCAAAGTATGGAGGAAACATAGATTGTACCACAAGGTCAATTTTGCTCACCACACCAGAAGGAAGAAGGATTAAGTATGTATCACGGCACGAGCCGAGGAGAGCACAAGTTAATTGCTTATCAGGAGTGGTACAGGAAGAAGTACCAGTGGTGAAGGATTATCCTGATGTATTTCCGGAAGAGTTGCCAGGAATGCCGCCGGATAGAGACATCGAGTTTTTGATCGAGCTGTTGCCAGGAACAGGCCCGATATCGAAGCGACCGTACAGGATGCCCGCAAAGGATTTGGCAGAAATTAAGAAGCAGATTAAGGAACTATTGGATAAAGGTTTTATTCGCCCAAGTTCTTCACCTTGGGGATCACCCGTGTTGTTAGTGGAGAAGAAGGATGGATCGTTGAGAATGGTTGTTGATTACCGTGGATTGAATGAAGTAACAATCAAGTACAAGTACCCACTACCGATGATAAATGATCTGTTTGATCGCTTGCAAGGAGCCAAAGTGTTCTCTAAGATCGACTTGCGATCAGGGTACCATCAGTTGAAGATTCGGGAGCAAGATATACCCAAGACAGCATTTACCACGAGATATGGACTGTATGAGTATACCGTTATGTCATTTGGACTGACTAACGCACCAGCCTATTTATGAACACGATGAACAAAGTGTTTATGGAGTTTTGGACAAGTTCGTCGTGGTGTTCATTGATGACATTTTGATTTTCTCGAAGAATGAAGAGGAACACAAGGAACATTTGAGATTGGTTTTGGAGAAACTGAGGGAACACCAATTGTATGCCAAGTTCAGCAAATGTGAGTTTTGGCTAAAGGAAGTTGGATTTCTCGGACATGTTATATCCGGAGAAGGGATAGCAGTTGACCCCACAAAAGTTGAGACCGTAACCAAGTGGGAAGCACCAACGACAGTTGGAGAGATTCGGAGTTTCCTTGGACTCGCAGGATACTACCAAAGATTCATTGAGAATTTCTCAAGGATTGCAAAGCCTATGACTGAATTGTTGAAGAAGGAAAACAAATTCATATGGACTGAGGACTGTGAGGCAAGTTTTCAGGAGTTGAAGAAAAGATTGGTTACCTCACCAATTTTGATATTGCCAGATCAAACTAAGGATTATGAGGTGTATTGCGACGCTTCACGTCGAGGACTTGGAGCAGTGCTTATGCAGGAAGGAAGAGTTGTTTCGTATGCTTCACGACAACTTAAGCCCCATGAGTTGAATTATGCCACTCATGATTTGGAGTTAGCAGCCGTTGTGCATGCCTTGAAGACGTGGAGACATTTTCTCATTGGAAATCATTGTGAAGTATATACGGATCACAAGAGTTTGAAGTACATCTTCACACAGAAGGAGTTGAATCTCAGACAGAGGAGATGGTTAGAGCTAATCAAGGATTATGATATGAGATTGCATTACCACCCCGGAAAGGCTAATGTCGTAGCAGACGCATTGAGCCGTAAGAGCCACGTCAATACCCTAATGATGGGAGGAATACCCAATGAGTTAGCCGAGGACCTTCGAGAGCTATGTTTGGAAATAGTTCCGAGAGGCTATGTAGCAGCATTGGAGATTCAGTCGACACTGATGGACAAAATCAGAGAAGCCCAAAAGGCAGATAAGGAAGTTTCCTCTATAAAGGAGAAAATGAGCAAAGGAAAGGCTAAAGGATTTCGAGAGGATGAACACGATACCCTATGGTTTGAAGACCGTGTTTATGTGCCCAATGACCCAGAGATCACGAAGTTGATTTTACAAGAAGCCCATGATTCACCCTATTCGATTCACCCAGGAAATACCAAGATGTATTTGGATTTGAAGAATATTTTCTGGTGGACCGGAATGAAGAAGGATATTGCGGAGTATGTAGCAATTTACGCACGTATGTCGAAAGTAAAGGCAGAACATCGAAGCGGCAGGATTGTTGCAACCATTGCCGATACCGAATGGAAGTGGGATAAACTAGGCATGGATTTCATCACAGGTTTGCCAAAGACCCGTTCAGGATATGACTCGATTTGGGTCATAGTCGACCGCTTGACCAAGGTAGCTCATTTCATTCCAATCAAGACTACATATAGCAGTGCTAAGTTGGCAAAGATATACATGACCAGAATTGTATGCTTACACGGAGTTCGAGGAGCATTGTATCGCATGAGGAACCCAGTTTACTTGAAATTTTGGAACCGGTTGCACGAAACATTGGGAACCCGATTGAATTCAGCACAGCTTTCCACCCAGACCGATGGACAGACCGAGAGAGTCAATCAGATTTTGGAGGACATCTTCGAGAGCTTATGCACTAGATTATGGATCTAGCTGGGACGATAATTTGCCGATCAGAATTTTCCTACAACAACATTTACCAAACCAGCTTAAAGATGGCACCTTCGAGGCCTTGTATGGAAGAAGGTGCAGGACACCATTGTCATGGGACTAAACCGAGATCGTCGACTATTTGGACCAGATTTGATTAAGGAGTCGAACAGAAAGTTAAGTTGATTCGAGACAGGCTCAAGGTAGCCCAGTCCGCATGTAAGAGCTATGCCGATTCAAAGCGCAGCGATTGAGTATGAAGTTGGAGCAGAGTATATCTTAGAGTATCCCCGCCGAGGAGTTAAGCGTTTCGGAGTTAAAGGAAAGTTAGCACCCCGTTTCGTTGGACCGTATAAGATTTTGCAACGCATGGGAGAAGTTGCGTATAAGTTGGAATTACCAGAAGGACTGTCAGGAGTTCATGATGTATTCCATGTTTCTCAGTTGAAGAAATGTCACCCCGAGATACCAGAGGTACCGTTAAGAGACACAGTGCCATTGGAAGCAATTCAGTTGAAGGATGACTTGACATATGAGGAAAAGCCGGTTAAGATTCTCGATTATGCCAGCAGAGTTACCCGCAGCAAGGTTATCAAGTTTTGCAAAGTTCAGTGGAGCCACCACACTGAGGATGAAGCCACCAGGAAAGAGAGGAAGTTTTGTAAGGACCACCTCACCTATTTTCTAGCCAACCCGAATCTCGAGGGCGAGATTCATCTTAAGGGGGTAGGTTTGTAACATCCCAAATTTTCAATTTGGAATGTTATACATTAGGTCATCATGCATATCATATTTTCTCGCATTTTTCCGATCCTAGAAATTTCACGCAACTCAAGGACCCTCGGAGAAGTTGGAAGTTTCACAATTTTCATATTTGGGAATTCTCAAATTTTGAAAATGGGATCATTGGATTATTTAAATTATCTTCATAAAGTTTTCCTATAAAAATATTTGAGAGGGAATAATATGACTTTCCGAACATTAGGAAAAATGAAGATATTATAAATAAACCAAATTTGGTTTTGTAAGATTTATTTTGCTTAGGCAAAATGAGCATTTTAAAAAATTATGCATGTTTGCTGTTTTTAAAGTTCATTTTGTTCGACTCATTTTTAGGAGTCGGGGAAAATTTGTTTTATTTAAATCCGAGTTCGTTTGATATTTTTTTAATTCGTTTTGGTTAATTTTATTTAAAAAAATTCAGCGCCCCGACCGAGGCCCAGCTGCCCAAGCCAGCCAGGCCCAGCCCAGCCCAGCCCACCTCCCGCCTCCTCCTCGCCTGGCCGCCCCCGCTTCGAGTCCCCCGCCGCCACAGAGCGCCGCCGCCGCCCGAGTCCCTTGGGACCCGGCTCCCTTACCCCTCCCAAGCCGCCACCCCCCCTCCCTTTATAACCCCCGGCCCCTCTCTCTCACCCCAACCCCCACCCCCGGAGCCCGACGCCACCCGAGCCCGGCGACGCCGCCCGCCGCCGTGGGCCGCGCCCCGCCCGCCATGATGGGCCGCCGCCGACGCCGGACCCCGCCGCCGCCGACCCGGACCCGCCGCCCTCTCCCCGAGCCCGGGCGCCCTTCGCGATCACCGGAGGTAGCCACCGCCGCCCGCGCCGATTCGGTTTTCTCCCCTCGAACCGTCCAGTTTATTTAAAAAAAAATATATGTTCGGTTTTTAAAAAAAAAAAACCTAGATTGGTTTTATTTTTTTTCGGTTTTCTTAACTAACGAACGTTCACCGAACCGTTCGTTTCAATGAACGCGTTCGTTGGATTCGTTCTGTTAACGAACGTTCACTATTTAACTCGTTCGTCGTTTTTCTTTTTAATCGGATTTAATCCGTTATTTTCCGATTTGATTTCAGATCTGATTTTCAAAACTGTTTTATTTCTCGCTCGTTTATCGGAATCAGGTGATTCAAGCGCCTGGAGTTTCGTAACGAAACCGCCGTTCCGACTACCCTACTTTCACAGAGTTTTGCTACTGTGAAATTTTAACCTAATTTCAGATCGCTAAACCGAGTCGTTCTCTCTCGAGTTTCGACTTTCGGAGTTTGTTTTGATTCGATTCTTTGCAACCAGGGTTCTTAAGTTGAACTTTCTGGTTAGATCTTTTATTCGAGATTTCCCTGTGCATTAGATGAGTACTTATTGTATGCTTGTTGTTTGTTTGCGTTAGATCACCCGGAGTGCGCCGCTTGTTATTTCGAATCTCTAGGACTCGCGGATCATCAGCAAGGCAAGTAACACTTTGATCATACCCTTCTCATACCCAGTTTTATGCATTAGATCTATTCCTCAAACACTTGCATGATTAGGATCTAAGTAAATTGTGGGTGCAGGAAGTAGATTGAGTAGTACCTATTACTGTTTTACTTATGAAACCTTGGGAGTTACTTCTCGTTTGCTTATTATGCCATGCTATGCTAGTAGACGTGGATTGGGTGAGTGAATATCCATGACAGATGTGAGATTGTTAATTAATGGTTTATCTAAGGTGGCAACCTAAACACACATCTGGGTGGATTGAGGCACTGGTTTCCATCAGACTTGCTCTGTATTTCTTGGACCGCCACCTGTGCTCTAAGGGATCATAAGATTATTCAAACTGGAAACTTCCGTGTGCAGCCACAAGCCAATTATGGGCTCTGGCGTAGTTGACTAAGTCGTGCGAACTCTTACGGGTAGGCTAGCTGATGTAGGGGATGTAGGTTGGTACGGTCTACCCACATGTAAGGTGCTAGCGCTTCGAAGACTATGTCTCGGTCATCCGCTTCTCAAACACCATGTAGTGCGAGGACCAAGCGGAGGCGATCGAGTCTTGTGGGGAAAAGTCATAAACCTCTGCAGAGTGTATAAAGTAATCATGATTAGCCGTGTCCCGGTTATGGACAATTTGAGTATCCGGTACTTGATTATCATGTGAATCTCAACATGTTACTTCTAAATAAAAGTTATTGGGTTTTTGATGAGTACTTTTAATTGGGATTGAGGATCTTGTCAACCATTCTCAATGTTTAACAACCACCATGATAGTTAAATAAAATTATTCCTTTGATGTAGGGAAAAATCAGCTTTATGCAAATGTAACCAGAGAGCCTTACCACCAGCCAAATATGCATGTAGTATAGGCTTATTCATTCATTGCTCTTATGTGTTACATTGCCAAGATATTCCATGTCTTGACCCGTTTTCGAGCTGCAACTTTTCACGCTTGCAGACTTTTCGAACGACAGTAAGGTGTTAGGTCGTGGTTCTATACTCGATGATGCCGTTGGAGTTGATGGACTCGCTTACCTTCCAAGCCTTCGCTGTTATTATTAGATGGCCTTAAGCCATATTATTGTATTCAGTTCCCTTGTGGACAACGATGTAATAAGTGTGTGATTGCTACTCTGCTATAAATCCTTCGAAGTACTGTGTGGTGTCAGCATTACTGATCCAGGGATGACACTGAGCACAGAGACTTGATCCATTCGGGTTGGGTCGCTACAAACAGATCCTATGCAAGTGTCACTCCGAAGCTTATGGAGGACACCACGCTGGAGATAGAACTGCACATAAGGTATTGCAATCCGGTTTTTATTGGCCTACTCTCTTCAAGGATGCCCATAAGTTTGTCTTATCTTGCGATGAATGTCAAATAATTTGTAATTTTAGTAGACGTCAAGAAATTCATATGAATTATTCACTTTTTATTGAACCATTTGATGTTTGGGGCTTTGATTATATGGGACCTTTTCCTGCCTCTAATGGATATACACATATTTTAGTTGTTGTTGATTACGTTACTAAGTGGGTAGAAGCTATTCCAACTAGTAGTGTTGATCATAACACATTTATTAAAATGCTTAAGGAAGTTATTTTTTCGAGGTTTGGAGTCCCTAGATATTTAATGACTGATGGTGGTTCACATTTTATTCATGGTGCTTTTCGTAAAATGCTTGCTAAGTACGATGTTAACCATAGAACTGCATCTCCTTATCACCCACAGTCTAGTGGTCAAGTAGAATTGAGCAACAGAGATCTCAAATTAATTTTGCAAAAGACTGTTAATAGATCTAGAAAGAATTGGTCCAAGAAACTGGATAGATGCATTATGGGCCTATAGAATTGCACATAAAAATCCTATGGGTATGTCTCCGTATAAAATGGTTTATGGTAAAGCATGTCACTTACCTCTCGAACTAGAACATAAGGCTTATTGGGCTAATAAAGAGCTCAATTATGATTTCAAACTTGCCGGTGAGAAGAGGATATTTGACATTAGCTCACTTGATGAATGGAGAACCCAAGCCTATGAGAATGCCAAATTGTTTAAAGAAAAAGTTAAAAGATGGCATGACAAAAGGATACAAAAGCGTGAGTATAATGTAGGTGATTATGTATTGCTATACAACTCTCGTTTAAGATTTTTTGCAGGAAAACTTCTCTCTAAATGGGAAGGTCCGTACGTTATCGAGGAGGTCTATCGTTCCGGTGCCATAAAAATCAACAACTTCGAAGGCACAAATCCGAAGGTGGTGAACGGTCAAAGAATCAAACATTATATCTCAGGTAATCCTATGAATGTTGAAACCAATGTTATTGAAACCGTAACCCCGGAAGAATACATAAGGGACACTTTCTGGAACGTTTCAGACTCCGAAAAGGAATAGGTATGTGGTACGGTCAGTAAACCGACTCCAAAACAGTTCTGAAGGAAATTTTTCTCCGTTTTGGAATATTTAAAAAATAGAAAAATAAAAAGAAGCCCGGGAAGGACACGAGGCCTCCACGATACGTATTTTGGTCAGTAAAAATTCATTATATAATCTCCCGAAGGTTTTGACCTCCGTATCACGCAATTATCTCCTATCTTTCTTTCGAGCTGTCCTGCTGCAGACTAGAGCAACATGTCGTCCCAGGATTCGGAAGGAGAAAGCTATGTGGCTGATTACCTTGCAGATCCTAAGGTCTATGGGGTTGTGGAGCATTGTGGTTGGACTACGGAAGAAGAAGAGGACTATGAACCCAAGAGAAAGGAAGATACGAGCTCAGAGGAAGATGAAGTCCCATTACCTCAACCTGGGGACATGCATGTGGAGTTCAAAAAGTCAAGCCTCCCTGATAGAGCAAAGAAATTTAAGATCGAGTTTATCCCTTTTCCCCTCTTGCAGGAAAACAAGCAGGAATTATGCAAAAAGATATTAAGACTGGAGCAGGAGATTGGTGACCTGAGGGATCAAAATTCTGTCCTCAAGCGCAAATTAAGGAAGAAGCCTACACCATCAACTAAACCATCATCTTCTTTACCAACAAAGGAGACATAATCATATGGGTATGGGCACTCCCCTTGGCAACTGCCAAGCTTGGGGGAGGTGCCCCGGTATCGTATCACCACCACATCTCCTATCTTTACCGTTTTTCTTAGTTCGATCCTTTTAGTAATATCTTGATCTAGTAGAATAAAGTTTTGGTATGATCTAGTTTTGAGTTTTGCTTTATGATCCCTCTATGTAATCGAGTCTGTGAGCTATATATATTAAAGATTAGTGTTGAGTCAAGGGCTTGATTATTTTGCCATGATCTTGAGGGAATAAAAGAAAGAGAAAATAATAAAATGAAACAAAGAGATCATATTGATTTTATGGAGAGTAATGACTTCACATAGAAAGAGTATGATGATTAAAAGTTGTTGAGAGTTGACAAACATAGTTTTGGTCATCGTTGCAATTAATAGGAAGTAATAAAGAAAGAGAGGTTTCACATATAAATATACTATCTTGGACATCTTTTATGATTGGGAGCACTCATTAAAATATGACATGCTAAAGAGTTGATGTTGGACAAGGAAAAACAACGTAATGGGTTATGTTTTCTTATATCTGAGATAAAGTATATTGTCATGGATCATCCAACATGTTGAGCTTGCCTTTCCCCCTCATGCTAGCCAAATTATTTGCACCAAGTAGAGATGCAACTTGTGCTTCCAAAAACCCTTAAACCCAGTTTTGCCATGAGAGTCCACCATACCTACCTATGGATTGAGTAAGATCCTTCAAGTAAGTTGTCATCGGTGCAAGCAATAAAAATTGCTCTCTGAATATGTATGATTGATTGGTGTGGAGGGAATAAGCTTTATATGATCTTGTGACGTGGAAGAAATAAAAGCGACGGACTGCATAATAAACGTTCATATCACAAGTGGCAATATAAAGTGGTATGAGCGACCAGACCGAATGGATCCGATCTACGTGCTCGATGTCATCCCTGGATCAAGAATCCGACACCACACAAGACTTCAAAGGATTTATTGCGAGTAGCAATCACACACTTATTACATCGTTGTCCACAAGGGAACTTATTACAATAATATGGCTTAAGGCCATCTAATAATAACAGCGGAAGGCTTGGAAGATAAGCGAGTCCATCAACTCCAACGGCATCACCGAGTATAGAACCACGACCTAACACCTTACTGTCGTGCTCAAAAGTCTGCAACGTGAAAAGTTGCAGCCCAAAACGGGTCAAGACATGGAATATGGCAATGTAACACATAAAGAGCAATGAAGGAATAAGCCTATACTACATGCATATATGGCTGGTGGTAAGGCTCTCTGTTACATTTGCATAAAGCTGATTTTTCCCTACATCAAAGGAATAATTTTATTTAACTATCATGGTGGTTGTTAAACATTGAGAATGGTTGACAGCATTCTCAATCCCAATTAAAAGTACTCATCAAAACCCAACAACTTTTATTAGAGGTAACATGTTGAGATTCACATGATATTCAATTACAGGATACTCAAATTGTCCATAACCGGGGACACGGCTAATCATGATTAGTTTATACACTCTGCAGAGGTTTATGACTTTTCCCCACAAGACTCGATCGCCTCCGCTTGGTTCTCGTGACTACATGGTGTTTGAGAAACGGATGACCGAGACATAGTCTTCGAAGCGCTAGCACCTTACATGTGGGTAGACCGTACCAACCTACATCCCCTACATCAGCTAGCCTACCCGTAAGAGTTCGCACAACTTAGTCAACTACGCCAGAGCCCATAATTGGCTTGTGGCTACACACGGAAGTTTCAGCTTGAATAATCTTATGATCCCTTAGAGCCTGGGTGGCGGTCCAAGAAATACAGAAAGTCTGATAGAAACCAGGTGCCTCAATCCACCCAGATGTGTGTTTAGGTTGCCACCTTAGATAAACCATTAAATAATAATCTCACATCTATCATGGATATTCACTCACCCAATCCACGCCTACTAGCATAGCATGGCATGAACAAGCAAACGAGAAGTAACTCCCAAGGTTTCATAAGCAAATGTAATAGGTACTACCTCGATCTACTTCCCATCCCACAATTTAATTAGATCCTAACCATGCAAGTGTTTGAGGAATAGATCTAATGCATAAAAACTGGGTAGTAGAAAAGGTATGATCAAAGTGTTACTTGCCTTGCCGATGATCCATGAGACCTAGAGATTCAAGTAACAAGCGGCGACTCCGGTGATCTAACGCAGACAAACAACAAGCATACAATAAGTACTCATCTAATGCACGGGGAAATCTCGAATAAAAGATCTAACCAGAAAGTTCAACTTAAGAACCCTGTTTGCAAAAGAATCGAATCAAAATAAACTCTGAAAGTCGAAACTCGAGAGAGAACGACTCGGTTTTGCAATCTGAAACTAGGTCAAAATTTCACAGTAGCAAAACTCTGTGAAAGTAGGTTAGTCGGAACGGCGGTTTCGTTACGAAACTCCAGGCGCTTGAATCACCTGATTCCGATAAACGAGCGAGAAATAAAACAGATTTGAAAATCGGATCTGAAATCGAATCAGAAAAATAACGGATTAAATCCGATTAAAAGAAAACGACGAACGGTTTAAATAGCGGATGTTCGTTAACAGAACTAATCCAACGAACACGTTCATTGAAACGAACGGTTCGGTGAACGTTCGCTTGTTAAGAAAACCGAAAAAAAAAACCAATCTAGGGTTTAAAAAAAAACCGAACATCTTTTTTTTTTAAAAAAAACCGGATCAGTTTTTTAGGGGAAAACCGGATCGGCGGGGCGGGGCTACCTCCGGTGATCTCTCGCCGGCGGGTCCGCGGGCTCGATTGGGGCGGCGAGGGCGGCGAGGGGCGGCGGGAACGGCGGCGGCGCGGCCTCATGGGCGGCGGCTTCGGCTTGGGAGGCGGGTGGTCGGGGTGAGAGAGAGGGCAGGGGGCGCGATTTATGAGAGGGGGGGGTTCACGGCTTGGGGAAGGGGCAGGGGGGCTGGTCGGAGGCGGACTCGAGGCGGCGGCGGAGGCGTCTGTGGCGGAGGCTCCTTTCGGGCCAGCCTTGAGCGAGGAGAGGAGGAGGGGGTGGGGGCTGGTTGGGCGGCTGGGCCTCGGCCTGAAGCGTTTTTTAAATTAAAATTTAAAACAAAACGAATTAAAAAAGAATACCAAATGAACTCCGATTTAAATAAAACAAATTTTCCCCGACTCCTAAAAATGAGTCGAACAAAATGAACTTTAAAAACGGCAAACATGCGTAAATTTTTAAAATGCTCATTTTTCCTAAGCAAAATAAATCTTCCAAAAGCCAAATTTGGTTTATTTATAATATCTTCATTTTTCCTAAATGTTGGGAAAGTCATATTATTCCCTCTCCAAATATTTTTATAGGAAAAACTTTACGAAGATAATTAAATAAATCCAAATGATCCTATTTTCAAAATTTGAGAAATCCCAAATATGAAAATAATGAAACTTCCAACTCTCTCCGAGGGTCCTTGAGTTGCGTGAAATTTCTAGGATCGGAAAAATGCGAGAAAAATATGATATGCATGATGACCTAATGTATAACATTCCAAATTGAAAATTTGGGATGTTACAAACCTACCTCTTAAGATGAATCTAGCCCTCGAGATTCGGGTTGGCTAGAAAATAGGTGAGGTGGTCCTAAGCAAAACTTCCTCTCTTTCCTGGTGGCTTCATCCTCGGTGTGGTGGCTCCAATCGAACTTTACAAAACTTGATAACCTTGCTGCGGGTAACTCTGCTGGCATAATCGAGAATCTTAACCGGTTTTTCCTCATATGTCAAGTCATCCTTCAATCAGTATTGCTTCCAAAGGGCACCTTGTGTCTCTTAACGGTACCTCCGCTATCTCGGGTGACATTTCTTCAATCGAGAAACATGGAATACATCATGAACTCCCGACAGTCCTTCTGGCAATTCCAACTTATACGCAACTTCTCCCATGCGTTGCAGAATCTTATATGGTCCAACGAAACGGGGTGCTCTGATACCATTCTCTGTAGCGACCAGACCCGAATGGATCCAGTCTCTGTGCTCAGTGTCATCCCTGGATCAGTAATGCTGACACCACACAAGATTGAAGGATTTATTGCAGAGTAGCAATCACACACTTATTACATCGTTGTCCACAAGGGAACTTATTACAATAATATGGCTTAAGGCCATCTAATAATAACAGCGGAAGGCTTGGAAGATAAGCGAGTCCATCAACTCCAACGGCATCACTGAGTATAGAACCACGACCTAACACCTTACTGTCGTAAATCAAAAGTCTCGAACGTGAAAAGTTGCAGCCAAAACGGTCAACACATGGAATATGCTGGCAATGTAACACATAAAGAGCAATGAAGGAATAAGCCTATACTACATGCATATATGGCTGGTGGTAAGGCTCTCTGTTACATTTGCATAAAGCTGATTTTCCCTACATCAAAGGAATAATTTTATTTAACTATCATGGTGGTTGTTAAACATTGAGAATGGTTGACAGCATTCTCAATCCCAATTAAAAAGTACTCATCAAAACCCAACAACTTTTACTAGAGGTAACATGTTGAGATTCACATGATATTCAATTACAGGATACTCAAATTGTCCATAACCGGGGACACGGCTAATCATGATTAGTTTATACACTCTGCAGAGGTTTGCGCACTTTTCCCCACAAGACTCGATCGCCTCTGCTTGGTTCTCGCACTACATGGTGTTTGAGAAACGGATGACCGAGACATAGTCTTTCAGAAGCGCTAGCACCTTACATGTGGGTAGACCGTACCAACCTACATCCCCTACATCAGCTAGCCTACCCGTAAGAGTTCGCACAACTTAGTCAACTACGCCAGAGCCCATAATTGGCTTGTGGCTGCACACGGAAGTTTCCAGTTTGAATAATCTTATGATCCCTTAGAGCACGGGTGGCGGTCCAAGAAATACAGCAAGTCTGATAGAAACCAGGTGCCTCAATCCACCCAGATGTGTGTTTAGGTTGCCACCTTAGATAAACCATTAAATAATAATCTCACATCTGTCATGGATATTCACTCACCCAATCCACGTCTACTAGCATAGCATGGCATGAACAAGCAAACGTAGAAGTAACTCCCAAGGTTTCATAAGCAACAGGTAATAGGTACTACCTCGATCTACTTCCCATCCCACAATTTAATTAGATCCTAACCATGCAAGTGTTTGAGGAATAGATCTAATGCATAAAAACTGGGTAGTAGAAAAGGTATGATCAAAGTGTTACTTGCCTTGCTGATGATCCGCGAGACCTAGAGATTCGAAGTAACAAGCGGCGCACTCCGGGTGATCTAACGCAGACAAACAACAAGCATACAATAAGTACTCATCTAATGCACGGGGAAATCTCGAATAAAAGATCTAACCAGAAAGTTCAACTTAAGAACCCTGGTTGCAAAAGAATCGAATCAAAATAAACTCCGAAAGTCGAAACTCGAGAGAGAACGACTCGGTTTTGCAATCTGAAACTAGGTCAAAATTTCACAGTAGCAAAACTCTGTGAAAGTAGGTTAGTCGAACGGCGGTTTCGTTCTGAAACTCAGCGCTTGAATCACCTGATTCCGATAAACGGCGAGAAATAAAACAGATTTGAAAATCGGATCTGAAATCGAATCGAAAAATAACGGATTAAATCCGATTAAAAGAAAACGACGAACGGTTTAAATAGCGGACGTCAGTTAACAGAACTAATCCAACGAACACGTTCATTGAAACGAACGGTTCGGTGAGCGTTCGCTAGTTAAGAAAACCGAAAAAATAAAACCAATCTAGGGTTTAAAAACCGAACATCTTTTTAAAAAACCGGATCGGTTTTTAGGGAAAACGGATCGGCGGGCGGGCTACCTCCGGTGATCTCGCCGCGGGTCCGCGGGCCCGGTTAGGGGCGGCGAGGGCGGCGAGGGCGGCGGGTTCCGGCGGCGGCGGGAACGGGCGGCGGGGGCGGCGCGGCTTGGGAGGCGGGCGCGGGTCGGGTGAGAGAGAGGGCAGGGGGGCGGCGATTATGAGAGAGGGGGGGTTCGCGGCTTGGGGAAGGGGGCAAGGCGCGGGTGGAGGCGGACTCGAGGCGGCGGCGGGAGGCGTCTTGGGCGGCGGCTTCTTCGGGCGGAGCAGTGTGAGGAGAGGAGGAGGTGGGCAGGGGCGCTGGGTGGGCGGTGGGCCTCGGCCAGAAGCGTTTTTTTAAATTAAAATTTAAAACAAAACGAATTAAAAAAAAGAATACCAAATGAACTCTGATTTAAATAAAACAAAATTTCCCCGACTCCTAAAAATGAGTCGAACAAAATGAACTTTAAAAACGGCAAACATGCGTAAATTTTTAAAATGCTCATTTTTGCCTAAGCAAAATAAATCTTCCAAAAGCCAAATTTGGTTTATTTATAATATCTTCATTTTTCCTAAATGTTGGGAAAGTCATATTATTCCCTCTCCAAATATTTTTATAGGAAAAACTTTATGAAGATAATTAAATAAATCCAAATGATCCTATTTTCAAAATTTGAGAAATCCCAAATATGAAAATAATGAAACTTCCAACTCTCTCCGAGGGTCCTTGAGTTGCGTGAAATTTCTAGGATCGGAAAAATGCGAGAAAAATATGATATGCATGATGACCTAATGTATAACATTCCAAATTGAAAATTTGGGATGTTACAGTGACGTTCTTTCGCATTAAGATTTTGTGCATCCAACCCTGAAAGCGCATGGCAACCTCTGCTTCCCTCTGCGAAGGGCCTATCTTTTATTATTATCTTCTACCTTATGCAAGAGTCATGGTGATCTTCACCTTTCCTTTTTAAATTTTATCCTTTGGCAAGCACAGTGTGTTGGAAAGATCCTGATATATATATCTAGTTGGATCTGGGTTAGCATGAATTATTATTGTTGACATTACCCTTGAGGTAAAAGGTTGGGAGGCGAAACTATAAGCTCCTATCTTTCTTTATGTCCGATTAAAACTCCGTAACCACAAGTATTGCGTGAGTGTTAGCAATTATGAAAGACTAAATGATAGTTGAGTATGTGGACTTGCTAGAAAGCTCTGACATAGACTCTTTCTGATGTTATGATAAATTGCAATTGCCTCAATGACTGAGATTATAGTTCGTTAGTTCTGAATGAAGTTACTGATTCATACTTTGCATTGTGAATAGATTATTACTTGAGCATAAGAGATCATATGACAATATCCATATATGTTGCTGTTATGAGAATAATCATTACGCCTTCATGTCCGTATTTTATTTTATCGACACCTCTACCTCTAAACATGTGGACACATTTATCGTTATCGGCTTCCGCTTGAGGACAAGCGAGGTCTAAGCTTGGGGGAGTTGATACGTCCATTTTGCATCATGCTCTTATATCGATATATATTGCATTATGGGCTGTTATTACACATTATGTCACAATACTTATGCCTATCTCTCTTATTCTACAAGGTTTACATAAGGAGGAGTGCCGGCACTGGAATTCAATGGAAAAGGAGCAAATATTAGAGACCTATTCGCACAACTCAAAAGTCCTGAAATTCCACGAAAGTTATTTTTGGAAATAATAAAAATACTAAGCGGAAGAAATACCAGAGGGGCCCACACACAGCCACGAGGGTGGGGCGCGCCTACCTCCCAGGTGCGCCCCTGCCTCGTGGGCCCCTGTTGGCCCTCGGTGCCTCAGAACATCCCAAAATTCTAAATTTTGGAATGTTATATTAAATAAATAACTATGCTTGTTGTCGATTGATTGGTTGATTGATTGAGTGAAACTGAGTGGAATTTGAAAACTTTTGAAAGTTGAATGAGAGGGAATGAAATGACTTTCCCAAACTTTCCACTTTGCCTTTTTGGATCTCAATGAATTCAAGTTCATTCCAACACCAAACCCTAGAGTGAAGATGACATGACTTCTTCCATTTGGAATGAAAAGGGTTTTGGAAAAGATTTGAATTTCATTTGGGAATATTACAAAATTTAAAAGCTTTATGCAACTCAATGATTTTCATGAGGAAAGATAAAATGACTTCTTTAATTATATGAAATATGAGTTGGAAGTTAAAAAGTATCAAATTGAAAGCCATTTGAAAGTACCTTGAAACTCTCTTTCAAATTTGAGTTTTGGAATTTGAATTCAAACTCTGGCAAGTGGGAATCATATCAAAAACTATGCCTGATAAATACTTGAGCAAAAGTATGAGAGGAGTAAACATGACACTCCAAAAATATCAGAGGAAACATTGCCAAAAGTTTTGGATTCAAATCTGAATTTTATTTGAATTTGAAAAATGGATTTTATAAAGTTTGGATTTTGCCTTTGGAAAATGTTCAAATGATAGGAATATTCCTGATCATTTTGGTATATATATACCCTATATAAAATATTTATAGTTATTGTTTTATTTCTGTTTTGTTTTATTAAAAAATAAATTCAAAAATAGAAAACCCCCAGCGCCAGCCAGCCCCCTGCCCACCAGCCTGGCCCCCCACCGGCCTGCCCACCAGGCGGCCCAGAGGCCAGCCCAGCGAGCCGACCGACCGGCCTCACCTCACCCCTCGCCCGAAACCCCATGGGCTCGGTCGCCCGCTCGCCCGCACCCCCTCTCTCTCTCGCTGGCAGGTGGCCCCGCCCCCTTCTTCAACCCCCGCCCCACGCCACCGTCGCGCCGCCGCCGATCGCGGATCCCGCAAGATCCGGATCCCGATCCTCCGATCGCCCCCCCGTTGCAGGTCGAGCCCCCCCCCCCCGCCTATTTAAGTCGACGCCCCGCACCCCATTCCACCCTCCTAGCACCTCGCCGGACCCCCTCTCCCTCTCACCCGAGCTCACCGGAGCCCGAGTCGCCGCCGCAGCCATTCTCGTCGCCATCGCCGCCCTAGCCACTCCCGACGCCCACCGACTCCACCGAAAGCCTCCCCGACCTCGTCCGCACCCGCCCGGCTACTCCCCCGACCTCCCAGACGACCGGAGCCCTCGCCGCACTCGTCGCCGCCGCCGCCGCCGCCGCCGAGGTCCGGTAAGCCACCGGAACCCCCTCCCCGTTCCGATGCGTGATGGACGGTGTAGATTAGAACCCCGAAGGGGTATTTCTTTTTATAAAAACCGCCCGGTTCGGCCGGTCTAGTTTACGGTTTATTTAGTTAGGGTTTTTATTTATTAGCCCAGCCCGTTTTAGTTTAACCCTAGGGCCCGTTTAGGTTATTTTACGCTCAGTGCGTAGTTTAGGCCCATTAGGCCCTTTTTCTTTTATTTTTGTTTTCTGTTTTATCAGAATAGTTCCTGTTTTGAAAAATTCATATCTTTTATTCTGTTTATTATTTTTAGGTGATTGTTTTTTTGTTGGGTTGCAAATTTTCTATAGTTTCTTTAGAATATATATTTAGCTATGTTAAAATTTACTTAAAATTGCTTTAATTTAGTTTTAGTCAGAATAGTAAATCTGCTATAACTTGAGTTAGAAAAATTATTTTGGATGATTCTTTTGTCCCAACTTTATTTTGACATTTCCAAACCATAGAAATTAATTTGGGTATTTTAGGATTAATAAGAAAATAGTTTTAAGCAGAATCTTGTTAATCCTAATTAATTAACTAGCTATTGTTTTCCTATTATTTTAATTAGTAAATAAATTTATTTTTAACATGTGATTGATTATTCTATGATAGTTTCTGTCACTTTATAGGATGAACTTTTATTTATAATAAATAAAAGATTTATTTTATTTTTCTTAATAGAAATTGGATTATGCCTAATAGGAGTTTTATAATAGCTTTTAAATTAATTCTTTTTGCTCCTAGTTGCTTAATGAAATATTTTCTGTTTAGTTAACATAAAACCATGATTAGGTTATGTTAAGAAATTTTTTGTTATATAAAACTATTCTAGTTGTTGTTTTAAGTAGGAAACTTGAGTTGGTTTTCTTTAAGTTTTCCCTTGGGTTTTGGTTTGGTTGTTTTGGTGTGTTATGTTGCTATTGCTATGCTATTGTGTTATGTGATCCTATGCTATATGCTTATGGTGATTATTGTTTGTCTCGGTAGAATTTCCGGAGTGCAAAGTTGCTACCACGAGTCCATAGTTTTCAAAGATCGTCAACAAGGCAAGTTCACTTTGACCATGCTTTCATACCTATGTTTTATTGCATTTAGTGACATCTTTGCAACCACCCCTCAGTAGTGTTATTGAATCCTTGTAGTTGAGTAGTATGCATGAGGTAGGAACCCATCCCCCTGTTACCAAGCCCGGGACGATATTTTATTTAATGCTACGCTATAGTAGACGGGTTTGGTATGAGTACTGGAGTGGTGTGAGAATGGAGGATTCTCGTCAATGACGACAACTCCATGATGGAATCTGCAAGGACTGCATCTTCAAGGCCTCAAGACTTCAAGACTCGAGACAAGAATTCAATACACACTTACTGGGTGAAGGACGGTTGACGGGCACCTGGAGAAACCAGTGGTTGGCCGGGATGCATGGAGAAGCGCCATGACATCTTGCGGAAAGCTTCACCCAGACTCAAAGAGACGGAAGAATACTTCATGCCCGGAAGCTTACATGTGCAACCGCAAGTCATTATGGGCTCTGGCTTGGTTGACCTTAGTTGTGACTCTGGCTGGGACGGTACTAGCAGATGTAGTACTACGGTAGGATGGGTTGAGTACCGGACAGTGGTCAGAGGAACTCTTTGGAAGACCATGTTTCGGTCATCTTGTTCTCAAACACTCTGAAGTGCGAGAACGTAAAGAGAGGGATCAAATCTTGCGGGTAAAGTGTACAAACCTCTGCAGAGGGTTTAAACCTAATCGATTAGCCGTGTCCCCGGTTACGGACAATTTGAGCATCTGGACTTGGATCTATCTCGGAACTCTCAACACCGGACTGATAACTTAATTGTGGGCAACTTATGATGAATTTGGGCTATGAGACATCGGTTGGCGGAACCATGTCATGATAGAAAACTCTATAGTACAGACTTCATTTATTCCTTTGATGTAGGGAAAATAAAACTAGCTTTTACGCAAACAAAACTCAGATACAGAGCCACAAAGCCATACTTCATATAGTATAGTTTATCATCTGTTTTCTCTTATTGTGGTCTTGCCGGTACATTCAATGTACTGACCTACATGGCTGCAACGTATCATGTTGCAGGATTTTCTTCGACGAGTAAGAGTTACGATACAGGTTCTGATCTACACTCAACCTGCCGATGGCGTTGATGGGACTCCACACCCGCTTGATTGTTTCGCTGAGTATTATGAGGTATATATCATTTACGTTATTTATACATGTGATTGCACTTTGATATATACATCGATGTCTTGTGTGTGCAAAGATATCTTGATCCGAGGATGGCACAGATACACGTAGGCTTGACCGTCGAGGTCGGGTCGCTCTGAAATGGTATCGAGCACATGTTGGTGTGAGGACGTGACCCTAGAAACCTGGAAAGCCCTAGGACAGGAAATTCCTAAAACTTTATTTTCAAAAGACTCTTACTTCTCATCTTTTCTGATTTTATCAAATAGACCCTCTCACCTCAAATAGTTAGAATATACCCCTTTTTCCCTTTTGATCACCCGGAGGATCAACTGAAGACCCTCCAAGAAAGATTACATATCGGAGAAACTGATGACCACTTCAGAGTTAAGAGGATTCACCATGTATTAGAAGAATTGAAGTACAACAGTCGGAGACTCCGAAGACTTGAAGGATCTGAAGAATTATTTGACCTTTAGAAGACCAAACCCCTGTTACATACTTACGTTAGATGCGACGATTTGTGAGCTGTCATTTGTTTGATGTTTTCCGACAGCCCCAAAATAAAACTTGTTTCTTCAAAAACTATTGTTTATACTGTGTGTATATCCCTCCCCACCTCTCTCATATCTCATCCCAAAACCTTTGAACCCCATAGATGATGAATGAAGTTGGACTGATATTCTCTGGACCGAAGACTCAGCCGGAGGCAGAACTATGGATGCAGAACATGGAAAATCACTTCGGGAGCAATTTGGTTTCAAGGAGGTATGAGGTCCAATCGCTCTTGATTTTACGAAAGTGCTGCAACCAGTGGAACATGCATCAAGCCATACAGGGATTTAATGGAGCAAGAACTTGGGAGGAATTCAAGAAGACCCTGATGAGATCACGTCTTATCCGGAAGCACAATGATACACCAAGTAGTAAACCATGTGCCTACAAGATTTGCGGAGAAATAGGACACACCCAGGAGGAACACAAAGAGGGATGCCCTCATTGTGAGGAGAAACACCCAGCTGAGGAATGCCCAACTAGTCAGGTGACTTGCTTCCTGTGTGAAGGAACCACCCACTACCCGGGACAGTGTCATATTTACTCCACTGTGCAACAAACTATTCAGAAGCAGGAAGATGGAATGAAGGAAGCCCTCAAGGGAGGTCTAGAAGAACCTGTGATGAAGGAAAGTGTTGAAGACCTTGATGGAGAAGGCCTCAACAGATTTTACTCCAATGCCTGTTATTCATGCGAAGAAGAAGGACATTTTTCGCAGTATTGCACCAAGGAAAGAAAAGAGTATCTGGGATATTTCCCGACAATAGAAGTAAAGTTTGACCCTCGGGAGATAGAAGCTCTGATCATTACGGAGAAATCCAGGAAGAGAAGGCAATCCGAGAACAACGCAACTTTTGCAGAGAAGGACCTAAGTCATATCACTTGTTACAGATGCAAGGATTTAGGTCATTACGCTAGTAAATGTCCAGAAAAGAAGCCAAGAATCCAAGGAGCCCGCATAATCACAAAGAAGCCCGAGACATGTCGGAGTCATTTGTTTTCGCTGCAAGGAAGCAGGACATTATGCTATTAACTGTCCCGACCAGATGAAAGCTGGAGTTGAGTAGTTGGAATTTTGATATGGATAATAAGAGTAGTAGAAAGAGATTTCATTTTCATGAGCTCGATGAGTTGAGATATGTAATAGATTACTCTGAGATTGTAATAGTTCATGACTCAATAAAAGTTGTAATGTCACATGCTGAAAAGCTTTAAGGAGTTGTTATATGTTATTTTGGAAATAAATATTATGGATGAACATGGAAGAAAGTGAGTTATGATGCATAAACATGGAAATTGGAATTTGAGTTTGAAGTTCTGTTTGGATGATATGAATGTGTGCTCCAGGAGATAAGTACCTTATTCTGAGCATCATTTCTGTTTCACAAACTGCAGATGACGACCCTCTACGAGTCTTTCCTTAAAGGTCCGGAAACAATCATGACACAGACAAGTGATCATGATTACCCGAAGATCCTGAAGGACACGATGAAGCATATTCACCTTGAAGGAGATGCAGTCTACAAAGGCTACCCCTTCATGCAAAAGGGAGTGGAACTTTGGTATGTGGAGGTACACCTCCACCATTTGAAAGGAGTTTGCCCAAAGATGATGGGGCAGTACTTTTTCATCTCACGTGTGCCACAAGCAACTTTCTTCGATGCTGTTCGTGAAGCAGCCATGGAAGCCATACGCCAGATCGGAGAAATACTTGAAGCAAGACTCCGTTATACTCAGGAATACCTAAGCGAAGTGCATACAGAGATGATGGAGGTGAAGCTCAAGGCCACCACGATGAAACAGAAGATTGAAAATTCAAGGCACATGTCGCACAATTCGGTGGGATGAAGAATCCTCAAGGAGGAAAAAATGAATAAAGTTGGAAGTAATGTCTGACCATACCGAACCATGTGGGTGGCAGCATTTGTAATAAACTTTTCGGAATTTGGATTCCCAAAAAATGGATAAGGATGTAATAAAAGATTGATATGATAATAATGAGATTTTATGGATAAACTTGTGCATTTCTTTTGGCCATAGTACTCTGTAAAGCCACAGGGTCAATGAAGAAAGAAATGTGTTATTCATGACGGTCCATAGAAGGAAGCCGGACAAAATAAGTTGGAGTTGTGCTTTTGATATGATGGTATGAAGAAATAGAGTACTACCGGATTTAAAGGAGGTGTAATATGAGAGTTACTCCAAGGATGAGTTAAAGCTGCACAAGAGATGAAGTAGGGCATAACCCACAGGCCCATGATTTTGAAAAAGGAACATATGTAACCTTGATGAAGGAAGAAACTTGGAAGAATCAGTGATCCAATCAGCATACGTTTCGTAGGAGGTTACGCAAAAAAACCTAAGAGTGGTGAAGTAACAATAGATGTTTTGTTTGGTTTGCAGAAACCATGGATTTACTCGAACCCAGTTCGAGAACAAGAGAAATTCTGCAATACTTGTGAGTATGCCCAAGTGTTAGAATACGTGATTCACTGTTTACGTATGTGGTAATGATTCAAGTACGGGATGGATTGGCCCCCATACCGAAGACTTCTATCATGAACTATCATATGTTGATGGAAAATCAGAGAGCCTCAAAAACCTTTGAAGAGTGTCGACGCGATAAGCCATAAAACCGTAGAATGGTAGGACGATGGAACCCCTTTACAGGCAACCGTTGCCAATCGTAGGTTATACGGTGAGGTTCAACCCAGACCCGTTTCTGCAGGAGAAACCATGAATTGTAGACCACCATGAGTATTTCATTAGTTGTCTAGAATGGACACGGACCTATCAGCTAAGAAGATACAGTCTCGGACGAACCACAACTTTGACGAACCGACCCAAGATTCTGAGGGAAAACTCTATGCTTCTGACAGAGGAGCTATTGTAAAATATGTGAAGAGACATACATTGTCAACACTCCAGAGGAAGTATCTGAGTTTATTGGAACTGTAACCTTGTTTTGAGTGTGGTAGCACCCCTGACCTTTCTGACCAGAACATTTGCTAGAAGACCCCCAACCCCTAACCTTTCTTGCTAGCCTCTTCGAATCTCGAGGACGAGATTCATTTTAAGTGTGGTAGGTTTGTAACATCCCAAAATTCTAAATTTTGGAATGTTATATTAAATAAATAACTATGCTTGTTGTTTGATTGATTGGTTGATTGATTGAGTGAAACTGAGTGGAATTTGAAAACTTTTGAAAGTTGAATGAGAGGGCATGAAATGACTTTCCCAAACTTTCCACTTTGCCTTTTTGGATCTCAATGAATTCAAGTTCATTCCAACACCAAACCCTAGAGTGAAGATGACATGACTTCTTCCATTTGGAATGAAAAGGGTTTTGGAAAAGATTTGAATTTCATTTGGGAATATTTCAAAATTCAAAAGCTTTATGCAACTCAATGATTTTCATGAGGAAAGATAAAATGACTTCTTTAATTATATGAAATATGAGTTGGAAGTTAAAAAGTATCAAATTGAAAGCCATTTGAAAGTACCTTGAAACCCTCTTTCAAATTTGAGTTTTGGAATTTGAATTCAAACTCGCAAGTGGGAATCATATCAAAACTATGCCCGATAAATACTTGAGCAAAAGTATGAGAGGAGTAAACATGACACTCCAAAAATATCAGAGGAAACATTGCCAAAAGTTTTGGATTCAAATCTGAATTTTATTTGAATTTGAAAAAATGGATTTTTATAAAGTTTGGATTTTGCCTTTGGAAAATGTTCAAATGATAGGAATATTCCCTGATCATTTTGGTATATATATACCCTATATAAAATATTTATAGTTATTGTTTTATTTCTGTTTTGTTTTATTAAAAAATAAATTCAAAAAATAGAAAACCCCAGCGCCACCAGCCCCCTGCCCAGCCAGTGCCAAGCCCCCACCACTGCCCACCAGCGGCCCAGTGCCAGCCCAATGAGCCGACCGACCGCCTCACCTCACCCTCGCTCAAACCCCTTGGGCTCGGCCGCCGCTCAAGCACCCCCTCTCTCTCTCTGGCAGGTGGCCCCCCCTTCTTCAACCCCGCCCCACGCCACTGTCGCCGCCGCCGATCGCGGATCTCAAGATCCGGATCCCGATCCTCCGATCGCCCCTTCAGGTGAGCCGAGCCCCGCCTATTTAAGTCGACGCCCCACCCCATTCCCCCCTAGCACCTCGCGGACCCCTATCCTCTCACCCGAGCTCACCGGAGCCCGAGTCGCCGCCGCAGCCATTCTTGTCGCCGTCGCCGCCCTAGCCACTCCCGACCCCCACCGACTCCACCGAAAGCCTCCCCGACCTCGTCCGCACCCGCCCGGCTACTCCCCCGACCTCCCCGACGACCGGAGCCCTCGCCGCACTCGTCGCCGCCGCCGCCGCCGATGTCCGGTAAGCCACCGGAACCCCCTCCCCCGTCCGATGCGTGATGGACGGTGTAGATTAGAACCCCGAAGGGGTATTTCTTTTTATAAAAACCGCCCGGTTCGGCCGGTCTAGTTTACGGTTTATTTAGTTAGGGTTTTTATTTATTAGCCCGGCCCGTTTTAGTTTAACCCTAGGGCCCGTTTAGGTTATTTTACGCTCAGTGCGTAGTTTAGGCCCATTAGGCCCTTTTTCTTTTATTTTTGTTTTCTGTTTTATCAGAATAGTTCCTGTTTTGAAAAATTCATATCTTTTATTCTGTTTATTATTTTTAGGTGATTCTTTTTTTGTTGGGTTGCAAATTTTCTATAGTTTCTGTAGAATATATATTTAGCTATGTTAAAATTTATTTATTATTGCTTTAATTTAGTTTTAGTCAGAATAGTAAATCTGCTATAACTTGAGTTAGAAAAATTATTTTTGGATGATTCTTTTTGTCCCAACTTTATTTTGACATTTCCAAACCATAGAAATTAATTTGGGTATTTTAGGATTAATAAGAAAATAGTTTTAAGCAGAATCTTGTTAATCCTAATTAATTAACTAGCTACTGTTTTCCTATTATTTTAATTAGTAAATAAATTTATTTTTAACATGTGATTGATTATTCTAGGATAGTTTCTGTCACTTTATAGGATGAACTTTTATTTATAATAAATAAAAGATTTATTTTATTTTCTTAATAGAAATTGGATTATGCCTAATAGGAGTTTTATAATAGCTTTTAAATTAATTCTTTTTGCTCCTAGTTGCTTAATGAAATATTTTCTGTTTAGTTAACATAAAACCATGATTAGGTTATGGTAAGAAAATTTTTGTTATATAAAACTATTCTAGTTGTTGTTTTAAGTAGGAAACTTGAGTTGGTTTTCTTTAAGTTTTCCCTTGGGTTTTGGTTTGGTTGTTTTGGTGTGTTATGTTGCTATTGCTATGCTATTGTGTTATGTGATCCTATGCTATATGCTTATGGTGATTATTGTTTGTCTCGGTAGAATTTCCGGAGTGCGAAGTTGCTACCACGAGTCCATAGTTTTCAAAGATCGTCAACAAGGCAAGTTCACTTTGACCATGCTTTCATACCTATGTTTTATTGCATTTAGTGACATCTTTGCAACCACCCTCGAGAGTGTTATTGAATCCTTGTAGTTGAGTAGTATGCATGAGGTAGGAACCCATCCCCTGTTACCAAGCCCGGACGATATTTTATTTAATGCTACGCTATAGTAGACGGGGTTTGGTATGAGTACTCTGGAGTGGTGTGAGAATGGAGGATTCTACGTCAATGGCGATAACTCCATGATGGAATCTGCAAGGACTGCATCTTCAAGGCCTAAAGACTTCAAGACTCGAGACAAGAATTCAATACACACTCATTGGGTGAAGGACGGTTGACGGGCACCTGGAGAAACCAGTGGTTGGCGGGATGCATGGAGAAGCGCCATGACATCTTGCGGAAAGCTTCACCCAGACTCAAAGAGACGGAAGAATACTTCATGCCCGGAAGCTTACTGTGCAACCGCAAGTCATTATGGGCTCGCTTGGTTGACCTTAGTTGTGACTCTGGCTGGGACGGTACTAGCAGATGTAGAACTACGGTAGGATGGGTTGAGTACCGGACGGTGGTCGAGGAACTCTTTGGAAGACCATGTTTGGTCATCTTGTTCTCAAACACTCTGAAGTGCGAGAACGTAAAGAGAGGATCGAATCTTGCGGGTAAAGTGTACAAACCTCTGCAGAGGGTTTAAACCTAATCGATTAGCCGTGTCCCGATTACGGACAATTTGAGCATCTTGACTTGGATCTATCTGGAACTCTCAACACCGGATGATAACTTAATTGTGGGCAACTTATGATGAATTTGGGCTATGAGACATCGGTTGGCGGAACCATGTCATGATAGAAAACTCTATAGTACAGACTTCATTTATTCCTTTGATGTAGGGAAAATAAAACCAGCTTTTACGCATAAACAAAACTCAGATCTGAGCCACAAAGCCATACCGCATATAGTATAGTTTATCATCTGTTTTCTCTTATTGTGGTCTTGCGGTACATTCAATGTCTTGACCTACACGGCTGCAACGTATCATGTTGCAGGATTTTCTTCGACGAGTAAGAGTTACGATACAGGTTACTGATCTACACTCAACCTGCCGATGGCGTTGATGGGACTCCACACCCGTTTGATACTTTCCACTGAGTATTATGAGGTATATATCATTTACGTTATTTATACATGTGATTGCACTTTGATATATACATTGATGTCTTGTGTGTGCCAAAGATCTTGATCCGAGGATGGCACGAGATATACGAGGCTTGACCGTCTCGAGGTCGGGTCGCTCAGAAATGGTATCAGAGCACATGTTGACTGTAGGACGTGACCCTAGAAACCGGAAAGCCCTAGGACAGGAAATTCCTAAAACTTTATTTTCAAAAAGACTCTTACTTCTCATCTTTTCTGATTTTATCAAATAGACCCTCTCACCTCAAATAGTTAGAATATACCCCTTTTTCCCTTTTGATCACCCGGAGGATCAACTGAAGACCCTCCAAGAAAGATTACATATCGGAGAAACTGATGACCACTTCAGAGTTAAGAGGATTCACCATGTATTAGAAGAATTGAAGTACAACAGTCGGAGACTCCGAAGACTTGAAGGATTTGAAGAATTATTTGACCTTTAGAAGACCAAACCCCTGTTACATACTTACGTTAGATGCGACGATTTGTGAGCTGTCATTTGTTTGATGTTTTCCGACAGCCCCAAAATAAAACTTGTTTCTTCAAAACTATTGTTTATCTGTGTATATCCTCCCCACCTCTCCATATCTCATCCCAAAACCTTTGAACCCCATAGATGATGAATGAAGTTGGACTGATATTCTCGGATCAAGACTCACCGGAGGCGTAACTATGGATGCGAACATGGAAAATCACTTGGAGCAATTTGGTTTCAAGGAGGTATGAGGTCCAATACGCTCTTCAGTACTTTACAGAAAGTGCTGCAACCTGGTGGAACATGCATCAAGCCATACAGGGATTTAATGGAGCAAGAACTTGGGAGGAATTCAAGAAGACCCTGATGAGATCACGTCTTATCCGGAAGCACAATGATACACCAAGTAGTAAACCATGTGCCTACAAGATTTGCGGAGAAATAGGACACACCCAGGAGGAACACAAAGAGGGATGCCCTCATTGTGAGGAGAAACACCAGTGAGGAATGCCCAACTAGTCAGGTGACTTGCTTCCTGTGTGAAGGAACCACCCACTACCCGGGGCAGTGTCATATTTACTCCACGGTGCAACAAACTATTCAGAAGCAGGAAGATGGAATGAAGGAAGCCCTCAAGGGAGGTCTAGAAGAACCTGTGATGAAGGAAAGTGTTGAAGACCTTGATGGAGAAGGCCTCAACAGATTTTACTCCAATGCCTGTTATTCATGCGGAGAAGAAGGACATTTTTCGCAGTATTGCACCAAGGAAAGAAAAGAGTATCTGGGATATTTCCCGACAATAGAAGTAAAGTTTGACCCTCGGGAGATAGAAGCTCTGATCATTACGGAGAAATCCAGGAAGAGAAGGCAATCCGAGAACAACGCAACTTTTGCAGAGAAGGACCTAAGTCATATCACTTGTTACAGATGCAAGGATTTAGGTCATTACGCTAGTAAATGTCCAGAAAAGAAGCCAAGAATCCAAGGAGCCCGCATAATCACAAAGAAGCCCCGAGACATGTCGGGAGTCATTTGTTTTCGCTGCAAGGAAGCAGGACATTATGCTATTAACTGTCCCGACCAGATGAAAGCTGGAGTTGAGTAGTTGGAATTTTGATATGGATAATAAGAGTAGTAGAAAGAAATTTCATTTTCATGAGCTCGATGAGTTGAGATATGTAATAGATTACTCTAAGATTGTAATAGTTCATGACTCAATAAAAGTTGTAATGTCACATGCTGAAAAGCTTTAAGGAGTTGTTATATGTTATTTTGGAAATAAATATACTGGATGAACATGGAAGAAAGTGAGTTATGATGCATAAACATGGAAATTGGAATTTGAGTTTGAAGTTCTGTTTGGATGATATGAATGTGTGCTCCAGGAGATAAGTACCTTATTCTGAGCATCATTTCATTTCACAAACTGCAGATGACGACCCTCACGAGTCTTTCCTTAAAGGTCGAAACAATCATGACACCGACAAGTGATCATGATTACCCAAGATCTGAAGGACATGATGAAGCATATTCACCTTGAAGGAGATGCAGTCTACAAAGGCTACCCTTCATGCAAAAGGAGTGGAACTTTGGTATGTGGAGGTACACCTCCACCATTTGAAAGGAGTTTGCCCAAAGATGATGGGGCAGTACTTTTTCATCTCACGTGTGCCACAAGCAACTTTCTTCGATGCTGTTCGTGAAGCAGCCATGGAAGCCATACGCCAGATCGGAGAAATACTTGAAGCAAGACTCCGTTATACTCAGGAATACCTAAGCGAAGTGCATACAGAGATGATGGAGGTGAAGCTCAAGGCCACCACGATGAAACAGAAGATTGAAAAATTCAAGGCACATGTCGCACAATTCCAGTGGGACTGAAGAATCCTCAAGGAGGAAAAAATGAATAAAGTTGGAAGTAATGTCTGACCATACCGAACCATGTGGGTGGCAGCATTTGTAATAAACTTTTCGGAATTTGGATTCCCGAAAAATGGTTAAGGATGTAATAAAAGATTGATATGATAATAATGAGATTTTATGGATAAACTTGTGCATTTCTTTTGGCCATAGTACTCTGTAAAGCCACAGGGTCAATGAAGAAAGAAATGTGTTATTCATGACGGTCCATAGAAGGAAGCCGGACAAAATAAGTTGGAGTTGTGATTTTGATATGATGGTATGAAGAAATTGAGTACTACCGGATTTAAAGGAGGTGTAATATGAGAGTTACTCCAAGGATGAGTTAAAGCTGCACAAGAGCTGAAGTAGGGCATAACCCACAGGCCCAGGATTTTGAAGAAGGAACAGATGTAACCTTGATGAAGGAAGAAACTTGGAAGAATCAGTGATTTAATCAGCATACGTTTCGTAGGAGGTTACGCAAAAAAACATAAGAGTGGTGAAGTAACGATAGATGTTTTGTTTGGTTTGCAGAAACCATGGATTTACTCGAACCCAGTTCGAGAACAAGAGAAATTCTGTAATACTTGTGAGTATGCCCAAGTGTTAGAATACGTGATTCACTGTTTACGTATGTGGTAATGATTCAAGTACGGGATGGATTTGCCCCCATACCGAAGACTTCTATCATGAACTATCATATGTTGATGGAAAATCAGAGAGCCTCGAAAACCTTTGAAGAGTGTCGACGCGATAAGCCATAAAACCATAGAATGGTAGGACGATGGAACCCCTTTACAGGCAACCGTTGCCAATCGTAGGTTATACGGTGAGGTTCAACCCAGACCCGTTTCTGCAGGAGAAACCATGAATTGTAGACCACCATGAGTATTTCGATAGTTGTCTAGAATGGACACAGACCTATCAGCTAAGAAGATACAGTCTCGGACGAACCAAAACTTTGACGAACCGACCCAAGATTCTGAGGGAAAACTCTATGCTTCTGACAGAGGAGCTATTGTAAAATATGTGAAGAGACATACATTGTCAACACTCCAGAGGAAGTATCTGAGTTTATTGGAACTGTAACCTTGTTTTGAGTGTGGTAGCACCCCTGACCTTTCTGACCAGAACATTTGCTAGAAGACCCCCAACCCCTAACCTTTCTTGCTAGCCTCTTCGAATCTCAAGGACGAGATTCATTTTAAGTGTGGTAGGTTTGTAACATCCCAAAATTCTAAATTTTGGAATGTTATATTAAATAAATAACTATGCTTGTTGTCTGATTGATTGGTTGATTGATTGAGTGAAACTGAGTGGAATTTGAAAACTTTTGAAAGTTGAATGAGAGGGAATGAAATGACTTTCCCAAACTTTCCACTTTGCCTTTTTGGATCTCAATGAATTCAAGTTCATTCCAACACCAAACCCTAGAGTGAAGATGACATGACTTCTTCCATTTGGAATGAAAAGGGTTTTGGAAAAGATTTGAATTTCATTTGGGAATATTTCAAAATTCAAAAGCTTTATGCAACTCAATGATTTTCATGAGGAAAGATAAAATGACTTCTTTAATTATATGAAATATGAGTTGGAAGTTAAAAAGTATCAAATTGAAAGCCATTTGAAAGTACCTTGAAACCCTCTTTCAAATTTCTGCACATCGGAGTACCTCGACCTAGGCCCCTGCAAGAGGGAGCTGACAAAGTAAACCGGGTGCTGCATCATCATCTTCTTCTGCACCACTTCGCTTGACTGTGCGGGCGTTGCCCTGATGGCGTCAGACTCTGTCGGGAGCCTTGCCTTGCCGGCACCAGGTCCTGCCGGGGGTATCTTTGGCTCGCCGTCCGCTGGTTCTGCCGTCGCCACTGCCTCCTCGTCGACCTCCCTCTGTGCCACCAGTGCAGCGATGACCACTTGATTCGTTTTTGCTAGATACAGCAGCAACGGTTCTTGTGGTTTAGGCGCAACCAGTATTGGCGTGGAGGAAAGGTAATTCTTCAGATCCTGCAACACCGCCTCGGCTTCGGGGGTCCACTCCATCGGGCCTGCCTTCTTCAAGATTTTGAAGAAGGAAAGGGCGCGCTCAGCGGACTTGGAGATGAATCAGCTCATGGCGGCGATGCAGCCGGTGAGCCGATGCACATCCTTGATCCGCTTGGGTGCGTCAATCTGTTTAATAGCATTGATTTTGTCTGGGTTTGCCTTGATCCCGCGCTGCGACACAAAGAACCCGAGAAGCTTGCCGGACGGAACGCTGAAGACACACTTCTCAGGGTTCAGTTTAAGGTTGATCTTGCGCAGGTTGGCAAATGTCTCTTCCAGATCTTGCACAAGAGTTGCCCCATCCTTGGTTTTGACCACTATGTCATCCATGTATGCCTCCATATTTCTATGGAGCTAGGGTTCAAAACCAATTTGGACTGCTCTTGCAAATGTCGAGCCAGCACTCTTCAACCCGAAAGGCATCCATAAAAAGCAATACATACCACATGGGGTGATGAATGTTGTCTTCTCTTAATCTTCTCTTGTCATGAAGATTTGGTGGTAGCCCGAGTAGGCATCGAGGAATGACAGCAGATCACACCCGGCCGTGGAGTCGACAATCTGGTCGATGCGCGGCAACAGGAAGGGGTCCTTAGGGCAAGCCTTATTGATATCTGTGTAGTCAATACACAGCCTCCACTTCCCATTTGCCTTGCACACCACTACCGGATTGGCCAACCACGTCGGATGGAGCACTCCTCTCACCAAACCCGCCGCTTCCAACTTCCTGATCTCCTCTGTGATAAACTCCTGCCTCTCCAGAGCCTGCTTTCTGACCTTCTTCTTGATGGGCCGCGCATGAGGACATACAGCTAGGCGGTGCTCAATCACCTCCCTGGGAACACCGGGCATGTCAGATGCTTGCCACGCAAACACATCGGCATTCTCCCACAGGAAGGTGACGAGCACACCTTCCTATTTGTTGTTGAGGGTGGAGCCTATGGTGAAAGCCCCTCCCGTGCCATCCTCCATGATAGACACCTTCTTGGTCTGCGGTGGCTCAGCTATGGATTTCTTGCCCTTGCTGGTAGAGCTCTCTAGCACGTCCTCGATGGTAGCAAAACACTCCGAGGAGGTGTGCTTGCCGGAGTGGGTGCGAGAGGTCTTGCCGGGCTTCTTCTTCCCTCCCGGGACTTCAGCGGCAGGAGCAAGTGCCTTGGCGGCAGCTACTACAACTGCTTCCCGGTAGAGTTGGTCGGTGCAGATCAGCGCGTCCTTCTTGTCGGAGGGGACGGAGATGATGGTCAACGGCCCGGGCATCTTTAGCATGTTGTAGCCATAGTGCAACACCGCCATGAACTTGGCTAGTGCCGGGCGGCCAAGGATCCCGTTGTAGGGCAAGGGAATCTCGGCCAGGTCGAAGACGATCCTCTCCGTCCTGTGGTTCAACTCCCCTCCAAACGTCACGGGCAGCGTGACCTTCTCCTTTCGGCTGGCTCCTCCCCGGATTAACAATTTGAAACGTGCCCGTTTCCTCGAGGTCTCCATCAGGGATTTGCAGCCTTTTGATCACGACGGGCGAGATCAAGTTCAGGCCGGCCCCGCCGTCGACCAACATTTTGTTCACCTTGAGGTTGCATATCATTGGCGATACCAACAATGGCAAACACCCGACCGCGGTCGTGCGGTCGGGGTGGTCCTCAGCGTCGAAGATGAGGGGTGTGTTGGACCACTTCAGCGGCTTCTGAGCATCGAACGACGGCTCCGCTGCTGTAATCTCACACGCCCACTGCTTGAGCTGGTGGTGAGAAGTATGCAGCGAGGCGCCACCGTCGATGCACATGGCCTCTGTAGCCTTCTGGAACTCTTGCTCGCCGGACTCGTCGTCCTCGTCATGATCATCCTCTTCTTGCTTCTTGTCACGGCCCCGGGCGAGCCTCTCTTGCTGGCTGTCCTTGTCGCGGCGGCCTGCATGGCCGCCATGCTTTTTGCCTGATCCCTCGGCACCGTCCTGGCCCTTTTCCTTGTCCCGCCTCTCATACTCGGCCTTTTGCTTTTCAGCAAGCAACTCGACTTGCCGGCAGTTCTGGAGGTCGTGGCCCTTGGTGCGGTGGATCTTGCAATACTGCTTGCCGGAGCCCCCTAGCTTGTCGGCAACTGCTAAGGCCCGGCAGGCGACGCACCCGACAATCTCCTTGCCGGGGTCATCTACCTTGATCTTCTTGGCAGCGCCGGTGTCGTCAGACCCTTCAACGGCAAGCATGGCCTTTCCCTTGCCTTTTGTGACACCGGCCCTTCTTCGTCGGGGCAGCGGTGTCTTCATTAGTAGAGTCGGTTTCCGCGCCGGCATCCTTGCCGGGGTACTTCCTTCCCTCTTCAGCCCGGGCGCACCTATTGGCTAGAACATAGAGTTCGGCCACATCCTTAACCTTGGTCATCGCCAGCTCTTCGCGCATCTTGCGGTTGCGCATGTTCTGATGGAACGCGCTGACCACAGCGGTGGGATGAACGTCGGGGATGTTGTAATGTACCCGACTGAATCTCTGGATGTACTTGCGCAGGGTTTCCCCTTCCTTCTGGGAATGATATGCAGATCACTGGCCTGGCCATGAGCTTGGTGGCCTCCAGTGAAGGCACCAACGAACTCATGGCACAAATCCGACCAAGAAGAAATGGAATCCGCTGGCAAGTGCATCAGACATAACATTGGGCTTCAGTGCCAATGGGAAATAATTTTCAAGCACCTTGTCGTCACGAGCTCCGGCAGCCTGCATTGCAATGGTGTAGATGCTGAGGAATTCGGACGGATGGGTCTTTGATACGTCTCCGTCGTATCTACTTTTCCAAACACTTTTGCCCTTGTTTTGCACTCTAACTTGTATGATTTGAATGGAACTAACCCGGACTGACGCTGTTTTCAGCAGAATTGCCATGATGTTGTTTTATGTGCAGAAAACAAAAGTTCTCAGAATGACCTGAAACTCCACGGAACATCTTAGAAAAAACAATAAAAAATCCTCGCCAAAGATGAAGACCAGGGGGCCCACACCCTGTCCACGAGGGTGGAGGGCGCCCCCCCAGGGCGCGCCCCTACCTCGTGGGCCCCCTCGAGACCCTCCGACGCCAACTCCAACTCTATATATTTGCTTTCGAAGAGAAAAAAAAATCAAGGAGAAGAAATCATCGCGTTTTACGATACGGAGCCACCACCAAGCCCTAAAACCTCTTGGGAGGGCCGATCTGGAGTCCGTTCGGGGCTCCGGAGAGGGGGATTCATCGTCGTCGTCATCACCAACCATCCTCAATCACCAATTTCATGAAGCTCACCGCCGTGTGTGAGTAATTCCATCGTAGGCTTGCTAGACGATGATGGGTTGGATGAGATTTATCATGTAATCGGGTTAGTTTTGTTAGGGTTTGATCCCTAGTATCCACTATGTTATGAGATTGATGTTGCTATGACTTTGCTATGCTTAATGCTTGTCACTAGGGCCTGAGTGCCATGATTTCAGATCTGAACCTATTATGTTTTCATGAATATATGTGAGTTCTTGATCCTATCTTGCAAGTCTATAGTCACCTATTATGTGTTATGATCCGACAACCCCGAAGTGACAATAATCGGGATACTTATCGGTGATGACCATAGTTTGAGGAGTTCATGTATTCACTATGTGCTAATGCATTGTTCCGGTTCTCTATTAAAAGGAGGCCTTAATATCCCTTAGTTTCCATTAGGACGCCGCTGCCACGGGAGGGTAGGACAAAAGATGTCATGCAAGTTCTTTTCTATAAGCATGTATGACTATATTCGGAATACATGCCTACATTACATTGGTGAATTGGAGCTAGTTCTGTGTCACCCTATGTTATGACTGTTACATGATGAACCGCATCCGGCATAATTATCCATCACCGATCCAATGCCTACGAGCTTTCCATATACTGGTTTACACTTATTTACTTTCCCGTTGTTACTGTTACAATCATTACAAAACACCAAAAATATTACTTTTGCTTTCATTACTCTTTTGTTACCATTACCACCACTATCATACTACTTTGCTACTAAATACTTTGCTGCAGATATTAAGTTATCCAGCTGTGGCTGAATTGACAACTCAGTTGCTAATACTTGAGAATATTCTTTGGCTCTCCTTGTGTCGAATCAATAAATTTGGGTTGAATACTTTACCCTCGAAAGCTGTTGCGATCCCCTACACTTGTGGGTTATCAAGACTAATTTTTGGCGCCGTTGCCGGGGATCATAGCTCTATTCTTTGAGTTACTTGGGATTTATATCTACTGGACACTATGAAGAATTTGAAAGACGCTAAGACAAAAATTTATCCCTCAACTATGAGGGGAGGTAAGGAACTGCCATCTAGCTCTACACTTGATTCACCTTCTATTATGAGTAAGCTTGCGACACCTAAACCTGCTTCTGCTATTCGTTCTGATATGTCGCATGTTATTGATGATGCCACTTCTATTATGCATGATACTTATGATGAAACTACGTCTATGCTTGATACTACTGTGCCCCTTAGTGAATTTCTTGATGAACAAATTGCTAGGGCTAGAGAGAAAGAAATTATTGAAACTGATAATGTTGATGAAATTGATGATGAAGATATGCCTGTTATTCCTAAGGTTTATGTTTTTGAAATGGAATCTTCTTCAGCTATTTTTGCCTGCAAAGATAGAAATGAACTTAAGAGGCTATTAGTTAAATGGAATAAAGAATCTCTTAGAGATAGAATGAAACCTAACCCTGCTTTTGCTACTTCACCTATTTGTGTTCCCGATTAGGATTATGAATTCTCTGTTGATCCTGATATAATTACTTTGGTTGAATCTGATCCTTTTCATGGCTATGAATCTGAAACTGTTTTGGCACATCTTACTAAATTAAATGATATAGCCACCCTGTTCACTAATGATGAGAGATCTCGCTACTTTTATATTCTTAAAATATTTCCGTTCTCATTAAAGGGTGATGCTAAGATATGGTTTCATTCTCTAGATCCTGGTTGTGTGCATAGTCCCCAGGATATGATCTATTACTTATCTGCTAAATATTTCCTTGCTCATAAGAAACAAGTTGCTTTAAAGGAAATATACAACTTTGTGCAAATTGAAGAAGAGAGTCTCCCACAAGCTTGGGGGAGGCTTCTCAAGTTACTTAATGCTTTTCCTGATCATCCTCTTAAGAAAAATGAAATACTTGATATCTTTTATAATGGACTAACCAATGCTTCCAGAGATTACCTGGATACTTGTGCTGGTTCTCTTCTCAGGGAAAGAACACCAGATGAAGCTGAAATTCTATTAAATAAAATGTTGACAAATGAAAATAATTGAGAACCTCCTAAGCCAGCTCCTGAGCCAATTACTGAGCCTATGCCTAAACCAACTCCGAAGAAGAGAGGTGTTCTATTTCTCAGTCCTGAAGATATGCAAGAGGCAAAGAAATCTATGAAAGAAAAAGGTATTAAAGCTGAAGATGTTAAGAATTTACCTCCAATTGAAGAAATACATGGTCTCAATTTACCGCCTGTTGAAGAAATATATGATCTTGATCCATTACCTATTGAAGAACCTCCTGATCCCGATAACCCGACACAGGTAGTAAAGGTAAATTCTCTCTATAGATATGATAAAGCTGAAGTCCCTCCTACTAAAATTGCTAGTCAGTGCTTGGATGAGTTTGATAACTTTATGTTTAAGCAAGAAGACTTCAATGCTTATTTTGGTAGACAATTAAAACAAAATACCTATATGATTAAACACTTGGGTGATTATATGGCTAATGTTAGATGTGAACTTAAACTCATTAGCAAACATGCTTCTATGGTTACCACTCAAGTAGAACAAGTACTTAAGGCTCAAAATGATTTGCTCAATGAAATGAATAGTAAGAAAAATGATTATGCTGTTAGAGTGGCTACTAGAACTGGTAGATTGACTCAGGAACCTTTGTATCCTGAAGGCCACTCTAAGAGAATTGAGCAAGATTCTCAGAGAAATAATACTGATGTGCCTAGTTCTTCTAAAAGGAAGAAAAAGAAAAAAGATAGGACGTTGCAAACTTTTAGTGAACCTATTGCTGAACCACCTGAGAATCCAAATGATATATCTATGTCTGATGCTGAAACACAATCTGGTAATGAACATGAACCTAGCGAAAATGTTAATGATGATGTTCATGATGATGCTCAACCTAGTAATGATAATGATGTAAAGTTGAACCTGTTGTTGATCTTGATAACCCACAATCAAAGAATCAACGTTATGATAAGAGATACTTTGTTGCTAGGAAACATGGTAAAGAAAGAGAACCATGGGTTCAGAAACCCATGCCTTTTCCTCCCAAACCATCCAACAAAAAGGACGATGAGGATTTTGAGCGCTTTGCTGAAATGATTAGACCTATCTTTTTGCGTATGCGATTAACTGATGTGCTCAAAACAAACCCTTATGATAAGTATATGAAGGATATCATTACCAATAAGAGAAAGATACGGAAGCTGAAATTTCCACCATGCTTGCTAATTATACTTTTAAGGGTGGAATGCCAAAGAAACTTGGAGATCCAGGAGTACCCACTATACCCTGCTCCATTAAAAGAAATTATGTTAAAACTGTTTTTGTGATCTTGGAGCTGGCGTTAGTGTTATGCCTCTTTCTTTATATCATAGACTTGATTTGAATAAGTTGACACCTACTGAAATATTATGCAAATGGCTGATAAATCAACTACTATACCTTTCGGTATTTGTGAGGATGTGCCTGTTGTGGTTGCGAACATTACTATTTTAACGGACTTTGTTATTCTTGATATTCCCGAGGATGATAGTATGTCTATTATTCTTGGAAGACCTTTTCTGAATACTGCAGGGGCTGTTATTTATTGCAACAAAGGCAATGTCACTTTTCATGTTAATGGTAATGAGCACACGGTACACTTTCCGAGGAAACAACCTCAAGTTCATAGTATCAAATCTATTGGAAAAATTCCATCGATTATATTTGGAGGTTTTGAATTTCCTCTTCCTACTGTCAAGAAGAAATATGATATTCTTATTATAGGGGATGTGCATATCCCCGTTGAGGTAACATAGTGTTATTCGAAATTTCTCCGGTTCCATGTTATTCGGAATGAGTTTGTTAACAAGACTTGATCAACCTTGTTAGTGGATTCCTTTTGATGATCATGAGACGGATGAAACTAGAAGGCACAACCTTCTATACCCTGTTTATAGTTTCTGTTATTTAGTTGAAATAAAGTAAAAATAGTATTTTTTCTGTCTGTTTCCTGATTTATCTGTGCGAAATAAAAATACCCCGAAAATAAAAGTCCTCCAAATGCCATGCCAATTTAATATGATTTTTTCAGGAATATTTGAGGATTTATGGAACTGAAAACACCGCGGGGGGAGCTGCCACCTAGCCACGAGGGTGGAGGGCGCGCCCTACCCCCCCAGGGCGCGCCCCCTGCCTCATGGGCCCATGGTGGCACTGCTCCACTTATTCCTGCACCCATCCTCTTCGTCTTCCTCCCACAAACACGAATATCTGGCTCAAACACGAGTTCCAGCCCACGTAGCTGTGATTTTCGATCTCCTTGCTCAAAGCACCTCTCACCAAACTGCTTGGGGAGATTGTTCCTTGGTATGTGCTCCTCCATTGGTCCAATTAGTTTTTGTTCTAGTGCTTTATTCATTGCAAATTTGTGCTGCATAGGTGACCATGTTCTTGAGCTTGCATGTCAAATTTATATGGTTCCAAGTAGTTCTAATGCATGATATATTCTCTAGGCACTTGTAGGAGTAGTTGCTATCAATTTTATTGAAGTTGGTTTACCTTTGTTTGAACTTACTAAAAAATTCAGATTATTTCAGAAAATAATGAAGAGACTTTTGAGGGGCTTGTCGAGCCGGAGCTCAAAGGAGAAACAAAAGGAAGAAGCACAGAGGCCCAAATATAATTTGCCTCGTACCGCAGAAGTCCGGCCGTGTGAATGGCCTTCTGATGACTTCTTGAGACAAGCCGGAATTTATGAGGATTTTTATTCATTAGTTGAGAATGCTGGCCTCACCGACTTCGTCCGCGACCAACGTCATCATTATCTCTTACTCACTAATACTTTTGTGCAAAACTTCTACTATTTTCCTAAGGAATCACCTCCTTCAGTAGAGTTTCATTTATATGACGTTGTTAAAAAGATGCCATTAGCTGAATTTTGCAAGGTTTGCAAAATACCCTCTGAGGGTACCTTAGAAGAACCACATCGTAAGGATGTGCAAGAATTTATTAACACCATCACTGTGGGGGAAACCAGGAAGGTTTCCGATGCAAGAATCACTAGCATACATTTTCCTGTTTTACGCTACTTTGCCTTATTTGCTAGTCGTTGCTTGATTGGTCGCAGAAACTGTGGAAACCTTAGTGTTCCTGATATTATCATTTTGTTCCATGGTGTATACCTCGATAACTCTGTTATCATGGGCGGAATAATTTCTAACCGGTTAAGTTTGAACCGTACTAAAGGCCCCATCTTTGGAGGTATTTATGCTTCACGCCTAGCTGTACATTTTAACATACCCATTAGGCTTTATGAGAAAGAGGAAAAATTGTTGCCTAGTGCTTATTTAGATTATAAGAGTATGCTAGCGCATGACTTTGTTGTTAAGGGCAAGGAAGGGGAGCTTAAATATAAATTGTACTTGGATAAACATCACCCTGAGACTATTACTTTGCCTGCTCCTTCTTTGTTTAACTTGTCTGAAGGTCTTTATCTCGTTCCGTGGGCGGCCGTTCAAGCCTATCGGAATCCTGCACCAGCTCCGGAGCCGGAACCACAATACGAGCCTCCACGCCAGTCTGTCTATTCTTGGGATCCGGAGGTGGCTGCTAGCCAGTGGCAGTCAGAGTCCTCTTCATCATAGTACAACCCCAGCTACACCTACGGGTATCAGCCAGGCTATCCCTGGGAATGAACCAACTTAGGACAAAAGCCTAAGCCTGGGGGAGTATGTATTTCCCACTGACATTACATTTATGTTCACACACACACTCATTGCTAGATGTCGGTGCTCATACTCTTTCACTGTAATATCCATGCTAGTTTATTTTCTTTTTCCTTCTTTCTTCTTGTGTGTTTGTTAAATTTAAGAAAAACCCAAAAAAAATAGTGTAGCTTCTAGTTAGTTTAGTTTTCCTGCTGTAGTAGTAATAATTAAAAAGAAAACCCAAAAAATATTTCATGTTCTTCTTTTGCTTGTTGGGAGCTTTCCCGTGTAAATAGTTTTATTTCTTTTCTTTTCTTTGGGGGTCGATAGGAGAAGACCATGATTAAATTGTTGAAGTTACTCTTATATGCATTATTGTTGATTTAACCAAGATCCCATATTGCCTTGTCTTCTCCTGCTTATTGAATGCTCGCAGATTCCAGCTTAGTCCAATGCACGTGCACTCTTATTATTATCCACATCGTTTGGTCGTGCAAGTGAAAGGCAATTATGATGATATATGATGGACTGACTGAGATGGAGAAGCTGGTATGAACTCGACCTCTCTTGTTTTTGTAAATATGATGAGTTCATCGTTCTTGATTCAGCTTATTATGAATAAACATGTTTGCAATGACAATTAGAGATCATAGTTGCTCGTGCCATTCTTGATTAGCTATGAGTTATAATGGTTTACCTTGCGTGCCAACATGCTATTAAAGTGGTTGTGATGTGGTATGATGGGGTGGTATCCTCCTTTGAAAGATTTAAGTGACTTGACTTGGCACATGTTCATACATGTAGTTGAAACAAATCAACATAGCATTCACGATATTTATGTTCATGGTGGATTATATCCTACTCATGCTTGCATCCAATGTTTATTAATTTTAATGCATGTTCATGACTGTTGTCGCTCTCTAGTTGGTCACTTCCCAGTCTTTTGCTAGCCTTCACTTGCACTACGCGGGAATACTGCTTGTGCATCCAATCCCTTAAACCCCAAAGTTATTCCAGATGAGTCCACTATACCTTCCTATATGCGGTATCTACCTGCCGTTCCAAGTAAATTTGTATGTGCCAAACTCTAAACCTTCAAATAAACATTTTGTTTTGTATGCTCGAATAGCTCATGTATCAACTATAGTTGTCCTTATCTTCCATGTTAGGCGGGTTATTCTCAAGAGGAATGGACTCCGCTCCTCACTCACGAGAACATGGCTGGTCACCGGGATGCCCAGTCCCATGCCTTATGCAAACTAAATCGAAATAATTGCAAACAAAACTCCCCCTGGGACCTGATGTTTGTTGGAGGCACTCGTTGTTTCGAGCAAGCCATGGATTGATGCTTGTTGGTGGAGGGGGTATAAACTTTACTATTCTGTTTGGGAACCGCCTATAATGTGTGTGGCATGGAAGATATTGCCATCTCTTAGTTGTTATGTTGACAATGAAAGTATGCCGCTCAAAATATTATTTATCTCTATTTCAAAACATAGCTCTGGCACCTCTACAAATCCCTGCTTCCCTCTGTGAAGGGCCTATCTATTTACTGTTATGTTGAGTCATCACCCTCTTATTAAAAAGCACTAGCGGGAGAGCGCAACTGTTATTTGCATCCATTACTATTAATTTATATAGGGTATGACTATGACTGGATCTCTTTTACCATGAATTACAATGTCTAGTCAGTCCTTGATCTTTAAAGGTGCTCTACATTTATGTTTTGCGGTCTCAGAAAGGGCTAGCGAGATACCATCTTGTTATATCACATCATGATTGTTTTGAGAAAGTGTTGGCATCTGAGATTTATTATTATGACTCGCTAGTTGATTATGCCATTGATATGAGTAAACATGAGACCCGATAATTATTGTAAATGTGGTTAGTTATAATCCTTGCTGAAAACTTGAATGCTGGCTTGACATATTTACAACAACAAGAGCAAACAGAGTTTGTAAAAGTTTTTCTTTTTCTCTTTCAGTTTGTCAACTGAATTGGTTGAGGACAAGCAAGGGTTTAAGCTTGGGGGAGTTGATACGTCTCCGTCGTATCTACTTTTCCAAACACTTTTGCCCTTGTTTTGGACTCTAACTTGTATGATTTGAATGGAACTAACCCGGACTGACGTTGTTTTCAGCAGAATTGCCATGATGTTGTTTTATGTGCAGAAAACAAAAGTTCTCAGAATAACCTGAAACTCCACGGAACATCTTAGAAAAAACAATAAAACATCCTCGCCAAAGATGAAGACCAGGGGGCCCACACCCTGTCCACGAGGGTGGAGGGTGCCCCCCCCTAGGGCGCGCCCCCTACCTTGTGAGCCTCCTGGAGACCCTCCGACGCCAACTCCAACTCTATATATTTGCTTTCGGAGAGAAAAAAATCAAGGAGAAGAAATCATCGCGTTTTACGATACGGAGCCGCCACCAAGCCCTAAAACCTCTCGGGAGGGCTGATCTGGAGTCCGTTCGGGGCTCCGGAGAGGGGGATTCCTCGTCATCGTCATCATCAACCATCCTCCATCACCAGTTTCATGATGCTCACCGCCGTGTGTGAGTAATTCCATCATAGGCTTGCTGGACGGTGATGGGTTGGATGAGATTTATCATGTAATCGAGTTAGTTTTGTTAAGGTTTGATCCCTAGTATCCACTATGTTCTGAGATTGATGTTGCTATGACTCTGCTATGCTTAATGCTTGTCACTAGGGCCCGAGTGCCATGATTTCAGATCTGAACCTATTATGTTTTCTTGAATATATGTGAGTTCTTGATCCTATCTTGCAAGTCTATAGTCACCTATTATGTGTTATGATCCGACAACCCCGAAGTGACAATAATTGGGATACTTATCGGTGATGACCATAGTTTGAGGAGTTCATGTATTCACTATGTGCTAATGCTTTGTTCCGGTTCTCTATTAAAAGGAGGCCTTAATATCCCTTAGTTTCCATTAGGACCCCGCTGCCACGGGAGGGTAGGACAAAAGATGTCATGCAAGTTCTTTTCCATAAGCACGTATGACTATATTCGGAATACATGCCTACATTACATTGATGAATTGGAGCTAGTTACGTGTCACCCTATGTTATGGTGTTACATGATGAACCGCATCCGGCATAATTATCCATCACCGATCCAATGCCTACGAGCTTTCCATGTACTGGTTTACGCTTATTTACTTTCCTGTTGTTACTGTTAAAATCATTACAAAACACCAAAAATATTAATTTTTTCTTTCATTACTCTTTTGTTACAGTTACCACCACAATCATACTACTTTGCTACTAAATACTTTGCTGCAGATATTAAGTTATCCAGGTGTGGCTGAATTGACAATTCAGTTGCTAATACTTGAGAATATTCTTTGGCTCCCCTTGTGTCGAATCAATAAATTTGGGTTGAATACTTTACCCTCTAAAGCTATTGCGATCCCCTACACTTGTGGGTTATCAGTCCTGCCAATGTACTTCTCGTCGACGTTGGGCTTGAATGTGCAGTGGGACGGCCACTGGAACTGCCGCAGCTCGCGGGTAAAGGCTGGGCAGCCCACCTCGTAATGTAGGCCGTCGGAGCCCCCCGGCGCTGGGTGGTCCATAGCGGGTCCCACCGCTTGTCCGACTGGTGGCGTGTATCACGCCGGCGCTCGATAGTGGTTCGAGCGTCTTCGTAAGCCCGTTCTCGAAGAACTTGGCGCTGGTCGCGTTGGGTCCGCGGGTCGGACTACGCTATAGAGATGTTATCACAAGCGTTGTCATGACGAGCCGACGCCCGCGGCGGCTGGCGAGGAGGAGGAGAGTGCACCGTGACCGCAGCTCCCCCGGTCCTCCCAGCGCTAGCATGTGGTGGCTCGGTGGAGCGCCGGCCCGAGGGTCCCACCGGTCGGGGATCATCTTTGTTGGCGACGGTGACGAGGCTCCGGATGGTGGCCCTCCGCTGGCGTGGGTGGCGGCGACAGCTGCGTGGACCGTGGCGCGCTTCGACTTGTAACCACGTTAGAAGGTGCTCTATCATGACCCAGCGGTTGCGCGCCATTTTCGCCAGCACTTCAGCAGGCATGCTGAACTCCTTCGTCCCGCGGACGACGCACAGGGCTCTTCCCCCGGCGGTGTCCAGGGTCACCGGTGTGGTGACGCTGCTCGTCGTGCACACCATGGGAAGAGCGAGCAGTGGTCACCGGCGTGGGCGTCTTGGAGGTTGCTGCGCCGCCCGTGGGTGGCACAATGACACTCCTGGAGGGCCCCGCGCCGCCTGCGGGGGGCCCAGCCCCGTCTTTGGATTTGGTGGCGTGCGGCCCGTCGCCTAGCGCACGAACGGCGCCGCTCACCAGGCTCTGACTGCCAGGGCGAAGCTGGTGCTCGCGGACCAGGGCCCGAGTTCTGTCCGCGACCGGGCCGCTGCCCGCCCGTACAGGCACGGGCAGTTCGGCCCCCGACGAGCCGATCGCCGTGGCTGTCTTCTTGTTGGGAGCCATGGCGATGAAGAAGCGCTAGGCTAACTACTAGACCAGATTCTCACAATTGAGCCCCCTACCTGGCGCTCCAAAGATGTCGGTGTGGAACGACACCTATGGGATCATAAGAATCCATACTACGGTTGCCGGGGCGCAGGGTTGCGGGAAGAGCAGGATTAGTAATCAGCACAAGGATCGTTTAATTAGGTTTAGGTCGCGGGTATGCGTAAAACCCTAGTCCTGCTTTGGTGTGCTTATTGAGTGTTCTTGAGCCCTCGAACTAGCTACGGTGGCTGAGTAGTTCCAAAGAGCCGAATCCTCCTCCAGTATGCCATGGGCCTCCTTTTATAGTCGAAAAGGGGCTGCCACAGTGGCACACAGGAGGTGGAAAGGCGTACAGTGCTACGAGCTTATCGCTCGTATTACAGGACAAGACGCATTTAATGCACCGCTGAGGTGTCCCTAGCTTTATCGGGGGCGGGAGCGAGGCCCGTCCCGTCCATCGCCGCTCCTCCTTGCTTCGACGCACGCCCTGGCCAGCGATGCGTGCGGCGTCATGTAGGCAGGCAGGCAGCTGAGGTGGTGCGGCGTCATGTGGCCTGGGAGCTGCTTGTTGCCACGCAGGTGCCTGCCCAGCTGGTTGAGCTGGTAGCTGCATCCGAACGGCTGTGGAGATATGGCTGGTGCAGGACTGGCAGTGGCCCAGCTGGCGTCCTTGGTGAGGGCCTTGCCGGGTGGCCCGGCAAGGGTCTTGCCATGGCGCGTTGTCGTCCCCGGCAAGGATCTTGCCGGGGGTCTTGTGGCTCTCCTCGGCAAGGAACTTGCCGAGGACCGTTGTCTTTTAATCCTCATTTGATCTTGAATATTCCTTGGTCTTTACAAAGATCTGCATGCCACCATGGGGGTGCCTCCCGAGCCCCTGTTCCAACATGGTTGGTTGAGTTGGAACCCGTGGGCTCGAGGGTGGCTCACTCTGCTGGTGTGGGTGAGCCGCCCCGGCAAGGGTCTTGTCGGGGCTGCTGAGGCTGCCCCGGCAAGGGTCTTGTCGGGGGAACCTATTTCGCCTTCTTTGCTTCTTTGTGCTTCTTGGCCTTGGCATTGCCTTGGCTGTCTTGTACTTTGGCTTCTCTCTGGCTTCCCTCCCTTGCCCTGCTTCGTGTGGCCGCGGCGCGTGGCTCTGACTGCCCGTGCACAAGTAAAGGGGTCAAAAGGAGAGCCCCTACTTTTGTACACCGACAACTATTGAATTGTATAGACCATTACATTCAAAGTCAGTAGCCTAATATATTTATTTCATAATTACAACAATGATTAATTTAGTACAAACTAATAAAACAAATGTGTACTCCCTCCGTTTTTATTTAAGTCCGCGTATTAGCATTGGTCAAAGTCAAGTTTTGTAAACTCTCAGAAAGTTTATAACAAAAAATATTAACATATACAATACAGTAACAAATAAATACCATTAGATTCATTATTGAATGTACTTTCACATCATACATTTTTGTTATGGTAAATGTTTATGTTTTTCTATAAACTTGGTCAAACTTTAGGAAGTTTGACTTTGATCAAACCTAATATGCAAAGTTAATAAAAACGGAGGGAGTACTAGTAGTTACTAGTACTAAGCGCTAGTTGCTTAGCCCAATCACCCAGCACGCCACATGGGGAGTTCAGTGTCACAAAATTTTGAGGTCATGGGAAAATCTCCCGCGACCCTGATTCGAGCAGTGCGAAGTTACCATCATAGCCTTCAGAACAGGCCTACGGATGACGATTGGTAGGGGGGCTGTTTTCGTAACTTCAGGTTCGCCCTACCCAGCCAACCCCATCCCGACACCCAGAGTAGTACACCTGAATACTCCCCATTTTCTGTACCCACCGCAAAATAGACTTCTCCACGGCACCGCAGCCTTCGTCCTCCTCCCCTTCTACATCAGTGCACTCGTCCACCGCAGCGCATCTGCCTCATCGACGACCTCGTACGCCGCACTGGAGCCAGTCCACCGTCGTCGTCGTACACGGAGCCTCTTCCTCCGCACCATCTTCCACGGTCTCGGATCTGCTTCCCGAAAGCCGACGCCAAGCGCAGAAGCACCACCATCGTGGAAAATGAACTGACTCCCTTTACCGACCATGATGCACAAAGGCCGCCGCGACCATCGTTCTCCTCCTTGATTGGTAATGTGTGTATTGAATCACTTAGCATTACATGTGCAGTTCCAATTTTGTTCATACCTACCCTTCAAATTTCCTGGTTGCTATTGTTCGCTTAAAAGTAATTGGTTATAGCCTCCATTGTCCAACAGAATATCAGCTTGTAATTGTGCGTCGCTCCTATATCGCTCTGTGCTTGGGTAGGTTCCTCATCTGCAACCAGTAGTGTGGCAAATGATGAAAAGTTTTTTAAGAACTAGCAAGATGCCGCGGCTTATCACTGACGAGGATCGTCACGACAACCGGAGGCGGGAGCACCATCTCGGCATCGCCAAGATGGACGAGGAAGCCATGGTGTTGTGGCGCCAACGCTTCCCGCAGAACATCATCAATGAGCACGAGTTCTACGCGCAAAGGAGGGCGGAGAGGGAGAAGAGGAGGGCGGAGCGAGCTGCCTATCGCGAGGACAAGCGTACGCGAAAAGCGGACGCTTAATTCAACATGAGGCTAGGAGCAGCGTCGCCCTGGGAATCCGACGAAGATTGGTATCTTCACGCCTACATTGAGACGTCGGAGGAGGACATCACCGAGGAGGAGTCGGACAACGAGGAGTAGTTGAACTATCTATTTTTTTACCTATCTATGCTGAGAACTATCCTCTACTCTCTAGTCTCTACTCTCTATCTCTACTTCTCGATCTCAGCACCGTAAACGCTTTTTTAAAGCGCCGCGCGTTGCGCTTCTGTTGGAGATGATCTAACATGGCAGACGAGTGCTTTAGTGTTGCCCACAAGATGCGTGAGTATCACTAGTAGTATATTTTTCTTGCCATTTGTGATTTTAAAACCACGAGTGCGGACATGCAGAGGAGCAATGAAGACCAAACACGGGATATTGGGGACATCTTCAAGGAGCGTGGCAAGTTAAAGTGGAGCTGCACCGAACCTGTAAAACGAGATTTGGTAAGTAACACCCTTTCAATTACTTTCGTCTAGCCTCGTGTTCTTTGATGTGTATATGTTGTAGTTTCTATTTCTCTTAGCCTCGTGTTCTTCGATGTGTAATAAGAAGAGTCTTAATCGTCCTAATGCTTTCATTTTTAGCTTAATGTAGGAAGTGGGTGTTCTCACCTTGTCGTCTGTTTTTATATTTTCCTTTTGAATTCATTTCTACGAGTCCTGTTTATCTGGCTTCTACTAAATGGATCTGGGTTGCTCTGAGTATTGATATAAAAAAGAAGTAACTTCATGTCAGTATGCAGTTCCTGCAAGGAGGGAACTATGGTCAACCTCGAGATCATGTTTCCAAAATGAGGCTGGATTGCACACAAGGTGCCAGTTCCCTAATGATGCTGGATTAGACACAAGGTGCAAATTCCCAGATGATGCTGGATTACACACAAGCCAGGTGGAGTCGTCAGCTGGTCGTGTCCCCGTGGCTCTAGTAAAGGCTGAAAGAAAGCGTGCATCAGCCCTTGGGAATGTAGCCGAGTTCCTGAAGAAGCAAAAAGAGCTATCAGATGCTCTCTTCACCCAAGCCAAAGAAGAGATGGAAGAAGCCAGAAATAAGCTAGCAGAGGCAGAGCAGGCTAGGCGTCTCCTGCTATCTAAAACTGTGTCAATACAAAATTTCCTTCATTATAGCTAGGTTCAAATGTTTATCCAGTCAGCATGCCTGTTGTGATGTCCGTGCATCTACTAATGTGGCACGAAATAATTTTTTTTGGGTCATGTAATAACAGCAATTACTTTCCAAACAATAACAGACGAAGCATTGGACATGGTATAGTTCACGCGCAAGCCCGACATTCCAAGTTCAGCTTCCACATCAAACTCATGCTCACAGATATCTGCACATTCATAGATAATGTCCACAATCATGATTCACTTCAAAGCCAAAAAAATGTGAGGAGAATTATAGATAAAGAAAAACCTGTAGTTCCTGCTACCACTGCCAGCACAACAAGTCAAGACCATGCATAATTAATTATATTTTGGTCATTTTTTGTGTTCTAAAATGCCGGCTGGCTCGCATAAGGACGTGTTGCCGGCACACGCGCGGATTCAATGGAGGCAAGCAGGGCAGTCTGAAGCCGGTTGCATGCAACGAGGAGGCGTGTTCAGCCGGGCCTGCAGCGAGTGGGGCCCTCTTAGCCGGCGCGCCGGTTCAATGCCTGCGCTATGAGAGGTCGCGTCCATGTCAGACCAATCACTCCATCCAGTCCTTTTTTGTTTGGGTATAACAAAATTTTGTTTTCCATTCACATTTTACAAGTAAAATTCATGGAAAAACTTTGACCCAAACTACGATGGGGACTAGTAAACTGGAACGGAGGTAGTAGTTTTTTTTATCAAAGAAGAGTTTCCCCCTTCTGATTTTCATTACTGAAAACCAACATCTAAACCATAGTATTTGCCCTAGAACTACCAGGTTCAACATCTCGCAACATAGACCCATACAACCATATGCCAAGGAGGTAGTAGTTATGAATTCCATTTTTGCTCCATACCAATCGTTCTAAAAAATACTTAGTACTTATAATGCGCCATTGAATATCGGAACTCTTACCCTGCTAAAAAAATGATATTTTAAACGTGGCTACTTGATCTGTGGCAACTGGCGAGCCACCGCCTCCAGGTCGTTCACCTGTGGCCCCGACCATCAACTCCTACGGATCAAATTATCATGTGAGCTGACTATTCCTACAAAGGTCCGCTCCACCATGTAGCCGGTACCCGCGCATGCAGCAATCGTTCACCTAGGGTTTTAGGGTTTATTTGTTAACAGTGCCTTTACGTAACTCTCATGTGTGCAAGACAGCGAGAGACCGACTGCGTGCATGCGCCTCTTCTCTTTGTATATGTACTCCACCGTTTGTCTGGTGTCCAAAAATTATACAATGGTAATAACTACTCCCTCCGTTCCATAATGTAGTGCCTATAGATTTTTTGAAAAGAAAAACCTCAAAAACTTTGACCAGGTTTGTGGAGAAAAATATTTACATCTAGAGTGCGAAACATATATCACTAGATTCATCATATGATGTAGTTTCGCATTATATATTTTTGATATTTTAGATCTAAATATTTTTCTCTACAAACTTGGTCAAAGTTTGCAAAGTTTGACTTCTTAAAAAATCTATAGGCACTACGATGTGGAAACGATCTTGCCACACGGTCAAAGTTGATTAATACATATTCACCGATTTGATAGAAAAAAGAGTCTAGTTTTGAAATACGTATATCACTAAAAATATGTTATGTTTCACTCAAAATATATTCCTTTGGCGGTTTTGATGAGATAAGGGAGGAATGTTGTTGGTTTCAAGATTCGAGAAGTGGTATATGTCTAATTTCTACTCTTACTAGCAATATGCCCATGTGTTGCATGGAACATCAAGATCTTGTGGGAGAAAAGGATGAACGAGGGAAGGCCTTACCTGCAAATGTGGAGACGAGTGCCGGTAAATTTCCATAATTTCCTTCCTATCCGTTAGATATAGACCGGGCGGCCTATATTGCAGGATGGCAGGCACACCATCATCACCGACTATGCTTTTTATAAGAGTAGAGATAAAAAATAGAGTTGGTGATGATGGTATGCCTGCCATCCTGCAATATAGGTCGTCCGATTTATATCTGGCGGATAGGAAAGAAACTATGGCAATTTTGCAAAAAGGTACCCACACCCCTCTCCACGTTTGCAAATAAGGTCTTCCCTCGTGTAAGGGCATTTTTGTCCCTAAGTAGTTTTGGTGATTGATGACAATACCTTTGTGGACTAATCGTGTGTATTGACCTTTTTATATTCACCATGACTAAACACAAGACGATTTTATGCCCCTCGAAGATTATTGAAGACGTTGCTTCTATACGGTTCGGTTCGGTGGAGTTGAGTCGTAGGAGAGCCGTACTATTAAGAGGGGGTCCGCTTTGGAAAGGTTTGGGTGGAATCTCACGTACACATTCCCTTCTGCACCGCCTTTCCTCGAGCTCCTTGGGGTGTTCCTCCGTCTCACCTTGTCTCTGCGATTTGAAGGCCTCCGACTTGCTCTTCTCAGGCTAGCGGTAGTACTGCTCTTCTAAGCGGTACTACCACAGGAGCCAGCGGTAGTACCGGGCTCCGGCACGGTAGTACCATAGGCTCCCACGGTAGTACCGCTCCTCGGATCGGTAGTACCGCAAGCTCTGGTCTGACACCGCTGCTCAAGCAGTGGTATGCGCGGATGTAATTTTTTACATCCGCGCTCCCCATGGTAGTACCGTGCTGCGGTGTGACGCCCTCGATTCAATAGTACACTAATCATGCACGCAAATGTGTACGATCAAGATCAAGGAGTCACGGAAGATATCACAACACAACTCTACAAATAAAATAAGTCATACAAGCATCATAATACAAGCCGGGGCCTCGAGGGCTCGAATACAAGTGCTCGATCATAGGCGAAGTCAGCGAAGCAACAATATCTGAGTACGACATAAGTTAAACAAGTTGCCATAAGATGGCTAGCACAAAGCGGGATCTGATCGAAGAGGAACAGGCCTCCGCACAGGATCCTCCTAAGCTACTCCTGGTCGTCGTCGCCGGGCTGCACGTAGCGAAGAGGCACCTCCGAGTAGTAGTCGTCATCGACGGTGGCGTCGCTCTGGGCTCCATCGTCTGGTTGCAGCAATCGAGTAGAGGTAGGGAAAAGGGGAACAAGGCAACCGTGAGTACTCATCCAAAGTACTGCAAGCAAGGAGCTACACTACATATGCATGGATATATGTGTAAAGGGCCATATCGATGGACTGAACTGCAGAATGCCGAATAAGAGGGGATAACTAGTCTTAACGAAGACTACGCTTGGTCACTGTCTTGCTTGTAGAGGAGGGCAAACTGAAGTCCTCAAGTAACATCACATAGCAATAATCCTACCCGCGATCCCTCCTCATATCCACGAGAGAGCGACCACCGGTTGTATCGGCACTTGAAAGGGTGTGTTTTATCAAGTATCCGGTTCTAGTTGTCATAAGCTCAAGGTACAACTCCAAGTCGTCCTGTTACCGAAGATCACGGCTATTCAATAGATTCACTTCCTGCAGGGTGCACCATCTTACCAAAGACGCTTGATCCCATTTGGCGGACACACTTTCACGGGTCATGCCCGCCGCGGAAGATCAACACGCCGCAGCCCCACCTAGGCACAAGAGAGGCCAACACGCCGGTCTAAACCTAAGCGCGCAGGGTCCGAGCCCATCGCCGAGCACACCTGCGTTCGTCTGTGACCGGAAGCAGACCTAGCCTAGCGAGCGTTCCAGTCCAATCCGGGGCGCTGCTCCGTCCGACGTCTGAAGTGCCGGCTGATACCACGACGCCGGGATACCCATAACTACTCCAGCGTAGATGGTTAGTGCGTATAAGCTCGTAGCCAACTCAGATCAAATACCAAGACCTCGTTAAGCGTGTTAAGTATCCATGACGCCGATCAGGGCCAGGCCCACCTCTCTCCTAGGCGGTCTCAACCTGCCTGTCGCTCCGCCACAAAGATCCATCCAGAGGGTCGTCGGGACAAAGGTCCTTTCAGCCCCCAATCCGTGAATCACTCGCGGGTGCTCCACCAGCCGACCCGACTTTAGTCTCCACATGTATCATGTATAAGTATATAGTATATACCCATGATCACCTCCCGAGTGATCATGACCCGATAGTATGGCACGGCAGACGGACAAGAATGTAGGGCCACAGATGAAAGTACTAGCATCCTATACTAAGCATATAGGATTGCAGGTAAGGTAACAACAGTAGTAACAAGGACAGGCTATGCATCAGTATAGGAGTATGAAAGCGATAACATGCTATACTACTCTAATGCAAGCAGATAGAGAAGAGTAGGCGATATCGGTGATCAAGGGGGGCTTGCTTGGTTGCTCACGGCAAGAGAGAGAATGGGGTCGTCGGCGTAATCGAGTCGATCACAGGGCAACATCGATCTCGGGGTCTACCGGAGAGAAGAGGGGAAGAAACAGTAAATATAAGCAAACAGAGGTAACACTAAGCATGACATGACGAAAAGCAAAACTAGGGTGTTCTAACGTAGTAACGCTTGCGATATAGGTGAAGGGGATTCAGCAGGAAGGTATTCCCGATTAGGACTGTGTCGGACAGATGACGGAGGAATGTTCAATGTTCGAGATAGTTAGAGGCATCGACATGTAAGCGAACAGCGTATTCGGATTCGTCTCGTCATTCTGAGCAACTTTCATGTAGAAAACATTTTCATCCGAGCTACGTTTTAATTTCTATGATTTTCCAATGATTAAAAGGGGTTTTCTAGAATATATTTAATTCAAATAATATAGAATGAAAAAGGATAGACACACCCAGAAGTATACCCAGCAGTGGGCACCGTGGGGCTGACAGTGGGGCCTGTTTACTACCAGTCAAATTGACTATTGACTGGTCAAATGAGTCAACAGTGTACGTGGAACCCGCTTGTCGGTGTCACATGTTTTAACAGGGTCTTTTAACTGATTTTAATTAATTTACTTAGGGGAAGGGGCCCACCTGCCATTGAGCTAACTTATCTAATTAAAAAAACAAAAAGCTACCGGGGCTAATCCCCAATTAGGCAGGTCGGCCCCAAAACGTGCAGTGGCCTCTGGCCACGGCTAGAGCACTGCTGCGGCCGCTCACGAGGAGCGCCGCGCCATCCCAGCGCATGGGGTGGGGCGGCGGGCGAGGCCCGCGAAGCAAGCGGCTGGCGGAGTGGCGGCGCCGTGCTGCGCGAAGCGCCAGACAGGTGGCGCAAGGCAGGGGCGCACGCGGATGCGGCCATACACAGACGAGCGCACACGGACACGAAGCTTCGGCCATGGCGGCCGGGCTCGTGGGGATGACGATACGGCGACAGATCGAGGGGGGAAGCTAGGGAATCGTGGAAGGAGCTCACTGCGGTGCCAGAGATGAGCTCGAGGTGGCCGGGGACGGATCGGAGACGAGGCAATCAACGACGGCGGCCGGTGATGTACGAGGTGAAGATGAGCTCGATGGCGAGCCTACGGGGTGGCTCCGCTCGATTAGATGCTTGGGATGGACGAAGTCGATGGCGGCGGTCCTCCTGGGCGCCTTGGCTGGCCGCGGGGAGGTCGGTGGCCACGGCGATGAGGGCAACGCGGCGGCGAGGCATTGGGGGGGCTTTGGGTTCGAGCGGAGGAGCGAATGGAAGGGGAAGAAGGAGATAGGGTTCGATCCAGGGGGCTCGGGGTCGTTCTTATCCTTGTTGGGAGGCGACGGGAGGCGCGGGATGGCCGCCCGTGGCTAATCTGTCCATGGACGACGATGGTCATCCACCGCTCGGTGAGCAGAGAACAAAGAAGACAGAGGGGAGGACTTGGGCTAGGCGGTTCGGTGGGCTAAGCTAGCAACTGTTCATCTTGGGCTAAAGTGCATAGTAGTTCGGTTCTTTCTGCATTTACTAATTTCTGTTTTATATTTTCCCTATGGTTTTCTTTTTTTTTGCTATCAAAACAACTTTTCAAATGTGCCACTTAGCACATAATCACTAGGCAATATTTTAAAGCAACTCGAGAAAGTTACAATTTATTTTGAAAAGGTTGGATATCTATTTAAATTGAAGCAGTAAATTTAATTGTTGCTAACTTAGTTTTAAATAGATAGGGCATTTTATTAATTCAAAAGATGTTGGGTAATTCATGACAAATAGTTAAGGATTTATTTCAAACCAGCCTACATTTATTTGAAAATTTAATAAATTGACTTGCATTTGATTTTGAATTCGAGTTTGTTTGGATCAAGGTGAGGCTTAGAAAATTAATCGTGATGACATGGCACAATTAAGGTGTGGTTATTGTAGCTTAATTATCCGGGCTTCACAATTCTCCTCCACTACAAGAAATCTCGTCCCGAGATTTAAGCGGTGGAGTAAGGGGGGGAAAGGTGTTGGAAGCGAAAAACCTAACGAGTCTTCTCGGTCTTGGTTGCTCTTCTCGAAGTGGTCGACCCATAGCACTGATGTCTTCATTCCTATGCATCAATGCATCATGATGAGGTTGTCGTCCTTTCTTCAGGAACTACATCGTACTTACGATAATGATAAGGGGTAACTTCTGAAGAACGGACCTTCAAGGTCAACTATCTGGCAGATAACTCAGGGAATGTGGTAGAAAGTAACTCTCGAATAGATACTTAAGAAATTATCGAGAGTAAAGTAAAAAGGTACCATGAGAAGTTTCCAATGGCAAGCAATCGTTCGATGGCCTAATCAGAAGGTGAAAGGGGTTCAGAGCAACAAGAATAAGTATGCGTCTGATGCCAAAGTTGATGATCTCTTTGGAAGGTGGCTCATGAATTACATACGAGGCCATGCGCGAGGAACAACCTTGGGAACAGGGGGTGTACACGAAAGTCAAGTTTCGATCCTGTGGAACTGTGGGTTATGGGCCCACCATGTGGGTTAAAAGTAGGAAGGTGATGACGTCTTACACGATCATGATAGCAAGGCATGTAAGAGGGTAGCCTGTCCATTATATGTCAGCAACAACATCAGTACCAAGGGCGAGGGACGAAGAGAACCACTTTCCTGCTCGTTGAACGAGGCGGACCAGTAGGCAAAGTTCTCGTCCATCGGCGGTTACCGGAATGTCATCAACAAAAGTATCAGGGTCTTTCTGACAGAATTGTACTCCGAGGCATTTACAAAAGCAGGAGAATATTACTGCTTAGATCATATAGATCACAAGAAAGGTTAAACCAAACAATGGAATGGAAATTATGATTATCAGGTTTAAGCAGAACAATGGAAAGGAAAATGTGTTTAAACACATATTTCAAGGGTATATCCTTCCCAAGGACAAGCAAAGTATGATATCCATGACAGGATATACTGTAGAAAACTCTTTAGGTAGGTGAGAGAAATTTCATGACATTACCCATATAGCGGTGTTTGTATGATTGAGCAAGAAACATTTAGCATTGGGCTTCAAATGGACTTGTTGAAAATCGGAGTACCATAGACATGCTTCGAGATAGCATTGACATGGTCATCAGGTGAAGATCAGACTTTAGAAACACAAAGGATTCATCAGGAACAACTTGTAGAATAAGTCTTACAGTTCCTTCATGGAAGAATGTATAGCCTTGCTGGAAGGAAAACTATAACACTAGGTCCTCCGGCCAGGGGTGTTGGGCATGACATCACCTTACCGGTTCACATAAAGACCATTGTTATAACTCTTGGAAATATGTTCCAACCATCATATCTGACCGACGTTCAGATCCGATTGGTGTCAGGATACCTCCGACTTAGTATGCCTGAGAAGAAAATGTGCAACACGATTGACGAGATGACAATGTAAGATTCTCGGGAAATGAACTATGAAGTGATTTCCGTTAACAAGAGTTCATCATTAACCCAAGGAGAGGACAAGGAGGTGTCTGGTGAACTCAACGGCAATTCATCGAGATTCCCAAAAAGATGGATTTCCACAATTAAGTGAACAAGGAGATAACATTTGTCAGATCAAATGATATAAGGAAGTATGCTCGAGGAAAACATACACAATTAAACGTTGGTTGAAAGGTGCGCCCAAAATATGGGTTGGGTTGCACGACCAATGTCAGAATGGTGATTCACTAAGCCATAGTCGTAGAATGAAACTATAGACCAATAACTTCAAAAGCAAGAGGGTTGCTCGTAGTTTAGAATTTACACATCACAGACCATTCGTCGGTATTCCGGTTAGACACATCACGGGGACCAAGAAAAGAATGGTGATGTTAATAAGTATCACTGGTATCAAGAATTCTTAAGGGTGGTGAATTTCTCACAACATTGAGGATATAAGAGATGTTAATGTTCCAAGGTAAAGAAGAACAATTACTGGATAGCAAGGAACTCAAGGTATAACACCAAACACGAACAAGCTTGTGTTGGTGGGAAGGCAATAAGGGTCGATGATAACGCAGATCATCGAGGGCAAGGATGGTATTTCTCATCATGAACTCATTTGATATCCTGGAAGAGCTCATAAGATTGATGATGATCACGACACACTTTGTCGAGAGATTTCAAGATGTAATCGATCGACGATGACATCAAGTCAAATGAATGGTGAAGCGAAAGGTTATTGGAACCAAGGGTATGACACAAACTCAAAACCAAGCTTATTGTCCAAGGAGAAATGATATGATGAGGAAGATCAACGTAAGCTTAGCTCATCGTCAAATAATTGTGCTACGTGAAGAAGGACCGGGTAGGACGGCTAAAATTTAACATGGTAATGATATAGCCGATCAGGCTAGGAATGACTTGAAGGATTATTAAACTCATAATCAACGGAGATTACTTTATTGAATCGGAGTGCGGAATTGATTCACTTATCAATGTCCTTGAGTGTCTAACAACCCAGAACCCGGGGAAAATTGGAATCAGTGAGGAATAACACTGGAAGAACTCATCATAAGTTATGCAGTTCCATGATATTCTTGAGATACCAGAGCTAAATACTCAACGTAGAGCAAAGTAAAGGTTGGACACGTGCAATGATCTGCAGAAGACAAGTACTTCAACTTGTCCAAGAAATGGTATTTTAAAAGGAGAACATGGCCGGAACCATGATTGCAAAAGGCCGAATCCCAGATATAAGAACTTATACCAAAGAGGGTTTAAGAGGAGCATCCATGATAAGATTAGCATCGTGCCCATGGGCATGAACACAAAGTTCAAGGTCGACTCCCACTTCTTCAATATATAACCTTTCATTCACTTCTCGCGTTCAATGAAGTTGGAGTGTTGAAATTTTATCTGGCAAAATACCAGAAGAGTACGACTCGTGAAAAATTTCGAGTTCACACATATTAAGGAAGGCATAGGTTCAACCCATCGGGGCATCTTAGAATCATATACCAGAATCTTTTAGAAGTAATTAACTCAAGCTCGAAGGCAGAGCATGGTTGAGAAAGCAGAGGATACAATTTACCAAAGGCATTATGTATCAGAGGAAAGGCTCACAAGGTTATTGAATATGAAGGGCGTTGTCAGATAAAATCCAACAAAGGATCTGGTGGTCCACAAGGGATCTGGCGTGAGCATCGGTACTCAACTAGAGGAAGAAGAATGCAAGGAGATCAGATTATAGAAACAACTGACTAACTCAATTGTCAAATGCCAAGGAATTATGATTTCCAAATCAAGGGATCAGGAGCAATGCTCTGATTAGGGATGGATAAGTTGAATAGCCTTAGGGTACAATCAACGACAATTGGATTGGTCGAGAACCAATTCCAATTAAAAGAATGGCAGCTCACCGGAAAGGTAATTTATAAGGATCAATGATGATTGCGTGTATTCGCAAACATATTGAGTTAACAGACCCAAAATGATCAGGACAAGGAATGTCAATAAGACTTCGAGACTTATGGGATTAACCATAATGCGAGCAAGCAAGAATTTCAAGAGCCAAAGGCTCCATAGGATTTTTGGAAGATCGAATAGTATTTTGAAGACTTTTGTGACATGAACAACTGGGGATGAGCGGATACTCGACAAGTGCGAGGATTTATTTGAAGGGGTATTCATGTGGCAAAGAACTACTAGGCAGTAGGCACAAAGTATTCTCGGAACAATAGAGAAAACTTTGGGGTATCTTGTAATAACAAGATCAATGGGGGATGATCGTATGAATGGCAAGTGTAAGTAGTTATCCATAAGGATTTATCGGTGGTCGGGAATAGCAAAAGTGATGGGCACAAAGTCTCAAGAGAACATCGGAGAGTATCTTCGGATTCTTCTGGTGCAGCAGACGACATCTGTAATAAGGGGCTCTCCGGGAGAAAGTATTATCGAGAACCTAGAGTCAGAGTTAGTAAAATCGTTTAACCCGAATAAAAGAGATGTCAGAGTCCCAGAGTATAGGTCAAGAAATAAAAGATCCTACTACCACCCAATGGCGACGTGTGCCCGTAAGACACACAACCATGTTAGTAAAAGTTTTTGCAACGTCTAGACTCGACTTCGGCCAAGGAGTGTGGAAGGGGGATTCCTACAGGCAGTCGGCTCTGATACCAACTTGTGACGCCCTCGATTCAATAGTACACTAATCATGCACGCAAATGTGTACGATCAAGATCAAGGACTCACGGGAAGATATCACAACACAACTCTACAAATAAAATAAGTCATACAAGCATCATAATACAAGCCAGGGGCCTCGAGGGCTCGAATACAAGTGCTCGATCATAGACGAAGTCAGCGAAGCAACAATATCTGAGTACGGACATAAGTTAAACAAGTTGCCATAAGATGGCTAGCACAAACTGGGATCTGGATCGAAGAGGAACAGGCCTCCCGCAGGATCCTCCTAAGCTACTCCAGTGCGTCGCCGTGGGCTGCACGTAGTAGTAGGCACCTCCAAAGTAGTAGTCGTCATCGACGGTGGCGTCTGGCTCCTGGGCTCCATCGTCTGGTTGCAGCAATCGAGTAGAGGTAGGGGAAAAAGGGGGAACAAGGCAACCGTGAGTACTCATCCAAAGTACTCGCAAGCAAGGAGCTACACTACATATGCATGGATATATGTGTAAAGGGCCATATCAGTGGACTGAACTGCAGAATGCCAGAATAAGAGGGGGATAGCTAGTCTTATAGAAGACTACGCTTCTGGTCACCTGTCTTGCAACAGGTAGAGGAGGGCAAACTGAAGTCCTCCAAGTAACATCACATAGCAATAATCCTACCCGGCGATCCCCTCCTCATATCCCTGAGAGAGAGCGAACACCGGTTGTATCTGGCACTTGAAAGGGTGTGTTTTATCAAGTATCCGGTTCTAGTTGTCATAAGCTCAAGGTACAACTCCAAGTCGTCCTGTTATCAAGATCACGGCTATTGAATAGATTAACTTCCTGCAGGGTGCACCATCTTACCCAAAGACGCTTGATCCCATTTGGCGGACACACTTTCTGGGTCATGCCCGCCGCGGAAGATCAACACGCCGCAGCCCCACCTAGGCACAACAAAGAGGCCAACACACCGGTCTAAACCTAAGCGCAGCAGGGTGCGGGCCCATCGCCTTGAGCACACACCTGCACGCGTGCACGCAGGCGGAAGCAGACCTAGCCTAGCAGCGTTCAGTCCAATCCGGCAAGCGCCGCTCGTCGCCGACGTCTGAAGTGCCGGCTGATACCACGACGCCGGATACCCATAACTACTCCAGCGTAGATGGTTAGTGCGTATAAGCTCGTAGCCAACTCAGATCAAATACCAAGACCTCGTTAAGCGTGTTAAGTATCCATGACGCCGATCAGGCCAGGCCCACCTCTCTCCTAGGCGGTCTCAACCTGCCCTGTCGCTCCGCCAAAAAGATCCATCCAGAGGGCCGTCGGGACAAAGGTCCTTTCAGCCCCCAATCCGTGAATCACTCGAGGGTGCTCCACCAGCCGACCCGACTTTAGTCTCCACATGTATCATGTATAAGTATATAGTATATACCCGTGATCACCTCCCGAGTGATCACGACCCGATAGTATAGCACGGCAGACGGACAAGAATGTAGGGCCACAGATGAAAGTACTAGCATCCTATACTAAGCATATAGGATTGCAGGTAAGGTAACAACAGTAGTAACAAGGACAGGCTATGCAGTAGTATAGGAGTATCTGAAAGCAGTAACATGCTACACTACTCTAATGCAAGCAGTATAGAGAAGAGTAGGCGATATCTGGTGATCAAGGGGGGCTTGCCTGGTTGCTCTGGCAAGAGAGAGGGGGTCGTCGTCGACGTAGTCGATCACAGGGGCAGCATCAATCTCGGGGTCTACCGGAGAGAAGAGGGGGAAGAAACAGTAAATATAAGCAAACAGAGGTACCACTAAGCATGACATGACGAAAAGCAGAACTAGGGTGTTCTAACGTAGTACTGCACGATATACGTGAAGGGGGGATTCAACCGGGAAGGTATTCCCGATTCCGGACCTGTGTCGGACAGATGACCGGAGGAGGAATGTTCAATGTTCAGATAGTTAGAGGCATCTGACATGTAAACGGACAGCGTATTCGGATTCGTCTCGTCATTCTGAGCAACTTTCATGTAGAAAACATTTTCATCCGAGCTACGTTTTAATTTCTATGATTTTCCAATGATTAAAAGGGGTTTTCTAGAATATATTTAATTCAAATAATATAGAATGAAAAAGGATAGACACACCCAGAAGTATACCCAGCAGTGGGCACCGTGGGGCTGACAGTGGGGCCTGTTTACTACCTAGTCAAATTGACTATTGGTGGTCAAATGAGTCAACGAGGTACGTGGAACCCGCTTGTCGGTGTCACATGTTTTAACAGGTCTTTAAGCGACTTTAATTAATTTACTTAGGGAAGGGGCCACCGCCATTGAGCTAACTTATCTACTTAAAAATAAAAAGCTACCGGGCTAATCCCCAATTAGGCAGGTCGGCCCCTAAACGTCAAGGTTTTGGCCTCGGTTAGGAGCACGCACGACCGCTCACGAGAGGCGCGCGCGCCATCCTAGCGCATGGGGTGGGGCGGCGAGGCGAGGCCCCGAAAGAAGCGGCCTGGCCGAGTGGCCAGCGCCGGTGGTGGCCAAGCGCCAGACGGGTGGCGCAAGGCAGGGGCGCACGTGGATGCGGCCATACACAGACGAGCGCACACGGACACGAAGCTTCGGCCATGGCGGCCGGGCTCGTGGGGATGACGATACGGCGACAGATCGAGGGGGGAAGCTAGGGAATCGGGGAAGGAGCTCACTGCGGTGCCAGAGATGAGCTCGAGGTGGCCGGGGACGGATCGGAGACGAGGCAATCAACGACGGCGGCCGGCGATGTACGAGGTGAAGATGAGCTCGATGGCGAGCCTACGGGGTGGCTCCGCTCGATTAGATGCTTGGGATGGGCGAAGTCGATGGCGGCGGTCCTCTGGGCGCCTTGGCTGGCAGCTGGGAGGTCGGTGGCCACGGCGATGAGGGAACGCGGCGGCGAGGCATTGGGGGCTTTGGGTTCGAGCGGAGGAGCGAATGGAAGGGGAAGAAGGAGATAGGGTTCGATCCAGGGGGCTTGGGGTCGTTCTTATCCGCCGCTGGGAGACGATGGGGAGGCGCGGGATGGCCGCCCCGTGGCTAATCTGTCCATGGACGACGCATGGTCATCCACCGCGCTCGGTGAACAGAGAACGAAGAAGACAGAGGGGAGGACTTGGGCTAGGCCGGTTCAGTGGGCTAAGCTAGCAACTGTTCATACTGGGCTAAAGTGCATAGTAGTTCGGTTCTTTCTGCATTTACTAATTTCTGTTTTATATTTTCCCTATGGTTTTCTTTTTTTTTTTTGCTATCAAAACAACTTTTTCAAATGTGCCACTTAGCACATAATCACTAGGCAATATTTTAAAGCAACTCAGAAAGTTACAATTTATTTTGAAAAGGTTGGATATCTATTTAAATTGAAACGGTAAATTTAATTGTTGCTAACTCAGTTTTAAACAGATAGGGGCATTTTATTAATTCAAAAGATGTTGGGTAATTCATGATAAATAGTTAAGGATTTATTTCAAACCAGCCTACATTTATTTGAAAATTTAATAAATTGACTTGCATTTGATTTTGAATTCGAGTTTGTTTGGATCAAGGTGAGGCTTAGAAAATTAATCGTGATGACATGGCACAATTAAGGTGTGGTTATTGTAGCTTAATTATCCGGGCGTCACATGCGGCGCGGTAGTACCGTGACGCCAGGCCAGGTTCAGTAGCAAGTGCGGAGGTAAGGGTGGATGTAATTTTTACATTCGCACCTTTCACGGTAGTACCGCACCCATGGTCGTGGTAGTTCCGTGTCGGATTTTTGCACGACAAATTTTTGAAGCGGAGGTAGTCACAGATGTAATTTTTTACATCTGTGCCTACCGGGCCTGGCCTGTGGCTGTCTTGCGGAAGTACCGTATTGGGTCACGGTAGTACCACTCCTACGGATCTACCGCGCCCTACTAGTGCTCCTTTTGTCAGGTCTGGTCTTTGTCATGCCCACGGTAGTACCGCGGCTCACCGCGGTAGTACCGCAGGCCCGTGCGGTAGTACCGCGCCTAAGGTGCGGTAGTTCCGTGGGTCGCGGGCTGAGTGGTGGGTAACGGTTGGAATTGTCCCCCCACTATAAAAGGGGGTCTTCTTCTCCAAGAAGACTCATCTCTTCCAACCCTAAACTCCATTGTTGCTCCAAGCTCCATTTTCGCCCGATCTCTCTCCCTAGCCAATCAAACTTGTTGATTTGCTCGGGATTGGTTGAGAAGGCCCCGATCTACACTTCCACCAAGAGAAATTTCATTCCCCTCACTAATCCCTAGCGGATCTTGTTACTCTTGGGTGTTTGAGCACCCTAGACGGTTCAGGTCACCGTGAAGCCATAGTCCATTGTGGTGAAGCTTCATGGTGGTGTTGGGAGCCTCCAATTAAGTTGTGGAGATTGCCCCAACCTTGTTTGTAAAGGTTTTGTCGCCGCCTTCAAGGGCACCAATAGTGGAATCACAGCATCTTGCATTGTGTGAGGGCGTGAGGAGAATACGGTGGCCCTAGTGGCTTCTTGGGGAGCATTGTGCCTCCACACCGCTCTAACGGAGACGTACTTCCTCTCAAAAGGAAGGAACTTCGGTAACACATCCTCGTCTCCACCGACTCCACTCTTGGTTATCTCATCCCTTTACTTGTGCAAGCTTACTTGTGTTTTATTCATTGCTTGCTTGTGTGGTTGTGATTGTTGCATCATATAGGTTATCCACCTAGTTTCATATCTAGACAACTTACTTTGATGCAAAGTTTTATTTGGTAAAGAAAAGATAAAAATAGTTAGTAGCCTATTCACCCCCCCCCCCCCTCTAGTGAACTATATCGATCCTTTCAGTTGGTATCAGAGCCTCGTCTCTTTTTAAGGACTTTACTGTCTGAAGAGAATGGTTGACGTCGTAGACGATGTGGGAAAGCACTCCGGTGCGAATCCGATATCGTCTACGGGAGATGGGGATAACTCGACCTCACATGAGGAATTCAATGTGGCGTTGGATACATAGAAAACCACCATGACGACCGAGGTCAAGGACATGTTTAAGGAATTCTTAGAAGGACTTAAACTTTCCACCGCGCCCGTGAAAGTGGGTGATCCCGCCAACACGGAAACGGATGCTAACCCCGACAAGGGGGAAGCTACTAGTGAGAAAGCTCCTATATCTAGTGGTAAAAATGGCACCGGCATCTTTGCCCATGTGCAACCTCCACCCGTTTATGGTGGACCGATTCCTTCTACTCATTTGTATCATGTCGGTCCTCCCCCTAAGATTGATAAAAAGGAGCATTTTGATTCTTGGGTCTATCGTTTTAAGTGTCATTTAAATCATGTGTACACTAACCTTTGGAGAATCATTGAAGAAGGTTTTTATCCGCAAGACCGGAGCAACTTCACTCCTAGACAAGCCGTGGATGATCAATTCAATGAAAATGCTCTCTTCATCATCCAAGAAGCAATCCTTCCCGAAGACCTCCCGCATCTTCGGCCCTACTCATTGGCCAAAGAAGCTTGGCACAAAGTGGTCTCCCTCTATCGAGGAAGTGCAAGCATTCAACTCTCCAATTATGATGTGGTACAAGATGAAGCCGATGAGTTTGCAATGAAAGAAGATGAAGAACCTCGTGAGCTCTATCGGAGAGTTACCAAGCTCGCGGTCTCTCTCCGGGATCATGGAAGTAAGGACACGGATGACAATTGGATCAAGCGCAAATTTCTCAAGGCAATGATGCCCTACCACAAAGCCATGTCCTCCGTCATCCGTCAAAGGCCGGACTTTCACACCTTGTCCTCAAGTGATGTGTTGGATGAGTTTGTGGCTATGAGCATATTGGACAAGACCGCCGACAATGCGGTGCTTCGCTCCCAAAGAGCAAAGAAGCCCAACCTTGCTTTGAAGGCCAAGGTGTGTGTCGAAGAAGAAGAAGAGGAGAGCAACCTCGAAGATACGAAGTATGGCTATCATGAACACATGGCCCTTGCTTCAATGCAATTTTGGAGCAAGAAGAACTCAAGGCCCAACTTCAACAAGAGCAGCTCAAGTGGCGCAAAGGGAAAGCAACGAGTGAGGACTTGCTTCAATTGTGGAAATGTGAGTCATTTCGTTGCGGAGTGCCTGTATGAGAAGAGGGAAGACAATGGTGGCAAGCTCATCCGTAAGGACAAGGCCAAGTCTTTCCCCAACAAGAGCAACTTCACCAAGAAGACTCCTCACAAGGCTTTGGTGGTACAAGAAGAGTACAATGAGGATGACGATGATGATGAAGATGGTGAGTCAATTGCCATGGCCTCCGTTGCCATTGCGACGACTCCCCGGGTGTCTCTCTTCGACTCACCCAATGAGAGCATCACCACCAAGTGCCTCATGGCTAAAGCCACCAACAAGGTAACCCCCAACATCAGAACTACCATCATCAATCATTCTTCTTCGACGGATTGCATTGATGAACATGAGGGAACTAATGTGGAGGAGAATGAGTTTGAGGCCTTTATGGGTAAACTCAAGGGCAAATCCAAGAAGCACTTCGTTGCTCTCTTGGAACAACTTGGTGAAGCCAATGACATGATCGAGGCTCATGAAGAAACCATCTCTAAGATGGAGGGGCATAGTCGTGACTATGCCGATGAGATTTCAGATCTTTCCAATGCTCTTGAGGAAGAGCGTGGTCTTTGTTTGGCTCTTGAGGAGTCATACAACGATGATCATGCTAAATTAAAGAAAGATCTTGATCATGCTCTTGTTGTGTCTCGTGTGCTAAGCTCCGAGAAGGTGAATCTTGGGGTTGATCTTTCTAGACTCAACGAGGATTTTGACATCCTCGACAAGGCTCACAAAGTCTTGAAGGGTGTCCATGCTAGCCTCAAAGAGTCTCATGATCAACTCCAAGTGAAGCTAACCTAGGAGAAAGCTACTTTTCCTCATATGGTGTTGATTGATAATGCAAATTCTACTAACCCTTGTTGTGAGCATGTGCATCTTGTTGAGGAGAATGCTAAGTTGAAGGAGCAACTTGAGAAAGGCCTTGTCACATGCATACAAGGTGAGAAGAACCTCAACGACCTTTTGAGTAATCAAAAGGAAGTTACAGCTAAGGAGGGATTGGGTTCGCACTTTTAAGCCCAAGAACAAGAAGAAGAATGACAAGACCAAACGACCCCTCCTCTCAAGCAAACTTTTGTGAGGGGGGAAAGGGTGCTTCAAGGAGAAGAAGAACAACACAAAGGGTGGCGATGCCAAGAAGGGCAATGCCACCCTCCCAACAAAGCCCGCGATTTTAATCCCTCTTACGTGTTATGCCGTGCTAGTGATGGGCACGTTTATGCCAAATTTGTTGGTTCTCCTCATGAGTACATTGAATGGTCTATTTGGGTTCCTAAGACCCTTGTTACTAACATCAAAGGACCCATTACAAAATGGGTACCTAAAACCAAGCATTGATCTTTTGTAGGTGTTTGCTTCCGGTGGAGGATCATGGTTGCTCGATAGTGGAGCTACAAATCATATGACCGGAAGCAAGGACTTGGTGGTGGACGTGCACAAGATTCCTTCTATGCCCACCAATGTCGAGTGGGGTGATGCCTCGTATTCTAAGGTATTGGGACTCGGAAGGGTTGTCATTCCTCATGATCTCACGATCGAGAAGGCCATGCTTGTTGAGTCCCTTTCATACAATTTACTTTCCGTTCGTCAACTTGCAATCATGGGCTTTGCCACTTTCTTTGATATTGATACCATGGCCCTCTTGTGGAGCAAGACTCTTAAAGTAGCCTTTGTTGGGCATGTCGAGAACGGTCTCTATGTGATTAACTTTTCGGAGGTACCCACTAAGACCGTGACATGCCTAATGGCTAAAGTTGATGTGGGATGGCTTTGGCATCGCCGTTTAGCCCATGTCAATATGAGATCTTTGCAAAGTCTTCTCAAGGGGGGCCATGTCCGTGGACTAACGAATGTTAGTTTTGCTAAAGATCATGCTTGCAGTGCTTGTATCGAAGGAAAGCTTCATGAAAAGGCTCACCCTCCCACGACTATCATTTACTCGAAGAGGCCTTTGGAGCTCCTTCACTTGGATCTCTTTGGGCCTCCATCCTTTGATATCTTGGGGGTAGGAAGTATTGCTTGGTGATTGTGGATGACTACTCAAGATATACTTGGGTGTTTTTCTTCAAGAGGAAGAGCGAGACCCAACTGTCGGTGTACTAGAGTAGGGGTACCCTAGTATCCCGAACTTGTGCACGGGCAGTTGCAGCACCCCGCGGCAAGGCTTGCCGGGTGACCGCCAAGGTCCTCCGTGTTTCCTTTGGAGCCATTCAAGAACAAAGTATTCAAGCCAAGGACACAAGGCCCCGGCAAGAGGAGCTTGCCGGGAAGGCCAACCAAGGCATCTCGAGGAACTTGCCGCGACGCGCCACGCGTCCCGGCGAGGCCCGGTGAGCGACAAGCTTCCGGACGCGACAAGACAACGATCATGGCAAGGCACTTGCCGCTGCAAACTACCACTCTGACGCGCCCAAAGACATCCACCAACGTGTCGCCTCAGGACCTTTCGGTAGCGTGGCAAGAGGTCTTGCGGCCAGCGGCGCTTGTGGCAAGCGACGCGACAAGATTGCCATCGTGGTAAGCGGTGGCGTCCCTGACGGTCCCTTCTTGCACTATTTGGGCGACGTAGACGGGCATTTAATGCCTTTGTCCCTGCCGTCGTGGTTAGGTATGATACACTGTGCAGGTAGTTGTACCAACCGCAATTCCTTTTCCATTTTTACCCTTGTCTACGTTGCCACCTGTCGGAGACCCCTTTAGCATATAAAAGGAGGCCCATGCGCAACATAGAGGGGGGTTCGGAGGCAGAAAAACAATCACGATCGGTCTCGTTAGCAGCTAGTGTGTACTGTAGCACTCAGCGCTCCCGAGAAAGAACTCAATACACTCAGACATGCAGCAGTAGGAGTGTTATCTCTCCGGAGAGCTCCGAAGCTGGGTAAACTGCTTGTGTGCTTCTCCTCGATCCGCTCTTCGTGCGATCTCCGCCCCCCGCCGAACCGAAAGGGGCTCGGTCCGCCGGTCCCATAGGTGTTCGTGGATCAGTTTCCCCGACACCAACAAACCATCATTGACTTTGCAAATGAAGCTCAACGTCAACACAATGAAAAGATCTTGACAATAAGAAGTGACAACGGCACCAAGTTGAAGAACTACACCTTGGATGAGTTTCTTAGTGATGAGGGGATCAAGCATCAATATTCTGCACCCTACACCCCTCAACAAAACGGTGTCGCGGAGAGGAAGAACCGGACGTTGATGGACGCGGGAAGGACCATGATGGCGGAGTTCAAGTCTCCATACAAATTTTGGGCCGAAGCCATCAACACCGCATGTCATGCGTCCAATCGGCTCTACCTCCGCAAGGGCTTGAACAAGACTCCATATGAGATACTCACCGGTAACAAGCCCAACCTCAAGTACTTTCGGGTGTTTGGGTGTAAGTGTTTCATTCTCAAGAAAGGTGTCGGTTGTCTAAGTTTGAAGCTAGAGCTTATGAGGGCATATTTGTTGGTTATGCTACAAACTCCCATGCTTACCGTGTCCTCAATAAATCCACGGGACTTATTGAGGAGACGTGTAATATGGAGTTTGATGAGAATAACGGCTCCCAAGTGGAGCAAAGTGGCACTTGTGATGTAGGTGATGAAATTCCTCCTCAAGCCATAAGAAGAATGGGCGTTGGTTTTATCCTACCCGTTGAGGAACCCCTTGTGGCCGAAGGAGAAGGACAATGCTCCACTCAAGTGGAGCCATCACCAACCCAAGTCCCACACGCTTCCAAAGAACAAAGTGAAGGCCCTCAACCTCATGAACAAGACCAAGGGCAAGATCATGCTCAATACGATGTTGACACACCAAGTGATGCCCAAGGTCAAGTTCTCTCCCCCAAGCAAGTTCAAGATCAAGAACATGCTCAAGACGGCGCTCAAGATGATCAAGTGACCCCTCCTCAACCCACCTCCGATGAGGAATTAGAGTGTCGTGCCGCCAAGATTGCTTCCAAGATCACCACCAAGGGTCATCTAATGAAGAATGTACTTGGAAGCATCCAAAAAGGGGGTAAGCACTCGTAGACAATTGGCAAACTATTGTGAACATCACGCGTTTGTTTCTTGTGTTGAACCCCAAAAGGTATATGAAGCTCTTGAAGATCCGGATTGGCTTAATGCCATGCATGAAGAACTCAACAACTTCGAGCACAACAAGGTGTGGAGGTTGGTACCAAGGCCAACGGGGAACCACAATGTCATTGGGACCAAGTGGATTTTCAAGAACAAACAAGATGCTCATGGAACCATCATTCGCAACAAGGCAAGATTGGTGGCACAAGGTTACTCCCAAGTCGAGGGCATCGACTACGGTGAAACCTTTGGTCTCGTTGCTCGTCTTGAATCCATTCGTTTGTTGATTGCTTATGCTTCTCATCACAACTTTAAATTGCAACAAATGGATGTGAAGAGTGCTTTTCGTAATGGTCCCATTAATGAGTTGGTTTACGTCAAACAACCCCCCGGGTTCGAGGATCCCTACTTTCCCGATCATGTGTATCAACTCGATAAGGCACTCTATGGCCTTAAACAAGCCCCATGTGTGTGGTATGACCACCTTACCGAGTTGCTACAAGATCGCGGGTTTGAAGTTGGGCTCATTGATCCCACTCTTTTTACTAAGAAGGTCAATGGGGAGTTGTTTGTGTGCCAACTACATGTTGATGACATTATCTTTGGTTCCCCTAACAAAGCTTTCAATGATGAATTTGCCGCACTAATGACCTCAAAGTTTAAGATGTCTTCCATGGGAGAGTTGAAGTTCTTTCTAGGTTTCGAAGTAAAGCAAAGAAGAGAAGGTACCTTCATCAACCAAGCCAAATACACTCAAGACATGCTCAAGAGATTCAAGCTAAGCGATGTCAAGCCGGCTTCCACTCCAATGCCCTCCAAGTGTCAACTTGACATTGATCCCAATGGTAAAGCGGTGGATCAAAAGGTATATCGGTCCATGATTGGATCCTTGCTTTATCTTTGTGCATCTAGACCGGATATCATGGTGAGTGTGGGAATTTGTGCATGGTTTCAAGCCGCACCTAAGGAAAGCCACTATGTGGCGGTCAAGCGCATCTTTCGATATTTGGCTCATACCCCAATCTTTGGCCTATGGTACCCGAGAGGAGCGAACATCAAGCTTGAAGGATATTCGGATTCCGATTGGGCGGGAGACAAAGTGGATAGGAAGTCCACTTCCGGAGGGTGCCAATTCCTTGGTAGCTCTTTGGTAAGTTGGTCTTCCAAAAAGCAAAGTTGTGTGTCTCTCTCGTCCACCGAAGCGGAGTATGTAGCGGCCAGTAGTTGTTGTGCACAACTCTTATGGATGAGGCAAACTTTAAAGGATTACAGTGTCATTTGTGACAAAGTGCCTCTTTGGTGTGACAATGAAAGTGCCATCAAGATTTCTCTCAACCCGGTGCAACACTTCAAGACGAAGCATATTGAGATTCGGTATCACTTCATCCGGGATCACATTAGGCGAGGGGAGATCAAGCTCAAATACGTCAACACTCATGATAACCTTGCAGATATCTTCACGAAGCCTTTGGATGAAGCAAGATTTCGCGAGTTAAGGCATGAGCTAAATATCATTGATTCGAGCAATGTTGCTTGAACCCTTGCACACCCCACCATACTCAACTTGTTATCTTGTTTAGGTGTAGGCATGGACATAGGGGGAGTGTTGTTCTCTCAATGAACTCTCCCTCCCCCCATTATGCATAAATCGATCAACTCTTTCACATTAGCCATTCTTGATGGTACATGTGCTTCAAAGACGAGTTTTGGTCATGGACCCAAGGATAATTCTTCGCGGTGCCATACCAAGTGACTCAAACATAGGTGGCTTCGGCCACCACCCTCCCTTGGAGAAGGTGTGTCTCGTAACTGGTCTTCGATGTCGTGTAGCTTTCTCTTCTCCTTGGCGTGTTTGAGTCGGTGTTTGTTTTCTCCTTTTTGTTGCATCGTGTTTTTCTCCTTTATCTCTTGAGTGCTAGCACTTTCTTGTTTACGGTACTACCGTGGTGCGCCACGGTACTACCGAAGGAGTTGGTGGGTCTCTGCCAAGTGTGTGACCCTCCAGGGGCACGGTACTACCGCTTCTTCCACGGTAGAAATTTTTTACTGCCGTTGTACGAGCGGTACTACCGCCCAGCGTGCGGTACTTCCGCCCGAGCGGTACTACATGATGACCATGGTACTTCGCGCCCATGGCGGGTGGGGGTTAAGAGCAGGACAGGGGGAGTTCTAGCTCCCCCATACCCATTCGTCTCTATTCCCCACCCCGTCTCTCTCTCTCCTGACCAAGAACGGCGTCGGAGGCCTTCGCCGGATCTCCGTCTCCGGCCGCTCTCCTCGGATTCCGACCGGTGGGATCGTTCCCCACCTCGCCCTCTTGCCATGGACCCAGGTTTTTCCCCAAGCGCCTCTTCTTTTGTCCTTCCTTGTGCTTTTAAGTTTTGGGGAGATGCATGTGGTGTTCTTGAGATTTTTGGCTAAGTCTGTGCAAGTGGGATTCGTTGTAGAGTGGTAGTGTAGTCCCTGCTCTTTGGATGGCCAAATTAGTTCCGTTTGATCAACGGTAGTACCGAAGTTGTCATGCGGAGGTTCTAGATCCATATCCGCGTCCTCTGTGACAGTTTTCAAACCATGCGGTACTACCGCTCCTCCTGGAGCGGTACTACCGCAACCTCACCTGGATCTGGCGCTCAGCGGTACTTCCACACGTTGGTGCGGTACTACCGCTTGGCGTTCGGAAGTAAAAAATTACTTCGGCCCCAAGCGCGGTACTACCGTGCTACCCCGGCACGGTACTACCGCAGCTGGAGCGGATGTACTTTATTACTTCTGAAACCCTGCCCGGTACTACCGTAGAATCATCCTGCGCCCCTTTGTTCCGTCCAAATTGCATGTTTTGTGTTTCTCTCGGTTTGGTTTTGATCCGTTTTGTTCCCGTGCGTGTCTTTCTGTCTTTGTGTCTAGGTGGTGGCTCCGGTTTTGCTCGTCGCTCGAATCCCAGCCGTGACACAGGGTCAAAGCGCCTGCGCAACCCAGATGATGTTCCAGAGGGGTCATCTGCTGCTCCCCAACGTAGGACCAAGCACACCGCCAACAAACAGAAGGAGCCCGTCATGGGCATGGATGCGATGCCCCTGACCAAGTTTGTCATTCAAAGGAAGCTCAATCCCTATGTGAATCCCCGGGCTAGCACGCGAGGCAATGAACTCTTCTGGAACAAGCAGCAGAATCTGATATATATGGATGTGATCAAGGCCAAGCAGAATCACTATGTTGAAGTTCACTACATTGACATGCATCATATGAGGCAGGACAAGCACCATGAGTACTTTGGAGAGGCCTTGGATCTAGTCGAGCAGTTCGCCATTGAGCACTTGCTCACCTTCCACAAGGATTTTGATCCAGAGATCATCGCACAGTTCTTTGCTTCAGTCCATTTCGGCATTGATGATGCGAGGACCATGACTTGGATGACTAATGGTCACCGACTGTCTGCTACTTGGAAGGAGTTCATGGAGTTGCTTAACGTTCCAAATGCAGGGCTCAACACACCAGTTGGAGTTCGCCCTCATGCCAACTCTGAGTCTGCCAACAAGAACAAGCTCATGCCATTCCTTGTTCTGAAGACTCTTCCCAACAAGAAGACTGCGTGGGTGCTTAATCCCTTCCTTGACATCATGCATCGGCTCTTTCGGAACACCCTCTTCCCACGCATTAGGGACATGGGCCAGGTACATGCTTACCTTGTTGACATGATGCTTATCTGCGAGGAGGCCCGTCAGGCTCAGACTCAACCACTTGATGTCTCACATATCATGTGGTGTGAGCTTCAGTTCGCCGTGTTCAATCGTAAGGTCCCCATCTATGGTTCTTACCTGTTCCACTTGATCTCCACAACATGGGAGAGGCTCTTTCCCAATGATGAGTTTGAAGCTCCAGGGTGGATTCGTCATGAGCCCATCGGGCTCCGCATCAAGCCACAATGGGCTAACACCACCACTTCTGCTGAGGCTGCCAGGAGGGCTGTGGATGAGGAGGAACTTGGGGGGGAAGCAGCTGCTGCTGACCGTTCTGCTTTCACGCCTCCCCTGCTGAGCCCTCTTGGGCACAGAAGCTGAAGAACAAGATGAAGAGGTTGTTCTGCATGCAGGTTCAGGGTCAGTACAAGGCCCATGTTGCTCAGAAGGAGAGTCGCCGTCGCGACATCAGGATCTTGAGGGCTTGCGGGGAGGATGTGGCCAGCGGCTCTGAGAAGCACATCACCCCAGAGACTGCCTGGATGGAGAAGCAGGGCTACAAGTCGACCGATTCAGAGGAGGAGTCCGTTCCTGCTGCGGAGTCTGAAGACGAGGAGTCCTTTTCTGCCTAAGCTACCACCTTTGTTGTAGGTGACCTCTCTGCCTTTTTGGTGTCTCGATGCCAAAGGGGGAGAGAGTGTAGGATTTGCGTGCGTGTCGTGTGTTTCGTCGTTTGCTTTGCTTTCCGTCTTTGAACTTGCTTGCTTTGGTTTGGTTGTGCTCGTGAGACTAAGTTTATCATATGGTGTAAGACATATGCACTCTATCGTATCTTATTTCCTATTTTGCTTGTGCTATATTCATCTCCTTTGTGCAAATCCTGTATTGTCATCAATCCACCAAAAAGGGGGAGATTGTAAGGGCATTTTTGTCCCTATGTAGTTTTGGTGATTGATGACAATGCCTTTGCGGACTAATCGTGTGTATTGAGCTTTTCAGATTCATCACGACTAAACACAAAACGATTTGATGCCCCTCGAAGATTATTGAAGACGACGCTTCTATACGGTTCGATTCGGTGGAGTTGAGTCGTAGGAGAGCCGTACTATTAAGAGGGGGTCCGCTTTGGAAAGGTTTGGGTGGAATCTCACGTACACATTCCCTTCTGCACCGCCTTTCCTCGAGCTCCTTGGAGTGTTCCTCCGTCTCACCTTGTCTCTGTGATTTGAAGGCCTCCGCCTTGCTCTTCTCAGGCTAGCGTTCGTACTTCTCTTCTGAGCGGTACTACCGCAGGAGCCAGCGGTAGTACCGGGCTCCGGCACGGTAGTATCGTAGGCTCCCACGGTAGTACCGCTCCTCGGAGCGGTAGTACCGCGAGCTCTGGTCTGGCACCGCTACTCAAGCGGTGGTATGCGCGGATGTAAATTTTTACATCCGCGCTCCCCGCGGTAGTACCGTGCTGCGGCGCGGTAGTACCGTGACGCCAGGCTAGGTTCAATAGCAAGTGCGGAGGTAAGGCCGGATGTAATTTTTTACATCCGCACCTTTCACGATAGTACCGCACCCATGGTCGCGGTAGTTCCGTGTCGGATTTTGCACGACAATTTCTCAAGCGGAGGTAGTCACGGATGTAATTTTTACATCTGTGCCTACTGGCCTGGCCTCTGGCTGTCTTGCGGAAGTAGTCAGATGGGGTCGCGGTAGTACGCTCCGCTGAACTACCGCGCCCTGCTAGTGCTCCTTTGTCGGTCTGGTCTGCTGCGTGCCACGGTAGTACTGCTGCTCGCCATGTAGTACCGCTACCGAATCTTGGTAGTTCCGTGGGTCGTGGGCTGAGTGGTGGGTAATGGTTGGAATTGTCCCCCCACTGTAAAAGGGGCTCTTCTTCTCCAAGAAGACTCACCTCTTCCAACCCTAAACTCCATTGTTGCTCCAAGCTCCATTTTCACCCGATCTCTCTCCCTAGCCAATCAAACTTGTTGATTTGCTCGGGATTGGTTGAGAAGGCCCCGATCTACACTTCCACCAAGAGAAATTTGATTTCCCCCACTAATCCCTAGCTGATCTTGTTACTCTTGGGTGTTTGAGCACCCTAGACAGTTGAGATCACCGTGAAGCCATAGTCCGTTGTGGTGAAGCTTCATGGTGGTGTTGGGAGCCTCCAATTAAGTTGTGGAGATTGCCCCAACCTTGTTTGTTAAGGTTCGGTTGCCACCTTCAAGGGCACCAATAGTGGAATCACGGCATCTTGCATTGTGTGAGGGCGTGAGGAGAATACGGTGGCCCTAGTGGCTTCTTGGGGAGCATTGTGCCTCCACACCGCTCTAACGGAGACGTACTTCCTCTCAAAAGGAAGGAACTTCGGTAACACATCCTCGTCTCCACCGGCTCCACTCTTGGTTATCTCATCCCTTTACTTGTGCAAGCTTACTTGTGTTTTATTCATTGCTTGCTTGTGTGGTTGTGATTGTTGCATCATATAGGTTGTCCACCTAGTTGCATATCTAAACAACATACTTTGATGCAAAGTTTAATTTGGTAAAGAAAAGCTAAAAATTGTTAGTTGCCTATTCACCCCCCCCCCTCTAGTCAACTATATCAATCCTTTCACCTTGTTCATGCTTTTCTCCGACAAGATAAACTACTCATACAAATGCATCTTGATGTTCCGTGCAACACATGGGCATCTTGCTAGTTGTTGCAAAAAGGCCATGTGTGTGTGAGAGAGAGGGAGAGAGAAGGAGGACAGAGTGCATGCGTGACAAAGACATAAAGAGTGTGTGTGCAAGAGGTATCAGCTTAAAATGAGGTGATAGTGTGTGTGTGCACGATCGAGAGGGCGTGTCTCAAGAAGGGAAGAAAAATCTACATAGATACAAGGAGCGCAAGAGAGACATGTATGCGATAGTGGAAGCACGAGTGTGCGGGTGTATAAACCTATCTAGAGGCTAGTCGATAAATGTTTGTGAGAGAAATACGAGTCGGGGTGCGAAAGCGAGAGTTTTGTGTGTGTGAGAGAGAGACGGTAGTCGGGAAGGGGAGTGGAAGCAGGAGTTGTGTGTGTGTGAGAGAGAGTGAGGGAGGGGGGGGGGAGTTTGTCTAATCGGTAAACAAATGAATAATGTCAGTTTTATAACTGGGATGGAGACGGAAAGGCGACCGCAACAAATGTTGTGTATGCAGGAGAGAGTAATTTTAGTGGTATGAGTCATATCTATAGACATATAGGGTGTGTGAGAGTGTTGGAAATATGCCCTAGAGGCAATAATAAATTAGTTATTATTATATTTCCTTGTTCAGGATAATCGTTTATTATCCATGCTATAATTGTATTGATAGGAAACTCAGATACATGTGTGGATACATAGACAACACCATGTCCCTAGTAAGCCTCTAGTTGACTAGCTCGTTGATCAACAGATGGTTATGGTTTCCTGACCATGGACATTGGATGTCGTTGATAACGGGATCACATCATTAGAAGAATGATGTGATGGACAAGACCCAATCCTAAGCCTAGCACAAAGATCGTAGTTCATATGCTAAAGCTTTTCTAATGTCAAGTATCTTTTCCTTAGACCATGAGATTGTGCAACTCCGGATACCGTAGGAATGCTTTGGTGTACCAAACGCCACAACGAATCGGGTGGCTATAAAGGTGCACTCTGGTATCTCCGAAAGTGTCTGTTGGGTTGGCACGAATCGAGACTGGGATTTGTCACTCCGTGTGACGGAGAGGTATCTCTGGGCCCACTCGGTAGGACATCATCATAATGTGCACAATGTGATCAAAGAGTTGATCACGGGATGATGTGTTACGGAACGAGTAAAGAGACTTGCCGGTAACAAGATTGAACAAGGTATCGGATACCGACGATCGAATCTCGGGCAAGTACAATACCGCCAGACAAAGGGAATTGAATACGGGATTGATTGAGTCCTTGACATCGTGGTTCATCCGAGGAGATCATCGTGGAACATGTGGGAGCCAACATGGGTATCTAGATCTCGCTGTTGGTTATTGACCGGAGAACGTCTCGGTCATGTTTGCATGGTTCCCGAACCCGTAGGGTCTACACACTTAAGGTTCGATGACGCTAGGGTTATAAAGGAAGTTTGTATGTGGTTACCGAATGTTGTTCGGAGTCCCGGATGAGATCCCGGACGTCACGAGGAGTTCCGGAATGGTCCGGAGGTAAAGATTTATATATGGAAGTCCTGTTTTGGTCACCGAAAAGTTTGGTTTTTTCGTAACTTCACGGAACCACCGGGAGGGTCCCGGGGGTCCACCAAGTGGGGCTACCAACCCCGGAGGGCTGCATGGGCCAAGTGTGGGAGGGAACCAGCCCCAGGTGGGCTGGTGCGCCCCCCACAAGGGGCCCAAGGCGCCTAAGGAGAGGAGAGGGGGCAAACCCTAAGGGCAGATGGGCCTTAGGGCCCATACCTGGTGCGCCTCCCTCTCCCTCTCCCCCTCCACCTAGCCGCCACCCAGATGGGATTGGGGCTGGCCGCCGCCCCTAGGGTGGAACACTAGAGGGGACGCAGCCCCCTCCCTCTCCCCTATAAATACTTGAGGCTTGGGGGCTGCCCCAAGACATGAGTTTCTCCCTCTCCATGGCGCAGCCCTGCCTCTCCTCCTCCTCCTCTCCCGTGGTGCTTGGCGAAGCCCTGCTGGATTGCCACGCTCCTCCATCACCACCACGCCGTTGTGCTGCTGCTGGACGGAGTCTTCCTCAACCTCTCCCTCTCTCCTTGCTGGATCAAGGCGTGGGAGACGTCACAGGGCTGTACGTGTGTTGAACGCGGAGGTGCCGTCCATTCGGCACTAGGATCTCCGGTGATTTGGATCACGATGAGTACGAATCCTTCAACCCCGTTCTCTTGAACGCTTCTGCTTAGTGATCTACAAGGGTATGTAGATGCACTCTCCTTCCCCTCGTTGCTGGTTTCTCCATAGATAGATCTTGGTGACACATAGGAAAATTTTGAATTTCTGCTACGTTCCCCAACAGTGGCATCATGAGCTAGGTCTATTGCATAGATTCTTTGCACGAGTAGAACACAAAGTAGTTGTGGGCGTTGATTTTGTTCAATATGCTTACCATTACTAGTCCAATCTTGTTTCGACGGTATTGTGGGATGAAGCGGCCCGGACCGACCTTACACGTACACTTACGTGAGACAGGTTCCACCGATCGACATGCACTTGGTGCATAAGGTGGCTAGCGGTGCCGCCTCCCACTTTAGTCGGAACGGATTCGATGAAAAGGGTCCTTATGAAGGGTAAATAGCAATTGGCATATCACGTTGTGGTTTTATGAGGTAAGAAACGTTCTTGCTAGAAACCCATAGCAGCCACGTAAAACATGCAAACAAGAATTAGAGGACGCCTAACTTGTTTTTGCAGGGTATGCTATGTGATGTGATATGGCCAAGAAGAATGTGATGAATGATATGTGATGTATGAGATTGATCATGTTCTTGTAATAGGAATCATGACTTGCATGTCGATGAGTATGACAACCGGCAGGAGCCATAGGAGTTGTCTTTATTTATTGTATGACATGCGTGTCATTAAACAACGCCATGTAATTACTTTACTTTATTGCTAACCAGTAGCCATAGTAGTAGAAGTAATAGTTGGCGAGACAACTTCATGAAGACACGATGATGGAGATCATGATGATGGAGATCATGGTGTCATGCCGGTGACGATGATGATCATGAAGCCCCGAAGATGGAGATCAATGGAGCTATATGATATTGGCCATATCATGTCACTACTATATAATTGCATGTGATGTTTATTATGTTTATGCATCTTGTTTACTTAGAACGACGGTAGTAAATAAGATGATCCCTTACAACAATTTCAAGAAGTGTTCTCCCCTAACTGTGCAATGTTGCTAAAGTTCGTCGCTTCTAAGCACCACGTGATGATCGGATGTGATGGATTCTTACGTTCACATACAACGGGTGTAAGACAGATTTACACACGTGAAACACTTAGGGTTAACTTCACGAGCCTAGCATGTACAGACATGGCCTCGGAACACAGAGACCGAAAGGTCGAGCATGAGTCGTATAGTAGATACGATCAACATGAAGATGTTCACCGATGATGACTAGTCCGTCTCACGTGATGATCGGACACGGCCTAGTTGACTCGGATCATGTAATCACTTAGATGACTAGAGGGATGTCTATCCGAGTGGGAGTTCATAAGATGAACTTAATTATCCTGAACATAGTCAAAAGATCTTTGCAAATTATGTCGTAAGCTCGCGTTTTAGTTCCACTGTTTAGATATGTTCCTAGAGAAAATATAGTTGAAAGTTGATAGTAGCGATTATGCGGACAGTAGAAAGCTTATGTCCTTAATGCACCGCTCAGTGTGCTGAACCCCAAACATTGTTTGTAGATGTTGCGAACATCGGACATACACATTTTGATAACTACGTGATAGTTCAGTTAAATGGTTTAGAGTAGAGGCACCAAAGACGTTTTCGAAACGTCGCGGAACATATGAGATGTTTCGAGGGCTGAAATTGGGATTTCAGGCTCGTGCCCACGTCAAGAGGTATAAGACCTCCGACGATTGTCTTAGCCTGCAAACTAAGGGAGAAAAGCTCAATCGTTGAGCTTGTGCTCAGATTGTCTGAGTGCAACAATCACTTGAATCGAGTGGGAGTTGATCTTCCAGATTAGATAGTGATGTTTCTCCAAAGTCATTGCCACCAAGCTGCTAGAGCTTCGTGATGAACTATAACATATCAGGGATAGATATGATGATCCTTGAGGTATTCACGATGTTTGACACCGCGAAAGTAGAAATCAAGAAGGAGCATCACTTGTTGATGGTTGCTGAAACCACTAGTTTCAAGAAGGGCAAGGGCAAGAAGGGATACTTCATGAAACGGCAAATCAGCTGCTGCTCTAGTGAAGAAACCCAAGGTTGAACCCAAACCCGAGACTAAGTGCTTCTGCAATAAGGGGAACAGCCACTGGAGCAGAATTACCCTAGATACTTGGTAGATAAGAAGGCTGGCAAGGTCGATAGAAGTATATTGGATATACATTATGTTAATGTGTACTTTACTAGTACTCCTAGTAGCACCAGGGTATTAGATACCGGTTCGGTTGCTAAGTGTTAGTAACTCGAAATAAAAGGCTACGGAATAAACGGAGACTAGCTAAAGGTGAGCTGACGATATGTGTAGGAAGTGTTTCCAAGTTTGATGTGATCAAACATCGCACTCCCTCTCGCCATCAAGATTAGTATTAAACCAGAATAATTGTCATTTGGTGTTTGCGTTGAGCATAGACATGATTGGATTATGTCTATCGCAATACGGTTATTCATTTAAGGAGAATAATGGTTACTCTATTTATTTGAATAAAACCTTCAATGGTCTTGCACCTAAAGGAATGGTTTATTGAATCTCGATCATAGTGATACACATTTTCATGCCAAAGGTATAAGATAGTAATGATGGTACCACTTACTTGTGGCACTGCCATGTAAGTCATATTGGTATAAAACGCGTGAAGAAGCTCCATGTTGATGGATCTTTGGACTCACTCGTTTTTGAAAAGTTTGAGACATGCAAACCATGTCTATTGGTGTATACGCATGATGAAACTCCATGCAGATGGATCGTTTGGGCTCACTTGATTTTGAATCACTTGAGATATGCAAATCATACCACATGGGCAAGATGACTGAAAAGCCTCGTTTTCAGTAAAATGGAACAAGAAAGCAACTTGTAGGAAGTAACACATTTTGATGTGTGCAGTCCAATGAGTGCTAAGGCATGCAGTGAATATCGTTATGTTCTTACTTCACAGATGATTCGAGTAGATGTTGAGTCTATTTACTTGATGAAACACAAGTCTGAATTATTGAATGGTTCAAGTAATTTCAGAGTGAAGTTAAAGATCATCGTGACAAGAGGATAAAATTTCTATGATATGATCATAGAGATAAGTATCTGAGTTACAAGCTTTGGCACGCAATTAAGACATTGTGGAAATTGTTTCACAATTAATACCGCCTGGAACACCATAGTGTGATGGTGTGTCCGAACATCATAGTTGCACCCTATTGGATATGGTGCGTACCATGATGTCTCTTATCGAATTACCACTATTGTTTATGGGTTAGGCATTAGAGACAACCACATTCACTTTAATAGGGCACCACGTTACTCCGTTGAGACGACACCGTATGAACTATGGTTTAGAGAAACCTAAGCTGTCGTTTCTTAAAAGTTTGGGGCTGCGACGCTTATGTGAAAAGTTTCAGGTTGATAAGCTCGAACCCAAAGCGGATAAAATGCATCTTCATAGGACACCCAAAACAGTTGGGTATACCTCCTAATTCAGATCTGAAAGTTTCTTGAATCGGGTCCTTTCTCGAGGAAAAGTTCGTCTCGAAAAGTTGAGTGGGAGGATGGTGGAGTCTTGATGAGGTTATTGAACCATCACTTCAACTAGTGTGTAGCAGGGCACAGGAAGTTGTTCCCGTGGCACCTGCACCAATTGAAGTAGAAGCTTATGATAGTGATCATGAAGTTTCGGATCAAGTCACTAACGTACCTCGTAGGGTGACAAGGATGCGTACTACTTTAGAGTGGTACGCAATCCTGTCTTGAAGGTCATGTTGCTAGACAACAATGAACCTACGAGCTATGGAGAAGCAATGGTGGGCCCAAATTCCGACAAATGGTTAGAAGCCATGAAATCCGAGATAGGATCCATGTATCAGAACAAAGCATGGACTTTGGTGGACTTGCCCGATGATTGGCAAGCCATTGAGATAAATGGATCTTTAAGAAGAAGACGGACATGGATGGTAATGTCGCCATCTATGAAGCTCGACTTGTGGCGAAGAGTTTTTCCACAAGTTCAAGGAGTTGACTACGATGAGATTTTCTCATCCGTAGCGATGCTTAAAGTTCGTCGGAATCATGTTAGCACAAGCTGCATTTATGAAATCTGGCAGATGGATGTCAACACGAGTTTCCTTGCCGGCCAGAAGGAAAGGTTGTATGTGATACAATCGAGAAAAGTTTTGTCGATCCTAAGGATGCTAAAAAGGTATGCTGGCTCCAGCAATCCTTCTAAGGACTGGAGTAAGCATCTCGGAGTTGGAATGTACGCTTTGATAAGATGATCAAAGAATTGTCTATACAAAGTTTATGAGAGACTTGTATTTCCAAAGAAGTGAGTGGGAGCACTATAGAATTTCTGATGAGTATATGTTGTTGACATATTGATGATCAGAAATGATGTAGAATTTCTGGAAAGCATATAGGGTTATTTGAAAGATGTTTTTCAATAGAAAACCTGGATTAAGCTACTTGAACATTGAGCATCGAGATCTATAAGGATAGATCAAAATGCTTAATAATACTTTCAAATGAGCACGTACCTTGACATGATCTTGAAAGTGTTCAAGATGGATCAGTCAAAGAAGGAGTTCTTGCCTGAGTTGTAAGGTATGAAGTTAAGAGTTAAAGCTCGACCACGGCAGAAAAGAGAGAAAGGACGAAGGTCGTCCCCTATGCCTTAGACGTAGGCTCTTCAGTATGCTATGCTGTGTACCGCACCGGAAGTGTGCCTTGCCATGAGTCAGTCAAGGGGTACAAGAATGATCCAGGAATGGATCATTGGACAACGGTCAAAATTGTCCTTGTAGTAAATAAGGACATGTTTCTCGATTATGGAGGTGATAAAGAGTTCGGCGTAAAGGGTTACGTCGATGCAAGCTTTAGCACCTATCCGAATGACTCTAAGTAGCAAACAGGATACGTATAGTGGAACAACCATTTGGAATAGCTCCAAGTGGAGCGTGGAAGCAGCATTTACAATATGACCTAGAGATTTGCAAAGTACATACGGATCTGAATGTTGCAGACCCGTTGACTAAAACCTCTCTCTCAAGCAAAACATGATCAATCCCCAGGACTCATTGAGTCTTAATCACATGATGATGTGAACTAGTTTAATGACACTAGTAAACTCTTTGGATGTTGGTCACATGGTGATGTGACCTGTGAGTGTTAATCACATGGCGATGTGAACTAGATTATTGACTCTAGTGCAAGTGGGAGACTGTTGGAAATATGCCCTAGAGGCAATAATAAATTAGTTATTATTATATTTCCTTGTTCATGATAATCGTTTATTATCCATGCTATAATTGTATTGATAGGAAACTCAGATACATGTGTGGATACATAGACAACACCATGTCCCTAGTAAGCCTCTAGTTGACTAGCTCGTTGATCAACAGATGGTTACGGTTTCCTGACCATGGACATTGGATGTCGTTGATAACGGGATCACATCATTAGAAGAATGATGTGATGGACAAGACCCAATCCTAAGCCTAGCACAAAGATCGTAGTTCATATGCTAAAGCTTTTCTAATGTCAAGTATCTTTTCCTTAGACCATGAGATTGTGCAACTCCCGGATACCGTAGGAATGCTTTGGGTGTACCAAATGTCACAACGTAACTGGGTGGCTATAAAGGTGCACTACAGGTATCTCCGAAAGTGTCTGTTGGGTTGGCACGAATCGAGACTGGGATTTGTCACTCCGTGTGACGGAGAGGTATCTCTGGGCCCACTCGGTAGGACATCATCATAATGTGCACAATGTGATCAAAGAGTTGATCACGGGATGATGTGTTACGGAACGAGTAAAGAGACTTGCCGGTAACGAGATTGAACAAGGTATCGGATACCGACGATCGAATCGCGGGCAAGTACAATACCGCCAAACAAAGCGAATTGAATACGGGATTGATTGAGTCCTTGACATCGTGGTTCATCCGATGAGATCATCGTGGAACATGTGGGAGCCAACATGGGTATCCAGATCCCGCTGTTGGTTATTGACCGGAGAACGTCTCGGTCATGTCTGCATGGTTCCCGAACCCGTAGGGTCTACACACTTAAGGTTCGATGACGCTAGGGTTATAAAGGAAGTTTGTATGTGGTTGCGAATGTTGTTGAGTCTCGGATGAGATCCCGGACGTCACGAGGAGTTCCGGAATGGTCCGGAGGTAAAGATTTATATATGGGAAGTCCTGTTTTGGTCACCGGAAAAGTTTCGGTTTTTTGATAGCGTCTGGGACCACGGGAGGGTCCGGGGTCCACCAAGTGGGGCCACCAACCCGGAGGGCTGCATGGGCCAAGTGTGGGAGGAACCAGCCCGTGTGGGCTGGTGCGCCCACAAGGGGCCCAAGGCGCCTAAGGAGAGGAGAGGGGGCAAACCCTAAGGGAAGATGGGCCTTAGGGCCCATACCTAGTGCGCCTCCCTCTCCCCCTCCACCTGGCCGCCACCAGATGGGATTGGGCTGGGCCGCCCCTAGGGTGGAACCCCAGAGGGGCGCAGCCCCCTCCCTCTCCCCTATAAATACTTGAGGCTTGGGGGCTGCCCAAGACATGAGTTTCTCCCTCTCCATGGCGCAGCCCTGCCTCTCCTCCTCCTCCTCTCCCGTGGTGCTTGGCGAAGCCCTGCTGGATTGCCACGCTCCTCCATCACCACCACGGTTGTTGTGCTGCTGCTGGACGGAGTCTTCCTCAACCTCTCCCTCTCTCCTTGCTGGATCAAGGCGTGGGAGACGTCACCGGGCTGTACGTGTGTTGAACGCGGAGGTGCCGTCCGTTCGGCACTAGGATCTCCGGTGGTTTGGATCACGATGAGTACGACTCCTTCAACCCCGTTCTCTTGAACGCTTCCGCTTAGCGATCTATAAGGGTATGTAGATGCACTCTTCTTCCCCTCGTTGTTGGTTTCTCCATAGATAGATCTTGGTGACACGTAGCAAAATTTTGAATTTCTGCTACATTCCCCAACAGAGAGAACCCCATAGAGAGAAAGACAAAGTGAAAGACGAGTGAGAATGTGTGTGTGGCGGTGAAAAAGAAAGCTTAGGTACCTAGTGATACCAGAGAACGGTAGAGACGTGCGAGATAATGAAAACCATGTAATGTATAATAATAGGGAGAGTGTGACACTTCTCAAGGGAGACGTCGAGAGACCATGTTTGCGAAGATAGGAGAAACATGAAGTGAGTGTGCGGCTGAGCTGGAGAAAAGAGAGTGATAACTACATGAAGGAGCATGCATGCAAGAGAGATGGGCGCGAAAGGAGTCAACATAAAAGGGATTCAAATATTTGAATTCGAGATGATGATACATGTAATTCATACTCGAACCAAAATTGATCTACCAAACATGCATACTCATATGAATTCACGCGCATCTATGTTATTTAATATGTAGATATTACTGATCCATACATTTTAGTAGAACATAATTTGGTTTATATTATTTGAATTCAACCTTATGATTTTGAGATCATTGTATTTGTAAATCATATTATACATATAAAGGAGCAGAATTCTTTGTTGTGTTTTTGAAATTATATATATATAATGATGTATATAGAATTTTATTCCAATCGAAAATGGATCCTGCCCAAACAAAAATAGAATACAAACTGGATTCGAATTGAGTTCGCATGGTAAACATGCACTCTTGCTCAGCAAAAATTTTGAACTTAGCGGGGAAAGTCACAGTAACCGCCTGAAACCAAAATCTGCGAGATGGAAATTACTGCCTATCCCTGCCACGCAAAGCCTATCGGCTCGATTTTTATAGGTTTCGATAGGGGTAGGTTTGTAATTTCACTCAAACGTGACATAACCGCCTTTCAGCCGGATTCATACACGGTGGGCGCCAAAACACAGTGTCTCCTCGGCCGAAATCGACTCCCTCCCCGATTCATACGGTGGGCGCCAAGAACAAACTCTCAAATCGGCAAATATTCGTGTATGTCGACACAAATCCTATCTCCAACCGACTAATATTGCTGTGATGTAGGAAATTTTAAACGGGGGCTAAGTTTGTAAATTTCCTCGCATTTGAGACAAGCGCGCCCTGAAGACATGGTTCCCCCCTTCCTCTCTCCCTCAATTTCCCCATTCGTATTCCGTGGGAGCCAAAACACCCTCTCCACCCCAGCCTCCTCCATCCGCCACCCCATCCACCGCCGTCCTCCTCCACCATGCCGGAGCTGATACCCCGATGTCGTCGGCCATTACAAGAGATCGACCTCTCTCATCCACGGCTTTGGACCGGGATCCTTGCATCCCGTCCTCTCACTTCATCCCCACCGTCGTCCACCTTGCCGGTACCGCTCCCACGACCATCTCGTCCACCGCAGCCCGCCGCCACCATCTACCCTCCTAGATCTGCTTCCACGCTGCCGACAGCCATGCTACCGCAGCACCGTCAAATTCTCAGCAGATGCATACATGGCGCCGCACCAGAGGCGGTACTCTTTCGTATCTGCTCAACTTATTTATCGCAGCAAGAAAATAGATCGCCACTGCTTTACTCTGATTTCTTGTCCATCACTTACTTGTTAGTTGAAAGCAAACATTGGTTGCAAAGTTGCCTTTGTCCGGTTTGCAACTTCAGATCCGCCATGGCACGCTCAACACTATACTCGCAATGCTTATGGTTTTCCCCTTTTATATTCCACACTAGTTAAATGACAGTAGACTAAATTTCAAAATTGGGTCAGTCGATTTTTGAGAGCTCGCCGGAGTTCTCCGGTGCGAAGGAAGAGGCTTGAGTGGGGACGGTGGTTGTGGGGGCGGTGGTGGGGCCTCGCCGAACGAAGAAAACTCGACGCGGGTGGGGGTGGGGCTGGGGGTGGCGGCGGCGGAGGAACACAGGCGGTGGGGCCGATGGTTCGGTCGGCGGCCTGTGCGGTGTTCTGTATGGGAAGAATCAGATACGAGGAAGAAGAAGGGTTAGGAGACGTAGGATCTTCATCCAACCGCCTGAAATTGTCAACTGACCCAAATGACAAAAGTCACGCGACTTGCATGCAGACATGCCTTTATATTCAGTACCATCATCGTACCTGCTTAGCACTGCTCCTGAATCCATCAAGCTAAACAACATGCACTCATAATTCCAAACTTGTTGCTCAAATACGAACTGATATGATGCTGATATTACTAAAACAGATAACGTTTAATTGGTCAACTAATGTTCCTACTTTACTTTCGAAAAGCACGTGCACCACATATAGAGAGACAACAGGGAGTTGCATTCTTAATTCGCTCTGGTTCATCATGTGTGGGCACTGCGCAACGAACATTTTATTATCCAAAATCTGCTTGCTCTTCTTTAGCATGTTCCTCTTCCGTTCTTCTTTAATAAGTACTCTATCCATTCCTAAATACAAGTCTTTGTATAGATTCCACCATGGACTACATGATACGTCTCCAACGTATCTACTTTTCCAAACACTTTTGCCCTTGTTTTGGACTCTAACTTGCATGATTTGAATGAAACTAACCCGGACTGACGCTGTTTTCAGTAGAACTACCATGATGTTGTTTTATGTGTAGAAAAGAAAAGTTCTCGAAATGTCCTGGAAATCAGCGGAGGCACTTTTTGGAATTTATAAGAATTATTGGGCGAAAGAAATACATCGGGGGCCGGGGCCTGTCCACGATGTGGCGCGCCCTAGGCGCGCCCTATCTCGTGGGCCCCCGGACCTCCTCCGACCTCAACTCCAACTCCATATATTCCGTCTGGGAGAAAAAAATCAGAGAAAGTTTCATCCCATTTCACGACACGGAGCCGCCGCCAAGCCCTAATCTCTCTGGAGAGCTGATCCGAGTCCGTTCGGGGCTCAGGAGAGGGGATTCGTCGCCATCATCATCATCAACCATCCTCCATCACCAATTTCATGATGCTCACCGCCGTGTGTGAGTAATTCCATCGCAGGCTTGCTGGACGGTGATGGGTTGGATGAGATTCACCATGTAATCAAGTTAGTTTTGTTAGGGTTTGATCCCTAGTATCCACTATGTTCTGAGATTGATGTTGCTATGACTTTGCTATGCTTAATGCTTGTCACTAGGGCCCGAGTGCCATGATTTCAGATCTGAACCTATTATATTTTCATGAATATATGTGTGTTCTTGATCCTATCCTGCAAGTCTATAGTCAACTATTATGTGTTATGATCCGACAACCCCGAAGTGACAATAATCGGGATACTTCTCGGTGATGACCGTAGTTTGAGGAGTTCATGTATTCACTATGTGTTAATGCTTTGGTCCGGTTCTCTATTAAAAGGAGGCCTTAATATCCCTTAGTTTTCGCTAGGACCCCGCTTCAACGGGAGGGTAGGACAAAAGATGTCATACAAGTTCTTTTCCATAAGCACGTATGACTATTTACGGAATACATGCCTACATTACATTGATGAATTGGAGCTAGTTCTATATCACCCTATGTTATAGCTATTGCATGAGGAATCGCATCCGGCATAATTACCCATCGCTGATCCATTGCCTACGAGCTTTTCATATACTGTTCTTCGCTTATTTATTTTTCCGTTGCTACTGTTACAACTACTACAAAAACCCCAAAACATTTATCTTTACTTTTGCTACCATTACCTTTATTATCATACCACTTTTGCTACTAAATACTTTGTTGCAGATACTAAGTTATCCAGGTGTGGTTGAATTGACAACTCAACTACTAATACTCAAGAATATTCTTTGGCTCCCCTTGTGTCGAATCAATAAATTTGGGTTGAATACTCTACCCTCGAAAGCTGTTGTGATCCCCTATACTTGTGGGTTATCAAGACTAATTTCTGGCGCCGTTGCCGGGGAGCATAGCTCTATTCTCTGAGGCACTTGGGATTTATATCTGTTGATCACTATGAAGAACTTGAAAGACGACCGAACTACTATTTTTCCCTCAACTACGAGGGGAGGTAAGGAACTTCCATCTAGATCTGCACTAGATTCTCCTTCTGTTATTAGTAAGCTTGCGACACCTAAACCTGCTACTGCTATGAGTTCTGATATGTCGCATGTTATCGATGATGCCACTTCTGCTATGCATGATGAAACTACTTCTGTACGTGATACTACTTTGCCTTTAGGTGAATTTCTAGATGAACAACTTGCTAGAGTTAGAGGGGATGAAATTACTGGAGATCCTATTACTGATGATAGTGATGATGAAGGTTCCCCCAATGATTATGTTTTACCTGTTGTTCCTAAGGGTTATGTTATGAATGAAAAAGCTGCTCTGGAAATCCTTGCTTGCAATGATAGAAATGATCTTAAGAAATTATTAGCTAAATGGAAGCAGCAGTCTCTTAATGCTAGAATGAAACCCGACCCTGCTTTTGCTACTTCACCTATTTGTGTTACTGATAAGGATTATGAATTCTTTGTTGATCCTGATATTATTACTTTAGTTGAATCTGATCCTTTTTATGGCCTTGAATCTGAAACTGTTGTGGCACATCTTACCAAGTTGAATGATATAGCCACCTTGTTTACTCATGATGAGAAGTCTCGCTATTTATATATCCTTAAGATATTTCCGTTCTCATTAAAGGGTGATGCTAAGACTTGGTATAATTCTCTTGCTCCTGGTTGTGTGCGTAGTCCCCAGGATATGATTTATTACTTCTCTGCTAAATATTTCCCTGCTCATAAGAAACAAGCTGCCCTGCAGGAAATATATAATTTTGAGAAAATCAAAGAAGAGAGTCTCCCACAAGCTTGGGGGAGGCTTCTCCGGTTACTTAATGCTTTCCCTGATCATCCTCTTAATAAGAATGAAATACTTGATATCTTTTATAATGGACTAACCGATGCTTCCAAGGACTACTTGGATAGTTGTGCTGGTTGTGTTTTCAGGGAAAGAACAATGATGAAGCTGAAATATTATTGAATAATATGTTGACTAATGAAAATAATTGGACTCTTCTGAGCGCGAGTGCACAAGTAATTCCTGAACCAATTGAGCCAACCCCGAGCCTATTCCTAAACCCACTCAAGAAGAGAGGTGTTTTATTTCTCAGATCTGAAGATATGCAAGAGGCAAAGAAATCAATGAAAGAAAAGGTATTAAAGCTGAAGACGTTAAGAATTTCCCTCCTATAGAAGAAATACATGGTCTTAATTTACCGCCTGAAGAACCACATTGTCTTGATAACCCGACACAGTTAGTAAAGGTAAATTCTCTCTATAGATATGATAAAGTTGAAATACCCTCTACTAAATTTCATAGCCCATGCTTAGATGAATTTGATGACTTTATGGCTAGGCAAGAAAGTTTTAATGCTTATGTTGTTAGAGAGTTAAAGAATAATGCTTTCGAGATAGGACGTGTAGGTGATAATCTGGCTAGAGTTAAAGATGAACTTCACCGCGTTAGCAAATATGCTTCTGTGGTTGCTACTCAAGTTGAGCAAGTACTTAGAGCTCAAAATGACTTGCTTGATGAATTAAATAATAAAAACTACTTTTCTGTTAGAGTGGCTACTAGAACTGGTAGAATGACTCAGGAACCTTTATATCCTGAAGGCCACCCTAAGAGAATCGAGCAAGATTCTCGGAGAAATAATTTAGAGGCACCTAGTTCTTCTAAAAAGAAGAAAAAGAAAAAGATAAAACTTTGCATGCTTCTAGTGAACCTACTGTAGACACACCTGAGAATCCCTATAATATTTCTATTTCTGATGCTGAAACTCAATCAGGTGATGAACATGAACCTAGTGATAATGTTAATAATAATTGTCATGTTGATGCACAACCTAGCAATGATAATGATGTAGAGATTGAAACTGCTGTTGATCTTGATAACCCACAATCAAAGAATCAACGTTAAGATAAGAGAGATTTTGTTGCTAGGAAGCACGGTAAAGAAAGAGAACTGTCGTGGTTTTGTCATGGCAGATGTCCTCATGAAAGGACTTAGTCGTGGAGCCATCGCTACGGGTTAACTTGAAGGGGTTAAAGCGGACGCAAAGACACAAGGGTTTATACTAGTTTGGCCCCTTCGATGAAGGTAAAAGCCTACGTCTAGTTGTGATGGGATTGATGGGGTTTCGATGACTAGGGAGCAAATAAGCTTCGCCTAGGCCTCGAGTTGTTGTTGTTGTTGTTGTTGTTGTCTCCCTTGAACCGCCGCCGGGTCGTCCCTTTATATACACAGGCTGACGCCTGGCCGGTTTACGGAGTCCCGAGCCGACCTACACAAAGTGTCCGGCTCGGTTTCTCTCCTTCCTAACTTATATAATCATGGCGGTTTACCACTACGGGCCCTAATCCGCCTTTGGGCCGTGGGCTTCCAAGCTTTACTAGTTGAAACGCCATCTTCAAGACCTTCATGGGCTTCAACACAGTCTAAGGTGAACCGGGCCCTCCTGGCCGGTTTATCCTTAGTAGCTATATCCTCAACATTAGGCCCCGGATTGATTTGAATTAATTCATGTCAATCTTCAACACTGAAAATATTTTGTAAACATCCTCTTGTATTTTTGTAAACCGCCATATTGACTTCTCCTGTGAGTTTTTGTAAACCGCCGTGACGTCATCTTCGGAGCACCGCAACGGTCCGTCATGACATCATCTCTGCATAAAAAGGATTAAAAAGATTCCCTTCTCATTAATGATTATCTCGAAAATCGAGGCGACAGTCGCGCCCAATCAGCCGCTTCGGACGCCTTGATTCTCGCGCCTGCCTTTTACTCTTTCCCTTATAAATAAAGCCCGAGGGCCCCCTTTTCTCTTCCTCTTCTGCATCTTCTTCTTCCTCGCGACGCCCTCAGCTCTGAAGCTCCGCCGCCGTCCGCGACCTTCGAGAACTGCACCAACCAAGGCCGCTGCATCAACCTGAGTTAGATCAGAGGCTCATCGCCCCCCTCCGCCGTAATCTGCAGCGGTAAACTTCTTCTATTCTTTGTCCTTAGATCTGCATTAAGTTTCTGCAAGCTCATCCGCACAGTCCTTCATTTTTCCTCTTCTTCCTACCTTCTGCCGTGGTAGTTTTAATCCAATAACGGTATAGATCTCCTGCGGTAGTCATTCCGCATCTGTTTTTAATACTAGCAGCCCTTCCTTTTCTTCTGGTAGAGTATGCATCCTTCTCTGTTTTATTTGAACGCCTTTTAAAGAATGCAGTAAAAACTGCTTTATAGATGTGCGGTAGATCCAAATAGATTTGAACATTGTGTGAAACCTGTTTCTGTCAACACTTAGCAGAAATTTTGAATCTGGGCCTTTCTGCCTATGGGCGGTTTAATCCTTGATAGCCAATCCGCCATATGTCATTAGCCCTCTCTTAAACCGCCAACTGTACCTTGCATTGTAGTTTCACCGGTTTAACACTGAATTTTTCACTTACAAACCGTAGACCGTAAACCTGCACCTGTTTGATTTTCTTTCAGCTCCCTCCTTCCGGAATGGCGAAACAATTTACTGCTTACAATTGGGTTCCGTCCCGGATCATGGAAACACAACTCAACGGCTACGTCACCACTGGCGTTTGAGCCCCAAAAAATGTTCTCCACTGGCGAGTTCCGGAATCGGAATGTCCACCTGAACCTCAAGAAGGAGAGGTGATTGTTTTTATGCAACACCTAGACCGGGGATTCAGCCCGCCCGGATCAAAAATTTTCCGGGATGTCCTCGCAAGCTTCCAACTCCATCCACAAGATATTGGTCTGAACTCTGTGTCCAATATATGCAACTTTCAAGTATTCTGTGAAGTCTATCTTCAAGAAGAACCAACCGTGGAGTTATTTCGAGATTTCTTTCATTTGAACCGCCATACAGAATTCTCGGACGGTCCTAACACAGAACTTGGCGGCGTTTCAATCCAGAAAAGGAAGGAAGTGGACTTCCCTCACGCCAAACATCTAGCTATCCTAAAGATTGGAATCAAACCTGGTTCTATTGCTGGAACACTGCTCCTAACGGAGAAAATCCCTTGTCGGGTTATCGCCCTCACCGGCTTAGCAATAGCCACCCATTGCCGTCGCGCTTGACCGCCGCAGGACGGAAGAATTTTGCACCTCAAATTACCAAGATCCGGGCTCTGATGGCCAACGGTTTAACTGGTATTGACCTTGTCCGCTTCTGGGTTTCTTGGGGCATCTTGCCATTAAGCCGCCGCCCCGGATTGATGCACGAATATACTGGTGACGTCAAAGATCCTCAACGACATCACAAATTATCAATAACCGAGCTTGAAGTTACCGAAACAGTGAAGAAAATGCTCGATGAACCGATCTCCGCATGCAGCCAAACCGGGTTGGCTCCGTTCTGCATCTCCAACAAACCGCCCGAGGTAAGGTTCCTCTCATTACTCTACTTCGATTCCATATTGATTGTATTAATCCCTCTGTATTAATTTTCAAGCTAAAAGCTCCTTTTGGAAACGAACTAAACCGGCTCGTGTTCCTCGTGCAAAGACCAGGACCACCAAGAAAACTGGCAAGAGGAAAACCGTCGAGTCTTCTGAACCGCCAGAAGATGAAGAATCAGATGTTGAGGTAGAGCTTGACTCACTTGGTTCCTTTTTCATTCATTTTATTGACAGTTACAATTCCCAGGATGACGCTGAGGCCAGTCATGCAGAACCTGTTGAGGTAATCCTTCTTTCTTCTGATTCCGATCTTGTACCGGTTAAAAGAATTCGCCGCACAGTCCGAAAAGTGAAACAATCTCACTCTTATGCTCATTTGAATCCAAAACTTTCTTTGAAGACACAACAAACTGAAGAACGCCCGTCGACCCGGCATAGCGGTCAACAAATTACGTCGTCCGGTTTAGTGACACACCAACCCGAAACGTCGTCCCGAGGTGACTTGTTCTCTGAAAAGCGTTATCCTTTGAAAGGTTTCTTCCGATGCCCTCTCAATCCGTCGACCCAATTACAGGCTTCTTCCAACTCGTCTGGCGGTTCATCAACCACTCAGCTGCCTCCTCTCAAAGTTGCTGCTGGGTAAGTATATTACTCCTTAATTTGTTCCTTGTATTTGTCGGTTTATCATATTCTAACCCTTGATGTTGTAGCACCAAGGCTCGACTTAGTAAGAAGGCCAAGACCCTCGACCCTCTGTGGATGTTGATCAGAGAAGACTCCGAGCATCATGGTGAAAATCGAAGTTGCTAAAGACAACTCTGCTGGGAAAATCAAGATGCCAATGCTAATCCGCCAGAGGTTGAACGGATGTCCAAGTTGAGACTTAACATCCTCCTGCTCCTCCGAGTCCTGCAGCGTAACAACGGGACTCAACTGCTGATCCGCCAAGCCCGGTATGAAAGCGCCAAGCCCAGCTTGAAAATGCTAATCCGCCAGCCCGACCAAAGATGATGATGTCGTAGTTACGGGCACCGCATATACCGCCCTGGCAATCCGGTTGCTCTATCAAAGCACAGTGCCAAGGAAGAATTTACTGCCATGAGCAAAGGGAAGGAGAAAACTGATCTGTCAGCTTATAACAATTTCTCTGCCCAAGACCTTCACTCTGGCTTCCTGAACCGGCTCTACACAAGCCGTGATTTTGAAGCCGGTTTAGTAAATCTTATGAAGGAGCGCTATGAGGTAAACAGTTGTGCCTTTCTCTTGTACCTTCATTGCATAGTAGCCCCCAAGGGCCGGTTTGTCCCTAGAAAGTCAAAACGGGACTTGATATAGAACTCAATACTTTCAGAATCCACTGATGTAGCCCCCAAGGGCCGGTTCAACTTACTATAGTTAAACCGGGACTTGATATAGAACTCAATACTTCAGAATCCACTGATGTAGCCCCCAAGGGCCGGTTCAACTTAGTATAGTTAAACCAAGACTTAACATAACACTCAATGCTTCAGAATTCACGGATGTAACCCCCAAGGGCCGGTTCAACTTAGTATAGTTAAACCGGGACTTTAATTTATATCGCCGCATCAGAACATGTTCGAGCAAATAGCCATTAGCCCCCAAGTGCCAAGTTGAATGCCTGTATTGAGCTTGGGACTTCAACAATCAGTATAAAAAATGATCCACATTAGCCCCTAAGTGCCAAGTGTATGACTGGTTATGCGCTTGGGACTTCTAATGAAGATATTAACATGCTCCCTTTTTGTTGCAGAGTGAGATACGCCAACAAGTCTCACAAATCAATGATCTTCAAGAAAATCTGAAATCTCCGCAAGCAGAAACCTCCAAGGCCAAGGATGAGCTGAAAACCGCCTTGACTACCATGGAGCAGCTCAAGGAGTGGTTTAAGTCTGAGCGGGCTAGCTGGGATACTGAAAAGGCGGGCTTGCTAAAACGGGCGAAAGATGCTGAAGCAACTCTTAAACCGGCGACAGAAGAGCTCACTGGATTAAAGCGCCAAATCAATGCCATGACCTCTGCAATATTTGGTAAGCAACGTTTCACCAAGGTTGTGATGAATATTCCGTTTTGAAATTTCCTCCGGTTTAACCAGAACTTTCTTAAACCGGTATAGGTAGGCGCATTGCTCATCTGGGCTCTGACATGCGGAAGAAACTCAAGGCCGCGTATACGCTAATTGAACAGCTGTATACCGGTACCCAACGAGTTATTTGCGCCGCTTCTTATGATAATGCAGCTCCGACATTGATCAAGGATACACTGGACCGACTATCTATGATACCAGCACAGATAGAAGAATTGAAACGATCCGCTGCCCAGGCTGGCACCTTATTGGCCCTAAGTCGCGCCAAAGCATGGATAGCTGACCTTGATCCGGCTGACATAGCCAAAGGCTTCCCCAGTGCTCAAGAAAATGGCGAAGCATTTGATAATGATGCTCTCAAATGGGTAACCAGGAGATGCGCTCTGGCGAAGTCAATCGGCGAAGAGGCCAACCGACGGTTCACCGCTCCTTCTACGACGCGAACAACAGACGGGTTGAAGCTGTTATTCCGGAAGTGCAGAATCTTGTTCCACCAACCCGTCAGCACACTTATGCCCCTGATGTTGATCCGGCTGAGCTTATAAGTGAACAGGCTGTCTTTCAGGCTTTAATCCGGATTGACTGGACCACCAATGACTTCCGGCCATTGGATGATGAGGAGGAAGAAGTTGAACCGATGCCAGACGACCCATCTACTTCACGTCAACCCGGCAATGAAGCTTAATCCGTCAAGTCGGTTGATACGCCAGAAACTGCCCGTTAGGAAACAGTTCCAAAATTTGGGCCTCTGAATGCCTTATAATAGAATATCCAACACTTTTGCTTTTAATATGCCTTTGTGCATGGGTGCTAATACTTTTTGATTGAATGATCGAAACCTTCAATCTATATTGCCTGCAGTCACAAAATCTTAAACTGCCACGGCGGTTTGTGCCGCCAGCCGGCTTGTGACATTCATATATATATATGAAATGAAATATTGAGGTATATAATCAAAATTTGTGATACAAAATACCTGCCATCGCTGGGCATGAAGTTGGCTTAGCCAATCTTGAAGCGGAGGTTGTATAAACCATTACCGTCAAAGGAGAAAACAGCTCCTGTGTTGATAATGCCGGTTTACCACGTAAACCGTGCCGTGTCATGACAATCCCCCTGTTACTCCATAATGGGATGTTAACAGAAAAAGTCAAACCGGAAAAATTATCTCCGGATTAAAAATGGACCGAATTCCGTCAATTGACAGTTTGAACCGGTCTAAAAATGTTATCGGTTTAAGAAACACAACAAAATCAAATAACAGTTATGAAAACAACATGGAAGCAAAGGCAATGATAAACCGTTTGCAAAAAGAGGCTTTACTGAGCCGATCAGATGGTGTTACCATGGTCGGACACGACCAAGCTCCCTATAAGGTGTAGCCATGGTTCAAGTCAGCCAGGTCCCCCAACTGAAACCGTGGCATTATGCCGATCAAGTGGCGTGGCAATGGTTCGGGTTCGACCAAGCCCCCAAGTGACTCTATGGCCTTAGGCCGATCAAGAGGCATGACTGGTTCAGACTTGACCATGTCCCCAAGTGATCTGGTGGCTTTCGCCTATCAAAAGGTGTTACATTGGTTCGGACACGACCAAGCCCCCAAGTGATATCATAAAGCTTTTGAAAAGCAAACTCAGGGGTAAACCGGAGGCCGCTTTAAGACGTAACAACTCCATGTAACCACGCATGATGTAATGTAACAGATACCCCGCTTTAGCCGAGGCTCGGTTTATTACTTTATTCATAATATATACTTTGTCATAATATGTACATGAGTAGAGCCGATGGCTCAGGTATAATAAGGCCGAAGATGAGCTATGTTCCACGGCCTGTTGGTCTCCTCCTCTGACGTGCGTGAGTCTTTATGCTCTCGAATATCGATCATATAGTACGACCCATTGTGCAGATTCTTGCTGACCACGAAAGGTCCCTCCCAAGGTGGGGATAACTTGTGCAAATCAGTCTGGTCTTGGATGAACCGAAGCACCAAATCTCCTTCTTGAAAAGCTCGGGTCCTGACCCGGCGACTATGGTAACGACGAAGATCCTGTTGGTAAATCGCCGAGCGGGCAGCTGCTATATCACGCTCCTCATCCAACCGGTCCAAAGCGTCTTGTCGTGCCGTCTCGTTGTCCGCTTCAACATAAGCTGCCACACGAGGTGAGTCATGACGTTTGTCACTGGGGAGAACCGCCTCCGCTCCATAGACCATAAAGAACGGTGTGTATCCTGTGGATCTGTTGGGCGTAGTGTTGATACTCCATAACACAGATGGTAGTTCTTCTACCCAACAACCCGTGTCCTCTACAAAGGGACCATAAGCCGGGCTTGATGCCTCTCAAGATCTCTTGATTAGCCCTTTCCGCTTGACCATTGGACTGTGGGTGGGCTATCAAGAAACGCTGCGGATGTGTTCACGTCATAGAACTCTTTCATGGCACCTTTGGACAAATTGGTACCATTATACGTGATGATCTTGTGTAGAAAGCCAAACCGGAAAATCACCTTTTTGATGAACTGAACCGCCGTGGCCGCGTCACACTTGCTAACAGGTTCTGCCTCTACCCACTTTGTAAACTTGTCAACTGCCACGAGGAGGTGGGTATTCTTGTCCTTGGACCTTTTGAAAGGTCCAACCATATCCAGCCCCCAGGTTGCAAACGGCCAAGTAATTGGAATCATCCTCAATTCTTGGGCCGGTACATGAGCACGTCTGGAGAACTTTTGGCAACCATCACATCGTCTGACCAGATCTTCCGCATCAGCATGAGCAGTCAACCAATAGAAACCGTGGCGGAATGCTTTAGCCAACCAAGGATTTTGAACCGGCGTGGTGACCACAATCTCCTTCGTGGATCTCACGCAATATTTCACAGCCTTCCTCAGGGGACACACAGCGCTGAAACGCCCCTGACACACTGCAATGATGCAATTCGCCATTAACAATGGTCATAGACTTGGATCGCCGGATTATCTGCCGGGCCAACGTCTCATCTTCTGGTAACTCGCCTTGGTTCATGTACGCAAGATAAGGAAGCGTCCAATCCGGAGTGACGTGAAGAGCTGCCACCAATTGAGCCTCCCGATCAGGAATAGCCAAATCCGCTTCACGTGGAGCTTGACCGACGGGTTGTGCAGCACGACGCCCGAAAAACATTAGGCGGGACCGGTTTACGTTGAGAGCCCAACCGCTTAAAGCGTCCGCCGCTTCATTCTTCCGACGGTCCACGTGGTCCACCGATAGCCCTTGAAATGACCTGCAACAATATCCACCTCACGACGATATGCAGCCATGAGTGGGTCCTTTGAATCCCAAGTGCCGGACACTGTTGAGCCACTAGGTCCGAGTCACCAAGTACTTAACCCGCTTAGATTCATCTCCTTAGCCATCCGGAGACCATGGAGCAAGGCTTCATACTCAGCTGCATTGTTAGTACAAGGGAACATTAAGCGGAGAACGTAAGAACTTGTCACCTCGTGGGGAAGTTAATCGACTCCAGCCCTCGAGCCTCCAATTTCCTGGATCCGTCAAAATGGATGGTCCAATATGTGTGATCCGGTTTTTCTTCAGGTGCGTGCAACTCCGTCCAATCATTAATGAAATCCACAAGTGCTTGAGACTTCAATGCCGTCCGAGGCATCGCACTTGAACCGCGGCGCCCAAGCTCTATAGCCCACTTGGCAATCCGCCGATTGCTTCCGGTTCGTATGATATTGCCTAAAGGAGCAGAACTGACCACCGTGATAGGGTGCCCTTGGAAATACTGCTTCAGCTTCCGGTTTGCCATAAAAACTCCATATACTAGCTTCTGCCAATGCGGATACCTTTGCTTAGATTCAATAAGTACCTCGCTGATATAGTAAACCGGACGTTGAACCGTTTGCTCCTTCCCTGCCTCCTTCCGCTCCACCACAATGGCCACGCTGACCGCCCTGGCGTTAGCAGCAACATATAGCAGAAGCGGCTCCTTGTCAATGAGAGCGGCGAGCACAGGCGGGTTGGCCAATTGCCGCTTTAAGTCCTCCAACGCTTCATCGGCGGCTAGACTCGCATAAACTGATCCGTCTTTTTCAAAGATTCGGTACAAAGGATGGCCTTCTCCGAGGCGGCCGATAAACCGCTCAGCGGCAATCCGCCTGCCAAACGCTGGACATCGTTAATACACTTCGTTTAGCCAGGAGGTAATAGCCGTAATCTTCTCCGGATTAGCTTCAATCCCTGTTGGACACGAAAACCCAATAACTTGCTGCCGGAACACCAAAGACACATTTGGCGGGTTGAGCATCATCTTATAAACCTGCAGGTTGTCAAAGGTTTCCTTCAAATCGCCAATCGGTGTCTCCTTCTCCTTTGACTTGACCACAATATCATCAACATAGGCGTGCACATTACGGCCGATCTGTTTATGCAGCAATTGCATACGAGTTGATAAGTTGCTTGGGCGCTCTTGAGCCCAAAAGGCATAGATACATAGCGTAAGGCTCCAAAGGGAGTGATAAACGTTGTTTTCTCCTGGTCCTTAACGCCATCTTGATCCGATGATACCCGAATACGCATCCAAAAACTCAAGCGCCACAACCCGCAGAGCATCAATAATCTGGTCAATGCGGGGAGGGCAAAAGGATCTTGGACAAGCCTTGTTAAGATCTGCTTAATCCACACACATGCGCCAAGTGCCGTTTTTCTTAAGAACCAGCACCGGATTAGCAAGCCACTCTGGATGGAAGACTTCAACGATAAAACCAGCTGCTAAGAGCCTGGCCACCTCCTCTCCAATGGCCTTGCGCCTTTCTTCGTTAAACCGGCGGAGAAACTGTTTCACCGGTTTGTACTTGGGATCAACATTAAGAGTGTGCTCAGCGAGTTGCCTCGGTACACCTGGCATGTCAGAAGGCTTCCATGCAAAAATGTCCCGATTCTCACGGATGACCTTGATGAGCGCGCTTTCCTATTTCGGATCCAAGTTGGCACTGATGCTAAACTGCTTGGACGAATCGCCAGGCACGAAGTCAACAAGCTTAGTCTCAGGTGCCGATTTGAATTTTAGGGTCGGATCATGCTCTGTAGTTGGCTTCTTCAATGGAGTCATGTCCGCCGGATCAACATTGTCCTTATAATACTTCAGCTCCTCGGTGGCACAAACCGACTCTGCGTAAGCCGCATCACCTTCCTCACATTCCAAAGCGATCTTGCAGCTCCCATGAACCGTTATTGTCCCCTTGTGACCCGGCATCTTGAGCTGCAAATAGATATAACAAGGCCGTGCCATGAACTTGGCATAAGCCGGTCGCCCGAACAGGGCATGATATGGACTTTGGATTTTTACCACTTCAAACGTCAATGTTTCTGATCTGGAGTCATATTCATCACCAAAGGCCACTTCCAAAGCTATTTTACCAACAGGATATGCTGACTTGCCAGGTACCACACCATGGAACACTGTATTGGATGGTTTGAGATGTTTATCCGTTAGCCCCATACGACGGAAGGTCTCATAGTACAGGATGTTAATGCTGCTCCCTCCATCCATGAGTACCTTGGTGAACTTATAACCTCCCACCTGAGGTGCCACCACCGGGGCTAGCTGACCCGGATTGTCGACCCGGGGAGGATGATCCTCTCTACTCCATATAATGGGTTGCTCCGACCAGCGTAGGTAATGGGGCACGGCCGGTTCAACAGCGTTGACTGCCCGCTTCTGAACCTTCCGGTCTTGCTTGTCTAAGCTGGTGGTGAAGACATGGTACTGCCCACTATTCAACTGCTTTGGGTTGCTCTGATAACCCGACTGCTGCTCTTGCTGGTTGTAACCACCTTGGCTATTCTGATTGTTCTGGTTGTTATGTCCGCCCGGATTACCATTAAATCCTGAACCGGAATTTCCTCCACCGTAACCCGGCCTGGATCCTGAACCGCCACCAGAGCCGTGATCATATCGGAAAGCATTAGAACTCTTGAACTCCTGCATAATGTAGCAGCCCTTCCAAAGGTGGTTGGCCGGCATCTCCTTCATCCCGTGCTTTGGACAGGGCTGATTCAATAAATAATTTAAGCAATTCGGGTTAGGATTCGGAGCTACACCATGTTTCGCCGCCTTACCTCTGCGCCGCTGACCCTTGTCCTGCGCGTTGGTATTAGCTACAAAGTCCATGTTGCCATCCGCTTTACGCTTGCCATTACCTGCTGAGTGATGTTGCTGGCCCTTGGAGTTGCTGTTCTTCCTTCCCTTCCCTGTCTTGTCATTGTCAGACTCGGGATCCTTGGTACTATCAGAATCAGCATACTTCACTAAAGCGCCCATGAGAGTTCCCATGTCATTACAAAATCGCTTCATGCGCCCAACTTTAACTTCAGGGCTGAAACCGCAGTTGCCCTCCAGGGTTAAGATCGCAGAGTCAGCGTTGATCCGGTCAGATGAGTGCAAGATTTCCGAAACGCGGCGTACCCAAAGGGTTGTTGACTCCCCTTCCCCCTGGACACAAGCCGCTAAGTCTACTACGGACATAGGCTGCTTACAGGTATCTTTGAAATTCTGGATAAACCGGGTTCGCAACTGGGCCCATGAACTGATAGAATTGGGCGGCAGGCTCTTCAACCAAGTACGGGCCGTTCCTTCAAGCATCATGGTGAAGTACTTTGCACACGCGGCCTCATCCACATCCAGCATCTCCATTGCCATCTCATAGCTTTCTATCCATGCTTCTGGAGCTAAATCGACAGTGTAACTTGGCACCTTGCGCGGACCCTTGAAGTCTTTGGGCAAGCGCACATTGCGTAAAGCGGGGACGAGGCAAGGCACCCCCAAAGAGCTAGAGATAACCCTAGGCTCGACCGAGATGGTCGGACGAACCAGCGTAAGCTGATAAGCCTGATGTTGTGCTGCTAATTCGGCCTCCCTGCGCGCTCGGGCCCGGTCCACCACCTCCTGGGCGTTATCGACACCACGGTGGGCGCCAACTTTCGTGGTTTTGTCACGGGGCGCACCACGCCGTGCATTACTTGATACGGCCGGTTCATCCACGTGCCTGCTATAGCTCCGGCTTGGGCGGGGGGTAGAGTGGATCCGGTCGCGGCTGTACGAATACGCTTCCTGTTGGACCAAAGCTGTCCTAAGGAGCTCCTTGACCGGCGATCTCTACCGCTGTGGTGAATCACCTTCAATTGAATAGCCTCCAGCCGTGCTGCTGCTGCAACAAGGTTATCCATCGGGTTGGAGTAGTGACCGGAGGTGTTTGCACAGCCTGAGGCACACTAGCGTTATGGCGAGGTAGACCTATTAAGCGGGGCTGGACCGGCGCGCCGTCCAGTGCTTCGCCGGTTTACCACCGGCGGATTACTGGTTCCCGCTCCGGGGGTGTTGTAGAGGTCTCTTCCTTCGAAAACTGAAGGCAAACTGGATCTGTATTTCCTCTTCATGACTTCATGTGACGCGTTCTGATCCAACATGAGCCTATAAGCCTGTGCATCTAAAGCGGCCCGCTCTGCCGTCATCCTGGCGTCTGCAGCTGCTAGATCCGCTTTATCCTGAGTGATTTGTTCCTGCACCTTCGCAGTCTCCGCGTTATGAGCGTCCTGATCCGCCGGGTTAGCCTCTGCCATGAGTGCAGCCAACGCATCGAACAGATCTGATAAAACTTGAGCGGCGGGCGACAGGCCTCTGCCCGGCAGCCGCCGCCGCTGTTGAACCGGCGATCATTGCCGCAGCAGTCGAAGAGTGAAGCACTGCTTGTGCACCGGCCATGAATATTCCAACCCGGTTGGGCAGATCGGAGGGGTCCGGAATACTGTCACCATCGGAGCAGCCCCCACTCCGGCCATCTTGTAGCTGATATAGAGATTCAGTTTCTCCGGTTGACGACTCGTCGTCAGAGTAGACGACGGTCTCGCCACCAGACTCTGATCCGTCCTCATAACTTCCTCCGTGGATGATTCCCACAAAGGCATGCTTCACGGCCGGTTTAACCTGGGCAGATCTCATACGCTGAGCCGTCTCGACGAGGTCGGTGCAGATGTCCGGCTCAGGCCCTGGCTCACCAATCTTGCCGATGAAAACGTGTATGCCACCAAAGGGGACCCGGTATCCGTACTCGATTGAGCCGGCCTCGGGGGCCCATCCTGTGTCGTCGATGTAGAGCTTGCCGCGACGACTCTTGGTCATCCGGCCCACAGCATAGCCTTCGAGTCCTTCGAACTTGCCCTCCAAGATCATCAAACCATCGTGCAATAGCCCCACGGTGGGTGCCAACTGTCGTGGTTTTGTCACGGCAGATGTCCTCATGAACGGACTTAGTCGTGGAGCCATCGCTATGGGTTAACTTGAAAGGGTTAAAGCGGACGCAAAGACACAAGGGTTTATACTAGTTCGGCCCCTTCGATGAAGGTAAAAGCCTACGTCTAGTTGTGATGGGATTGATGTGGTTTCGATGACTAGGGAGCAAATAAGCTTCGCCTAGGCCTCGAGTTGTTGTTGTTGTTGTTGTTGTTGTCTCCCTTGAACCGCCGTCGGGTCGTCCCTTTATATACAAAGGTTGACGCCCGCCCGGTCTACGGAGTCCCGAGCCGACCTACACAAAGTGTCCGGCTCGGTATCTCTCCTTCCTAACTTATATTACAAGTTTACATAATCATGGCGGTTTACCACTACGGGACCTAATCCGCCTTTGGGCTGTGGGCTTCCAAGCTTTACTAGTTGAAACGCCATCTTCAAGACCTTCATGGGCTTCAACACAGTCTAAGGTGAACCGGGCCCTCCTGGCCGGTTTATCCTTAGTAGCTATATCCTCAACAAGAACCATGGGTTCAGAAACCCATGCCCTTTCCTCCTAAACCATCCAAGTCAAAGGATGATGAGGATTTTTAGCGCTTTGCTAAAATGATTAGACCTATTTTCTTACGTATGTGCTTAACTGATATGCTTAAAGTAAATCCGTATGCTAAGTATATGAAGGATATCATCAAAAATAAAAGAAAGATACCGGAAGCTGAAATTTCCACCATGCTTGCTAATTACACTTTTAAGGGTGGAATACCAAAGAAACTTGGAGATCCGGGTGTACCAACTATACCATGCTATATTAAAAGAAATTATGTTAGAACTGCTTTATGTGATCTTGGAGCCGGTGTTATGCCTCTCTCTTTATATCGTAGACTTGAATTGAATAAGTTGACACCTACCGAAATATCTTTGCAAATGGCTGATAAATCAACTGCTATACCTGTCGGTATTTGTGAGGATGTGCCTGTTGTGGTTGCAAATGTCACTATTTTAACGGACTTTGTTATTCTTGATATTCCCGAGGACGATAGTATGTCTATTATCCTTGGTAGACCTTTTCTTAATACTGCAGGGGCTGTTATTGATTGCAACAAAGGCAATGTCACTTTTCATGTTAATGGTAATGAGCATACGGTACACTTTCTGAGGAAACATCTCATGTTCATAGCATCAATTCAATTGGAAAAGTTCCAACTATCATTCTTGGAGGTTTTGAATTTCCTCTCCCCACTGTCAAGAAAAAGTATGATATTCTTATTGTTGGGGATTTTCATATCCCCGTTAAGGTAACTTAGTGTTATTCGAAATTTCTCCGGTTCCGTGTTATTCGGAATGAGTTCGTTAACAAGACTTGATCAACCTTGTTATTGGGTTCATTTTGATGATCACGAGACAGACGAAACTAGAAGGCACAACCTTCTGTACCCTCTTTTTACTTTCTGTTATTTAGATTAAATAAAGCAAAAATAGTATTATCCGTCTGTTTTTTGAATAATCCGTGCATTAAAAAATAGCCTGAAAATAAAAGTGCTCCAAATGCCCTGCAAATCTAGTATGATTTTTTCTGGAATATTTGAGGATTTTAGGCACCGAAAACACTGCAGAAGGGGCAAGCACTGTGCCACGAGAGAGGAGGGCCCCCAGGGCGCTCCCCTATCTCGTGGGCCCCTGGTGGCTCCCCTCCACTTATGTCAGCACCCACACACTTCATCTTCTACCCAAAAAAATCCCCATCCAGCTCAAGCACGAGTTCTAGCTCTTCTTGCTGCGATTTTCGATCTCTTAGCTCAAAGCTCCATTCGCAAAACTGCTTTGGGAGATTGTTGCTTGGTATGTGACTCCTCCATTGGTCCAAATAGTTTTTGTTCTAGTGCTTTATTCATTGCAAATTTTTGCTGCATAGGTGACCATGTTCTTGAGCTTGCATGTTAAAATTTTGATGTCCCAAGCAATTCCAATGCATGATATAGGCTCTAGGCACTTATAGGAGTAGTTTCTATCAATCTTGTTTAGTTTTATTCACTTTTATTTTGGAGTTACTAAAATTTCATAAATTTTCAGAAAAAAGAAATATGCTTAGAAGAATGTACCAAGGAGGTTCCTTGGCAAAGAAAGGGCCAAGGATTGCTATACGTGAGCAAGATGTTGAACTGCCGAGGGACGCAAATGTACGGGCTTATGAGTGGCCATCCGATGATTTTATGGTCGAAGCAGGCTTCAAGGAGGAATTTGACGCATATGTGCGTAATGCCGAGCTGGAGGACTTCTTACAAGATAAGTGTCCGCAGTATTATCAGTTGACTGATTCTTTTGTGCGGAGGTTTAGATACAACTGTTCGCGTAATTCTCCTAGTGTCATGTTTGATAATTATGATACATCTTATACCATGGATTTAGAGGATTTCACAACTGCTTGCAAACTCCCGAAGTGGGGTAATATTAATGATCCTCCCAAATCTGAATTTAGAGATTTTCTTGCTAGTATTACTGTGGGAGAATCTAGGGATGTAGCACAAGCTACCATAGGGAGCATTCATTTTCCTGCTATACTTTACTTTGCTCTTTTTATTGGTAGATGCATTAACGGTAAGGACGAAGTATGTCACATGTGTGCTCCTGATCTTGCTGTCCTCAAGAGTGCTGTGTCAGGTTATAAAGGTTATAACTTGGGGGCAATAGTTGCACGTAGGTTGCAGAATAATAGTAGAAAGGGAGATTTATTTGGGGGAATTTATGCAACCCGTGTAGCTAACTTTCTTAATTTAGCTCCACGGGAGGGGGATATGATTTTACCTCCTGTTTATTTGGATAAAGAAGCTATGTTCCATCATCATTTTCTTGAGAGGAATGAACAATTCCTCCATTATCGACTAATCTATGACAGGCGCAATGTCGTCCCTGTTACTCTTCCTACCCCCTACCGTTTTGATTATCAGGCAAGAGGAAGCTACGTTGTCACCAAGGCGGAAGCAACTGAGTATGAGAGAGGAATGGAGGCAGCTCGCCAACACGCTGCCGCTCAGAGGCGATCGCCAAGATCTCAAGACAACCCCAGCTTCACTTATGGATATCAGCCAGCGGTCCTTGGTATTAGACCAACTTAGGCCAAAAGCCTAAGCTTGGGGGAGTACGTATTTCTCACCGACTTTACATTCATGTTCACACACTAGTCGTCGGTGCTCATACTCTTTCATTGTATTATCCATGTTAGTTTAAATTTCTTTTTCTAGTTTTCTTCTTGTGTGTTTGATAAACCTTAAGAAAAACCAAAAAAAATAGTTTTAGTTAGTTTAATTTCCATGCTTGTAGTAGAATTAAAATGAAAACCCAAAAAGATTTCTAGTTCTTCTTCTTACTTGTTGGGAGCTTTCCCGTGTAAATAGTTTTATTTTCTTTTCTTTCTTTTGGGGGTCAAGAACACCATATTGGAAATGCTTAGTGGCTCTTATATGCATGAATGTTTATTTAACTTAGAGCCCATTTTACTTGTCTTCTTTCTTGAGTTGAATGCTTGCAGATTCCAGCTTAGTCCAATGCACGTGCACTCTTATTATTATACACATCGTTCTGTCATGCGAGTGAAAGGCAATAATGACGATATATGATGAACTTATTGGGATGAGAAAAACTGGTATGAGCTCGACCTCTCTTGTTTTTGTAAATATGATGAGCTCATCGTTCCAGGGTCAGCTATTATGAAGTAAACATATTTGCAATGACATTTAGAGATTATAGTTACTTGTGCCATGCTTGATCAGCTTTGAGTTATAATGGTTTACCTTGCGTGCCAACATGCTATTAGAATGATTATGATATGATATGATGGGATGGTATCCTCCTTTGAATGAATTGAGTGACTTGACTTGGCACATGTTCACACATGTAGTTTAATCAAATCAACATAGCCTTCATGATATTTATGTTCATGGTAGATTATATCCTACTCATGCTTGTATTCGGTGTGAATTAATTTTAATGCATGTTTATGACTGTTGTCGCTCTCTCAGTTGGTCGCTTCCCAGTCTTTTGCTAGCCTTCACCTTTACTAAGCGGGAATACTGCTTGTGCATCCAAACTCCTTAAACCCCAAAGTTGTTCCATATGAGTCCACTATACCTTCCTATATGCGGTATCTACCTGCCGTTCCAAGTAAATTTGTATGTGCCAAACTCCAAACCTTCAAATGAAATTCTGTTTTGTATGCTCAAGCAGCTCATGTACAACTAGGGCTGCCTATATCTTCCATGCTAGGTGGGTTATTCTCAAGAGGAGTGGACTCCGCTCCTCATTCACGAGAAAGGGCCGGTCACCAGGATGCCCAGTCCCATGCTTTATGCAAACTAAATCAAAATAATTGCAAACAAAACTCCCCTTGGGACCCGTTGAATGTTGGAGGCACTCGTTGTTTCGAGCAAGCCATGGATTGATGCTTGTGGAGGAGGGGGAGTATAAACCTTTACAATTCTGTTTGGGAACTGCCTATAATGCAGTATGGAAGATACAACCATCTCATAGTTGTAGCGTTGACAGCAAAAGTATGCCGCTCAAAATGTTATTCAATCTCTATTTTAAAATCGAGCTCTGGCACCTCTACAAATCCATGCTTCCCTCTGCGAAGGGCCTATCTATTTACTTTTATGTTGAGTCATCATCCTTTCTTATTAAAAAGCACCCGCTGGAGAGCACACTGTTATTTGCATTCATTACTATTGGTTTATATTGGGTATGACTTGACTGGATCTCTTTTACCATCAATTGCAATGTTTAGTCAGTCCTTGATCTTTAAAGGAGCTCTGCATTTATGGTTTGCGGTCTCAGAAAGGGCTAGCGAGATACCATTTTGTTATATCATGTTATGATTATTTTGAGAAAGTGTTGTCATCCGAGTTTTATTATTATGGCTCGCTAGCTGATTATGTTATTGATATGAGTAATTGTGAGACCTGCGTGTTATTGTTAGTATGGTTAGTTCATAATACTTGCTGAAACTTGAATGTTGGCTTTTCATGTTTACAGCAACAAGAGCAAGTAGAGTTTGTAGAAGTTTTTCTTTATCACTTTCAGTTTATCAACTGAATTGCTTGAGGACAAGCAAAGGTTTAAGCTTGGGGGAGTTGATACATCTCCAACGTATCTACTTTTCCAAACACTTTTGCCCTTGTTTTGGACTCTAACTTGCATGATTTGAATGAAACTAACCCGGACTGACGCTGTTTTCAGTAGTACTACCATGATGTTGTTGTATGTGTAGAAAAGAAAAGTTCTCTGAATGTCTTGGAAATCAACGGAGGCACTTTTTGGAATTTATAAGAATTATTGGGCGAAAGAAATACATCAGGGGGCCCAGGGCCTGTCCACGAGACAGGGGCCCCCTAGGGCGCGCCCCCCTATCTCGTGGGCCCCCTGTACCTCCTCCGACCTCAACTCCAACTCCATATATTCCGTCTGGGGGAGAAAAAAATTAGAGAGAAAGTTTCATCGCATTTCACGACACGGAGCCGCCGCCAAGCCCTAATCTCTCTTGCGAGGGCTGATCTGGAGTCCGTTCGGGGCTCCGGAGAGGGGGATTCGTCGCCATCGTCATCATCAACCATCCTCCATCACCAATTTCATGATGCTCACCGCCGTTCGTGAGTAATTCCATCGTAGGCTTGCTGGACGGTGATGGGTTGGATTAGATTCACCATGTAATCAAGTTAGTTTTGTTAGGGTTTGATCCCTAGTATCCACTATGTTCTGAGATTGATGTTGCTATGACTTTGCTATGCTTAATGCTTGTCACTAGGGCCCGAGTGCCATGATTTCAGATCTGAACCTATTATGTTTTCATGAATATATGTGTGTTCTTAATCCTATCTTGCAAGTCTATAGTCACCTATTATGTGTTATGATCCGACAACCCCGAAGTGACAATAATCGGGATACTTCTCGGTGTTGACCATAGTTTGAGGAGTTCATGTATTCACTATGTACTAATGCTTTGTTCCGGTTCTCTATTAAAAGGAGGCCTTAATATCCCTTAGTTTCCATTAGGACCCCGCTGCCACGGGAAGGTAGGACAAAAGATGTCATGCAAGTTCTTTTCCATAAGCATGTATGACTATATTCGGAATAAATGCCTACATTACATTGATGAATTGGAGCTAGTTCTATATCACCCTATGTTATAGTTATTGCATGAGGAATCGCATCCGGCATAATTACCCATCGCTGATCCATTGCCTACGAGCTTTTCATATACTGTTCTTCGCTTATTTACTTTTCCGTTGCTACTGTTACAACTACTACAAAAACCCAAAAACATTTATCTTTACTTTTGCTACCGTTACCTTTATTATCATACCACTTTTGCTACTAAACACTTTGCTGCAGATACTAAGTTATCCAGGTGTGGTTGAATTGACAACTCAACTGCTAATACTCAAGAATATTATTTGGCTCCCCTTGTGTCGAATCAATAAATTTGGGTTGAATACTCTACCCTTGAAAGCTGTTGCGATCCCCTATACTTGTGGGTTATCACTACATATGGAGCAAAATGAGTGAATCTACACTCTAAAATGTATCTGTATACATATGTATGTGATACATAGTGGAAATCTCTACAAAGACTTATATTTTGGAACGGGGGGAGTATGATAGTAGTACAGTATGTTCGTTGTAGTGAAGATGAGAAGGGACATTTGCAGTGTAGAGGTCTATACGGTTGGTTGTGATGGACACTTTGAACTCTTCGGGCCTCTTTGATTCGTAGGATTTTTAATCACAGGAATAGGAAATGTAGTGGCCTGCCCACTTGAATCCTATAAGATTAGCAAGGAAATGCGGGGAGCTGTGTCGCCTTTGAGAGTTACACGGATATTAACAGTACCGCACCTTCAGTTGAAGAGAGCTGGTATCCGAAGCCTTTCTAGCCGTACCGGCAATACTAGCACATATATTCCAGCAAGTTCCACTTTGCTGATTTTACTTGTGATGCTTACGGTTTTCCCGTTATATCTACACTTGAAGCTAAACAACACACCAATCATAAGTCCAAAGCTTACTTCAAATACGAATTGTGATATGATACTGATATTACTTAACAGACACACATTTAATTGGTCAGGTAATGCTCCCACTTGATTTTCCAAATGCATGTGGCCACATATAGAGAGACTGCATGGGATTGCATTTCTTTGGGCGCTGTGATTCATCATGAGTGGGCAACCAACACTGTATGCAATGAAGCGGAACCTCAAGAATATGCTTCCTCTTCTGTTCTTTAACATGTTACTCTTTTGTTATTCTGTATTTAGTACATACAGTATGTTCCTTGTCAGTAAGGGGAGCAGGGACATCTGCAGTCAACAGCTGATAGAGTTGGCATGTACGTGATCGATAGGCTTTCAATTAGTAGCAGCAATACAACACAGTAATTTCCAGCCAGTTCCACTTTCCCGATTTATATATCCTGGTTATGGTGTACCCCTTTTATGTAAACTACGATCTGCCTAGTTGTTGTGTGCTCTTGTTATCATGGTTTGGCAATAAACTCTCTATACAGTATATTAGAACCTATCATCTTCCAACTATCCTTACTTCTGGAGCCTATTTTTTTGTGTACTTGTGCCAGATTATATTAATGCACGCACCATATTACAGCACACATGGGCTCTCTCATCAGAATCCAGTGATAGCACACAAGGTTTTACAGGGGCGCCCATATATTAGAATATCATCTGCATTACAAAGATAATCTCACTACTATTTATGTTTTCACGCTTCTCAGATATTATACTTAATCACAGTGAATATCAGAATCCGCACATCAGAAGAATATTGTGGAACACTGCAACGACTTACAAAATTGGCACCAAGGCATTGAGTGCCATTCTGATGCAATGAAACTCATACTCTCCCCACCTGTAGATTCTTGTTCAGAATATGATCCTAATGACTATTCTGACCTCGAGTCAAAGGCAGATGGCCTGTCCTGTTCACCCATCAAGGTGCCTGTTCTAATTTTGCAAGGTTCCATTGATTCATGTCTTGCATAAGTTGTCTTGCATTTCTTCTACTTTGTAGCACCGCCATTTGCTTAGTTTACTCATCATATATGTCAAGATGACATGCCCATCCATTATCAATATATATTCCATCTGTCATCATACCATGTTTTTCCACTTAAATTTTGTTCTTGTGCATCAAACATCAGAAAGGAAGAGGGTGATTGCGAACTCAAGGAGCACCAAAGAAAGTCCTTGAAAAACGTCTTTGGTGCCAAGAAATCAGAAACCACCCCACTTATATTGGCTCTACAACCAGTGACACAAAACGTAGGACCGAGTCCAGTAGACTGTACCCATACTTCACTGGCCACACCACTAGCCCCACCACACAGGACCTGCACTCCAGCAAAAGGTATGCTGATTTCAGTTGCCATAGCACCAGCCGTACCACAGAAAAATCCCACTCCAGCAAAAAGTACAGCAAGTCCATCGGCCGAAGACCTATCCCAACTGCAGATACGGCCAATTCCTGCAAATTGGAACCCCATTCCAGTTATTCCCAGTTTAAAAGATAATGCTTCTAGTGTTGTTAGGGACTACGTGCATATATTCCCATCATGGGAAGATTATAGTGAAGACAAACACCATTTTCACATCTTCCTGTCCCACTTACGTGTAAGTGCTATTATTCATGTTGATTATTTTCCTATTTTCTGTTGATTGAACACATCAATGATTTACATTATATTGTTGTAAGTAGGTGAGGGTCAATCTGGATAGTCATGACGAGCAAAGCTTGCTTGCACTTTTCAAGGAAGCATTGCAGCAGTATCGATGTTACCTGAGGAAATCACACTTTGATGGCAAGTTTATAAATGAATTTCTGGTGAAGTCTCCTGTGCTAAATTTAGAAGACATTGAATGGAAAAACCTTGTTATGCACTAGTTTTGTTCCCAGGATGAGGTATTGTCTATGATATCACATGACAATTTGAACTTCTACTTTCCCGCATGTGCCTTACGGATCTTTTTTGCAGGAAATCTGCTCGAAGAAGAATTCCAGTTTGAAAAGGACGACAATATATCACAAATATGTTGCCTGCTGCTTTTCTCTTCTTAGTACCTATTGTCCTGTATCACTGTACTTGCATACATACCTGGTTCATTATGTGACAGCTTGCTTATCAATTGATCGCTCCAAATTAGCTGATCTGTATGACTGGTTACATTAGTGTAGAATATATCCAATGCCAATGAAAATTTTTAGCTCTGCATTGTTCTTGTAAGTACCTGCTGTCCTTTATCAGTGTACTTATATTGACAGCTAGTTGTACATGTACCATCACTCTGCAGCTTATTTTCCTTTGCCCTCCATTTTCTACACATCAGATCTATATTTACTCTTACCATAAGGTTGGATAACACCGATGGTACTGAAGAAGTTTAGCTCTGCATTGCTCTTGGCTATACCTTTTGCCTGTATCGATGTACTTACATTTATAGCTACTTGGTTATGTAGCATCACTCTTCGTCTTATCTTAAATATTCTCCATTTTTTCTTATATTATCACATCTATATTTACTCTTAAAAAAATGTAGAATGAAGGCAATGCTTATGAAGGCGATTTTGTGGTAAACTTCTTGAATTGCCCCCCACCCCATCAACATGGACAAGGGCTTTATAGAGCCTGTCTTCACCAATAATGTAAGTTTGTCCTTCTCAAGCCTTCAAACTTTGTTGTGTATATTTGGTTAGGCATGACTGCAACAACTGTTTATTTTTGGTGTGTAACATCCCAAATTTTCAATTTGGAATGTTATACATTAGGTCATCATGCATATCATATTTTCTCGCATTTTTCCGATCCTAGAAATTTCACGCAACTCAAGGACCCTCGGAGAGAGTTGGAGGTTTCACAATTTTCATATTTGGGAATTCTCAAATTTTGAAAATGGGATCATTGGATTATTTAAATTATCTTCATAAAGTTTTCCTATAAAAATATTTCGAGAGGGAATAATATGACTTTCCCAACATTAGGAAAAATGAAGATATTATAAATAAACCAAATTTGGTTTTGGAAGATTTATTTTGCTTAGGCAAAATGAGCATTTAAAAAATTATGCATGTTTGCTGTTTTTAAAGTTCATTTTGTTCGACTCATTTTAGGAGTCGGGAAAATTTGTTTTATTTAAATCCGAGTTCGTTTGATATTTTTTAATTTGTTTTGGTTAATTTTATTTTAAAAAATTTCAGCGCCCACTGGACCGAGGCCCACGGCCCAAGCCAGCCAGGCCCAGGCCCAGCCCCGCCCACCTCCGCCTCCTCCTCAAGGCCGCCGCGCCCGCTCGAGTCCCCGCCCAGACGAGAGCGCCGCAGACGAGCGCCGCGCCGCCGCCGAGTCCCGCCTGACCCGGCTCCCTTACCCCTCCCAAGCCGCCACCGCCCCCCCCCCCCTTATAACCCCCGCCCCCTCCCTCTCACCCCAACCCCACCCGGGAGCCCGACGCCACCCGAGCCTCGACGCCGAGCCGCCGCCGTGGGACGCCGCCGCGCCATGATGGGCGCCGCCGCCGACGCCGGACCGGCCGCCCGCCGACCCGGACCCGCCGCCCTCTCCCGAGCCGGGCGCCCCCGCGATCACCGGAGGTAGCCACCGCCGCCCGCGCCGATTCGGTTTTCTCCCCTCGAACCGTCCGGTTTATTTTAAAAAATATATATGTTCGGTTTTTAAAAAAACCTAGATTGGTTTTATTTTTTTCGGTTTTCTTAACTAACGAACGCTCACGAACCGCTCGTTTCAATGAACGCGTTCGTTGGATTCGTTCGTTAACTAACGCTCACTATTTAACTCGTTCGTCGTTTTTCTTTTTAATCGGATTTAATCCGTTATTTCCGATTTGATTTCAGATCTGATTTTCAAAACTGTTTTATTTCTCGCTCGTTTATCGGAATCGGTGATTCAAGCGCTGGAGTTTCAGAATGAAACCGCCGTTCGACTACCCTACTTTCACAGAGTTTTGCTACTGTGAAATTTTGACCTAATTTCATATCGCTAAACCGAGTCGTTCTCTCTTGAGTTTCGACTTTCGGAGTTTGTTTTGATTCGATTCTTTGCAACCAGGGTTCTTAAGTTGAACTTTCTGGTTAGATCTTTTATTCGAGATTTCCCTGTGCATTAGATGAGTACTTATTGTATGCTTGTTGTTTGTTTGCGTTAGATCACCCGGAGTGCGCCGCTTGTTATTTCGAATCTCTAGGACTCGCGGATCATCAGCAAGGCAAGTAACACTTTGATCATACCCTTCTCATACCCAGTTTTATGCATTAGATCTATTCCTCAAACACTTGCATGATTAGGATCTAAGTAAATTGTGGGTTTGGGAAGTAGATTGAGGTAGTACCTATTACCTGTTTTACTTATGAAACCTTGGGAGTTACTTCTACGTTTGCTTATTATGCCATGCTATGCTAGTAGACGTGGATTGGGTGAGTGAATATCCATGACAGATGTGAGATTGTTAATTAATGGTTTATCTAAGGTGGCAACCTAAACACACATCTGGGTGGATTGAGGCACCTGGTTTCCATCAGACTTGCTGTATTTCTTGGACCGCCACCTGTGCTCTAAGGGATCATAAGATTATTCAAACCGAAACTTCCGTGTGCAGCCACAAGCCAATTATGGGCTCTGGCGTAGTTGACTAAGTCGTGCGAACTCTTACGGGTAGGCTAGCTGATGTAGGGGATGTAGGTTGGTACGGTCTACCCACATGTAAGGTGCTAGCGCTTCTGAAAGACTATGTCTCGGTCATCCGTTTCTCAAACACCATGTAGTCACGAGAATCAAGCGGAGGCGATCGAGTCTTGTGGGGAAAAGTGCATAAACCTCTGCAGAGTGTATAAACTAATCATGATTAGCCGTGTCCCCGGTTATGGACAATTTGAGTATCCGGTACTTGATTATCATGTGAATCTCAACATGTTACTTCTAAATAAAAGTTATTGGGTTTTGATGAGTACTTTTAATTGGGATTGAGGATGCTGTCAACCATTCTCAATGTTTAACAACCACCATGATAGTTAAATAAAATTATTCCTTTGATGTAGGGAAAAATCAGCTTTATGCAATGTAATCAGAGAGCCTTACCACCAGCCAAATATGCATGTAGTATAGGCTTATTCATTCATTGCTCTTATGTGTTACATTGCCAAGATATTCCATGTCTTGACCCGTTTTGGCTGCAACTTTTCACGTTGCAGACTTTTCGGATGACGAGTAAGGTGTTAGGTCGTGGTTCTATACTCGGTGATGCCGTTAGAGTTGATGGACTCGCTTATCTTCCAAGCCTTCCATTGTTATTATTAGATGGCCTTAAGCCATATTATTGTATTCAGTTCCCTTGTGGACAACGATGTAATAAGTGTGTGATTGCTACTCGCTATAAATCCTTGAATCTTGTGTGGTGTCGGCATTACTAATCCAGGATGACACCGAGCACGAGACTTGATCCATTCAGGTCGGTCGCCACTGAGAGAATGGTATCAGAGCACACGCTGACTGTAGGACACGACCACTAAGTTAAAGCCATAGATTACTCTCTCTCTTCCCATTTTCTAACTCCTCATCTTTTCTACTCTCTTTAGGATGACGGACGCGAAGATCAAGTACACCCAACCGGATGAAGGCACACCTTTTGGATTTCACTTGAAGGAAGTTACTAAGTACCTAAACATTGGACTACCAAGCTTCACCGGGACTTTCAACGCCACTCTGCCTGAAGAGGAGCGCTGGAAGATTCATGCTCACGTTCCAGGAAGGACATTTGCCCCAATCACCAATCCTATAGATAGTGTTTTCAGTGCACCCACTTGGAGTCTGGGAAAGAGCATGGCAACTCACATCACCATGGGACGCATTGGAGAAGTTTACCAAGAAGACCTCAAGGACACCATCTACCAGATTTGCGGACGCCGAGATGACAACTGGGACGTCGTCAACACCAAGAAGGATAGGTCCATTGCAGCTTTCATCCAGGAGTTAAATCAGCACATTCGACGCCAGAAAACCAAATGTGCAATGACATGTTGGAGTTGCGAAGACAAAGGAAAGGATCATCGAATCGAAGAAGAACTAAAGACTACACGCAAGGACTACATGGACGAGATCGTAGCTCGGCAAGACACAATAACGATCTTAAGTACGAGATCAAGAGCTCAAGAAGAAGTTGGCGCCAGAATGAAGACCAGTATGTCGAATACCCAATCGACTACATCAACATCGACGACAGATTCGGATCCAAGTGAACCCGATTTTGAAGACGGTGGAGCGAGACATCATGGAGTCTTCCACCGTTCAAATTAGTAGAAGTCCCTCACATATTAGTAGTATTCCCTCCATGTAAACCTTTATAGTACACGCACTTTTGCGATAGTTAGATCGTTGTAACCCTTGTTTGATTGAATGAAGTGATTTTTGTGTGCATTTGCTCATGTGCATTTGGGTAGTGATTCCCTTAGACCTCATTCTATTCTACATTTCTCTTCTCTTCTAAAACCTTCAGATGCCATCGAGACGCGACCCCGGATTCGCTTTTCCGCCAGAGATCACCCAATTGATCCAGCAGCAGAATACCCCGATTCAAACATTGGTGCGAACAACAACAACAACAACCCACCGCCACCACCACCACTGCGGATCATCGACTCGCTTCCTTAGATTTGAACCCGCGGTGTATTCCAAAGAGCACCGAGCCAATTGTAGTAGATGACTGGCTCCGCAAGATAGGAAGGAGCTAACCACTGCAGGATGCAGATGGTGAAAGAGTGAAGTTTGCAGCACATCAGCTTGAAGGACCCGCAGCAAAGATGGTGGGAGAATTTCACAGCCACTTACCCGTGAGACAACATCACATGGGACCAGCCAAGAAGCTTTTCAGACAGCCCATGTTTCAGCAGGAGCCATGGCCATGAAGAAGCGTGAGTTTCGAACTTACGCCAAGGAGGAAGAACTGTTGGCGATCGTGGATGACTTTAGCAAATTAGCACGTTATGCCCTGATGACGCTACGGATGCAGCTAAACAGAGAAGTTTCTAGAAGGACTGAATGATGAGTTCAAGATGCCGTTGATGGTAGCAAGTTTCAACAACTACCAGGAGTTAGTAGACCGAGCTCTCATGATTGAAGGAAAGCAGCAACAAATTGAGAACTGCAAGCGGAAGTATGGACAAGGGAAGTATAACTCGATCCCAGCAGAAGCCTCGTTATACCCCTAAATCAGAATTCAGTTTCAGCATACCCATGGAGGAGGTAATTCGCATAACCATAATGGCACCAAGAATGGGAACGGAATGGAGGAAGCAACGGACGAACCGCACCAACCCGTCTACACCATCCAAGGTAGACTGAGTCACATTACTTGCTTTAAGTGCCGCAAGATCGGGCATTATGCAAATGATCGCCCAAAAGGCCGAATGGAAATGGCAATGGAAGCTCGAAAGAAGCCCAACCCTTTCAACAGGGGACAAGTGAACCACATTGATGTGGAGGAGGTTGAAGATCAGCCCGATGCAAGAATCGGTAAATTTTGGTTAAGTCATTTATCTGCAGTTGTTCTTTTCGATCATTGGTGCATCGCATTCATACATACCAAGGGATTTGTGGATAAGTACAAGTTACCAACCCAAGCCCTTAGGTCACCCATGCTAGTAACCTCACCCGAGCAGAGTACATGGCTAGTAAATGGTGTGATCGATCGCCACTAAGGATCGGACACTATGTTTTCCTTCGCACCTAATAGTTTTGGAATCCCAAGGATTGGATGTGATATTAGGAATGGATTGGTTATCAAAGTATGGAGGAAACATAGATTGTACCACAAGGTCAATTTTGCTCACCACACCGGAAGGAAGAAGGATTAAGTATGTATCACGGCACGAGCCGAGGAGAGCACAAGTTAATTGCTTATCGAGTGGTACAGAAGAAGTACCGATGGTGAAGGATTATCTGATGTATTTCGGAAGAGTTGCTGTGAATGCCGCGGATAGAGACATCGAGTTTTTGATCGAGCTGTTGCCGTGAACAGGCCCGATATCGGCGACCGTGCATGTGATGCCCGCAAAGGATTTGGCAGAAATTAAGAAGCAGATTAAGGAACTATTGGATAAAGGTTTTATACGCCCAAGTTCTTCACCTTGGGGATCACCCGTGTTGTTAGTGGAGAAGAAGGATGGATCGTTGAGAATGGTTGTTGATTACCGTGGATTGAATGAAGTAACAATCAAGAACAAGTACCCACTACCGATGATAAATGATCTGTTTGATCGCTTGCAAGGAGCCAAAGTGTTCTCTAAGATTGACTTGCGATCAGGGTACCATCAGTTGAAGATTCGGGAGCAAGATATACCCAAGACAGCATTTACCACGAGATATGGACTGTATGAGTATACCGTTATGTCATTTGGACTGACTAACGCACCAGCCTATTTTATGAACCTGATGAACAAAGTGTTTATGGAGTTTTTGGACAAGTTCGTTGTGGTGTTCATTGATGACATTTTGATTTTCTCGAAGAATGAAGAGGAACACAAGGAACATTGAGATTGGTTTTGGAGAAACTGAGGGAACACCAATTGTATGCCAAGTTCAGCAAATGTGAGTTTTGGCTAAAGGAAGTTGGATTTCTGACATGTTATATCCGGAGAAGGGATAGCAGTTGACCCCACAAAAGTTGAGACCGTAACCAAGTGGGAAGCACCAACGACAGTTGGAGAGATTCGGAGTTTCCTTGGACTCGCAGGATACTACCAAAGATTCATTGAGAATTTCTCAAGGATTGCAAAGCCTATGACTGAATTGTTGAAGAAGGAAAACAAATTCATATGGACTGAGGACTGTGAGGCAAGTTTTCAGGAGTTGAAGAAAAGATTGGTTACCTCACCGGTTTGATATTGCCGATCAAACTAAGGATTATGAGGTGTATTGCGACGCTTCACGCCGAGGACTTGGAGCAGTGCTTATGCAGGAAGGAAGAGTTGTTTCAGTATGCTTCACGACAACTTAAGCCCCATGAGTTGAATTATGCCACTCATGATTTGGAGTTAGCAGCCGTTGTGCATGCCTTGAAGACGTGGAGACATTTTCTCATTGGAAATCATTGTGAAGTATATACGGATCACAAGAGTTTGAAGTACATCTTCACACGTATGAGTTGAATCTCGACATGAGGAGATGGTTAGAGCTAATCAAGGATTATGATATGAGATTGCATTACCACCCGGAAAGGCTAATGTCGAAAGCGCAGCGCATTGAGCCGTAAGAGCCACGTCAATACCCTAATGATGGGAGGAATACCCAATGAGTTAGCCGAGGACCTTCGAGAGCTATGTTTGGAAATAGTTCCGAGAGGCTATGTAGCAGCATTGGAGATTCAATCGACATCGATGGACAAAATCGAGAAGCCCAAAAGGCAGATAAGGAAGTTGCCTCTATAAAGGAGAAAATGAGCAAAGGAAAGGCTAAAGGATTTTGAGAGGATGAACACGATACCCTATGGTTTGAAGACCGTGTTTATGTGCCCAATGACCCGTAGATCGGGAAGTTGATTTTACAAGAAGCCCATGATTCACCCTATTCGATTCACCCAGAAATACCAAGATGTATTTGGATTTGAAGAATATTTTCGGTGGACCGGAATGAAGAAGGATATTGCGAGTATGTAGCAATTTGCACGTATGTCGAAAGTAAAGGCGAACATCGAAGCCAGCAGGATTGTTGCAACCATTGCCGATACCGAATGGAAGTGGGATAAACTAGGCATGGATTTCATCACAGGTTTGCCAAAGACCCGTTCAGATATGACTCGATTTGGGTCATAGTCGACCGTTTGACCAAGGTAGCTCATTTCATTCCGATCAAGACTACATATAGCAGTGCTAAGTTGGCAAAGATATACATGACCAGAATTGTATGCTTACACGGAGTTCCGAGGAGCATTGTATCGCATGAGGAACCCAGTTTACTTCAAATTTTGGAACCGGTTGCACGAAACATTGGGAACCCGATTGAATTCAGCACAGCTTTCCACCCTGCACCGATGGACAGACCGAGAGAGTCAATCAGATTTTGGAGGACATGCCGAGAGCTTGTGCACTAGATTATGGATCTAGTTGGGACGATAATTTGCCGTATGCAGAATTTTCCTACAACAACAGCTACCAAACCAGCTTAAAGATGGCACCTTCGAGGCCTTGTATGGAAGAAGGTGCAGGACACCATTGTCATGGGACTAAACCGAGATCGCCACTATTTGGACCAGATTTGATTAAGGAGTCGAACAGAAAGTTAAGTTGATTCGAGATGTGCTCAAGGTAGCCCACCTGCATGTAAGAGCTATGCCGATTCAAAGCGCAGCGATTGAGTATGAAGTTGGAGACAGAGTATATCTCGAGTATCCCCGCCGAGGAGTTAAGCGTTTGGAGTTAAAGGAAAGTTAGCACCCTGCTTCGTTGGACCGTATAAGATTTTGCAACGCATGGGAGAAGTTGCGTATAAGTTGGAATTACGGAAGGACTGTCAGAGTTCATGATGTATTCCATGTTTCTCGATTGAAGAAATGTCACCCGAGATAGCAGAGGTACCGTTAAGAGACACAAGTGCCATTGGAAGCAATTCAGTTGAAGGATGACTTGACATATGAGGAAAAGCCAGTTAAGATTCTCGATTATGCTAGCAGAGTTACCCGCAGCAAGGTTATCAAGTTTTGCAAAGTTCATTGGAGCCACCACACCGAGGATGAAGCCACCGGGAAAGAGAGGAAGTTTTGCTTAAGGACCACCTCACCTATTTTCTAGTTAACCTGAATCTCGAGGGCTAGATTCATCTTAAGGGGGTAGGTTTGTAACATCCCAAATTTTCAATTTGGAATGTTATACATTAGGTCATCATGCATATCATATTTTCTCGCATTTTTCCGATCCTAGAAATTTCACGCAACTCAAGGACCCTCGGAGAGAGTTGGAAGTTTCACAATTTTCATATTTGGGAATTCTCAAATTTTGAAAATGGGATCATTGGATTATTTAAATTATCTTCATAAAGTTTTCCTATAAAAATATTTCGAGAGGGAATAATATGACTTTCCCGAACATTAGGAAAAAATGAAGATATTATAAATAAACCAAATTTGGTTTTGGAAGATTTATTTTGCTTAGGCAAAATGAGCATTTTAAAAAAAATTATGCATGTTTGCTGTTTTTAAAGTTCATTTTGTTCGACTCATTTTTAGGAGTCGGGGAAAATTTGTTTTATTTAAATCCGAGTTCGTTTGATATTTTTTTTAATTCGTTTTGGTTAATTTTATTTTTAAAAAAAATTCAGCGCCCCCCCCCTGGACCGAGGCCCAGCCGGCCCAAGCCAGCCAGGCCCCAGGCCCAGCCCCCGGCCCACCTCCCGCCTCCTCCCTCGCAGCCGCGCGCCGCTCGAGTCCCGCCACAGACGAGAGCCGCCGCCCGAGTCCCGCCTGACCCGGCTCCCTACCCCCTCCCAAGCCGCCACCGCCTCCCCTTTATAACCCCCTGCCCCTCCTCTCACCCCAACCCCACCCGCCGGAGCCCGACGCCACCCGAGCCCGACGCTGAGCCGCCGCCAGGGCGGCCGCCGCCGCCGACCCGGACCCCCGCCGCCGCCGACCCGGACCCCCGCCCTCTCCCGAGCCGGGCGCCCTCCCGCGATCACCGGAGGTAGCCACGCCGCCCGCGCCGATTCGGTTTTCCCCTCGAACCGTCCGGTTTATTTTAAAAAATATATATGTTCGGTTTTTAAAAAAACCTAGATTGGTTTTATTTTTTCGGTTTTCTTAACTAACGAACGCTCACCGAACCGCTCGTTTCAATGAACGCGTTCGTTGGATTCGTTCGTTAACTAACGCTCACTATTTAACTCGTTTGTCGCTTTTTCTTTTAATCGGATTTAATCCGTTATTTTCCGATTTGATTTCAGATCTGATTTTCAAAACTGTTTTATTTCTCGCTCGCTTATCGGAATCAGGTGATTCAAGCGCTGAGTTTCAGAATGAAACCGCCGTTCGACTACCCTACTTTCACAGAGTTTTGCTACTGTGAAATTTTGACCTAATTTCAGATCGCTAAACCGAGTCGTTCTCTCTCGAGTTTCGACTTTCGGAGTTTGTTTTGATTCGATTCTTTGCAACCAGGGTTCTTAAGTTGAACTTTCTGGTTAGATCTTTTATTCGAGATTTCCCTGTGCATTAGATGAGTACTTATTGTATGCTTGTTGTTTGTTTGCGTTAGATCACCGGAGTGTGCCGCTTGTTATTTCAATCTCTAGGACTCATGGATCATCGACAAGGCAAGTAACACTTTGATCATACCCTTCTCATACCCAGTTTTATGCATTAGATCTATTCCTCAAACACTTGCATGATTAGGATCTAAGTAAATTGTGGGTTTGGGAAGTAGATTGAGGTAGTACCTATTACTGTTTTACTTATGAAACCTTGGGAGTTACTTCTACGCTTGCTTATTATGCCATGCTATGCTAGTAGACGTGGATTGGGTGAGTGAATATCCATGACAGATGTGAGATTGTTAATTAATGGTTTATCTAAGGTGGCAACCTAAACACACATCCTGGGTGGATTGAGGCACTGGTTTCCATCAGACTTGCCTGTATTTCTTGGACCGCCACCTGTGCTCTAAGGGATCATAAGATTATTCAAACTGAAACTTCCGTGCAGCCACAAGCCAATTATGGGCTGGCGTAGTTGACTAAGTCGTGCGAACTCTTACGGGTAGGCTAGCTGATGTAGGGGATGTAGGTTGGTACGGTCTACCCACATGTAAGGTGCTAGCGCTTCGAAAGACTATGTCTCGGTCATCCGCTTCTCAAACACCATGTAGTCACGAGAATCAAGCGGAGGCGATCGAGTCTTGTGGGGAAAAGTGCGCAAACCTCTGCAGAGTGTATAAACTAATCATGATTAGCCGTGTCCCGGTTATGGACAATTTGAGTATCCGTACTTGATTATCATGTGAATCTCAACATGTTACTTCTAAATAAAAGTTATTGGGTTTTGATGAGTACTTTTAATTGGGATTGAGGATGCTGTCAACCATTCTCAATGTTTAACAACCACCATGATAGTTAAATAAAATTATTCCTTTGATGTAGGGAAAAATCAGCTTTATGCAAATGTAAACAGAGAGCCTTACCACCAGCCAAATATGCATGTAGTATAGGCTTATTCATTCATTGCTCTTATGTGTTACATTGCCAAGATATTCCATGTGTTGACCGTTTTGGCTGCAACTTTTCACGCTATGCATTTTTTCGCACGACAGTAAGGTGTTAGGTCGTGGTTCTATACTCGGTGATGCCGTTGGAGTTGATGGACTCGCTTATCTTCCAAGCCTTCCGTTGTTATTATTAGATGGCCTTAAGCCATATTATTGTATTCAGTTCCTTGTGGACAATGATGTAATAAGTGTGTGATTGCTACTCGCTATAAATCCTTCAAGTCTTGTGTGGTGTCAAGATTATCGATCCAGGATGACACTGAGCACAGAGACTTGATCCATTCGGGTCGGGTCGCTACATGGTGCTTGCATCAAATTGCATTTTAAAGTTTATTATGTAGTTCATAAACAAAAGTTTTTCCTTCTCAATTTAAGTTTTCAGTTGTACAACCAAGTTCCTTCTTCATACCATGTAAATTAAACTATACAGAGCAAGTGATCTTCTTTTGCACTGCATGTATGCTTCTTTTCTTGATCCCTAATCCAGTGGTGTCGTGAACCTACCCACTACAGAACAATGTCATACTCTGCAATATCTTAACTATGAACAATGTCATATCATTCTACTATTATTTAAACCGTCTCTTTATTTGCCAATCTGAAATGGGATAAATTGACAGCACACTAACCATTGATACTTATGAGTTCTTGATATGTAATCTAGTGGTGTCGTGAAGCTGCCAACTCCTTCACAATGTCATTTCCTGCCATGTCTTGACCTGAACAATACCATATTGTGTTAATGCTATTTTAAAATGTGTCACTTTATTAAACAAGAAGAAATGTGATGAATTGTCAAGACTTACTTATATGTGCAAAACCCGTCATCTCTTCGCTTGTTTATCTTTCGAGTGAGGAGGATATAAGTGTCAAACAAGTGCAGTCTCATCAGCTTGTTTCATTTGCTATGCTGCAGCTCTCGAGCAGGGCTAACCTTTCTTGAACTCTATTGAAGTGCTGACAGTTTTGTATATTATTTTGTTGGCGTGTTTATTTGCACTGGTGGCGATCTTTGGTGCCCAGTGTATGTAATCTGTTATCTGCTTGTGCTTTATTATCATAGTGGCGAACTTCGATGCCTAGTGGATGTAATATGCCGTAATTTCTTTATTGTGTAGTCTAGGTTTTTCTTATTCACGATGCTGCAGTTATTTTACTGTATATATATCATGTCTTCGCAAAGAATCGCCAAACCGTAAAATTACGGTACATAATCAGCCGTCATGCAAATCACTATGTATGATCTCGCATCATGGGACCGATCATCTTGGTCCGTTAACGGCCTAAATGTAAACCGCCCACAAGTAGATTCGAGCCTTTAATAGGCCGAGTAAACCGTCGGCCCTATTTTCACAAGAAAACTCAATGGGCTTTTAGGAGGCTGAAAAGTAGGTTGGGCCTGAAACGTGCGGAACAGCTCACGGGCCGGCAGCAGGCCAAAATAGACCCCGGCCCATGATTGTGCCAATCATATCACGGGCCGTTAACAGGCCAAAATTGTCTCGGTCCTTGTTTGGCCCAATCAGATTATCGGCTGTGAGCAGGCCGGGTGCAAACCGGGCCGTAGTTAGGCCCAACTATATGACGAGCTTTTAACAAGCCGGAATAAATATAGGGCTGAAATGTTAAACGGGCCTTTAACAGGCCAAAACTAATATCAGGCTGAATTACTAAATGAGCCATTAGCAAGTGGGCCCAAAAGTATAGCGTCCAATTGATGGGCCGAATCGGTTATGGGCCATAATTTGGCCCAAAGCTTCTTAAAGGGTTGGATCTTATCTGGGCCGTAATTTGGCCCAGAACGTGGTAGGCTTTTAACGGGTTGGATCTCATATGTGCCTTTATTAGGCCCAGAACATGGCAGGCTGTCAATGGACCGGATCAAATATGGGTCGACATTTGGCCCAAAACCTGGCAGCCTGTGAATGGGTCGGCCCACTAGTGTCCTCAAAATCTTGTGGGCCTTTAGCTGGGCCGACCCATTATGGTCGGCAAAATCTTGTGGGCCTTTAGCTGGGTCGGCCCATTATGGTCTGCAAAATCTTGTGGGCCTTTAGCTGGACCGGCCCATTATGGTCCGCAAAATCTTGTGGGCCTTTAGTTTGGCCGGCCCATTATGGTCCGCAAAATCTTGTGGGCCTTTAGTTGGGCCGGCCCATTTAACCTATATGGACCTCTGTTGGGCCCTGCCACGTGTCGACGTATCATAGGCATGTCTCATCCAATGGACGGGCGACATCTGGCCCACCGAGGAGCACACACATGTTTCCTTCGGCCAATGAGAATTTTACACGTGGAAAATCACCATTAGTTCGGGCTGTTAACGGGTTATCGGATCCAAAACCGGACCCGATAGCTTAACGGCGAGCCATTACGGTGGATGCCACGAGACGTTCACCCTTGACGAAAGCACTTCTATGACGCGTGATTTATTATCATGGAAGTGGACACTTCTGTGATGATAATTTTGGTAATGTCATGGAACACTTCTATGACAGCACAGGTATGACTATCTGGATTCTGTCATAAAATCGTCATGGATGTACATGCATGACAGAAAACGTGACCTACGATACGTCTCTGTCGTATCTACTTTTCCAAACACTTTTGCCCTTCTTTTGCACTCTAACTTGTATGATTTGAATAGAACTAACCCGGACTAATGCTGTTTTCAGCATAATTGCCATGATGTTGTTTTATGTGCAGAAAACAAAAGTTCTCGGAATGACCTGAAACTCCACGGGGGGGCCACACCCTATCCATGAGGGTGGGCGGCACGCCCCCCCCCCTCCAGGGCGCGCCCCCTACCTCGTGGGCCCCCTGGAGACCCTCCGACGCCAACTCCAACTCTATATATTTGCTTTCGGAGAGAGAAAAATCAGACAGAAGAAATCATCATGTTTTACGATAAGGAGCCGCCGCCAAGCCCTAAAACCTCTCGGAAGGGCTGATCTGGAGTCTGTTCGGGGCTCCGGAGAGGGGGATTCGTCGCCGTCGTCATCATCAACCATCCTCCATCACCAATTTCATGATGCTCACCGCCGGCGTGAGGTAATTCCATCGTAGGCTTGCTGGATGGTGATGGGTTGGATGAGATCTATCATGTAATCGAGTTAGTTTTGTTAGGGTTTGATCCCTAGTATCCACTATGTTCTGAGATTGATGTTGCTATGACTTTGCTATGCTTAATGCTTGTCACTAGGGCCCGAGTGCCATGATTTCAGATCTGAACCTATTATGTTTTCATGAATATATGTGTGTTCTTAATCCTATCTTGCAAGTCTATAGTCACCTATTATGTGTTATGATCCGACAACCCCGAAGTGACAATAATCGGGATACTTCTCGGTGTTGACCATAGTTTGAGGAGTTCATGTATTCACTATGTGCTAATGCTTTGTTCCGGTTCTCTATTAAAAGGAGGCCTTAATATCCCTTAGTTTCCATTAGGACCCCGCTGCCACGGGAAGGTAGGACAAAAGATGTCATGCAAGTTCTTTTCCATAAGCATGTATGACTATATTCGGAATACATGCCTACATTACATTGATGAATTGGAGCTAGTTCTATGTCACCCTATGTTATGACTGTTACATGATGAACCACATCCGGCATAATTATCCAACACCGATCCAATGCCTACGAGCTTTCCATATACTGGTTTACGCTTATTTACTTTCCCGTTGTTACTGTAACAATCATTAAAAAACACCAAAAATATTGCTTTTGCTTTCATTACTCATTTGTTACCGTTACCCCTACTATCATATTACTTTGCTATTAAACACTTTGCTGCAGGTATTAAGTTATCCAGGTGAGGTTGAATTGACGACTCAGCTACTAATACTTGAGAATATTCTTTGGCTCCCCTTGTGTCGAATCAATAAATTTGGGTTGAATACTCTACCCTCGAAAGATGTTGCGATCCCCTATACTTGTGGGTTATCAAGACCAATTTCTGCCGTCATTGCCGGGGAGCATAGCTCTATTCTTTGAGTCACTTGGGATTTATATCTGCTGGACACTATGAAGAATTTGAAAGACGCTAAGACAAAAATTTATCCCTCAACTACGAGGGAGGTAAGGAACTACCATCTAGCTCGCACTTGATTCACCTTCGTTATGAGTAAGCTTGCGACACCTAAACCTGCTTCGCTATTCGCTCGATATGTCGCATGTTATTGATGATGCCACTTCGCTATGCATGATACTTATGATGAAACTACTTCTATGCTTGATACTCTGTGCCTTGGTGAATTTCTTGATGAACAAATTGCTAGGGCTAGAGAGAAATAAATTATTGAAACTGATTATATTGATGAAAGTGATGATGAAGATATGCCTGTTATTCCTAAGGGTTATGTTTTTGATATGGAATCTTCTGCAGCTATTTTAGCTTGCAAAGATAGATATGAGCTCAAGAGGTTATTAGTTAATTGGAATAAGCAATCTCTCAAAGATAGAATGAAACCTGACCCTGCTTTTGCTACTTCACCTATTTGTGTTCCCGATAAGGATTATGAATTCTCTGTTGATCCTGATATAATTACCTTGGTTGAATCTGATCCTTTTCATGGCTATGAATATGAAACTGTTGAGGCACATCTTACTAAATTAAATGATATAGCCACCCTGTTCACTAATGATGAGAGATCTCGCTACTTTTATATCCTTAAAATATTTCCGTTCTCATTAAAGGGTGATGCTAAGATATGGTTTAATTCTCTTGATCCTAGTTGTGTGCGTAGTCTCCAGGACATGATTTATTACTTCTCTGCTAAATATTTCCCTGCTCATAAGAAACAAGCTGCTTTAAAGGAAATATACAACTTTGTGCAAATTGAAGAAGAGAGTCTCCCACAAGCTTGGGGGAGGCTTCTCAAGTTACTTAATGCTTTGCCTGATCATCCTCTTAAGAAAAACGAAATACTTGATATCTTTTATAATGGACTAACCGATGCTTCCAGAGATTACCTGGATAGTTATGCTGGTTCTCTTTTCAGTGAAAGAACACCGGATGAAGCTGAAATTCTATTGAATAATATGTTGACAAATGAAAATAATTGGGCACCTCCCGAGCCAGCTCCAGAGCCAACCATCGAGCCTATTCCTAAACCAACTCCAAGAAGAGAGGTGTTCTATTCCTCAGTCCTGAAGATATGCAAGAGGCAAAGAAATCTATGAAAGAAAGAGGTATTAAAGCTGAAGATATTAAGAATTTACCTCCTATTGAAGAAATACTGTAACGCCCTCGATGCGGCTATATCTCCCACGTGTCGAAGCACGACTTAGAGGCATAACCGCATTGAAAGCAATGTCGCAAGTGAGGTAATCTTCACACAACCCATGTAATACATAAGGGAAAGAGATACATAGTTGGCTTACAGTCGCCACTTCACACAATACATAAATAAACATCCATCATCCAGATTACACTCAAGGTCCCACTACGGAACCAAAATAAAAGAAGACTACCCCAAATGCTACAGATCCCCGATCGTCCCAACTGGCTCCACTCTTGATCAACTCAAACGAAACAACACAATGAACAAGATCTTCATCGAGCTCCTCCTTGAGCTCGGATCGCCACTGCACGGTATCATCGGCACCGCAAACTGGTTTTGAAGTATCTCGTGAGTCACGGGACTCAGCAATCTCACACCGCGAGATCAAGACTATTTAAGCTTAAAGGTAGGACAGGGTAGTGAGGTGGAGCTGCAGCAAGCGACTAGCATATCTGGTGTCTAACATATGCGAAATGAGAGCAAGAAGAGAAGGCAAAAGCGCGATCGAACAACTATGATCAAGAAGTGGTCCTAGAACAACCTACGTCAAGCATAACTCCAACACCGTGTTCACTTCCGGACTCCACGAGAAGAGACCATCACGTTACACACGCGTTGGTGTATTTTAATTAAGATCAACTTCGGTTTTCTACAACCGACATTAACAAATTCCCATCTGCCTCATAACCGCGGGCACGGCTTTGAAAGATAATACCTGCAGGGTGTCCCAACTTAGCCCATTATAAGCTCTCACGGTCAACGAAGGATATTCCTTCTACTGGGAAGACCCGATCGATCTCGAATCCCGGACTACAAGACATCTCGACAATGGTAAAACAAGACCAGCAAAGCCGCCCGAATGTGCCGACAAATCCCGATAGGAGCTGCACTTATCTCGTTCTCGGGGCACACCGGATGGGCAGACGTCGGGTTGGCATAGACCTGGATTGCCAGGGGCGCCGGACATCGCCAGTTGGGCCAAGACTCGAAGGAGCACCGTCCGGGGTTAAAATAAAGATGACCCTTGAGTCTGCAGAACCCAAGGGAAAAAGGCTTAGGTGGCAAATGGTAAAACCAAGGTTGGGCCTTCTTTGGAGGAGTCTTATTCAAAGCGAACTGTCAAGGGGTCCCATAAATCACCCAACTGTGTAAGGAACGCAAAATCCGGGAACATAATACGGTATGACGGAAACTAGGCGGCAAGAGTGGAACAAAACACGGGCATAAGGCCGAGCCTTCCACCCTTTACCAAGTATATAGATGCATTAATTAAATAAAATATATTGTGATATCCCAACAAGTAAACATGTTCCAACAAGGAACAACATCTCCATGTTCCAACAAGGAACAAACTTCATCTTCACCGCAACTAACAACGCTATAAGAGGGCTGAGCAAAGCGGTAACATAGCCAAACAACGGTTTGCTAGGAAAGGATGGTTAGGGGCTTGACATGGCAATATGGGAGGCATGATAAGCAAGTGATAGGCATCGTAGCATAGGCATAGCAAAAGAGCGAGCATCTAGCAAGCAAAGATAGAAGTGATTTCGAGGGTATGGTCATCTTGCTCGAGATCCCGCAAGGAAGAAGAACGAGTCCATGAAGAAGACAAACGGACGTAGTCGAACGAATCCTCACAACTCCGGAACGAAACCGAAGCTAATGAGAGAAGCAACCCGGAAAGAAGCAAACAACATAGTAAACAACCATCACATACACATGGCATGATGCACAACCAAGTATGATGCATGTCCGGTTTAAATAGCATGGCATGGCAATATGCACAAACAAAACTACAAGTTAAGTGGAGCTCAATATGCAACGAGTTGCATATTGACAAAACACCACATCAATTATTTAGTTCTCCCGGTTAGGTACTCAACAATATTAAATGTTGGTTAACATGGCAATAGGTGAAGCATAACAAAACTATACCATCTAAACAATTTAAATGGGGCCGGATATAAAAACAACAAATCCGGTAAACCCCCATGTGCATTTAGCAATTTAATGCAACAAAAATTTTAAACATTTAAATGTTGTTATCATGATGCGGATGACATATACAAGTTATATGCAATTTTTATGAAAATGTTGACATAAGCATGTTATGAAGCATTTGGTCACCATGGCGGAACAAAAAGGGTGCCACATGGCGAATCCGAAAATGATGCCACGGCAACATATCGGTTCCGGTAGCTCATGGAGATATCGGTGCAAAAGGAAGCGTGCGGATGTGCGGAACATGCTAGATATGGTGGGGTGCTCCCGACTACCGGGTTCCCACGGGTTAGTGGCATGGAAACGAGTGACAATTCGGACACGGTGCAAACACAAGCATCTCATACAACATGCAAACATTCGTTCACGGGCGGTCGTCTCGGGGTTATAACTTCGAAGCGTGCATTTTCGGGGCGGATCGAGTTCGTCGAGGAAAGTAGTGGTACACGGGTCGTACTGGAAGTAGTCGTTCACGGCGACGGTAGAGGTACTCGCGATCTTGGCAACGGTAGTCGTACATGTCCGGAGAGGAACTTTTCGTATCCATGTAGTCGAACTTGGGGTACTTGGTGAATCCACGTAGTCGTGCACAGGGTCATAGAGGTACTTGGCGAAAGCATGTCGACGGTAGTTGTTCCAGGCAGGTAACAGTAGTTGTACACAGTTCGTAGATGTTCATGTCGCTGTAGTCGTTCACAGGGCCCAACACAGGGTCTTGGCGAAACCAGGGTGCATCTTGGCGGTCTCGTCTCAGTCTTCAAACCAAAACGAAGCAAGGCAAAAGACTCGGTGCGGTGGTGGTCGGCAGGTGCACGAAGGGGAAGCAGGAGCAGAGGTGTGGCGGAGCTCGGGACGCCATGGCAGCAGAATCTCGGGGCCGAGGACGAGGTCGAGCAGAAGGCAGGGAGGCTGCGGGCTCCTCTGGGCGCAGACGAAGACGGCGGCGGCACGAGGAGAAGACAGGGGGCCGCTGAACGAGCTTGAGGGCGACGGAGGGCCGCCGGAGTTGGCCGTCCCGGTGGTGTTGCGGAGGAAGGGCGCGGGGCTGATGGAACGGGGCGCGACGGAGGCGAGGAGGCCGACGGGGCTCCGGCCTGGCTCTCTTCTCCGGCGAGGTTGGAGCGCGGGAGCAAGGGGAGGACCCCGGCGAAGCGCAGCCTGATCTGGCGGCGGCGGCGGGCTTCGGTGGCTGGCGGCGGATGCAGGCGACGAGGAGGAGGCCGAGGGGACGGGACGAGGGCGCGGCGCTCCTCTCTCTCTCTCTCTCTCTCTCTGCGACGGCGCAACGAGGGAGGAGGGGATCGAGCGCTGGGCTCTCCCTGGCGATGTGCGTGTGTGAGTGTGTGGCGGCGCAGGAGGGAGAGATCGAGGGAAAGAGATGCGTGGGATTCGATCGGGCTAGGTTTAACAGTGCGCCGGCTGGGCCTGTGGAACGGGCCTTAGAGGCTGGGCCGGCCTGGTTGGTGGGCTGCAAGGCTGCTGGGCTTATTCTCTCCCTTTACTCTTTTATTTTCCAAAACAGAAAATACCAAAGAGGAAAAGAAGAGGAAAGGAAGTGTTTGGGATAGCATTTACGCATGGGGATAATTTTCCCGGACTCGCAAAAATATGCTTGTTCCAAGAAAAATAGAAAGGCCATGATTGAAAGATTTAAATTCAAACTCATTTGAATTTAATTCAAATGGGTTTGAACTAGGACTTGATAAAAGGAAGGTCCAAAAATGTTCGGATTTTTGGTGGAGCTCCGGAAAATGACGAAATAATTTATGGGCAAGGTTGGAGACCAAGAAATGAGATAACAAAGGCATGGAGAATATTTTGTAAGTGTGTTTGCGGTAAATCCAAATAATTGGAATATTTACTATAGCTCTCTAAATATCGAGAGGATATGTTTTAAAGAGAATCACCAGGTGAATTCCCTCGATTTAAATGGATCAAAGATCCATGCCATTTATTTAGTTGAGTTGCAAAAGATTTATGAGATGATGGCATGATGAGATGATGCAATGCAAAAATAAAAGGGCGGCACAAATGAAACACACGGCGAAACCCGGAATATATGGAAGTCTTCTCGAGCATCGGTCTCGGGGCGTTACAACACTCCACCACTACAAGTGGATCTCGTCCCGAGATCTAGGATGGCACCTGAAAAAAGCGGAAGAGGAAGAGGTAAAACAAAGTTGCTTCTTTGACAAACGAGTGAAACCATGAACCTTGAGAGGTTGAAAAATTGAAAGAAGAATACAATGGAGATGAACGAGATTGTTAACACTTTGTTAGCAGAGAAGAACAAAGAACATGATGAGAACCAAGAGCTTAGGGGACAAGATAGATTTTGAAGCCACTCCGGTTAAAATAAGATAGAGAAGGAATAAGAATGATATAATTTGGGCAGCACTCCGACTGAAAATGGAAGGAATTAGAATCATGAACTTGAGAAGATGGGATGATACTGATGAAATAAACAACACACTGCCTCCGGAACTATTGAAAGAATGGCACAAGGGGTAAGAAAGATTTCAGACAGCTCTCCGGTTGAGGAAGCAGGCAAAACTTGATAAGATGAGAGAACTCGAATGAAAACATAACACTCCGGCTAAACGGAGAAGCAAGGAGAAGAACATGATCTTGACAAAACAAGATGATGGGTCGAAGAGAGCAACATCACAATGCCTCCGGAAGAAATGAAAGAATGGAATGGAATGGACGAAGGGAAGCAAGATCTTGAAAGAGCACGCTTACAAGAAATGCTAGAACGGAGTTGTTGGATTATCAACAACGAAAGGAACAAGCTTGTTGTGGGCTTATGGAACACATCTCAAAATTATGAGGTGACTACCCGCCACTAACGGAAATAGTTGATTGGATTAAGATCAACAAGAAGATGAAAACTTCTTTCATTGAGAGGATAGGAGGAAAACTTGGATCATTGATAAGCACCATAATAGCAACATTCCTTAGGGAAGGCTTTAAGTGAAATCTATACCAAGATAACACCAACGAATAAATTGTTGGATTGAAAAGATCTCGTGAACGAAGAGAAATGATGGATTTAAATATCTCATTCCTGACAACTTGTGAATCAAGAAACACGAAGGGAAATTGTCAAGAATGACATAACACCACCTCAAAAGATAATGATAGAAAGAATTGCACTTTGGAATGCAAGATGAAGAATGCTTGATCTCCTCAAGACAAAACATGTGTTGAACACCATGTTTATCTTAGAGTATAGCCTGGCGGATCTTAACTTCGAGAAAAACTTGAAGGACAAATCGAGAAATAAATGAATCCTTGACGAACCACCATGTAGAGCCTCCATGAAGAACTCCGGTAATGAAAGGATGATAGAAAGAAAGAGAAGTTGACAACACAAGGTGAAGCCTTGCAGTGATAAGATGAAGCTTTGAAATGATATAACCGAGAAAATTTGGAACTCCGGAAAGAAAGATGAACAAATGAAATAAAGAATTTTGATGAACCTCCGGAATAAGGAATTGAACTTACTCGATGAAACAAGAATAAGAATTACATTATGCTGATCCTTCACCAATTAAATTGATGGCAAGCAATGGATTTGGCATACTACTTATTCTCATTGAAAAATGATTACAGATAGAGATATAGTGCAAAATTGAGAAGGTATTGATGGAACCACCGGTGGGATTTGGAAACAACAAATGAATTGATATGATAAAGAAGGAAGTGAAATCTTGAACGAACCACCGTAAGAATTGAGAATGAACGTAGCAAAGGCACAATTCACCGGGAAGAATTGGAAAACGAATGAAGATATTTGAGGGGATTTAGATACAAGTGAACGAAGAGATCAAGAGCTGACTAGAGGATACCTGAACGATTCACCGGTAAGATTTGGAGAACGAGAGCTGAAAGCTGGAATGAATAATTCTGAGATGATGGGCTCCGAAGAATCAAACTGAAAAGACTCCTGAAATGCTCCGGGTGGGTTAAAAGAATTCTCACAATCGAAAATAATTATGAGAGGATGGCATCAAGCTAGATCCATGAATCTTGAAGAGAATGGACCAAGATTTAAGAGAAACTCTTCTTCAGTCTTCAAATGTTGAGAATGACGATGAGAAACACCAGCATGAATTGTTGAGATACTCCGGGATGAAAATTAGAAAGGTTGAACCACAAGATGAAAAGAATTTGAAAGATCTTGGAGAAAGCCATATGACTGATGAAATTCATTCTTACGTCAAACTTCGAAAAAGAATTTGGGAATAGCTCCGGGAAAAGTAGAAGAGTCAGGTAAGATCCTGGGAAAAAGACATGTGGGTTAGGGCCCACTCAAAAGAAACACCGTTGAACGATTTAAAAGATAGATTGCGCCGGTTGAATTAAATGGCTGAATAAGGTAAGACCTCGAAATAGCTAGAATTGATGCAGAGTGGAAACACGAATCTTCAGAGATATCTTCAGCACTCCGGAACAAATGAATAACGAGAGGTGAATGATTAGGGGGGCACTGGCATGAGAAAGCACTTGAAATGAGGGAAAGATATGATCGACAAAGCTTGAATTGAAACCACCGGAGAAGAAAAGAGAACGAAGGATAATAAACTCGAAGCTTCCTTTAGCATCTTCATGAGAATCACCGGATAAGAGCATTGAGGAAAAGAATGAAGAGACTTCACATCCATACGATGGATATTTGATTAAGAAATCTGAGTCCTTGAAGAAAAGGGTGGGAGGGTGGGAAAACAAAAACAACTTGGGTCGGATGAAACGAACACCGTTGAGAAAAAACTTAGAATTGATCTTACGAATGTTGGAATGATCGGATTCACTTGAAGAGAAGCACGCCGGTTGGAAAGAATTGACATCACAATCTCGATGATCAAAAGGATTAGTACTCCCATAGAAATATGAGAACACCGCTTGAAAGGTATGGAATCGACACTTGACATCGAAGCAACTCAAATACCACAAATAAAACAAAACAAAGGAGTGGCTTGCAGAATAAGCCGGAAACAAATACATATGATAGAGATTTACCCAATCCATATCATGCATCTGTCGGAAAGATATCCTACGAGATACTTGAATTCCCACTTATAAACTCCCGAAACTTTCTGGTTATGCAATCAGGTGTTGGGGATACAGGGGACACAAAATATATCACCCAAACTAACAATACCTAGATCCAGCTGTATCCATCCTTCAACACATAACCAAGAAACCTTCGGAAATCATTTACCTCGACCTTCGAAAAGCATCCGTTATACGAGTCATGGCAATACTCCCGAACTCGCCCCAGTACTGGGTTATCAAGGTTATCTCACCAACAACTGCATAAAAGAGATTTTCTATGTCGGCAAAGCTCAGGTATTCCAGAACTGCAACGATAAAATTGTGACGACAACACCTCGGAGCTCAACTCCCCGGGACACTGCCACAACCCCTAAATGTCAGGAGGCACCAAGAACAATGTTCTCGTCACAAAACCATCGGAACGATTCCAAAATACCCGCGTGATCCTAAAAAAATTTAGTGAAATTTGAGAAGAGAAAGAGTCAAAACTTCTACGTCAGGAGACCTCACCAGAGCGACGAAGGGACTGAGGAGTAAAAATAATCCTACTCTCCGATATATAAAATCCTAAGACTCAAAACATTTTTTTCTAGACTCAACAAAGTCAGCGATTCAATCAAGCATGGGGCTCCTAAGTCGGGGATGGCTCTGATTACCAACTTGTAACGCCCTCGATGCGGCTATATCTCCCACGTGTCGAAGCACGACTTAGAGGCATAACCGCATTGCAAGCAATGTCGCAAGTGAGGTAATCTTCACACAACCCATGTAATACATAAGGGAAAGAGATACATAGTTGGCTTACAGTCGCCACTTCACACAATACATAAATAAACATCCATCATCCAGATTACACTCAAGGTCCGACTACGGAACCAAAACAAAAGAAGACTACCCCAAATGCTACAGGATCCCCGATCGTCCCAAGCTGGCTCCACTCTTGATCAACTCAAACGAAACAACACAATGAACAAGATCTTCATCGAGCTCCTCCTTGAGCTCGGATCGTCACCTGCAGTATCATCGGCACCGCAAACTGGTTTTGGAAGTATCTATGAGTCACGGGACTCAGCAATCTCACACCCGCGAGATCAAGACTATTTAAGCTTAAAGGTAGGACAGGGTAGTGAGGTGGAGCTGCAGCAAGCGACTAGCATATCTGGTGTCTAACATACGCAAAATGAGAGCGAGAAGAGAAGGCAAAAGCACGGTCGAACAACTATGATCAAGAAGTGATCCTAGAACAACCCACGTCAAGCATAACTCCAACACCGTGTTCACTTCCGGACTCACGAGAAGAGACCATCACGGTTACACACGCCGTTGGTGTATTTTAATTAAGATCAACTTCGGGTTTTCTACAACGGACATTAACAAATTCCCATCTGCCTCATAACCATGGGCACGGCTTTCGAAAGATAATACCCTGCAGGGGTGTCCCAACTTAGCCCAGACATTGCCCAGGTTTGGCCAGCACTCGAAGGAGCACTGGTCCGGGGGTTAAAATAAAGATGACCCTTGAGTCTGTAGAACCCAAGGGAAAAAGGCTTAGGTGGCAAATGGTAAAACCAAGGTTGGCCTTGCTGGAGGAGTCTTATTCAAAGCGAACTGTCAAGGGGGTCCCATAAATCACCCAACCGTGTAAGGAACGCAAAATCCGGGAACATAATACCGGTATGACGGAAACTAGGGCAGCAAGAGTGGAACAAAACACCAGGCATAAGGCCGAGCCTTCCACCCTTCACCAAGTATATAGATGCATTAATTAAATAAAATATATTGTGATATCCCAACAAGTAAACATGTTCCAACAAGGAACAACATCTCCATGTTCCAACAAGGAACAAACTTCATCTTCACCTGCAACTAACAACGCTATAAGAGGGGCTGAGCAAAGCGGTAACATAGCCAAACAACGGTTTGCTAGGAAAGGGTGGTTAGGGGCTTGACATGGCAATATGGGAGGCATGATAAGCAAGTGATAGGCATCGTAGCATAGGCATAGCAAAAGAGCGAGCATCTAGCAAGCAAAGATAGAAGTGATTTCGAGGGTATGGTCATCTTGCCTGAGATCCCGCAAGGAAGAAGAACGAGTCCATGAAGAAGACAAACGGACATAGTCGAACGAATCCTCACAACTCCGGAACGAAACCGAAGCTAACGAGAGAAGCAACCCGGAAAGAACCAAACAACATAGTAAACAACCATCACATACACATGGCATGATGCACAACCAAGTATGATGCATGTCCAGTTTAAATAGCATGGCATGGCAATATGCACAAACAAAACTACAAGTTAAGTGGAGCTCAATATGCAACGAGTTGCATATTGACAAAACACCACATCAATTATTTAGTTCTCCCAGTTAGGTACTCAACAATATTAAATGTTGGTTAACATGGCAATAGGTGAAGCATAACAAAAATATACAATCTAAACAATTTAAATGGGGCCGGATATAAAAACAACAAATCCGGTAAATCCCCATGTGCATTTAGCAATTTAATGCAACAAAAATTTTAAACATTTAAATGTTGTTATCATGATGCGGATGACATATACAAGTTATATGCAATTTTTATGAAAATGTTGACATAAGCATGTTATGAAGCATTTGGTCACCATGGCGGAACAAAAAGGGTGCCACGGCGGCGAATCCGAAAATGATGCCACGGCAACATATCGGTTCCGGTAGCTCATGGAGATACCGGTGCAAAAGGAAGCGTGCGGATGTGCGGAACATGCTAGATATGGTGGGGTGCTCCCGACTACCGGGTTCCCACGGGTTAGTGGCATGGAAACGAGTGACAATTCGGACACGGTGCAAACACAAGCATCTCATACAACATGCAAAAATTCGTTCACGGGCGGTCGTCTCGGGGTTATACCTTTGAAGCGTGCATTTTCGGGGCGGATCGAATTCGTCGAGGAAAGTAGTGGTACACGGGTCGTAGTGGAAGTAGTCGTTCACGACGACGGTAGAGGTACTCGCGATCTTGGCAACGGTAGTCGTACATGCCCGAAGAGGAACTTGTCGTATCCATGTAGTCGAACTTGGGTTACTTGGTGAATCCACGTAGTCGTGCACAGGGTCGTAGAGGTACTTGGCGAAAGCATGTCGACGGTAGTTGTTCCAGGAAGGTAACAGTAGTTGTACACAGTTCGTAGATGTTCATGTCGCTGTAGTCGTTCACAGGGCCCAACACAGGGTCTTGGCGAAACCAGGGTGCATCTTGGCGGTCTCGTCTCAGTCTTCAAACCAAAACGAAGCAAGGCAAAAGACTCGGTGCGGTGGTGGTCGGCAGGTGCACGAAGGGGAAGCAGGAGCAGAGGTGTGGCGGAGCTCGGGACGCCAAGGCAGCAGAATCTCGGGGCCGAGGACGAGGTCGAGCAGAAGGCAGGGAGGCTGCGGGCTCCTCTGGGCGCAGACGAAGACGGCAGCGGCACGAGGAGAAGACATGGGGCCACTGAATGAGCTTGAGGGCGACGGAGGGCCGCCGGAGTTGGCCGTCCCGGTGGAGTTGCGGAGGCCGGGCGCGGGGCTGATGGAACGGGGCGCGACGGAGGCGAGGAGGCCGACGGGGCTCCGGCCTGGCTCTCTTCTCCGGCGAGGGCGGAGCGCGGGAGCAAGGGGAGGACTCCGGCGAAGCGCAGCCTGATCTGGCGGCGGCGGCGGGCTCCGGTGGCTGGCGGCGGATGCAGGCGACGAGGAGGAGGCCGAGGGGACGGGACGAGGGCGCGGCGCTCCTCTCTCTCTCTCTGCGACGGCGCAACGAGGGAGGAGGGGATCGAGCGCTGGGCTCTCCCTGGCGATGTGCGTGTGTGAGCGTGTGGCGGCGCAGGAGGGAGAGATCGAGGGAAAGAGATGTGTGGGATTCGATCGGGCTAGGTTTAACAGTGCGCCGACTGGGCCTGTGGAACGGGCCTTAGAGGCTGGGCCGGCCTGGTTGGTGGGCTGCAAGGCTGCTGGGCTTCTTCTCTCCCTCTACTCTTTTATTTTCCAAAACAGAAAATACCAAAGAGGAAAAGAAGAGGAAAGGAAGTGTTTGGGATAGCATTTACGCATGGGGATAATTTTCCCGGACTCGCAAAAATATGCTCGTTCCAAGAAAAATAGAAAGGCCATGATTGAAAGATTTAAATTCAAACTCATTTGAATTTAATTCAAATGGGTTTGAACTAGGACTTGATAAAAGGAAGGTCCAAAAATGTTCGGATTTTTGGTGGAGCTCCGGAAAATGACGAAATAATTTATGGGCAAGGTTGGAGACCAAGAAATGAGATAACAAAGGCATGGAGAATATTTTGTAAGTGTGTTTGCGGTAAATCCAAATAATTGGAATATTTACTATAGCTCTCTAAATATCGAGAGGATATGTTTTAAAGAGAATCACCAGGTGAATTCCCTCGATTTAAATGGATCAAAGATCCATGCCATTTATTTAGTTGAGTTGCAAAATATTTATGAGATGATGGCATGATGACATGATGCAATGCAAAAATAAAAGGGCGGCACAAATGAAACACACGGCGAAACCCGGAATATATGGAAGTCTTCTCAAGCATCGGTCTCGGGGCGTTACAAATACATGGTCTTGATTTACCGCATGTTGAAGAAACATATGATCTTGATCCATTACCTATTGAAGAACCTCCTGATCCCGATGTCCCGACAAAGGTAGTAAGGGTAAATTCTCTCTATAGATATGATAAAGCTGAAATCCCTCCTACTAAAATTGCTAGTCAGTGCTTGGCTGAGTTTGATAACTTTATGTTTAAGCAAGAAGTCTTCAATGCTTATTTTGGTAGACAATTAAAACAAAATACCGTTATGATTAAACACTTGGGTGATTATATGGCTGATGTTAAATGTGAACTCAAACTCATTAGCAAACATGCTTCTATGGTTACCATTCAAGTAGAACAAGTACTTAAGGCTCAAAATGATTTGCTCAATGAAATGAATAGTAAGAAAAATGATTATGCTGTTAGATTGGCTACTAGAACTGGTAGAATGACTCAGGAACGTTTGTATCCTGAAGGCCACCCTAAGAGAATTGAGCAAGATTCTCAGAGAAATAATCTTGATGTGCCTAGTTCTTCTAAAAGGAAGAAAAGAAAATGATAGGACTTTGCAAACTTCTAGTGAACCTATTGTTGAACCATCTGACAATCCAAATGATATATCTATTTCTGATGCTGAAACACAATCTGGTAAGGAACATGAACCTAGCAAAAATAATAATGATGATGTTCATGATGATGCTCAACCTAGTAATGATAATGATGTAGAAATTGAACCTGCTGTTGATCTTGATAACCCACAATCAAAGAATCAACGTTATGATAAGAGAGATTTTTTTGCTTGGAAACATGGTAAAGAAAGAGAACCATGGGTTCAGAAACCCATGCCTTTTCCTCCCAAACCATCCAAGAAAAAGGATGATGAGGATTTTGAGCGCTTTGCTAAAATGATTAGTCCTATCTTTTTGCGTATGCGATTAACTGATGTGCTCAAAACAAATCCTTATGCTAAGTATATGAAGGATATCATTACAAATAAGAGAAAGATACCGGAAGCTGGAATTTCCACCTTGCTTGCTAATTATACTTTTAAGGGTGGAAGACCAAAGAAACTTGGAGATCCAGGAGTACCCACTATACCATGCTCCACTAAAAGAAATTATGTTAAAACTGCTTTATGTGATCTTGGAGCCGGTGTTAGTGTTATGCCTCTCTATTTATATCGTAGACTTGATTTGAATAAGTTGACACCTACTGAAATATCTTTGCAAATGGCTGATAAATCAACTGCTATACCTGTCGGTATTTGTGAGGATGTGCCTGTTGTGGTTGCAAACGTTACTATTTTAATGGACTTTGTTATTCTTGATATTCCCGAGGACGATAGTATGTCTATTATTCTTGGAAGACCTTTTCTGAATACTGCAGGGGCTGTTATTGATTGCAACAAAGGCAATGTCACTTTTCATGTTAATGGTAATGAGCATACGGTACACTTTTCAAGGAAACAACCTCAAGTTTATAGTATCAATTCTATTGGAAAATTTCCATCGATTATATTTGGAGGTTTTGAATTTCCTCTTCCTAATGTCAAGAAGAAATATGATATTCTTATTATAGGGGATGTGCATATCCCCGTTGAGGTAACATAGTGTTATTCGAAATTTCTCCGGTTCCATGTTATTCGGAATGAGTTTGTTAACAAGACTTGATCAACCTTGTTAGTGGATTCCTTTTGATGATCATGAGACGGATGAAACTAGAAGGCACAACCTTCTGTACCCTCTTTATACTTTCTGTTATTTAGTTGAAATAAAGTAAAAATAGTATTTTTCTATCTGTTTCCTGACTTATCCGTCAATATAAAAATATCCCGAAAATAAAAGTCCTTAGAATGTCATGCCAATTTAATATGATTTTTTCGGGAATATTTGAGGATTTATGGTGCAAAAATTACCATGGGGGGAGCTGCCACTGGCGGCGAGGTGGGCGCGCCCTACCCCTGCGCGCCCCCTACCTCGTGGGACCACGGTGGCCCTCCTCCACTTATTCCTGCACCCATCCTCTTCTTCTTCCTCCCACAAACACGAATATCTTGCTCAAACACGAGTTCCAGCTCCCGTTGCTGTGATTTTCGATCTCCTTGCTCAAAGCACCTCTCACCAAACTGCTTGGGGAGATTGTTCCTTGGTATGTGACTCCTCCGTTGGTCTAATTAGTTTTTGTTCTAGTGCTTTATTCATTGCAAATTTGTGCTGCATAGGTGACCATGTTCTTGAGCTTGCATGTCAAATTTATATGGTTCCAAGTAGTTCTAATGCTTGATATAGGCTCTAGGCACTTGTAGGAGTAGTTGCTATCAATTTTATTGAAGTTGGTTCACTTTTGTTTGAAGTTACTAAAAATTTCAGAAACTTTTCAGAGAAAACAATATGTTTAGGAAGATGTTCCAAGGTGGTTCTTCAAGGAAGCAAAGCCCCAGGCTTGCTATGCGTGATGCTGACAAGGAACCACCAAGGGACGCTCCCGTGAGGCCCTGTGAATGGCCTTCGGAAAACTTTATGGATCAAGCGGGAATCAAAGAAGAATTTAACGATATTTGCATGCGCCGGTCTTGTGGACTTGAGGCGGACAAATGCCCACAGTATCATGATCTCACTAGTTCATTTGTGAGGAGGTTTGAATTTTCATCTTCGCGTAATTCTCCTTCAGTCATGTTTGATCTTTATGACAAATCTTATACCATGGACTTAGAGGACTCTACTTTTGCTTGCAAACTCCCACAATGGGGTACTACTATTGATCCCCGTAAATCTGAATTTAGAGACTTTCTTGCTAGTATAACTGTGGGGGAATCTAGAGATATAACGCAAGCCACTATAGGGAGCATTCACTTTCCTGCTATACATTATTTTGCTCTTTTCATAGGTAGGTGCATAAATGCTAAGGATGAAGCATGTCACATGTGTGTTCCTGACCTTAGCATTCTTAGGAGTGCTATGTTAGGAGACCAATCTTATCATATGGGAGCCATTGTAGCTCGTAGGTTGCATCATAATAGGTATAAAGGAGACTTCTTTGGAGGAATTTATGCAACCCGCTTAGCTAATTTTCTGAGATAGACAATCGTGAGGGTGATATGGAGTTGCCCCCTACTTATTTAGATTTTGATTCTATGGTTTCCCACCAGTTTGTCGAGAGGACTAAATCACCTCTCCAGTATCGACTAATCTTTAACAAACGACATGTTGTCCGTATTACTCTTCATGCTCCTGCTTCTTTGATTCTCAGACAAAAGGAAGATATGTTATTACTAGAGAGGAGGCAGATGAGTACGAGAGGAGAGCGGAGGCAGCTCGACGCCACGCTGCAGCTCAGGAGGCGATAGCCGCTGCATCGCAGTACGACCCCAGCTACACCTACGGGTATCGGCCGGGCTATACGGCAATGAACCAACAGGCCAAAAGCCTAAGCTTGGGGAATACGTATTTCCACCGACATTACATTTATGTTCACACACACTCATTGCTAGACGTCGGTGCTCATACTCTTTCATTGTAATATCCATGCTAGTTTATTTTCTTTTTCCTGCTTTCTTCTTGTGTGTTTGTTAAACTTTAAGAAAAACAAAAAAATTAGTAGTAACTTCTAGTTAGTTTACTTTCTTGCTGTAGTAGTAATAATTAAAAAAGAAAATCCAAAAATATTTACCGTTCTTCTTTTGCTTGTTGGGAGCTTTCCCGTGTAAATAGTTTTATTTCTTTTCTTTTCTTTGGGGGTCGATAGGAGAAGACCATGATTAAATTGTTGAAGTGGCTCTTATCTGCTTTATTGTTGATTTAACCAATAGCCCATATTGCCTTGTCTTCTCCTGCTTATTGAATGCTCATGATTCCAGCTTAGTCCAATGCACGTGCACTCTTATTATTATTCACATCGTTCGGTCGTGCAAGTGAAAGGCAATTATGATGATATAAGATGGACTGACTGAGATGGGAAAAGCTGGTATGAACTCGACCTCTCTTGTTTTTGTAAATATGATAAGTTCATCGTTCTTGATTCAGCTTATTATGAGTAAACATGTTTGCAATGACAATTAGAGATCATAGTTGCTTATGCCATGCTTGATTAGCTATGAGTTATAATGGTTTACCGTGCGTGCCAACATGCTATTGAGATGGTTATGATGTGGTATGATGGGTGGTATCCTCCTTTGAATGATTTAAGTGACTTGACTTGGCACATGTTCACACATGTAGTTGAAACAAATCAACATAGCCTTCACGATATTTATGTTCATGGTGGATTATATCCTACTCATGCTTGCATCCAATGTATATTAATTTTAATGCATGTACATGGCTGTTGTCGCTCTCTAGTTGGTCGCTTCCCAGTCTTTCGCTCGCCTTCACTTGTACTAAGCGGGAATATTGCTTGTGCATCCAATCCCTTAAACCCCAAAGTTATTCCATATGAGTCCACTATACCTTCAGTAAATTTGTATGTGCCAAACTCTAAACCTTCAAATAAACATTCTGTTTTGTATGCTCGAATAGCTCATGTATCAACTAGGGTTGCCCTTATCTTCCATGTTAGGCGGGTTATTCTCAAGAGGAGTGGACTCCACTCTTCACTCACGAGAACATGGCTGGTCACCGGGATGCCCAGTCCCATGCTTTATGCAAACTAAATCAAAATTAATTGCAAACAAAACTCCCCCTAGGACCTGATGTATGTTGGAGGCACTCGTTGTTTCAAGCAAGTCGTGGATTGATGCTTGTTGGTGGAGGGGGAGTATAAACTTTACCATTCTGTTTGGGAACCGCCTATAATGTGTGTAGCATGGAAGATATCGGCATCTCTTAGTTGTTATGTTGACAATGAAAGTATACCGCTCAAAATATTATTTATCTCTATTTGAAAATCGAGCTCTGGCACCTCTACAAATCCCTGCTTCCCTCTGCGAAGGGCCTATCTATTTACTTTTATGTTGAGTCATCACCCTCTTATTAAAAGCACTAGCTGGAGAGCACAGCTGTCATTTGCATCCATTACTGTTAATTCATATTGGGTATGACTATGACTGGATCTCTTTTACCATGAATTACAATGTCTAGTCAGTCCTTGATCTTTAAAGGTGCTCTGCATTTAGGTTTTGCGGTCTCAAAAAGGGCTAGCGAGATACCATCTTGTTATATCATATTATGATTGTATTGAGAAAGTGTTGTCATCCGAGATTTATTATTATGACTCACTAGTTGATTATGCCATTGATATGAGTAAACATGAGACTCGAGAATTATTGCAAATGTGGTTAGTTATAATCTTTGCAGAAAACTTGAATGCTGGCTTGACATATTTACAACAACAAGAGCAAACAGAGTTTGTAAAAGTTTTTCTTTTTCTCTTTCAGTTTGTCAACTGAATTGCTTGAGGACAAGCAAGGGTTTAAGCTTGGGGGAGTTGATACGTCTCCGTCGTATCTACTTTTCCAAACACTTTTGCCCTTGTTTTGGACTCTAACTTGTATGATTTGAATGGAACTAACCCGGACTGGCGCTGTTTTCAGCAGAATTGCCATGATGTTGTTTTATGTGCAGAAAACAAAAGTTCTCGGAATGACCTGAAACTCCACGGAACATCTTAGAAAAAATAATAAAAAATCCTCGCCAAATATGAAGACCAGGGGGCCCACACCCTGTCCACGAGGGTGGGCGGCGCCCCCCCCCCTCCAGGGTGCGCCCCCTACCTCGTGGGCCCCCTGGAGACCCTCCAACGCCAACTCCAACTCTATATATTTGCTTTCGGAGAGAAAAAAAATCAAAGAGAAGAAATCATCGCGTTTTACGATACGGAGCCGCCGCCAAGACCTAAAACCTCTCGGAAGGGCTGATCTAGAGTCTGTTCGGGGCTCCGGAGAGGGGGATTCGTCGCCGTCGTCATCATCAACCATCCTCCATCACCAATTTCATGATGCTCACCGCCGTGTTTGAGTAATTCCATCGTAGGCTTGCTGGACGGTGATGGGTTGGATGAGATCTATCATGTAATCGAGTTAGTTTTGTTAGGGTTTGATCCCTAGTATCCACTATGTTCTGAGATTGATGTTGCTATGAATTTGCTATGCTTAATGCTTGTCACTAGGGCCCAAGTGCCATGATTTCAGATCTGAACCTATTATGTTTTCATGAATATATGTGTGTTCTTGATCCTATCTTGCAAGTCTATAGTCACCTATTATGTGTTATGATCCGACAACCCCGAAGTGACAATAATCGGGATACTTCTCGGTGATGACCATAGTTTGAGGAGTTCATGTATTCACTATGTGCTAATGCTTTGTTCCGGTTCTCGATTAAAAGGAGGCATTAATATCCCTTAGTTTCCATTAGGACCCCGCTGCCACGGGAGGGTAGGACAAAAGATGTCATGCAAGTTCTTTTCCATAAGCACGTATGACTATATTGAATACATGCCTACATTACATTGATGAATTGGAGCTAGTTCTGTGTCACCCTATGTTATGGTGTTACATGATGAACGCATCCGGCATAATTATCCATCATCGATCCAATGCCTACGAGCTTTCCATATACTGGTTTATGCTTATTAACTTTCCCGTTGTTACTGTTACAATCATTACAAAACACCAAAAATATTGTTTTTGCTTTCATTACTCTTTTGTTACCGTTACCCCTACTATCATATTACTTTGCTACTAAACACTTTGCTGCAGATATTAAGTTATCCAGGTGTGGTTGAATTGACAACTCAGCTACTAATACTTGAGAATATTCTTTGGCTCCCCTTGTGTCGAATCAATAAATTTGGGTTGAATACTCTACCCTCGAAAGCTGTTGCGATCCCCTATACTTCTGGTTTATCAACCTACTGTGACAAACACGTATCATCACGGAAGTGTATTTTTTTGTAGTGGTAGCACGGTAGCAAAGGGACGGATTGAAAAATGGATACAACTGTTAATTGCAACAGGCTTAACAACATCCTAATTCATGTTTTGTAAGTTTGTAGCCATTGAAATACAACTCTTTAAAAATGGATACAACTATTAATTGCAACAGGCTTAATGGCCATTGAAACCGGTACTGATAAAAATGCAATGGCGAGTTAAACATCACAAGGCAGGTCTTTGCCAGATCGATAATGGCCCGGTTGTCTATAAAAAGGTAGGGAAAATAGCTAAAGCGTGTTAGGCATGTTTACTACAACATGCTTAATACATCGACCGTACAAAACATAGCCATTAATTGCAACTGGTATTGATAATATTGAACTGGTGAGTACATACTTGGTAAGTCCTGAGAGGTAGTTGCTGGGGCACTTCATCTTGGACAGAGCCCGGCCAAAGTCAGCGGCGGCGGAGGCGAGCTGTTCCTCCGGGTCGAAGTATGGATCAGTGCCACTGACATGTGTACCTACATGCAAGTAGTAAATGGTAGAAGTTAAACTACAATTGCACAAATGATGTGAAATACTGCAAAACATGGGATGCAGCTAACCTCAACGGCAAACAACAGCATCAGTCATTATGACCCTGCATAAGTACATGGACAAGCATGTTTAAGTACAACAGGGTTAGCATCCACCAAAAATAGCAAATGGGTAGCATCTCTAGTATATCTTTATTGCGGAGAGTAGCATGGTAGCAAAAGGACGGATTAAAAATGGATACTACTGTTAATTGCAATAGGCTTAACAACATCCTAAGTCATGTTTTGTAAGTTTGTGGCCATTGAAATACAATTTTTCAAAAATGGATTCAACTGTTAATTGCAACAGGCTTAATAGATATTGAAGCCGGTACTGATAAAAATGCAATTGGCATAGTTAAACATCACAAGGTAGATGCTGCCAGAGCAGAGAATGGCCCAGATGTCTATAAAAATGTAGGGAAAGTAGCAAAAACGTGTTAGGCATGTTTACTAGAACATGCTTAATACATCGACCGTACATAACATAGCCATTAATTGCAACTGGTATTGGTAAGATTGAACTGGTGAGTACATACTTGGTAAGTCCCGAGAGGTAGTTCTTTGGGGCACTTCATCTTGGCGAGCCGCCCAAAGTCGCGACGGCGGAGGCGAGCTGTTCCTCGGGTCGAAGCATGGATCGATTGCCAGCGACATGTGTAACTACAGCAACCAGTAAATGGTAGAAGTTAAACTGCAATTGCACAAATTATGTGAAATACTGTAAGACATGGGATGCAGCTCACCTCGACGGCAAACAAAAGCATCGGCCATTATGACCCTGTGTAAGTACATGGACAGGCATGTTAAGTACAACAGAGTTAGCATCCACTAAAAATAGCAAATGGGCAGCATCTCTAGTGATATGCTGAGTCATGTATTGTAAATTTGTTGCTGGTACTAGTGAAATTGAGCTGGACACAGTAATATTTGAATATCACAAAGTGTGCAGTATTGAAATAAACAAGGCACAAACATGCTTAATACATCGACCGTACAAATCATACCCGTTGCAAGTGGTATTGGTAAGATTTAGCTGGTCACATCTTACCTATTAAGTCCTGGGGGGTAGTCGCTGTGGGGCTTCATCTGTGCCAGAGCCTGCACCATGTCGGCGGCGGCGGCGGAGGCACGGCGTTCCTCCGGGTCAACACACACAGCGGCCATCGCGCCAGAGACCGCCATCAGCTCTGGCGGGGGATTTGGAGGCATGAGGATGTTTCACAGGCGCCATTTAAGCAATCAGGTCAGGGCTATGATAGATATCGATGGGTTACCTGACTGGATCCAAGCAGAAAGTAGATGTGGTTGAAGCTGTGGTTGCGGTGGCGGCGGTTTGAGATGCCGGTAGGGGGAGGCACGAGGGGGGGATACTGAGGGTGGGGATGTGGTTGGAGGAATAAATTCTCAAATCGCGTGCCTAATGAAAATTTTGCTGCAAAACTTGAAACTTGGGCGGGGGAAACACACAACGCAGACGAAGCGCTTAAAATACTCGTGTGCGAGAAAAAAGAAAGTTGGCAGATCCCGTCTCCAAAAAAATGTACACGTGTATGATACGTCCATTTTGCATCATGCTTTTATATCGATATTTATTGCATTATGGGCTGTTATTACACATTATGTCACAATACTTATGCCTATTCTCTCTTATTTTACAAGGTTTACACGAAGAGGGAGAATGCCGGCAGATGGAATTCTGGGATCGAAAAGGAGCAAATACTAGAGACCTATTCTGCACAACTCCAAAAGTCCTGAAACTCCATGAAAATCAGTTTTGGAATATATTAAAAATATTGGGCGAAGAAAGCACCAAAGGGGGCCCACACCCTGTCCACGAGGGTGGGGGCGTGCCCTACCCCCTGGGTGCACCCCCTGCCTCGCGGGGCCCCTGGCAGGCCTCCGGTGCCCATGTTTTACTATATGAAGTCTTTTGCCCTGAAAAAAATCAGAAGGAAGCTTTCCGGACGAAGCGACGCCGTCTCGAGGCGGAACCTGGCGAAACCAATCTAGGGCTCCGACATCGGAAGGGGGTCAATCTCCATCAACATCTTCACCAGCACCATCTCCTCTCAAACCCTAGTTCATCTCTTGTATCCAATCTTTGTCTCAAAACCTCAGATTGGTACTTATGGGTTGCTAGTAATGTTGATTACTCCTTGTAGTTGATGCTAGTTGGTTTATTTGGTGGAAGATCATATGTACAGATCCTTTATGCATATTAATACCCCTCTGATTATGAACATGAATATGATTTGTGAGTAGTTACGTTTGTTCCTGAGGACATGGGAGAAGTCTTGCTATAAGTAGTCATGTGAATTTGGTATTCGTTCTATATTTTGATGAGATGTATGTTGTCTTTCCTCTAGTGGTGTTATGTGAACGTCGACTACATGACACTTCACCATTATTTGGGCCTAGAGGAAGGCATTGGGAAGTAATAAATAGATGATGGGTTGCTAGAGTGACAGAAGCTTAAACCCTAGTTTATGCGTTGCTTCGTAAGGGGCTGATTTGGATCCACATGTTTCATGCTATGGTTAGGTTTATCTTAATACTTCTTTTGTAGTTGAGGATGCTTGCAAGAGGGGTTAATCATAAGTGGGATGCTTGTCCAAGGAAGGGCAGTACCCAAGCACCGGTCCACCCACTTATCAAATTATCAAAGTAACGAACGCGAATCATATGAGCGTGATGAAAACTAGCTTGACGATAATTCGCATGTGTCCTCGGGAACGTTTTCCTTTATATAAGAGTTTGTCCAGGCTTGTCCTTTGCTACAAAAAGGATTGGGCCACCTTGTTGCACCTTGTTTACTTTTGTTACTTGTTACCCGTTAGAAATTACCTTATCACAAAACTATCTGTTACCGATAATTTCAGTGCTTGCAGAGAATACCTTACGGAAAACCGCTTGTCATTTCCTTCTACTCCTCGTTGGGTTTAACACTATTACTTATCGAAAGTACTACGATAGATCCCCTATACTTGTGGGTCATCAAGACTCTTTTCTGGTGCCGTTGCCGGGGAGTGAAGCGCCTTTGGTAAGTGGAATTTGGTAAGGAAAAATATATATAGTGTGCTGAAATTTACTGTCACTTGTTACTATGGAAAGAAATCCTTTGAGGGGCTTGTTCGGGGTATCTTCACCCCGGCGAGTAGAGAAAAGAGTTGCTCCTCAACCTACTGAACCTACTGAAAATGTTTACTTTGAAATTCCTTCGGGTATGATAGAGAAACTGCTAGCTAATCCTTTTACAGGAGATGGAACATTGCATCCCGATTTGCACCTAATCTATGTGGATGAAGTTTGTGGATTATTTAAGCTTGCAGGTATGCCCGAGGATGTTATAAAGACGAAGGTATTCCCTTTGTCTTTGAAGGGGCATTGACATGGTTTAGGCTATGCGATGATATTGGATCATGGAACTGCAACCGATTGAAATTGGAATTTGATCAGAAGTTTTATCCTATGCATCTGGTTCATCGTGATCGTAATTATATATATAATTTTTGGCCTCGCAAAGGAGAAAGCATCGCTCAAGCTTGGGGAGGCTTAATTCAATGTTATATTCATGCCCCAATCATGAGCTCTCAAGAGAAATTGTTATTCAATAAATTTATGCTCGGCTTTCTCTCAGTAATCGCTCCATGCTCGATACTTCTTGTACTGGTTCTTTTATGATCAACACTATTGAATTCAGATGGGATTTATTGGAAAGAATTAAACACAACTCTGAAGATTGGAAATTCGACGAAGGTAAGGAGTTAGGTATAAGACTTAAGTTTGATTGTGTTAAATCTTTTATGGATACCGATGTTTTCCGTGAATTTAGCACTAAATATGGACTTGACTCTGAGATAGTAGCTTCTTTCTGTGAATCATTTGCTACTCATGTTGATCTTTCTAAGGAGAAGTGGTTTAAATATCATCCTCCCATTGAAGTAGAAGTAGTTGAACCTATTAAAGTTGAAGAAAAGACTGTCATTTATAATGTTGATCCTATTGTTCCTACCGCTTATATTGAGAAACCACCTTTCCCTGTTAGAATAAAGGATCATGCTAAAGCTTCAACTGTGGTGAACAAAAGTAATATTAGAACACCTAAACCCTCTGAGGAAATTAAAGTTGAACCTAGTATTGCTATGGTTAAAGATCTCTTGGTTGATAATATTGATGGGCATGTTATTTACTTCCGTGATGAAGCTGCTAGAATTGCTAAACCCGATACTAAAGATAAACATAGACCTATTGTTGGCATGCCTGTTGTTTCGGTTAAAATATGTAGCGACCTGACCCAAAATCGGTCAAATCTACGTCTGCATACCATCCCAAGATCATCTTTGGTACTCACATTACATCGATAAAGTAATCAAAGTTCAATCACACCTGAATATTATTACACGTTTCTCATATAGAGTCTTTATTACAAGGGAATAAATTCGCTCAAGGCCAACTCATGAGAAATAAACTACTAATACTGCGGAAGCGTCAAGTAAAGCGAGTCCATCCGACTCAAAGGGCAATCGCCAAGCGCTGAGCGTAGCCTCACTCTGATCGGAATATACCTCCGCAACATAAGACGTTGCAGCCATGTAGGTCAGCTTTTGGAATAAGTGGCAAGTCATGAAGAATAACAATAATAAACTTACTATCACTATATGCATTTTGCTGTGGAGCTCTAAGTTTCATCATTTTGCGAAAAAGCAAATTTTTCCCTACTACAAGTGGACTTGCTTGCAAATTACTACAATTGTTGGTAGTTATTGAGATGGTTCCGCCAACCAATATCTCATTCCCAAATTATTAAGTCATAAAACCCTCAAATTAATTCATTAGTTTTAGTGTTGAGATATCCGAATACTTCCAAGTTCCAGAGGCTCAATTTGTCCAGAATCGGGAACACGGCTAATCGATTAGATCTTTAACTCTCGCAGAGGTTTGCGCACTTTCCCCGCAAGAATCATTCCCTCCTTTTAAATCTTCGCACTTCATGGTGTTTGAAGACGGGACGAATGAAACAGGGTCTTCCAAAGAGTTCTTCTGACTACTGCCGGTAACCATCCAATCCTACCGTTCTTCTACATCTCGTAGTACCGCCCAGCCAGCGTCACTACTAGGGTCAACCCAGCAGAGCCCATAATGGCTTGCGGCTGCAGTAAGCTTCCGGTCATGGGGCATCCATCCTTCTCTTCGTGGCTGGGTGAAGCTTTCCGCAAGATGTCATGGCACTTCTCCATGCATCCCGCCAACCACTGGTTCTCCAGGTGCCGTCAACCGCCCTCCACCCAAGAGTGATTTTCAAGTCCATCTTGATCATTGTAGTTCATGGGGTTGTCATCATCATTGACTCTCACATCTTACTTATGAATTTCACTTAACCCAAAACCCGTCTCTGAGCATAGCAAAGTAAACTACTTAAATCCGGGGTCATGGTAACAAGGGATTGGTTCATCCTACCACATGATACTACTCAAGTTTAATGACTTCAAATTTCAACTACTGCATGCATGGTGGGGTGGTGACAATTCTAATGCACAAAAACATAGGTATAGAAATAACATGATCAAAACTTGCCTTCTTGATGATCCTCGTAAGCTAAAGATTCAGTAGTAGCAAGCTTCAGACAGGAAACTCTATCGAGACAAACAAATCACAATAAGCATATAGCATAGGATCACATAACACAATAGCATAACAAAAGTAACATAACACACCAAAACAACCAAATCAAAATCCAAAGGAAAAACTCAAGAAAACCAATTCAAAGTTTTTCCTACTTCAAACAACAACTAAAAGTATTTTTATATAACAAAATTTTCTCAACATAACCTAATCATGGTTTTAGGTTAACTTAACAGAAAAGATTTCACTAATCAACTAGGAGCAAAAAGAATTAATTTAAAACCTATTATGAAACTCCTATTAGGCCTAAATCAATTTCTATTAAGAACAATAAAATAATACTTTTATTAATTATAAATAAAAGTTCATCTATTAGAGTGACAGAAACTATCCTAGAATAATCAATCACATGTTAAAAATAAATTTATTTACTAACTAAATTAATAGAAAAATAGTAGCTAGTTAATTAATTAAGATTAATAGGATTCTGCTTAAAACTATTTTTTATTAATCCTAAAATACCCAAATTAATTTTTATGGTTTGGCAATTTGAAAATAAAGTTGGGACAAAAAGAATCATCCAAAAATAAATTTTCTAACTCAAGTTATAGCAGATTTACTATTCTGACCAAAAATAAATTAAGGCAATTTTAATTAATTTTAACATAGCTAAATATATATTCTACAGAAACTACAGAAAATTTTCAAACTAACAAAAAAAGAATCACCTAAAAATATTAAACAGAATAAAAGATATGAATTTTTTAAAACAGAAACTATTCTGTTAAAACAGAAAACAAAATTAAAAGAAAAAGGGCCGAATGGGCCTAAACGGTGCACTGGGCGTAATATAATCTAAAAGGGCCTCGGGTTAAACTAAAACGGACCGGGCTAAACTAAAAACCTAACTAAATAATAAACCGGACGAACCGGGCCGGTTTTCTAAAAAAAACATACCCCTTCGGGGTCTAATCCTAGCCGGTGGTTAGTGATCGGACGGGGGGGTGATTCCGGCGACTTACCGGCGTCCGACGGCGGCGGCGGCGGCGGCGAGGAGTGCGGCAAGGGTTACGGTCGTCGGGGAGGTCGGAGAAGTAGCCTGAGGGGTGCGGACGAGGTCGGGGAGGGGTCTGGTGGAGTTGTTGGGGGTCGGGGGTGGCTAGGGTGGCGACGGCGGCGACAATGGCGGCGGCGGGAGCTTCGGACTTCGGCGTGCTCGAGCGAGAGGGAGAGAGGGTCCGGCGAGGGCTAGGGGGGAATGGGGTGCGGGGCGTCGGCTTTTATAGTCGGGGCCTCGGCTAGCTTCGGGGGGCGCGATCGGGGACGGATCGGCATCCCGGATCCTTCGGGATCCGGCGATCTGCGGCGGCGACGGCGTGGCGTGGGCGAGGGGTAGGCGAAGGGGGGTGGGGTCCGCTGTCGGTGAGAGAGAGAGAGAGAGGGGCGAAGCGAGCGGGCGGCCAAGCGTAAGGGATTCAAAAGGGGAGGCCTGGTGGTATTGGCTGGGCAGAGGGCCTAGTGGCGCTGGGGTTTTTTTCCTTTTTTGAAATTTATTTTTTTAAAATAAACAAAACAGAGTATAACTTAATATATATATATATATATTTTATATAGGGTATATATATACCAAAAGGATCAGGGGAATATTCCCTATCATTTGAACATTTTTCCAAAGGCAAAATCCAAACTTTATAAAAATCCATTTTTTCAAATTCAAATAAAATTCAGATTTGAATCCAAAACTTTTGGCAATGTTTTCCTCTGATATTTTTGGAGTGTCATGTTTACTCCTCTCATACTTTTGATCAAGTATTTATCAGGCTTAGTTTTTGAAATGTTTCCCACTTGCCAAAGTTTGAATTTCAAATACAAAACTCAAAATTCTCTGAAACTTCAAATGGCATTCAAATTCAAACAGGATGCATAGGATGCTTAGCTATAATTGTAAAACATTCCAAATAGGAAATTTGGGATGTTACAAACCTACCCACCTTAAGATGAATCTCGCCCTCGAGATTCGGGTTGGCTAGCAAATAGGTGCGGGTGGTCTCAAGAAGGTCTTCTTGGCGCCTGTGTGGCTTCTTCCTCGGTGTGGTGACTCCACAAAGACCTTGCAAAATTTGATGACCTTGCTGCGGGTGACTCGCTTGCAGTCTCGAGAATTCGGACGGGTTTCTCCTTGTAAGTCGATCACCGTCAAGCTGTATGGCTTCTAGGGGCCTTGTGTCTCTCAACGGAACATCGGCCATGTCGGCATGACACTTCTTCACCGAGAAACATGGAAGACATCATGAACTCCGGACAATCCTTCCGCAATTCCAACTTATGCAACCTCTCCACGACGCTCGAGGATTTTGTAGGGGCCAATGAATCGGGGTGCTAACTTTCCCTTGACACCAAACCTCTTGATTCCACGAAGTGGTGACACACGAAGATATGCTCGGTCTCCGACTTCGTAAGTCACTTCCTTGCGCTTACTGTCGGCATAACTCTTCTGTCTCGACTGTGCTATCTTGAGCCTGTCTCGAATCAGCTTGACTTTCTCTTCGGAATCCTTCATAAGGTCGGAACCGAAAAATGATCGATCCCCAACATTATCCCACAGCAATGGTGTTCTGCACCTCCTTCCGTATAGAGCTTCGAAAGGGGCCATCTTCAAACTGGATTGGTAACTGTTGTTGTACGAGAACTCTGCGTATGGAAAATTATCATCCCAGCTAGACCAATAGTCTAGCACACAAGCTCTCAACATGTCCTCCAGAATCTGGTTGACTCTCTCGGTGCATCCATCATGCTCGGATGAAAAGCTGTATCAATTCCAGCCTCGTACCCAAAGTTTCATGCAATCGCTTCCAAAACTTTGAGGTAAACCGCGTTCCTCTATCGACACGATTTTCCTCGGAACTCCATGCAGACATACGATCCTGGTCATGTATATCTTGGCCAACTTAGCACTGGTATAGGTAGTCTTCACGGAATGAAGTGAGCTACCTTGGTCAAACGATCAACCACTACCCAGATAGAATCATAACCTGAACGAGTCTGGGTAATCCTGTGATGAAATCCATTCCAAGTTTCTCCCATTTCCAATCGGGAATCGCAAAGGTTGAAGTAACCCTGCTGGCTTCGATGTTCGCCTTTACACGTTGACAAACATCGATATCGCTACGCACTCGGCAATATCCTTCTTCATACCATCCACCGAAACTTTGCTTCAAATCCAGTACATCTTGGTGTTGCCGGGTGAATCGAGTACGGTGAATCATGAGCCTCTGAAGAATTAGCTTCTGAGCTCGGGATCATTGGGCACATAAATACGATCCTCGAACCATATAGTCCCGTGTTCATCCTTACGGAATCCTTTAGCTTTTCCTTCATCCATCTTTTGCTTAATCTCATCAATTTCCTTGTCCGACTTACGGGCTTCACGAATCCTTTCGCCAAAGTGGACTGAACTTCCAGAGTTGCAACAAATCCTCTCGAACTATCTCGATCGGAGATCTCCGAGGTCATCGACTAACTCCCGGGTAATCCTCCCGCTGTAAGAGTATTCACATAACTCTTACGGCTCAAAGCATCTGCTACGACATTAGCTTTACCTGGGTGGTAATGCAATCTCATGTCATAGTCCTTTATCAACTCTAGCCATCTCCTCTACCTGAGGTTCAATTCCTTCTGCGTGAAAATATACTTCAAGCTTTTGTGATCTGTGTAGACATCACAACGGTTTCCGATGAGGAAATGTCTCCATGTCTTGAGTGCATGCACTACGGCTGCTAACTCCAAATCATGTGTGGCATAATTCATCTCATGAGGTCGTAGCTGTCTGGAGGCATAAGCTACAACTTTACCTTCCTGCATTAATACTCCTCCGAGTCCTTGACGAGAAGCGTCACAATAGACCTGATATTCCTTGTGTATGTCCGGCAAAATCAATACTGGGGCTGTGACCAACCGTTTCTTCAATTCCTGAAAACTGGCTTCACATTCCTCGGTCCAAACATACTTGGCTTCCTTCTTCAACAGCTCAGTCATGGGCTTGGCAATCTTTGAGAAGTTCTCAATGAACCTCCGATAATATCCTGCGAGTCCGAGAAAACTACGGATCTCCTTGACTGAGGTGGGTGACTGCCAATCGGTGACTGATTCAACCTTAGCGGGATCAACTGCTATTCCTTCTCCTGAAATAACATGTCCGAGGAATCCAACTTCCTTCAACCAAAATTCACATTTGCTGAACTTGGCATACAATCGATGTTCTCAAGTTTCTCCGAACTAGACGCAAATGTTCCTTATGCTCTTCCTCGCTCTTGGAGAAAATCAATATATCATCGATGAACACCACGACAAACTTGTCCAGATATTCCATAAACACCTTGTTCATCAAATTCATGAAGTACGCAGGAGCATTAGTCAATCCAAATGACATGACGGTATACTCATATAAACCATACCTGGTAGTGAATGCTGTTTTGGGTATATCCTTTTCACGAATCTTCAACTGATGATACCCTGATCGAAGATCGATCTTAGAGAATACCTTGGCTCCAACTAGCTGATCAAACAGATCATTTATCATCGGCAGAGGGTACTTGTTCTTGATGGTTACTTCGTTCAAAGCACGATAATCCACAACCATCCTCAAGCTTCCATCCTTCTTCTCTACCAAAAGAACTGGGGCTCCCCAAGGTGATGAGCTTGGACGAATATATCCCTTCTCCAATAACTCATTAATTTGGTCCTTGATCTCTTTCAACTCATTCGGTGGCATCCGATAAGGTCTCTTGGATATTGGGGCTGTGCCGGGCAATAGCTCAATCAGAAACTCAATGTCCCTGTCCGGTGGCATTCCTGGTAATTCCTCCGGAAACACATCGGAAATTCTTGCACCATCTGGCACTTCCTCTGAACAACTCCCGTGAGGGAATGCACTGATTCTTCATCTGGTTGTGCGGCTACATACTTGATCCTCTTCGCTCCGGGTGGTGAGCAGAATAGACTTTTGGCACGCCTATGTTTCCTTGAACTTTGTCAACCAATCCATGCCTAGGATTACATCCAAGGTCTGGGTTTCCAACACTATGAGGTCTGCGGGAAATTTATGGTTCCCGATGTTGAGGGTTGCATGACAGCCTACGCCTACCATCATTTCTCCTCCTGCGGAATTGACGCGAAGGGGGCTTCTAAGGGTTTTAGTGGGTAACCCGTACTTTTCCACAACTACCCTTGATATGAATGAATGCGTTGCACCAGAATCAAATAGTACCAATACTGAACGTGAATTCAATAAAAACTTACCAACCACAGTGTCTGGCTGATCATAGACGTCATCCACGTCGATGTGATTCACCTGAGCACGAGGGAACGGATTGGGCTTCTTCGCTGAGCCTCCATTGCCATTTCCATTCCTCTGCTTGGCCTCCGGGCAGTCGGTGGCATAGTGCTCGTCTTCGGCACTTGAAGCGGTGATGTGGCTCAGATCCTTGAGCCGGGCAGAACGGTGCTGATTGCCATTACCATTTCCATTGCCATTGCCATGGCCGACTTGTTGTCCTGGCTGCGGTTGTTCCCATTTCCTCCATGGTTATGACCTCCATGGTTATGATGGGTGTGCCCTCCCGAGTATGGTGCATAGCGGGCTTCGCTGAGCTCCGAGTTGTGCTTCCCTGGATGTACTTCCGCTATGCTTTCTATCTGTTGCTGCTTGCCTTCAAGAATGGTGGCCTTGTCTACCAGCTCCCGGTAGTTGTTGAAGGTAGCCACAATAAGCTGCATGCTCAATTCATCATTGAGTCCCTCAAGGAACTTCTCCGCTTGGCGGCATCTGTGGCCACGTCATCTGGGGCATAGCGAGCGAGCTTGCTGAATTCATCCACGTACTGTGCCACAGTACGGTTCCCCTGGCGCAAGTTGCGGAACTCACGCTTCTTCAGACTCATGGCTCCAGCTGAGACATGAGCGGTGCGGAAGGCCTGCTGGAACTGATCCCATGTAATGGCACCAATGGGATAGGTGGCGGTGTAGTTCTCCCACCAAGAAGCTGCAGGTCCATCCAGTTGATGCGCGGCAAAGCGCACCTTCTCAAAGATCGGTGCATCCAACAGTGATTAGCTCTCTTCCGACTTTGCGGAGCCAATCATCAGCCACAATCGGCTCAGTGCTACTAGAGAACACTGGCGGATTCAGCCTCAGAAATCTAGTCAAGTTGTCCACAGGGGGTGGTGGCGGTGGATTGTTGGCGTTGTTGTTCTGATTCTGAATGAGGAGTTGCATAAGAGCATTCTGCTGCTGGAGCAGCTGGGTGAGCTCCGGCGGGAAACCAGTGTCACGTCTCGGAGGCATCTGGTGTTTTGGAGTGGAAGAGAAAATTAGAATAGAACAATGGTCTATGAGAAATAACACTACCCATATGAATGCACAATCATAACACACCAATCATTTATTCAATTCCACTCAAACAAGGTTCAAACTCGATTACAAAAGCTCAAGACTAAACGAAATATCGGCCTAACTGATCGACGAAAAAGTAAAAGATAACATGGTGGTCGACTAAAAGTCTTCATCAGTGGCGCCTCCTCTTGTGACTTCCTTCAGTGGAACTCCCTTCAAAATCCTGATCATTGCTCACGAGGGGTCCTTCCTCTCCACTCGAATAAAGGTCCTCTCCCAAGTCCATCTTTTCCTCTATCGCGGCAAGCTTCATCTTCAGGTCGTCGACTATCTCCATGAAGTCCGCGACTTCTTCCTCATGGTTAAGGAAGTCTGCGCGTGCCTTCTCCTCCAGTTCCAGTTCGCGGAACAAAAGCTTCCGGTGTGTCTTCGAGTTACGGCGAGTCTGAATCTCCGTTTCTCGAGAAGACACTCCAAGTCTGGATGTACGAGAGTGGAGTCGTCCTCAACGGTACGGATGATATCTCCATTCCTTGCCCTGCGAGAAACCATGGCGAGGTCCGAGGATCGAGCTCGGCTCAGTACTCCTCTCGGAGATGTCCAAGTGCTCGATAGATCGCCACGCCCTTCCGATGATCCAGTTGAACTCGGTGAACTCAAAGTCAATCGGCTCCGTGTGTCCTCGAAGGTTCTCCCAGGATATGCACCTCAATCTCAGAAGCGGGTGTCCGTCGGAAGTGCATTGGTTGGCTTCCGGTGATCGAGGGTAGAGAGATCTTCAGCTTCTTCACCATCTGGACCAGCTTTCGCGAAGGGCATCGCCTCATCGGGCTGGCAAAACTCCGTAGCAAACGGGGTGAACTCGACGCCATCTAGAATGTTGAAAAATCGGAGAGGAGTTAGAAATGAATAGGGAGAATTACGGAATGATAAGGATAAAAGTAAATGATCTCTTCCTATGGCTTTCCGATCCTAGGGGTTACGATCCCACGGTCGGCGTGTGCTCGATACCATCTCAGAGCGACCGACCCAAAATCGGTCAAATCTCGTGGTTCGTACCATCCCAAGATCATGCTTTGGTACTCACAAGACATCGATAAAGTAATCAAAGTTCAATCACACCTGAATATTATTACACGCTTCTCATATAGAGTCTTTATTACAAGGGAATAAATTCGCTCAAGGCCAACTCATGAGAAATAAACTACTAATATGCGGAAGCGTCAAGTAAAGCGAGTCCATCCGACTCCAAAGGGCAATCGCCAAGCGCGAGCGTAGCCTCACTCCCGATCGAATATACCGCAACATAAGACGTTGCAGCCATGTAGGTCAGCTTTTGGAATAAGCTGGCAAGTCATGAAGAATAACAATAATAAACTTACTATCACTATATGCATTTTGGCTGTGGAGCTCTAAGTTTCATCATTTTGCGAAAAAGCAAATTTTTCCCTACTACAGTGGACTTGCTTGCAAATTACTACAATTGTTGGTAGTTATTGAGATGGTTCCGCCAACCAATATCTCATTCCCAAATTATTAAGTCATAAAACCCCTCAAATTAATTCATTAGTTTTAGTGTTGAGATATCCGAATACTTCCAAGTTCCAGAGGCTCAATTTGTCCGTAACCGGGGACACGGCTAATCGATTAGATCTTTAACTCTGCAGAGGTTTGCGCACTTTCCCCGCAAGAATCATTCCCTCCTTTTAAATCTTCGCACTTCATGGTGTTTGAAGACGGGACGAATGAAACAGGGTCTTCCAAAGAGTTCTTCGACTACCGCGGTACCCATCCAATCCTACCGTTCTTCTACATCTCGTAGTACCGCCCAGCCAGCGTCACTACTAGGGTCAACCCAGCCAGAGCCCATAATGGCTTGCGGCTGCATGTAAGCTTCGGTCATGGGGCATCCATCCTTCTCTTCGTGGCTGGGTGAAGCTTTCCGCAAGATGTCATGGCACTTCTCCATGCATCCCGGCTAACCACTGGGTTCTCCAGGGTGCCCGTCAACCGTCATCCACCCAGTAGTGATTTTCGAAGTCCATCTTGATCATTGTAGTTCATGGGGTTGTCATCATCATTGACTCTCACATCTTACTTATGAATTTCACTTAACCCAAAACCCGTCTACGAGCATAGCAAAGTAAACTACTTCGTCCCGGGGTCATGGTAACAAGGGGATTGGTTCATCCTACCACATGATACTACTCAAGTTTAATGACTTCAAATTTCAACTACTGCATGCATGGTGGGGTGGTGACAATTCTAATGCACAAAAACATAGGTATAGAAATAACATGATCAAAACTTGCCTTGCTGATGATCCTCGTAAGCTAAAGATTCGTAGTAGCAAGCTTCGCACTCCGGAAACTCTACCGAGACAAACAAATCACAATAAGCATATAGCATAGGATCACATAACACAATAGCATAACAAAAGTAACATAACACACCAAAACAACCAAATCAAAATCCAAAGGAAAAACTCAAGAAAACCAATTCAAAGTTTTTCCTACTTCAAACAACAACTAAAAGTATTTTTATATAACAAAATTTTCTCAACATAACCTAATCATGGTTTTAGGTTAACTTAACAGAAAAGATTTCACTAATCAACTAGGAGCAAAAAGAATTAATTTAAAACCTATTATGAAACTCCTATTAGGCCTAAATCAATTTCTATTAAGAAAATAAAATAAACCTTTTATTAATTATAAATAAAAGTTCATCTATTAGAGTGACAGAAACTATCCTAGAATAATCAATCACATGTTAAAAATAAATTTATTTACTAACTAAATTAATAGAAAAATAGTAGCTAGTTAATTAATTAAGATTAATAGGATTCTGCTTAAAACTATTTTTTTTATTAATCCTAAAATACCCAAATTAATTTTTATGGTTTGGCAATGTCAAAATAAAGTTGGGACAAAAGAATCATCCAAAATAAATTTTCTAACTCAAGTTATAGCAGATTTACTATTCTGACCAAAAATAAATTAAGGCAATTTTAATTAATTTTAACATAGCTAAATATATATTCTACAGAAACTACAGAAAATTTGCAAACTAACAAAAAAGAATCACCTAAAAATATTAAACAGAATAAAAGATATGAATTTTTAAAACAGAAACTATTCTGTTAAAACAGAAAACAAAATTAAAAGAAAAAGGCCGAATGGGCCTAAACGATTAATCAGGCGTAATATAATCTAAAAGGGCCTTGGGTTAAACTAAAACGGACCGGCTAAACTAAAACCTAACTAAATAATAAACCGGACGAACCGGGCCGGTTTTCTAAAAAAAACATAGCCCTTCGGGGTCTAATCCTAGCCGGTGGTTAGAGATCGGACGGGGGGGTGATTCCGGCGACTTACCGGCGTCCGACGGCGGCGGCGGCCGCGGCGAGGAGTGCGGCGAGGGTTCGGTCGTCGGGAGGTCGGGAAGTAGCCTGGGGTGCGGACGAGGTCGGGAGGGTCCGTGGAGTCGTTGGGGTCGGGGTGGCTAGGGTGGCGACGGCGGCGACAATGGCGCCAAGGAGCTCGGACTCCGGCGTGTTTCGAGCGAGAGGAGAGAGGGTCCGCGAGGGCTAGGGGGAATGGGGTGCGGGCGTCGGCTTTTATAGTCGGGGCCTCGGCTAGCTTTCGGGCGCGATCGGGACGGATCGGCATCCGGATCCTTCGATCCGCGATCTCATGGCGGCGACGGCGTGGCGTGGGCGAGGGGTAGGCGAAGGGGTGGGGTCGCTGTCGGTGAGAGAGAGAGAGAGGGCGGCGAAGCGGGCGGCGGTGGCGAAGGGATTTCAAAAGGGGAGGCCTGGTGGGCTGGCCGGGCAGAGGGCCTAAGTGGCGCTGGGTGGTTTTTTCCTTTTTGAAATTTATTTTTTAAAATAAACAAAACAGAGTATAACTTAATATATCTAAATATTTTATATAGGGTATATATATACCAAAATGATCAGGGAATATTCCTATCATTTGAACATTTTTCCAAAGGCAAAATCCAAACTTTATAAAAATCCATTTTTTCAAATTCAAATAAAATTCAGATTTGAATCCAAAACTTTTGGCAATGTTTTCCTCTGATATTTTTGGAGTGTCATGTTTACTCCTCTCATACTTTTGATCAAGTATTTATCAGGCTTAGTTTTTGAAATGTTTCCCACTTGCCAAAGTTTGAATTTCAAATACAAAACTCAAAACTCTCTGAAACTTCAAATGGCATTCAAATTCAAACAGGATGCATAGGATGCTTAGCTATAATTGTAAAACATTCCAAATAGGAAATTTGGGATGTTACAAAATAGGAGATCACTGTTCTCATGGCTTATGTGATATGGGTGTTAGTGTCAGTGCAATACCTTATACCTTATATAAATAAATTATGCATGATATTGCACCTGCTGAGATAGAAGATATCGATGTTATTATTAAGCTTGGCAATAGAGATACTATCACACCGGTTGGGATTATTAGAGATGTTGAAGTCTTGTGTGGGAAAATTAAATATCCTACTGATTTTCTTGTTCTTGCTTCCCCACAAGATAACTTTTGTCCCATTATATTTGGTAGGCCCTTCTTGAATACTGTTAATGCTAAGATAGACTGCAAAAAGGATATTGTTTATGTTGGTTTAGGGGATATGTCTCATGATTTTAATTTTGCTAAATTTCGTAGACAACCCCATGATAAAGAATTGCCTAGTAAAGATGAAATTATTGGTCTTGCTTCTATTGCCGTGCCTCCTAATGATCCTTTAGAACAATATTTATTAGACCATGAAAATGATATGTTTATGAATGAAAGAAGGGAAATAGATGAAGTATTCTTCAAGAAGGGACCTATTTTGAAACACAATTTGCCTGTTGAAATTCTAGGGGATCCTCCTCCACCCAAGGGTGATCCCGTGTTTGAGCTTAAACCATTACCTGATACTCTTAAATATGATTATCTTGATGAAAAGAAGATATATCATGTCATTATTAGTGCTAACCTTTAGAGAAGGAAGAAGAGAAATTATTGAAAACTCTGAAGAAGCACCGTGCTGCTATTGGATATACTCTTGATGATCTTAAGGGCATTAGTCCCACTCTATGCCAGCACAAAATAAAATTGGAGAAAGACGCTAAACCAGTTGTTGATCACCAAAGACGGTTAAATCCTAAGATGAAAGAAGTGGTAAGAAAAGAAATACTAAAGCTTCTAGAGGTAGGTATAATTTATCTTGTTGCTAATAGTCAGTGGGTAAGTCCTGTCCATTGTGTCCCTAAGAAGGGAGGTATTACTGATGTTCCTACTGATAAAGATGAATTGATCCCACAATGGTAATTGATTTTCGCAAACTAAATAAAGCTATGAAAAAGGATCATTACCCTCTACCTTTTATTGATCAAAGGCTAGAAAGAATATCCAAACACACACATTTTTGCTTTCTATACGGTTATTATGGTTTGTCTCAAATACCTGTGTCAAAAGAGGATCAAGAAAAGACCACTTTTACTTGCCCTTTCGGTACCTTTGCTTATAGACGTATGCCTTTCGGTCTATGCAATGCACCTGCTACCTTTCAAAGATGTATGACTGCTATATTCTCTGACTTCTGTGAAAAGATTGTTAAGGTTTTCATGGATGATTTCTCCATTTATGGAACTTCTTTTGATGATTGCTTAAGCAACCTTGATCGAGTTTTGCAGAGATGTGAAGAAACTAATCTTGTCTTGAATTGGGAGAAGTGCCACTTTATGGTTAATGAAGGTATTGTCTTGGGGCATAAAATTTCGGAAAGAGGTATTGAAGTTGATAAAGCATCATGCTTTTATATCGATATTTATTGCATTATGGGCTGTTATTACACATTATGTCAAAATTCTTATGCCTATTCTCTCTTATTTTACAAGGTTTAAACGAAGAGGGAGAATGCCGGCGGCTAGAATTCTGGGCTCGAAAAGGAGCAAATATTAGAGACCTATTCTGCACAACTCCAAAAGTCCTGAAACTCCACGAAAATCAGTTTTGGAATATATTAAAATATTGGGCGAAGAAAGCACTAGAGGGGGGCCACACCCTGTCCACGAGGGTGGGGGGCGCGCCCTACCCCCCTGGGTGCGCCCCCTGCCTCGTGGGCCCCCTGACAGGCCTCTGGTGCCCATCTTTTGCTATATGAAGTCTTTTGCCCTGAAAAAATCAGAAGGAAGCTTTCGGGACGAAGCACCACCGTCTCGAGGCAGAACCTCGCGAAACCAATCTAGGACTTCGGCGGAGCTGTTCTGCCGGGGAAACATCTCCACGGGAGGGGGGAATCATCACCATCAATCCTCTCATCGGGAGGGGGTCAATCTCCATCAACATCTTCACCAACACCATCTCCTCTCAAACCCTAGTTCATCTCTTGTATCCAATCTTTGTCTCAAAACCTTAGATTGGTACCTGTGGGTTGCTAGTAGTGTTGATTACTCCTTGTAGTTGATGCTAGTTGGTTTATTTGGTGGAAGATCATATGTTCAGATCCTTTATGCATATTAATACCCCTCTGATTATGAACATGAATATGATTTGTGAGTAGTTACTTTTGTTCCTGAGGACATGGGAGAAGTCTTGCTATAAGTAGTATGTGAATTTGGTATTCGTTCGATATTTTGATGAGATGTATGTTGTCTTTACTCTAGTGGTGTTATGTGAACATCGACTACATGACACTTCACCATTATTTGGGCCTAGAGGAAGGCATTGGGAAGTAATAAATAGATGATGGGTTGCTAGAGTGACAGAAGCTTAATCCCTAGTTTATGTGTTGCTTCGTAAGGGGCTGATTTGGATCCACATGTTTCATGCTATGGTTAGGTTTACCTTAATACTTCTTTTGTAGTTGCGGATGCTTGCAAGAGGGGTTAATCATAAGTGGGATGCTTGTCCAAGGAAGGGCAGTACCCAAGCACTGGTCCACCCACATATCAAATTATAAGAGTGACGAACGTGAATCGTATGAGCGTGATGAAAACTAGCTTGACGATAATTCCCATGTGTCCTCAGGAACGTTTTCCTTTATATAAGAGTTTGTCCAGGCTTGTCCTTTGCTACAAAAAGGATTGGGCCACCTTTCTGCACCTTGTTTACTTTTGTTACTTGTTACCCGTTACAAATTACCTTATCACAAAACTATCTGTTACCAATAATTTCAGTGCTTGGAGAGAATACCTTAGTGAAAACCGCTTGTCATTTCCTTCTGCTCCTCGTTGAGTTCGATACTCTTACTTATCGAAAGGACTACGATAGATCCCCTATACTTGTGGGTGATCAGTGTACTTGATTTTTTTATCAATGGTACACCTGGTTTATTAGGAAACATCGCACAGGTAACTGACTTATGGGTCATTAACGGGAAAAAATGCAGACGGGTACGGCATAGAAACTGTGTGTTTCGTGATCTTCTAATGATTAACGCAAAAAAACGCACACGGGCACACATGCTAATCAACGCTCAAAGACCTCAAGGGATGCTCTTACCGACATTGTACTATAATACTACAAACTTAAAGTACTACTGGTAATTTGCTCTAATACTACAAACTTAAAATACTTCTCACATGCTGCCATCGGGGCATGCTGGCCAGATGCTGGCGTTCTCCTTCCCGACTTTGTAGGCGGCAGCCCACTGTGCTTCGATCTCTGCCAAGCTCTCCTCACCATGGCGTGTGGCCTCTTTTTTCTTGTGGCGGCGAGACTCTCTTTTCTTGACTTCTTTTTGCCTTTTCCGCTCCTTCTGTGCGGCTTTGGCCGCCTCTAGATCCACCACCCATTCGGCCATGGCAGCCTCAAAGTCCGCCCATGTAACTGTCTGGCTACCGGCGACGATGAACTGGGCGCGGCGAGATGCCATCGCTTCCTTACCATGTGTGCGGTCGCGGGCTGCGAGGAACGCGGCGCGGCGGGATGCCATCGCTTCCTTACCAATTACTGTGTGTCGCGGTGCCATGGACGACGCCTGGAGAGAGCTCTGGGACGGAGGGGGCTGGCAGCCATACAGTGCGGTGGTATTCAAGAGCTCAAGGACAAACGACAATAGAAATTTGGCTTCCCTTACAATTTTGCTAGTTCATTATCGCACACGGTTCATCTCCGTCGCTTCCGGAAACAGTGTGCGCTGAGCTTCTTGTGTGTTGCGTTATGATTGGCCGGAACCCCAGTCACGCGGATCGCGCATGTGCATTGTAGGATGCGCCGCGATCGAACGGCAATCCACGTCCCTCACATCACACCCGTGCACCTATAGCTGGATTGGATTTATATGTGCTAAATGCCTAGAAAATGCACATAATCCCCTAAATATGGTAAATGAGCCCGGAAAAATGCCAAATTTGAACACGGTGATTTGCAGGGTGTATGTTCGTCGTACAAAAGAACTCCAGGGAAAAGAAGGAAGAAAATTTGGATTCCCCTTCAATCTTGGGGATTTCCCTCTCGAAAGCGTGGAACTTCCTCGGTGATGGTTCGATTTATGAAGGGCGTGCATGACGACATAAGCCAAACCTTCTCAATTTTTTACCAGGGCATAGTGAGGTCATACCATAACAACATGCCACGCGTCATGTTTTTTAAGCATTTATTTCATTTTTCTATAGTTGAAAACCCAACAAACAAACATTTGTGGTTGACTATTGCCACACATTTCATCGAAATACCTGTTCATTCCTTGTAAAAGGCATGAGAATTTACTAAATGATACGAGATGGTTTTTCCAGGCCGTTCTTGTGGACCCTTTCATGCACCGATTGTTTCAACTTGAATTATGCGCATTAATGCCTAGGAAATGCACATAATCCCCTAAATATGGCAAATGAACCCGGAAAAGTGCCAAATTTGAACACGGTGATTTGCAGGTTGTATGTTCATCATAGAAAAAACTCATGGACAAAGGACAAAGGAAATTTGGACCCCCTTCAATCTTAGTAATTTCCCCCTCGAAACCATGAAACTTCCTCGGTGATGGTTCGATTTATGAAAGGCATGCATCATGACATAAGGAAAACATTCTCCAATTTTTACCAGGGCATGGTGAGGCCATACCATGGCACCACGCCAGGCTTCATGTTTCCCAACCATGTGTTTCATTTTTTGTATAGTTGTTAACCCAGTAAACGACGCGTTTATGGTTGACTATTGCCACACATTTCCTTGAAATATCTGCCCATTCCTTGTAAAAGGCATGAGAATGTACTAAATAACACGAGCATGGTTTTATAGACCATTCTTGTGCACCTTTTCATGCACCGATTGTTCGAATTTGAATTATGTCCATTAATGCCTAGAAAATGCACATAATCTCCTAAATGTGGTAAATGAGCCCGGGAAAATGTCAAGTTTGAACACGTTGCATTTGAGGCGGTATGTTGATCGTTGGAAAAAAATGAATGACAAACTAGGACGAAAATTTGGATTCCCCTTCAATCTTGGGGATTTCCCTCTCGAAAGCATGGAACTTCATTGGTGATGGTTCGATTTATGAAGGGCGTGCATGACGACATAAGCCAAACCTTCTCAAATTTTTACCAGGGCATGGTGAGGTCATACCATGGCACCATGCCAGGCGTCATGTTTTTAATCATTTATTTCATTTTTTCTATAGTTGAAAACCCAACAAACAAACATTTGTGGTTGACTATTGCCACACATTTCATCGAAATATCTGTCTGTTCCTTGTAAAAGGCATGAGAATTTACTAAATGGCATGAGCATGGTTTTCCCGACCGTTCTTTTGGACCCTTTCATGCATCGTTGTTTGAACTTGAATTATGTGCATTAATGCCTATGAAATGCACATAATCCCCTAAATATGGCAAATGAACCCGAAAAAGTGCCAAATTTGGACATGGTGATTTGTAGGTTGTATGTTCATCATAGAAGAAAAACTCATGGACAAAGGACAAAGGAAATTTGGATCCCCCTTCAATCTTGGTGATTTCCGCCTCGAAACCATGAAACTTCCTCAGTGATGGTTTGTTTTATGAAAGGTGTGCATGACGACATTTTTACCAAGGCACGGTGAGGTCATACCATGGAAACACACCAGGCATCATATTTTCCAAGCATGTATTTCATTTTTGTATAGTTGTTAACCCAGTAAACGACACGTTTATGGTTGACTATTGCCACACATTTCCTTGAAATATCTGCCCATTCCTTGTAAAAGGCATGAGAATGTACTAAATAGCACGAGCATGGTTTTCCAAACCGTTCTTGTGCACCTTTTCACGCACCGATTGTTCGAACTTGAATTATGTGCATAATTAATGCCTAGAAATGCACATAATCCCCTAAATATGGTAAATGAGTTCAGAAAAAATAAAATTTGAAGACGTTGCATTTGAGGCGGTATGTTGATCGTTGGAAAAAAACTGAATGACAAACTAGGACGGAAATTTGGATTCCCCTTCAATCTTGGTGATTTTCCTCTCGAAAGCATTGAACTTCCTTAGTGATGGTTCGATTTATGAAGGGCGTTGTCGGGGAAGCTGGTCGTGTCCCACGAACACCTATGGGACCTTGGTCCCTTGTGGTTCGGAGAGGGGCGGAGGATGCACGAAGAGCGGATCGAGGCGATGCACACGAGCAGATTTACCCAGCTTCGAAGCTCTCCGGAGAGATAACACTCCTACTGCTGCTTGGTGGATTATATTGTGTTCTTGCTAGGGAGCAATGGGAGCTATGAAACCTAGCCTAAATGAGGTCTCCAGTGGGTAGGATGAACTGAACCGGAGCTGAGTCGAACCCTTTCTACGTTGCACTTGGGCCTCCTTTTATAGGCACAAGGGGTCACCACAGGTGGCAAGTAGATGAGGGTAGAATAGTAAAAACAGAGGTTGGTACACCGCTTTGTACAGTGATCTATACCTAACTCTGACGGCAAGGGACAAGAGTCATAAATGCCCGTCTCATTCGCCTGAACAGTGCAACAGGGACCGTCAAGTGCGCCTCCGTTCGCCACGATGGTAGCTTGTCAGCGCCGCTTATCGCTGCTCCCCACTGGCGGCACAGCCCTTCGACACGCGTGCCCGGAATGGCCCCGTGGCGACACGTTGGCGGATGAGCTGGAGCGGAGATGAAGAGAGGTTGCCTGCCGCGGCAAGCACCTTGCCGCGGCTGAATCCTTGTCGTGCTTGGGAGCTTGTCGATCCTCAGCCTTCCCGCAAGCTCCTCTTGCCGGGTCTTGTTTCCTTCGTGCCTCGAGTGGCCTTCCGGCAAGCTCCTCTTGTCGGGCCTTAATCACTTTGTTCTTGAATGGCTCCAAAGGAGCCGCGGAAGATCTTGACGGTCACTGACCAGCCTTGCCGCTGGTGCTGCAACTGCCCGTGCACGAAGTTCGAGATACTAGGGTACCCCTACTCTAGTACACCGGCAGAGCCCCGGCCTGGGCCACACACGGCGCTAAGCTCATGGGCAGGCCCAAAACAAGGCACGGGCACGACGCGTCCGGATTACGCCATTACTCGCCTCGACCCACCACGCCCCACGAACGGCACGCACCGGACGTGGCGTCGTGGGGAGATCGTGGGGCTTTTTTAATGGGAAAATCGAACGCCCGCCTCTCCCTCCTTATAAGCAGGGGGTACAGGGGCAGAGCGCCCACTTGCCATTGCTGTCACATCAAAACCACCGCCGCTTCCCCTTTCTTCTCGAGCCCAAAGAGAGCGCCCGCCCCTCCATTGTCACCGGCGCCATTAACGCTGTCGACCTCCTCCACCACTTCCCCATGGCTCAAGGCCGACAAGGGAAAGGCGTGAATGGCCGAGGCGCAGCTGCTCAAGGGCGCATGGAAGGAGCGGGCCCTCTTCGATCCCTCGCTGACAGAAGGAGCTGCGGAGCTGTACTACCTTTTCTCGTCGACGGCGACGCCACAAGACGAGGGTGATCTCCGCCGCCACGTCCGAGAAGGTTTCCTTTGGGTACCCTTTTTCGACTTTTTTTCCATCAAGGGCTCTGCCCGCCTTTTTCAATTCTTCGTGATGTCATGAACACATATGGCCTCCGCCTTCTTGGTTTCACCCCAACGCCGCCCTCACCATGGCTGCTGCACACCTCTGCGAGAACTTTGTCGGGGTCCACCCAAATGTAGCGCTTTTCCGCCATTACTTCATGCCCCGCGTAGAGAGAGGAGAGCCGCTTGCCGGAGGAATTGCATGGATATCCAGGATCGGCAAGAAGGAAGCATATCTTGACGGAGAACTGCGCAGCAAGTGGGAGGAGTGGAGAGCTGACTGGTGTTGGATCTTAGAGGAGGACCCGCAGCCTTTCACTGCCCTACGCAAAAACCCCATAGTACGCGGCAACGATTGGAGCAACTTGGCGCCGGAGGACGCCAAGTTGAAAATTGCCGTGACTAGGATCTTGCGTCTCAGACATGCCGGGCTAACCGTAGGAGCAGTTGGCGCGGACTTCCTTCGCCGCCGATTGCGCCTTGCAGGAGAGGGGAGGCCTGCTTGGGAGTTCCGTAACGCGGCGGACATCATGAGGCTGCGCCGGTCTGAATTGGAACTTTACCGCCTTGGAGCTGGATGGCATGCTGCGGAGCTGTTCAAGCTCGATGCAGATCACCCCGAGTGGTTCATGTTGCCGAGGGAGTCGTGCCTTGTGCAACAACTCGTCGCTGACCGCATCCGCGATGATGCCGCCAGCGATTCCCATGTAATCGCTCCAACTTGGCAGGAGCCCGCCGACGACGTCGTGCAGCAGTTCTTCGACGACTTAGAAGAAGTGCCGATCCGTGCCGACGAGCAGAAGCGGCTGACCCGCGACACCACCGAGCAGGAGATGGCGCGCATCGCGACAAGGTTGGAGGAGGCGGCATAAGCTGCTGCCGCTGGCGTGTTTGGGTTCACTGTCGAGGAGGCAGAGACAGCCGAGGCGGCAAGCCTTCCCGACCGAGAGGAGTTTTCCGATGAGGAGGAGCAGGCCGAGCCTGACAATGAACCGAGCGAGCCTGCCGGGGGTGCCTCCCCTCTGCCGTCAAGTAGCTTGCCGCGGGAGGAGCCCGCGGCCCCGCCAAGGAGACGCCTCCGCAAAACTGGAGAAGTGGCGGGGCGGCACGCAGGCCAACAGCCGCCTCGCCGCCCGACGCGCTCCACCGCGGCAAGCACTGTTGTCGCGGGAGCGCCTCATGCCGCCATGGCGACGGGAGCGGGGTCGTCTGGAGTCACAGCCCCCGCACCCGCCAAGCGTCCGAGGGAATCTTCTCCTCCAATTGCCGCGCCGAGCGACTTGATCTCTCCGCCTCAGCCCGAGGAAGAAGAGGAAGAGTAAGATCTTGTCGCTGCTACTTGTAACCCTTCAATTTATCGCTTTATTTTATATCGACTTGCTTCACTCAACCTTCTCCTTCTTCAGATGCTAGCTCGAGGGCGTCAAGAGGGCTAAGACCCGTGGTCGCTGCCTCGATGATTCCCCTGCATGGCTGTGGAGGCACGTCTGGGACTCCCTTGCCGGATCCGCAACCCTTCAACAGAGCAGCCCCAAAGACAGCCCCCAGCAGAAATGTTTGGTTTATTTCTTATGGTTAGGTGTGCTTGGGTGCTTCTTAAATCACCGATATCTGGCTTGTTGAATTATGTAGGAGCAGAGCAGCCTCATCGGGAGGTCCCGGAGGTCGCCTCCCGAGGTTCAGCCTCATCGGAGGCCCCGGAGGTCACCCCCAAGTTCTGCTTGCTTCAACCACGCCACCAAGGGAGAAATCTCCGCCAAGGGAGCGCCTCGGCAAGGGAGGCCTCTCCGACAAGGGAGCTTCTCCGGCAAGGGCAGCGCCGACAACCTCCGGTGGTGGAGACCGCGGCAATAGATCCCTCTGCAGGTAATCTTCTTGCTTGAGAATTTCCCTTGGGTTCTTTTCTTCTGTTCTTCTTTCTCGAACATTCGCTTGACTTGTTCTTTCTTTCTCTGATTGTCAGATCCATCTGCCGGAGAGCCGATGGAGACTGAGGCTGCCGGCGAGGAGGACGCTCGCGGCAACGATGACGATGCCGCCAAGATGGAAGAGGAGGCCGGCGCCGATGGGTCCGCCGGCGAGGAGGCCGCCAAGGCTGCCGGTGCAGAGGCTGAGGAGGGGTCCGGTGATCGTACTGACGGCCCTGAGGCCGCAGGAGCGCCAGGCGCTGCACCGACCGCCGATCCCCCCGCCACCGATGCCGCACCAGGCTCCGAAGAGCCCCAGCCCGGCGCCTATCTGAAGGCCCGCGAAGGTGTCTTCATCAAGATTCCGTGGGCGTCGAGCTCCAGGGCACCGGTCGAAGGGGAGACCTTCGACGCGGAGGCTCGCCTCTGCTGGGCTATCGTTGGTTGACGCGCCAAGCAGCAGCAGTGGCGAGCCTGAGGAGGATCAGTTGCTGAAGAGGTTGCTGTCGCTCTACCGCGCCCGACAAGCCAAACTGGAGTCGCGGGAAGCTCTCGTCGCGAGGGCGGGAGCTGACATGGAGAAACGCGCAGAGGAGCTCCGGCGCGCCAACAAGGAAACTCTCCGTGATATAGCAGAGGCGCGGGAGCAGCTTGCTGAGGAGCGCACGGCTTTCATCTTGGAGAAGGCCGAGGTTGAGGAGCAGCAAAGGCTTGCCGGCGAGAAGCTCTCCGCGCAAGAGGGTGAGCTGGCGCAGCGGAAGATCAACCTCGACAGCTATGAGGAAGATCTCGCCGCGCGCGAGCAATCAATTGGCGGGCCGCTTCAGGAGGCAAAGGACGCCGCCGCAGCTGCCGAGGCTGCCAAGAAGGAATTGGAAACGAGGGTGGCCCAGCTGGAGGCCACCCTCCAGAAGAGTGCCGAGGAGGTCACCGGGCTGAAGCGCGAACGCGAGAAGGACGCCTACACTCTTGGCGAGCTGCAGGGTCGTTTCGCCAAGAAGATCAAGGAGCTCGACGCCGCCAAGGACTCCAAGGCGGATCTGGAGCTGAAACTGACCACCCTGACGGAGACGCTGAACGGCGCCAAAGAGCGGGAAACGGGCCTGCTGGAGAAGATCAAGGCCAACGAGGAGCTGCTGTCGAGTGCTGTGACCGCCCAGAATAATCTCAGAGATAGCATAATGCACTGGACAAAAGGTCTCGTGGACACCGCCGCCGCCATCCATAACGAGCTGATGGAGCTGGGGATGGTGGATCTTGGGTACTCCACCGACGAGAACCTCCAACCCAGCGTCAAGCTCAGCCTGTTCTTCAAGGGCGTGTTGGCGGGTTTCCAGCGGCTCCGGGAGGAGATCCCAAAGCAACTGGCCGAGGAGTCGCGCCAAGTCTGCGCCGGGGCTCTCCAGAAGGTGTTGATGAAGGTGGCCTTCCGCAACCCAGGCGTCGACTTCACCAAAGTCCTCAAGTCCCTGCCTCCATCTGCTGACGTTGAAGCTCTCAAGGCCCTTGTCGCACCCATTGTGGACAGGGTGAGCGGAGTCAAGAGGCTCGATGGCGACCGTGTGGACTAGGCCGCCAAGCTTATCTTTCTCTTGTCGCTGTAGATCATGTTTAGGCGGAAAAATCTATTAGATCTGCGACAAGTTATTTCTGTAATATACTCTATCTTAGGTATCAATTGCAATGTTATTTCCTTTACTTGATTCCTTCCTTGTATGTTTGTGCCCTCACGCTTAGGGAACTTGTCGGTGCGGGCACTTTTGTCATGAAGCGCTGAGTGCGGAACGCCAGAGAGCCTCTGTCGGGCGATGCCGCCCGACAAGCAACCTTGTCGCAACTAGTCGCAGCGCGCTTAAGTTGTTGAGCGGACTCGAAACAAAGTGAGGGTGCGACTAGCTACGAGTTGGTTCCTCCGCGCACAGGTTTTCCATACAAAGTACTATCGTTCGAGGAAGATAACTTGAAAATTTTAAAAACTGATTGTTTAAACTTAGTAACATAGCTTTTCTGTTGTTCACTTCCCGGCAAGGCGATAGTTCCTCGAGCGACGCTTGGTGGCCCACACCATTATCTTCTCCTCCCCGGTTAACTTGTGGGTGGATGAACCTTCCTCTTTTTTGAGAATAAAGAAGAGAAAATAAAGTTATGGAGCCTAGTGGCTCGTTATTTCTTACCGGGTGTAGATGATGCACAAAATGTCAGATAATACATGCATAATAATGATGAAAGCATGAAATTGACAAATTGTGCGCAACACATAAGCTTTATCGATGCATCGGGTCTGCGCCCGCTTTGTACAAAGGATTACATGCAACAGCGGCAAGACTTGTACAAAAGGGTGGTTGCGGAACGGTTCCGCAATCGCGCTCTATGGGTAAAACTTACGAAGATGCTCTATATTCCGGAGTTGCTCACCGAACGCCATCTTCGGTCTCTGGCATGACAGCGCCGGGCCTAGTGACTCGCTTCACCCGATAGGGGCCTTCCACTTCAAGGCCAACTTGTTGGAATTCTTGGCGGATTGAACGCTACCAAGAACAAGGTTGCCTTCCTCGAAGCTTCCGCATTAACTTTGCGGCTATGGTAGCGGCGCAAAGCTTGTGGTAACGAGCAGCTCGCAGAAGAGCTCGAAGACGATCTTCCTCGAGGAGCAGCGTCATCTTGTCGCAGCTGCTCTTGCTCAAGCTCATCGTAGCTAGTACTCGAGGTGACCCGATACGAAGTTCCGTGGGGAGAACTACCTCCGCCCATAGACTAGAGCAAAGGTGTCCGCCGCTGGCTCGACGGCGCGCTCGATCGACCAAAGAACCACCGCAGCTCCTCAATCCAGTTTCTTCCGCACTTGTGCAGCCTGTCAAAAGTTCTGGTCTTGAGTCCTCGCAGCACTTCAGCATTTGCCCTCTCGCTTGACCGCTGCTTCTCGGATGAGCAATGTAGCAAAGCAGACCTTGGCGCCAAGATCTTGGACGATTGCATGAAGGTGCGACTCGTGAATTGTGTGCCATTGTCGGTGATGATCCGTTAGGTATCCCAAAACGGCAAACAATTGACCAAGAACTTGATCACGACCGTGCTGTCACTTTCTCACTGGTTCCACTTCCGCCACTTTGTGAACTTGTCGATCGCGATGTACAGTACTCAAAGCCCCGACAGCTCGGGGAAGGGGCCGAGGATGTCGAGCCCCTGCATCGAAAATGGCCAGGATAAAGGGATCGCCTGGAGAGCTTGAGCTGGCTGGTGTATCTGTTTTGAATGGAACCGCACGCTTCACACTTGGTTACTTGTGCCGTTGCATCTCGGAGGGCTTCGCCGAAGAAACCTTGCCGGAAAGCTTTGCGGCAAGTGCTCTTGCGCCAATGTGGTGACCACATGTGCCTCCGTATCTCTCGCTCAATAGCTTCATCCATCTTCCCGCAAATACACTTCAATTTCACTCCGCTGAGTCTTCTTCGCATGTGATGTTGTCAACAAACCGATACATATTTGACCGCCGGGCTACTTTTTCCGCTTCTTCTTGCTCTTCGGAAGTTCTCTGTCTCAAGGAAATGGACGATCCTTGTGCCCATGCCGGAGCCTCGTGGCTCGACAACAAGGACTTAAGGCATATCTGCGCCGCCAAGGGAACATCAGCTTCCACGGCAAGAACCTACGGCTCGCCGGAGCTCGATGATCCCGACAAGATTGACGGAGCAAAACTTGTCGGGAATGTTTGTTTCAACGAACAAACCCTTAGGTTTGTCGGAGCAGACTGTTCCTCGGCGATGTTTGCGCTGATTTTGGGGACCTTCTTGGCGGCGGCTCCGTGGAGCTCTGCCGAAAGTAGTCACCGAAACCAACTTCCTCTTCTTGCTCTGTCTCGTTGATGGCGTTATAGCTATTGAGTCAGCTTGAGCACAAAAATTCCTGGTTCCATTGTGTAACTTAAGTGCGGCACATTTTGAGAGGCCATCAGCAACATCATTCGAGCTCTTGGAATGTGTTCCATTTGTAGGCCTTCAAAGTGCTCTTCTAGCTTTCTCACTTCATCAACGAGGCTTCCATCAACGGACTCGATAATCTTTGTTCACTTGGCGGACGACAAGTCGTGAGTCCCCCGACGATAAGCTTCCCGATCCCAAGGTTCATCTGCAATCCTCGAGACCGCAAGAAAACCTTCATACTCTGCAGATTACTTGTTGCTTGCTCCTTGGGAAAGTGCATTTGGACTATGTACTTGAGGTGCTCTCCGTGGGTGCGATAAGCAACACGCCAAGCACGGGCGCCTTGCAGCGAGAAGGCACCATCAAAGTACATCAGCCACTCTTTACTTGCTTCCTTGACGGGATGCTCGTCTCGAGTTTCTTCATCTTATGCTACGCCCATTCTGCTATAAACTCTGCCAAATGCTCGCTTTGGATAGTCAAGTGCTTTCAAATTTGAGGCCAAAGCTTGGCAGTTCCAAAGGCCCACTCGACAATCCCGCCTGTTGCTTCGGATTTTGCAATATTCTCTTCAGCGGAAAGCGAGTGACAACTATTATCTCATGTGCTTGGAAGTAATGGCGCAGCTTTTAGAGGCCATGAGGAGGCCGAAAAGCAACTTATGCACACCGAATATTTTGACCTAGCCCCTCAGAAGGGAGTCGACAAAGTAGATCGGGCGCTGCACCATCCTTTTTCAGTATCTTGTCGCAATCCTTTGCAGATCCGTCCTTGTCGGGACCAGAGCTTGACGGCGAAGCCCCCTGCTTGTCGCTGAATGCATCTGCCTCGGTTGCCGGCCCATCATCCGCCTCCCTCTCCGCTACTAACGCAGCACTAACCACTTGATTGGTTGCCGCTATATACAGCAGCAACTTCTCTTGTGGCCTAGGTGCGACAAGTATTGGAGCGGAGGACAGGTACCTCTTCAAGTCTTGCAGCGCAGCCTCCGCTTCAGGAGTCCATTTCATTGACCTGCCTTTTTCAAAATTTTGAAAATGGCAGGCGCCGCCACTGACTTAGAGATAAACCTGCTGAGAGCAGCCACGCAACCGGCAAGTCTTCTGACATCCTTGACGCGCTTTGGTGCTTCAATCTGCTCAATGGCCTTGATCTTGTCAGGATTGGCTTCAATTCCCCTTTGGGACACGAAGAACCCGAGAAGCTTGCCGGAAGGAACTCCAAACACGCACTTCTCGGGGTTGAGCTTGAGGTTGATCTTGCGCAGATTTGCAAAAGTCTCATCTAAGTCTTGAACCAGAGTTGCTTTGTCCTTGCTCTTGACCACTATATCATCCATGTAAGCTTCTACATTTTTGTGTATTTGTGGCTCAAAGGCTTCATGGACTACTCTTGCAAACGTTGAACCAGCATTCTTCAAACCGAAAGGCATCCGTATGAAACAGTATGTGCCACATTGTGTGATGAATGCGGTTTTCTCTTCATCCTCTTCTGCCATGAAAATCTTATGATATCATGAATATGCGTCAAGAAATGAAAGCAAATCACATCCAGCTGTGGAGTCAACAATCTGGTCTATGCGCGGCAAGGGAAATGGGTCTTTGGGACAAGCTTTATTAACATCTGTGAAGTCAATACAAAGTCTCCATTTCCCATTCGCTTTGCATACAACTACCGGATTGGCCAACCACGGGATGGAGTACTCTCCGACAAGGCCTGCTGCTTCCAGTTTCTTGATCTCTTCATTATGAACTCTTGGCGCCCACCGCTGCTTCCTAACTTTTTGCTTGACAGCCGCAAGCGTGAGGACAGATAGCTAGGTGGTGCTCAATTACTTTCCGAACGCGGGGATGTCGATGGTTGCCATGCAAACACATCGACATTCGCCACAGAAAGCAACGAGCTTGCCTTCCTATTTAGGGTCAAGCGTGGCATCGATGGTAAAAGTACCACCAGTGCCGCCCTCCTTGGCGGCACCTTCTTGGTCTTGGCGGAGCTACCATCTTCTTCTTGCACTTGCCGGTGGAGCTCGATGGTGCGTCCTCGACGGTAGCGCAGCACCAAGAGGTGCGCTTGCCGAGTGGGCATCGAGTTCTTGCCGGACAAAGTGGTCTTCTTCTTCCCCCCGGGAGCTTCAGCGGCAAGTGGTTTGCTATCTGTGGCGGCTGCTGCATCCCGGTAAATCTTGTTGGCACAAATAAGCGCATCCTTCTTGTCGCCATGGACAGAAATGACGCTTATCGGGCCGGGCATCTTGAGCAGGTTGTAGGCGTAATGAGAGGCTACCATGAACTTGGCGAGCGTTGACGCCAAGTATTCCATTGTAGGGCAATGGGAAATCGGCAACGCCAAATGTGACCCTCTCAGTCCTAAAATTCAGTTCATCGCCAAATGTCACCGGCGGTGTGATCTTCCCTTTCGCTTGCTCCTTCCGGTTGATTCCTTGAAAGTACCAGTTTCTTCAAGCTCACCGTCGGGGATCCAAGCTTCGGAGCATCGCGGAGGAGATCAGATTCAGGCCGGCCCCGCCGTCAACCAACATCTTTGTGACCTTGAGGTTGCGGATAGTTGGGGATACCAACATCGGCAAGCACCCGACCGCAGTGATGCGATCAGGGTGATCCTCAATGTCAAAGATGATGGGTGTGCTGGACCACTTCAGAGGTTTGCACGACTCTATGGATGGCTCTACTGCATTAACTTCACGCATCCATTGCTTGAGTTGGCGGTGCGAGGTATGCAGAGAAGCACCACCGTCAACGCAAAGGACCTTCGTTGCCTTCTGAAACTCCTGCTCGTCAGCTTCATCGTCTTCCATGTCTTCGTCATCGTCATCTTCGTCTTCTTCCTTGTCGCAGCCGCGGGGAGGTCTGTCTCCTTGCCGCTGCTTGGCCTTGCCGCGGCGTCCTCCCCAGCCGGGTCTCTTCTTACTAGCTGCACCAGCACCTTCCTGGGCCTTCTCCTTGTCTCGCCGCTCGTATTCAGCCCTCTGTAGCTCAACAAGCTGCTCGACTTTCTTACAGCTCTGGAGATCGTGGCCCTTGGTGCGGTGGATTTTACAGTACTGCTTGCTGGAGCCGTCCTGCTTGTCGGCGGCCGCCACAGCTTGGCGGTCGGTATCAGCGGCAACCTCCTTGCCGGAGCCGCTAGCCTTGGCTTTGTTGGCGGCACCATCCTTGCCGGACTGCTCGACAACTAGTACTTCCTGGCTCTTCTTCTTTCAGTTGTTCCGCCGCCGGCTCTGCCTTGCCGGGGTGGTCTCCTCACTGTCAGATTCTGCTCCCACATTCTCTCCTGGGAGCCTTCTTCCTTCTTCAGCCCGTGCACACTTGTCGGCCAAGGCATATAGTTCACTGACGTCCTTGACCTTGCACATCGCCATCTCCTCCCTCATCCTGCGGTTACGCACATTTTGATGGAATGCACTGATCACCGCGGCAGGGTGGACATCTGGGATGTTGTAATGCACACGGCTGAATCTCTGGATGAACTTGCGCAGGGACTCTCCTTCCTGACGTTTGTCTTGAGCACCAGAGGGAAGTAGTTGGCCAGGATCTTGTCGTCTCGTCCTCCCGCAGCCTGCACCGCGATGGTGTAGATGCTAAGGAACTCCGATGGGTGTGTCCTGCCGTCATACTTCTCTGGCACATCCAGCTTGAAGTTTTTCTTGTCGGGCCACTGGACTTGCCGCAGCTCACGGGTGAACGCAGGGCAACCTACCGCGTACGGCAAATCGCCTGGTTCCCCTGGCGCATGCATATCACAGCGGGCCCGGCGCGTTGGTCGGATTGACGCCGCGCTTCTCTTCGGCGCTCGATGCGGGTTCGAGCGTCTTCTTCTTGCCGTTCTCGAAGAACTTGACGTTGATCGTGACGAGCTCGCAGATCCGACGACGCTGTGGAGTCGCTGTCAAGGTGGATCCGGCGAGTCGGCGATCTTGGCCTTCGGGAAGGGGAGTGCACGGTGGCTGCACCCCCGCATGTCTCGTCACCACCGGCTCGTGCCTTGTCGCCTTGCCGCGCTGTGAGGTGCTTGGTTGCCGCGGGACGCCGCCGCTGGCAAAGCCGATGAGGCTCGATGGTGGCCCTCCATTCGCCGACCTTTGTCGGCCGCTGGAGGGTAGTCAGAAGTAGCTGAGCCCTTGCCAAGGCTTCCGCCGGAGTGGTGGGTGGCAACGGCGACGGAGCGAAGAACGGATGTGCTCGGACTCTAACCAAGTTAGAGGAGCAGCGCCCCGCTCAGCGACCGCACCACTCACTCGGCCGCATGTCGTGCATGCGGGTCTCGAGGGCCTCGGATCCTCCAGCTTGGCCTTGATCTATCGAACGTATGGTGCTGCGAGCACCATGACGTTGTCTTTCCCACGCCTCTTGAGAAGGACGCGGTGCGGATTCGGACGCCGAGGCTTGTGCCGCCTTGTCCTTGGACCTGGCGGCGTCGTGGGCTCTCTCGTCGGCGTCGGTTCCTCTGCCAGTGTCTTCCCCACCACTCGTCTGCTCCCGTGGTGGTGGGTTGGACGCGGACGGCCCTGCTGCCGCCGAAGTCTTCTTCCTCGGTGGCATGCTGATGATGATGATGAAGATTGTTTCTCGTGTGAACGCTGGATCGGGTTCACGCAATCTCGACGCCCCCTACCTGGCGTGCCAAAGATGTCGGGGAAGCTGGTCGTGTCCCGCGAACACCTATGGGACCTTGGTCCCTTGTGGTTCGGAGGGGGGCGGAGGATGCACGAAGAGCAGATCGAGGCGATGCACACGAGCAGATTTACCCAGCTTCGGAGCTCTCCGGAGAGATAACACTCCTACTGCTGCTTGGTGGATTATATTGTGTTCTTGCTAGGGAGCAATGGGAGCTACGAAACCTAGCCTAAATGAGGTCTCCAGTGGGTAGGATGAACTGAACCGGAGCTGAGTCGAACCCTTTCTACGTTGCACTTGGGCCTCCTTTTATAGGCACAAGGGGTCACCACAGGTGGCAAGTAGATGAGGGTAGAATAGTAAAAATAGAGGTTGGTACACCGCTTTGTACAGTGATCTATACCTAACTCTGACGGCAAGGGACAAGAGTCATAAATGCCCGTCTCAGTCGCCTGAACAGTGCAACAGGGACCGTCAAGTGCACCTCCGTTCGCCACGATGGTAGCTTGTCGCCGCTATCGCTGCTCCCCATCGGCGGCACAGCCCTTCGACACGCGTGTTCGGAATGGCCCCGTGGCACATCGCTGGCGGATGAGCTGGAGCGAGATGAAGAGAGGTTGCGCCGCGGCAAGCACCTTGCCGCTGCTGAATCCTTGTCGTGCTTGGGAGCTTGTCGATCCTCAGCCTTCCGGCAAGCTCCTCTTGCCGGGGTCTTGTTTCCTTCGTGCCTCGAGTGGCCTTCCCGGCAAGCTCCTCTTGTCGGGGCCTTAATCACTTTGTTCTTGAATGGCTCCAAAGGAGCCGCGGAAGATCTTGACGGTCACCAGACCAGCCTTGTCGCGGGGTGCTGCAACTGCCCGTGCACGAGTTCGGGATACTAGTGTACCCCTGCTCTAGTACACCGACAGGCGTGCATGACGACATAAATCAAACCTTCTCAGCTTTTAACCAGGGCAAGGTGAGGCCATACCATGGCACCATGCCAGCCGTCATGTTTTTCAAGCACATATTTCATTGTTCTATAGTTGATAACCCAGTAAATAACGCGTGTGTGGTTAACTATTGCCACGCATTCCATTGAAATATCTACCCATTCCTTCTCAAAGGCTTGAGAAATTACTAAATACCATGAGTATGGTTTTCCAGACCGTTCTTGTGCACCCTTTCATTTACGGATTGTTTGAATTTGAATTATGTGCATTAATGCCTACAAAATGCACATAATCCCCTAAATATTGTAATTGAACCCGGAAAAGTGTAGAATTTGAACATGGTGATTAGCAGGGTTTATGTTCATCATAGAAAAAAACTCATGGATGAAGCACAAAGGAAATTTGGATTCCCATTCAATCTCGGTGATTTACTATCGCACACGATTCATCTCCGTCGCCTCTGCGAACCGTGTGTATTCACTCACACATGCAAAAGGAAAAAAGAAAACCCTCGCCCACTTCATAGCCACTCACTCGCCGTGGACTCCTCCGCAACTCTGCACCCTAAGCTCGGCGGCTGTTGGCGGCGGGCGTAGGTCACGCTCCAAACGGCACCGGATTTTGCCCCTACAGCTTTCTACCGCCTATCAGCACCGACATTCTAGAGTCTGGTCGACTGGGGTTTTCTACGGGATTGGGCCAGGGATTTTTCTCATGAAGAAGGTAATCAACTTAATTAGCAAAATATTCACTCATCTCTTATTGCAGTCCGTCCGTCGCTGTTAATCAACCGGCGGAATTCGTCGTGGAATCATTTTTGTTCTAGCTGATTCGTGGGTGTTCATTCATGTGTCCACAATGCAAGCACAAATCAGGCAACTGTGGTCGTGGCCAGTCGGAAACGAAGTTCTATCTCACCATTACGGATGACTTCAGGGAGCGCTCGGTATGTTCAATCTCAACCTACCACGGTCGGCATGGCCTAAATTTGTGAACATATACCGTCTATTGCTACATTATCTATATATTTGCATCAAATCTTTGTTACATTATCTATTTTAATTCTATATTTTTGTACTTTGCTTTCATCTATATATATGAATCTGTTCTATCAGTTACTCCCATATTTTCATCTTCAATATATCTAATTTACGATCTTAATTTTCATTTCAAGCAGTACATCCCTTGCTTTGCAAGAACAGGAGTAGAAGGAAATCTTGGGCTTTACTTTGCTGATGACTCCCAGGATGTCATATTGACAACGCAGCATGGATTTACAATGACGGTTAGCGTAAAACTTGATAAAGATGGTCACTCCTATTTTAATGCGGACCTTTGGAGAAAAATGTCTAAGTGTTATGAATTGAAAGCTGACAATAAAATTCTAGTGCGTGCACCACAGCCGGGTCTAATTAACATGGATGTTTACTTCCCCAACGTCATCAACCGATCAAAGTCTGATTGAGTTTAGTGCCCTTTCAACTTTCTCCATGTTGTCATATTACTATTTAAGCAACCAATTGATCACTATTTAAGCAACCAATTGTGATATCATATTCTGACTCTGTTCCTAGGCAGTAACAAATTCTATTTACCAATTTATGTGCACTATATATTCTTCTGCCATGTTCTGAATAAATAATACCTTTCCACCTTTTAAGGAGGATATGTTGGATACATAGTGAACGATTTGTATGTTACTAAGCATACCAAATTTCACTGGAAGGACTTAAAGCATGTCATAAACTTTGTTGATAATCTGACAGAGATAGCACAGTGTATGAACGCTAGATTTTGGATGGGATTAATTAGACCTATGGTGCACACACTGAACAAGACCAATTGTGTGCACAAAATGCTGGTAAGAAGTCTAATTTTAATGTTGATGCTCATAAACTAATTATATCTTCAATGATATGTTACAATTGTTTTTTATTCTACATATCAACAGAAATTGCCCTCTGTAGCAATTCCTGGATCGATTTCCCGGCGTGGTCGAATTACACTTGTGCCTGCTAATAACGCCAAAGTGATTGCAAGGTAATGCATTTCCCGCAAAAATGGAACCATTCAAATTAACAAGTTCTCGCTTCTCGTGGCAATGCATCCATATTGGAAAATTGGAGACACTGTTCTACTCATGCTCTACCAAGGCACATGAGTGCTCTTAATTTTCATTGACGAGATGCCGAGTCGCTGTGATCAAGCTGCTTCCAGTGGATAGTTGTGGTTGTTGGCCCTCAGCCTCTTAAAATGTGCTAGTTGTTACTATATATGTTAAGTATGTAGATATGGACCATATGGTTGTTGGCCCTTATCCTCTTAAAATGTGATAGTTGTTACTATGTTAAGTATGTAGATATGGACCATATGGTTGTCAAAACCGTGTTACGAAGATCCTCCTTTTGTCGAATAGTGTAACCACTATATATATGTTACCCAAATTCTGTTACCCAAGTTCATAAATTTTCACGGAAAGTATTAGTATCGTACACAGTTCATTGAGTTTAAGTGTGTGCCCGATGTCCAGAAGGCATTTGCATATTAACTGTCCATATTGCAAATTCACACACATGTTAACATAAGGAAACGTATGTGTAACATATTAATCATCGCACAGGAGTACACGCAGACGCATCGTGTGCGATACTCCGCCACCGCAAAGCAACTAGTTTGCATTTTTCAAAGTTTTTTGTACACACAGAATCGCACGAAGTAACTGTATTGACCATCTGTGTTGTAATTTCTCATCAAAAACAGTTCATCCGAGTCGGCTGTTTGCCACGTATGACACACATCTTGTTTACACGGCTCCTTTTTTTGGCTCATCGCAAATAGTTCATCCATGTGAACTGTATGCCGCATATCACACATATCTTGTTAAGTTGAACCATTTCTATTGTCTTCCCTAATTGAAAACAGTTCGTCTGAGTTAACCGTATGTCGTATATCGCATACACATTGATATGGCTGCCCGTTTCTGTTATTCTACCTCATCGCAAACAGTTCGAATGGATTAACCGTGTGTCCTGCATCGCACACACATTGTTATGGCTGTCTGTTTCTGTTGTTCTGCCTCATCACAGATAGTTTGAATGGATTAACCGTGTGTCCTGCATCGCACATGCAACTAAAATCTGAACTGTATTTGATGGCTCCGCCATCGCAAAGGTTTTGCACCTTTTTTGATGGTTTTTTACACCACCTTTTGCGATTATTGCATCGCACACAGTTTCGGCAAAGGGTCTCTGATCATAGTGTCGCGTTAGCAGTATCCTGCAATAGTGTAAAATGCAGGAAACTTAGTTATGGGTTAATCGTCATGTAGTTCTTTGACAGCAGTCAGTGGTTCAGTTACTGTACAGTGAAATTACTTGATGGACGAACATGCCTATCCTAGTGGCGTGCTAGAAATGGAGTTGGCTAAAATAGCTCCATTTTACGCATCATGGTGATATTTGTGCGTCTGAATAACCGGTCTGGTCGTGCTTCTGAATCCCGTTGAGCTTTCTATAACTTGTGTGAATATTCTAAGCTTCTGAATCTGGTGGGAAAAAATTGATCTTGATGTAACGGTGATTGCTGCTAAGCCTCTGAATCTGGTTGAGCTTTCCATAACGGGTCTGAATTTGCTAAGCTTCTAAATCTGGTTGTGAGTAAGAGATGTGAAGTCCAAGGAAGAAAAACAAATGTTGAATGTCTCAGACCTAAGAAAGATATTCTACTAGTAGCCTTTTCAATAAATTAGAATGTCAAATCCAATGAGGAGTTAAAGGTATAATTTATATTCTCTTCAAGTTTTATCGACCATGATACAACTTTACGTACACTAACATTTGCTTTACCTAGAAAAGAAATAAAACTAGTTTACGTTAAATAAAAAATGACATTTCAAGATAATAAAAGTTAGTTGTTATGTTAAAGTTTTTGGACAACGATGAGAAGGATTTTACCAGGCAATTAACTAGATCGGTAATCATTATTGCAGTTTTATATGAGGGAAAGGCTTAAGCCAAAATAAAACATGCAACTCAAACCAATCACGATCACCAATCAACCCATAGGACAAAAGGATCTATTCAAACATCATAGGATGGCAACACATGATTGGATAATAATATGTAGCATAAAGCATCTTGTTCAAGTAGAGATTACAATGGGTAGAGAGAGGTTTATGCCGCCGGGTAGAGGGGGAGAGAGTTCGTGATGACGGCAGTGAAGTTATTGATGTAGGTCGCCATCATGATAGTTCCCCCAGCAGCGCTCCGACGCCACCAGGAGAGAGGGAAGAGAGCCCTGCTCTTTCTTCTCACTTGGCCTTCCCCGTAAATGGGAGAAGGATTCCCCCTCTGGTCCTTGGCCTCCCCGCCCCCCTGAGGGGCGGGAGCCCCTCTAGATCTGATCTCTCTCTCTCTCTCTTTGTGTGTGTGTGTGTGTGTGTTTCGCGCTCCACTTTTCAGGCTGAACACTGTTTCTTTAATGTCCAGAGATCCGTAACTCTGATCGGGCTAGAATTTTTACATAGTTTTCCTCCTAACATTAGCTTCATTGTGCTCGAAGGAGAGATCCAACCGACTTACGGGGTGCCCACAAGGCACCTCGACGCGCCCTGGGGGTGGGCGTGCCCCCTGCCTTATGGAGCCCATGGGCCCCATCTTGTGTTGATTCTTGCGCCAAAAATTAAGATATATTCCAAAAAATCTCCGTAAATTTTTATCACGTTTGGACTTTGTTTTATATGGATTTTCTGTGAAACAAAAAACATGTAACAGAGAGGAACAGCACTGGGCATTAGATTATTATGTTAGTCCAAGAAAATCATATAAACTGTTACCAAAATTATGTGCAAATAGTAGGATAATGGCACGAAACAATTAAAAATTATAGATACTTCGGAGACGTATCAATCCTCGATAACCAAATAAATCAACAAGTTTGGGTGCAGAAAAACGTTTATTTTCCTAGGTAGCATCTTACAACTAGCATGTTCATCCATTGAATAAATAGCTCATGTCCATCTTGGTTGATGATTTTATAGCAGGAGTGAACTTAGCAAGAGAGTGAATTCTTTCTTGTTTTTCTGTTGCCTTTTCTTGTCTATCTTATTTTTCATGATATAATATAATATTAGTTTTGTTCATAAGAAAATAGCTCTCTTCTTGTTTGTTCACATGATAATAGTTTTTCGTGTCCATATTGTTTTTCATGATAAGCTTCAAAATCTCTCTTCTCTCATAGTATATGTTGTGAAACATAAGGACATATTTGATCTCATTTAACATTGAACTATGTATACTTGCAGGGCTCTTAAAATGCATGCCAAAGGTGATGACTGGATGAAACATGCATGCATTAAACAATGTATACTTGCAGGAGAACTAGTTCAATGCATTAAATTATGTATACTTGCATGCATTTAACTAGTTCAATGTTAAACCAAGGAGCATGCATTGAACTATGTATACTTGCAGGGCTCTTCAAAATGTTGTTTTTCTTTGTTTATTATATTTGCTTAATCACCAGCTAATCTCAAGGTAGTTTGACTGACCAACTCCACTATGTACGTACTAACAGGTGTGGGTTAAACTCCCTTTTTCATTATAATTAACGTGTGGGCCTTGGTATCACCCCATCCTATGCAAGAATGCAACATAGCCATATTTTAATGGGCTAGACCTTAATCGGCTATTAATTAATGGCTCATTAAGGTTTATGGTGTGGGTGTACATGTTAATTAAGTTTTTTGCATGAAACTCTTCTAGCATTATATGTGATATGAGATGAATATTTGACAAAGTACACCGCATATATATTTCATTAGTGTGATATTTTTATGCACCGTGTCAATATTTCACCTTGTCGATGGAATAAGGCCAAACATTTACCATATAGTCGATATTTTGGCGATATTAGCGCCACTCATGACATTTTTATGTTGTCATTGTCGCCGTTGTTGATGGCGTACATGCATGTGAGCCATGTGTCCCGCTAATTATAACTTTATTGGGATAAACACATTTTGCAATTATTGGCTCTCTTCTATTTATTTACTTTTTTCTTCCATTTTATATTGAGCGACCACAATTCATCGGTCATTTTCTCTGACTATTTGGTACTTATATTCGTAATTTTATTAGGTTGATGGTTGCTTTATGCCACGAAATTCATTTTAAAGATCCCGTGACATACCATAATCTGTATTTCCTGTCAGGACCCCGATTCCCAGTCACATCGACCTAGCTGGTAACACCTCATATCACTTTGCGGCCTCACGCACGGTATTCCCACGGGTGTCGCCTTACCATGGCCCGGGACCGCTTATGCCTTTTGGCTCACGATATGATGGTGTCGCTAGCATCCACATGACAAAGAACCCGGCCGACATGGCTAGTCGTGAACCCAAAGCGGCACTAACCTATGGGGACAGCATACATGAAACACTTCGAGCATGTCGGTCATCAACGTATGAACTCGGGCTGTAGCACTGGCTAACAGGACTCCGGTATCCCGGCTGCAGCAGCTAGGCAGACTCCGAGTATCACCGCGTGACATTTCCCAAGGGATGACATAGGAACGAAATGAATCACATGCCGCCAGTCAAGTGTCCAAGCAGTAGTGCTGGGCTAGCAGGACTCGTGAACCGGTCAGAAGCGGACTACTATCGCCGAAGCACGAGACTACATTTCCCCATATGAGAGGCTGCCAAGGATAAACAACTAGATTGTCGGATCCCACTCATACCAAGCATTCCAATCATACACGCAATATGCCCGATATGAGTAAATACAACAAGGCATCACAACAAAACTCTACAACTCAAGTACTTTATTTAAGAGGCTCCGAGGAGCCATACATAACACATTCATACAGGTAGGGGTCACATGACCCAACACACAAGTCATACAATCATACAAGCACATGCGGAAGCAAAGTAGTCTGAGTACAGACTCTAGAAAGAAAGAAAGCTTGTTGGAGCCTTTCTATCTACAATGGCCCTTCACAAGTCTTAGATCGCCACCTGGGTGGCTAGCTTACTCGTCGAAGTCAACATCTACATAGAATCCGTCGGAGGGGGTAGTATAGTCCTCTGAAAAATATTGATTACAAACATGAGTACAAAAGTACTCAAGAAGTCTTACCACTCCTATCATACATGCACATTCTCAAGGAAGGAGGTGGAGTTATTTGCAGCAAGCCAGCTTTGACTCTTGGCTAAGCTACCCACGTGACACACTTTGTAAAGCATTTTGTCGCATACACCAGTCCACTAATCACCATCACAATACTCCACCGTGGATCCTCTCTCGTCATCCCCGAGAGGGCCATCCACGATACTCACACTTATCTTGAGGCTTTTAGAAGTATCCATTTACTTGTCTATGAACTGATATAGGTAACCCGAAGTCCTTCTCCGTGGACACGGCTATTCAATAGATCATATTTAACCCTGCAGGGTATACTTCTTCACACACGCTCACCACTTATAAATCGTTTACACGACATGTACTGCAACCTTCAAGCGGAAGCCCAACGTGGGTGTCGGCCACAGCCTACCTAAACACTCAAGTCCCTAGTCCAGGTTTATCGCCTATTCGGGTTCCATCCGCAGGGAGTCCGGCCGAGGTTTCCCATACAGCCCCGAATGATGTGTGCAGGGTTCCCGAGATACCAAACGGGCACTCGGTACACCGGGCCACGGTGCCTACCGCAACACAACCCACCCCTAAGGTCAGCGTATAATGCGGCCCCAAAGATGCTACAAACACCGAAACTACTTGCAACTCCCGGACTATGAACAGGGTGGTTAAGAAGCCGAGAGGGTCAATTAAGGATCCCAATGTGTGGTAGTAACTGTTTCATGGATCACAAACACAGATCTCAGTTCTTAAGTTCGGCTTCAATGAAACAACCCACCATGTACTCCTACATGGCCTCTCATCGATACCTTTACCAAATCGTGTTCAACACTTTCACTCGAACCAACACAACCTTTCACTCCAGTTCATCATCCCGATGAGCCGACCGACACAACTCTAAGCATAGCAAGCATAGCATGGTAGGAATCACAAACATGGCTCAATCAACTCCTACACATACTAGTGGGTTTCATCTAGTTCTTGTGGCAATGACAGTCATGCAAAGGAAGTGGGTTAAGCTACCGCAGCACACAACAGTTGAATCGTGTTGTCTTAATGCAGAAACGAGAGCGAAGCGAGAACATGGGTTTGTATCGGAATGATCAATGAATTGCTTGCCCGATGGAACTGGGTAGAGAACTGCCCTTCGATGGGTAGTCGAGGTTATCTTGGGGCGTAACCTATCATGAAAGCACATCAAATAAACACACAAAACAATATGCAACAATATGATGCATGCTATGACATGGCAATATGGATGTGTGTTGGTCTAATGCAAGTTGAAAGAACAGGAGATGAACTCATTTGAATCAAGGATTCAAATGATAGCTCATTTGAATTAGTCCTAATGGTGCAATATCTTATTCTGGTTATTCAGCATAGTTAACTTGTTTTAACATGCATGAAACCTGTACCAATGGATAGAGTGTATTTTTCTGATAATTTTCATATATAAATCTTTGCATTTGGAGTTATAGATAAAAGTTATAAGCATTTGAAATTTGATTTATTTTCTGAATTTACTATATAAAATAAATCCAGAATTTGAATTAATGCGTCAAGATGAGGTCAGCGTGACGTCGAGGGTCAACGGGTCATCCAGGTCAAACTGACCAGTGGGACCCGCATGTCAGGGTTAGTTTAACTAATTAAATTAATTAGAACTAATCCTAATTAGTTAACCGGGGGGGGTCCACCTGTCATTGACTCAGGCGGTCAACAGGGCCCACGGACAGGGGTCAGTGGTCAACTCGCCGGCGTCTAGCCGCCGGCGAGGCCAGGCGCGGCGGAGCAAAGTGCTTTTGCACTTTCCGGGCACCAAATGAGGCGCGGGGAGCATCTACGTGGAGCTGGAGATGAGCCGCGGTGTTTGGTGGGGTCAGTTGGGTTAGGGGTGGCCGGAGTTGGCGCCGGCGACGAGTCGGGCGGCGGCCGGGGCTCGGCCATCGACGGGTTTGGGGTTAGAGGGCTCGGCGAGGCGCGGGAAGTGCATAGTTAGGCCCAGCGCAACTCGGTGAGTGCGATGGACAGGGTGGCGTGGCCGTTGGGGGCGGAGCCTCGTCGGCGACGAGCCCATGGCGGTGCGTTCGGGTGATCGGCGGCGCTCGCTGTGGTGCGAGAGAGAATGGAGAGGATGGGGAGGTAGCCAGCTCACGGTGATCCCGTAGAGAGCCTCGTCTGGGTCGGGACGGTCTCGATGCGGCGGCGACGGCGATGGGGATCTCGGCGGTGGCGGAGTCAGGCGAGGTCGGTGCGGCAGCCTGGGCGAGCAAGAGCTCTGGCTTGGCTTGTTCGACGAAGTCGACGACGGCGAGGCGACAGACAAGGTCTCACGGCGCGGAACGGAGGTGGCTACGATTACGACGGAGGAGCGGCGACGGTGGCGTCGGCCATGGCGAGGAGAGCGAGAGAGAGGGGCAGGGGAGAATGGGGTGTCCGGGGTCGGGCGACGACGCGAGGTCGCCCCAGTATGGCGGCGAAGGGTGAAGCAGGCGGTGGCTAGCTGCGTGGCGCGCCCTGCGTTCGCCCGGCCAACACCAGTTGCTGCTGGCCGAGCCAAGCAGCTTCATTGGCATGCTTGCTCTGCTGGGCTGGGCCGTCAGTGGGCGAACGCAGGCATGATGTAAGCTTTTTTTTTTTTTAAGCTTTTTCTATTTTCTCAGAACTTTGTTGGGGTTTTAAAATACCAAAACTATTTTAAAATCACCAAAATGCTCCTGGTCACTTGTTGGAATATTCCCAACATGAAACATTTTGGTTGACAATTTTGAACATTTAAAATATTTTATGTAATTTAAAATGCTCATTTCAAAACTTGTGGATTAATTCTAGAACCCTTAGATGACCTAGAAAATGGTAAACCTTCTTTGACATGGGTTACGAACCCAAACAAAGAGGATGAGCATTTTGAAGGGCATTTTGATTCATTGAAATAAATTTTAGTAAACCCTAGTTCTTTTAAGGGGGTGTTCGGGGTTTCTGCCTTCCCCATTTCAAATTCAAATGAAATTTAAACATGATGCACACCCTAATGCATGGTCTATCGGGATGTGACAACTCACCCCACTCAAAAGAATCTCGTCCCGAGATTTAGGATCTATTATTAAAAAGGTGGGATACTCAAGTCGAAGACGATCCTCCCTTTCCCAAGTTGCTTCTTGCTCGGAATGGTTTGACCATTGAACCTTTAGAAACTTGATATTCGGCGACGCCGAGTGGTACGCTCGGCTTGGTCGAGAATACGAACGGATATTCTCGATAGGTGAGGTTATCTTGGAGATCAAGCGTTTCGTGGTCCACTCCACGGATAGGATCCGAGAAGCAACGCTGAGTTGGGAAACGTGGAAGACATCGTGGACTCGGAAGATGCGGAGGTAGTTCCAATTGGTAGGCAACTTCCCTCGCTTGGCAAGAATGCGAAAGGGTCCAATGTAACGAGGAGCCAACTTGCCTTTGATATCGAATCGATGGGTTCCTTTAGAGGGTAACCCGAAGGTAAGCTTCTCGCCAATTTCCTAAGCCATAGGCTTATGCTTGCGGTCATATTGGCTCTTTTGACGAGATTGGGCCGTTTTCAATTTCTCACGAATAACGCGAACCTGCTCTTACGCTTCTGAATCATATCCGGGCCAAAGAGTTGTCTCTCCCGGTTTCGACCAGTTAAGAGGCGTTCGACATTTTCGTCCATAAAGAACTTCGAAGGGCTTTGCCCAAGCTGGCTTGATAACTATTGTTATAAGCGAACTTCGGCGAATGGAAGGCATTTTTCCCAATTCATGCCGAAAGAGATGATGAAGCTCAAGCATATCCTCTAGGATTTGATTGACTCGTTCTACTTGACCACTTGATTGGGGATGGAAAGCGGTGCTAAAGGAGAGACGAGTTCCCATAGCGTTTTGGAAACTTTCCCAAAATCAAGAGGTGAAAAGACTCCCACGGTCTGAGTTAATCTCCAATGGAACACCATGAAGAGACACTATTCGAGAGATGTACAGTTCAGCTAGCTGGCTAGCGGTTATACTCTCACGAACGGGTAGGAAGTGGGCTACTTTGGAAAGACGATCGACGACAACGAAGATAGCATTATTCCCTCTCTTGGTCCTGGGAAACCCGGTAATGAAGTCCATACCGATTTTATCCCATTTCCACTCAGGAATTTCCAAAGGTTGAAGGGTACCAGCAGGCCGTTGATGCTCTGCTTTAACTCGACGACGACGTCGCAATTAGCAATGTATTGAGCGATTTCTCTCTTCATCCTAGTCCACCAAAACCTCCGCGAGATCTTGATACATTTTAGTACTACCAGGATGAATGGTGAGAGGAGAGTCATGAGCTTCCTTAGGATCAATTGCCGTAGCTGTTGTTTCTTGGGAACCACTAAGCGGTTTTCAAAGAAGACAACACCTGTTCATCTGTGGAGAAGCATTTAGCAGCTCCGCTAGCAATGTTCTCCTTGATCCGGATATCCTCTATCATACCGCTGAGCAGCTATGATTCGATCCGTAAGGTCAGGTTTCGCCACCGTGGTGGAAAGGAATCCTCGAGGAACAATGTGAAGATTAAGCTACGAAATTCCTCGTGGAGAATTGGTTGACTTTGTTGTAACATCAGATTGTTACAATAAGATTTGCGACTTAGTCGCCAGCCATGACATTGGCTTTGCAGGGTGTAGGATATTCCTAAGTCGAAATCTGTAATCAACTCGACCCAACGTCTTTGCCTGAGATTCAAATCCGGTTGGGTGAAGATATATTTCAGACTTTGGTGATCAGTGTAGATTTCACAACGATTACCTAGAAGGTAATGTCGCCAGGTTTTGAGTGCATGAACCACTGCTGCAAGCTCTAGATCGTGTGTGGGATAGTTATCCTCATGTGGACGCAACTGTCAAGATGCGTAGGCAATCACATGACGATCTTGCATGAGTATGCAACCTAGTCCTTGTCGCGAGGCGTCGCAATAGATAATAAAGTCCTTAGAGAAATCTGGTGGAACAAGTACGGGAGGAGATGTCAGGCGTCTTTTCAGTTCCTGAAAGCTGACCTCGCACTGTGGCGTCCATTCGAACTTCTTATCTTTCTTGAGGAGTTCGGTTAGAGGTTTAGCAACTTCAGAGAAATTCTTGACGAAGCGGCGGCAATAGCTCGCTAAACCGAGGAAACTCCGAACTTGCTTGACCGATTCAGGTGGAGTCCAATCAAGGACGGCTTGAACTCGCTCGGGATTGACAGCAATACCCTTACCACAGATTACATGTCCTAGATAGGTCACTTCTGGTAACCAGAATTCACATTTAGAGAATTTGGCATAAAGGCGGTGCTCTCGAAGTTTCATCAATACTAGCCTTAGGTGTTCGGCATGTTCTTCCTCATTCTTGGAGTAGATGAGTATATCATCGAGGTATACCACGACGAATTTATCCAAATACTCCATGAAGATTGAGTTCATTAACCGAGAGAAGGTGGCTGGAGCATTGGTTAATCCGAAGGACATGACGGTGTACTCGTATTGGCCATAACGAGTGACAAAGGCCGTTTAGGAATGTCCCGTTCTTGATTTTGATTTGATGGTAGCCCAACCTCAAATCCATCTTGAAAAGATTGAGGATCCAGCGAGCTGATCATACGTGTCGTTGATCCCGGGAGCGGATACTTGTTCTTGATAGTGACCAAATTGACAGGTCGGTAATCTACAACCATCCGATCCGTACCATCCTTCTTCTTGACGAAGAGGACGGGGAAAGCCCATGGAGATGAACTAGGACGGATGAAACCTTTTTGCAAGGACTCATCGAGTTGTTTCTTAAGTTCAGCTAGTTCTAGGGGTGCCATCTTATAAGGTCTTCTAGAGATTGGGACGGTTCCGGAATAAGATCTATCACGAACTCGACATCCCTGTCGGTGGAACACTGGCAGTTCTTCGAAAGACATCTGGGAAATCACGGACTACCGGAATATCTTCGAGGTCTGGAAGAGGGTTGGCATTTAAGGAGTAAAGTTGGCGCTTAGACACTCGGGTTAAAACATCCTTTGTTTTGCCGAAGGATGGGTAAGTGAGCAGTTCTAGTAGAGCAATCAATCTTGGCATAATGGGTGACATCCGGTCCATACCCAAGATGATGTTTATGTCCGAGGACTTGAGAGCTATTAGGGATGCAAGAAAGACTAATCTGTCGACAAGAATTTCATTCCCATGACTTATTCTAGAGGTTTGCCATCTAGAACCGTGGAGTTTGAATTTCCATGGAGGTAGGCATGTCACGTAATGTGGTGTTGTGCAATCGAGCATAGCTCTTAAATAAATGAATGAGATGCTCCAAGATCAAAAGAACAGATTGCGGATGGCAATTAACAAGAAGCGTCGAGGACGACGTTGGGATCCTCATAGGTTTCTTCAGCAGAGACATAGTTGACATGGCCACGAGCGGTGGCAACGGCTTGGCATAGGGCGCCTTTCCTGCTGGCTTGCGCGCCAACAGACTTTCCGGCTTGATTGGGGTTGTTCAGGGACACTCTCGGATATAGTGACCCGTCTCTCCACACTTGAAGCAAGTGATCACATTTGGACGTGGAGCAGCACTAGCAGTTGGACCTCCATAAGTCTTGGGTGGAAAATACGGCTGGTTGGGGCGAGGCGCCTCGAAGGATGGCCTCGGGGTGTACCTGGGTGGTAGAGCAGTATTTGGGACCCAAACCCGGCGCTTCTGGGATCCAGAGCCGGATGACGATCCAGAATCACGGATGTGCTTGCGTGAAGCCTCAAAATCAGTCTGCCCGGTTTCGGCGCTGATAGCCTTATTGACTAGCTTTGGGAAAGAGGTACACTCATGCAGACAGAGATCTCGGCGTAGCTCAGGGCTAAGTCCCTTGCGGAACCTTGCCTGCTTCTTAGCATCGGTAGAAACTTCTTCGGGAGCATAACGTGCTAACCTCCCAAATTCACGGTGAGGCATCCACCGTCACCTACCTTGGGTGAAACTGCAGAATTCCTCACGTTTGCGGTCCATAAGACCTTCTCGAATATGGTGCTCACTAAGGCGGCACTGAATTCATCCCAAGTTGTAACTTGTCCAGCCGGACGCATAGCCTCATAATTTTCCCACCAGAGACTAGCGGGACCTTCCAGATGATAGGCGGCAAAGGTAACCTTGTCAGCCTCAGCCACGTTGGCGGAACGCAGCTTGTGGTGGATACTGCGGAGCCAATCATCTGCGTCGAGAGGCTCGACGGAACACTTGAATTTTGGAGGATATAGCTTGACGAAATCATTGAGTGAAACCATATCGTTTCTTGGCTGGCGTGCTGTGTTTTGTTCAATCCGCTCCAATAAGCGGTTAGTTTCACGCTTATTATGCGTTCGCTTCCAAAGATCACCTCGCCAAAGATGGCGGTTGCGGCAGATTCACATTTCTGGCTGCACTGGCTTCTCCCTGCTCTGGAGCAGCAGGAGTATTTCGAGTATTGACCATCCTGGGAGACAAAGCAAAGGTTTAAACCAGGATGGCAGAATTTAACAAGGAAGTGCGGAAGGTAAAGGACAGCATGGAATGCAAAGATGTTCATCCGTATGACATGGTAATATAAAACTGCCATATATATATACCAACGGTCATACACACCATTCATAGTTTAGTACAAGCCTGACGGAGTACAACTATAGGGAAAGGCGTTACATCTCATCGGAAGCATTCCAACTCCTATACATTATTTTTCTACACTTCCGGAATGATACACACTAAGTCGTATTCCACGAGTCTCGCAGGACGGTGGAAACACAACCAGTACCATACTAGGAATACTACTACTATCTCAGGCAGCTCCGTAGTAGTCCTCATAGAAGTCACCACCAGACACTGAAGTGGAACATGATCGTCCGGAAGCAGACAATCTGTGGGGCCTGTGGACCATAAGGACTCGGATGTGGCCGTGGACCAACAAACGGTGGCGACGGGCCCACGAGGAGGAGTGATGCCTCCAACCTCACGCCACTCCATGAAGTCCGCAGACTCGCCCGCACAGGATACAAGTCTCTCATGTCCATATATCCAGCTTGCACGGCGGTGCAAACCTAGTCGAGTAGCCCGGTGGTCGAACGGGCATTAAAAGCTCCATACGCAAGGCCGGTTCTCACGGTCCTTGTCCTCCAAAGAACTCAGTAGTAGTGCGAAGGAGTGAGTCCTCATGGGATGCATCGCTGTACAAACCTCGAAGGTAGCCATGCGCCCGTGAAGGATGCCGCATATATCGAAATCGGTGTTGCTCAAACAAAGCAGTCTGGCTCGAATAATAGTCATCATGGAATAGGCTGCATCTTGTACAGACATTCCAATAGTGATTCGAGCCCATAAGAACAGTGAAGTGGCTCAAGAGCTCGGGATAAGATGGATAAATCCGGACCGTGCATAGATATTGGCTTTGATTGAAATCCCTAAACTGCTCCTCGACGGTATATTGAGGATACCACCGATAACCAGCCTCAATCATCACCCTAACCAACATGGCCGTGTGACCGCACACGCCAATGCAACGGGTCAGCGAACCACTTGGTTACGGGAACGGTGGCCATCTGAAAGCACAGCCACAATGCAAAGGCATTAGAATTCTAGGGAAAATCGGGCAGCATAACATCTAGAATGCTCAAAATCAGATTTGAGACATTCAAAATCAGATTTGCAAAACCACTCAACAACATCATATCAAGGTTACGGTTCAAATGATAGCATACTAAAATTTAGTAGCACTGAATCGAGGATGTAACCAACAATCCTATAAGTTACTACGGATTAGTAACACGTGAACCTCGATAGAGAGAGAGAGCCTAGTCCTAAACCCACGTTGAATGAGAAGAGGATGACTCGGATCGAGGGCATAAGGTAAAGGAGTAAAAGAGCCTTACGTTCCTCCCACAATCAATTCCCTACATATAACTAAAGCATTTCTAGACTCAACTTGACCAGTTTGGCTTAGCGGACCTCACAGCAGCCCCGCTCGATGCCAACGCTGTCAGACCCCGATTCCAGTCACATCGACCTAGCTGGTAACACCTCATATCACTTTGCGGCCTCACGCACGGTATTCCCACGGTGTCGCCTTACCATGGCCCGGGACCGTTGGCGCCTTTTGGCTCACGATATGATGGTGTCGCTAGCATCCACATGACAAAGAACCGGGCCGACATGGCTAGTCGTGAACCCAAAGCGGCACTAACCTATGGGGACAGGCATACATGAAACACTTCGAGCATGTCGGTCATCAACGTATGAACTCGGGCTGTAGCACTGGCTAACAGACTCCGGTATCCCGGCTGCAGCAGAGCTAGGCAGACTCGAGTATCACCGCGTGACATTTCCCCGAAGGGACAGACATAGGAACGAAATGAATCACATGTCGGCCAGTCAAGTGTCCAAGCAGTAGTGCTGGGCTAGCAGGACTCCGGTGAACCGGGCTGTAGCGGACTACTATCGCTCAGAAGCACGAGACTACATTTCCCCATATGAGAGGCTGCCAAGGATAAACAACTAGATTGTCGGATCCCACTCATACCAAGCATTCCAATCATACACGCAATATGCCCGATATGAGTAAATACAACAAGGCATCACAACAAAACTCTACAACTCAAGTACTTTATTTAAGAGGCTCCGAGGAGCCATACATAACACATTCATACAGGTAGGGGTCACATGACCCAACACACAAGTCATACAATCATACAAGCACATGCGGAAGCAAAGTAGTCTGAGTACAGACTCTAGAAAGAAAGAAAGCTTGTTGGAGCCTTTCTATCTACAATGGCCCTTCACAAGTCTTAGATCGCCACCTGGGTGGCTAGCTTACTCGTCGAAGTCAACATCTACATAGAATCCGTCGGAGGGGGTAGTATAGTCCTCTGAAAAATATTGATTAAGCAAACATGAGTACAAAAGTACTCAGCAAGTCTTACCACTCCTATCATACATGCACATTCTCAAGGAAGGAGGTGGAGTTATTTGCAGCAAGCCAGCTTTGACTCTTGGCTAAGCTACCCTACGTGACACACTTTGTAAAGCATTTTGTCGTACACGAGTCCACTAATCACCATCACAATACTCCACCGTGGATCCTCTCTCGTCATCCCCGAGAGGGCCATCCACGATACTCACACTTATCTTGAGGCTTTTAGAAGTATCCATTTACTTGTCTATGAACTGATATAGGTAACCCAGAAGTCCTTCTCCGTGGACACGGCTATTCAATAGATCATATTTAACCTGCAGGGTATACTTCTTCACACACGCTCACCACTTATAAATCGTTTACACGACATGTACTCGGCAACCTTCAGCGGAAGCCCAACGTGGGTGTCGGCCACAGCCTACCTAAACACTCAAGTCCCTAGTCCAGGTTTATCGCCTATTCGGGTTCCATCCGCAGGAGTCCGCCGAGGTTTCCCATACAGCCCGAATGATGTGTGCAGGGTTCCCGAGATACCAAACGGGCACTCGGTACACCGGCCACGGTGCCTACCGCAACACAACCCACCCCTAAGGTCAGCGCTTGCGTGCGCCCCAAAGATGCTACAAACACGAAACTACTTGCAACTCCGGACTATGAACAGGGGTGGTTAAGAAGCCGAGAGGGTCAATTAAGGATCCCAATGTGTGGTAGTAACTGTTTCATGGATCACAAACACAGATCTCAGTTCTTAAGTTCGGCTTCAATGAAACAACCCACCATGTACTCCTACATGGCCTCTCATCGATACCTTTACCAAATCGTGTTCAACACTTTCACTCTCGAACCAACACAACCTTTCACTCCAGTTCATCATCCCGATGAGCCGGACTGACACAACTCTAAGCATAGCAAGCATAGCATGGTAGGAATCACAAACATGGCTCAATCAACTCCTACACATACTAGTGGGTTTCATCTAGTTTCTTGTGGCAATGACAGGTCATGCAAAGGAAGTGGGTTCAGCTACCGCAGCACACAACAGTTGAATCGCGTTGTCTTAATGCGTAAACGAGAGCGAAGCGAGAACATGGGTTTGTATCGGAATGATCAATGAATTGCTTGCTCGATGGAACTGGGGTAGAGAACTGCCCTTCGATGGGTAGTCGAGGTTATCTTCAAGCAGAACCTATCATGAAAGCACATCAAATAAACACACAAAACAATATGCAACAATATGATGCATGCTATGACATGGCAATATGGATGTGTGTTGGTCTAATGCAAGTTGAAAGAACAGGAGATGAACTCATTTGAATCAAGGATTCAAATGATAGCTCATTTGAATTAGTCCTAATGGTGCAATATCTTATTCTGGTTATTCAGCATAGTTAACTTGTTTTAACATGCATGAAACCTGTACCAATGGATAGAGTGTATTTTTCTGATAATTTTTCATATATAAATCTTTGCATTTGGAGTTATAGATAAAAAGTTATAAGCATTTGAAATTTGATTTATATTCTGGAATTTACTATATCAAAATAAATCCAGAATTTGAATTAATGCGTCAGCATGAGGTCAGCGTGACGTCAGGGGTCAACGGGGTCATCCAGGTCAAACTGACCAGTGGGACCCGCATGTCAGGGTTAGTTTAACTAATTAAATTAATTAGAACTAATCCTAATTAGTTAACCGGGGGGGGTCCACCTGTCATTGACTCAGGCGGTCAACAGGGCCCACTGGGTGGGGTCATGGTCAACTCGCTGGCGTCAGCCGCCAGGCGAGGAGGCCAGGCGGAGCAAAGTGCTTTGCACTTTCCGGCACCAAATGAGGCGCGGGAGCATCTACGTGGAGCTGGAGATGAGCGCGGTGTTTGGTGGGTCGATTGGGTTAGGGGTGGCCGGAGTTGGCGCCGGCGACGAGTCGGGCGGCGGCCGGGGCTCGGCCATCGACGGGTTTGGGGTTAGAGGGCTCGGCGAGGCGCGGGAAGTGCATAGTTAGGCCCAGCGCAACTCGGTGAGTGCGATGGACAGTGGCGTGGCCGTTGGTGGCGGAGCCTCGTCGGCGACGAGCTCCATGGGCGATGCGTTCGGGTGATCGGCGTGCGGCGTTGTGGTGCACGAGAGAGAATGGAGAGGATGGGGAGGTAGCAGGGCTCACAGTGATCCCGTAGAGAGCCTCGTCGGGTCGGGACGGTCGATGCGGCGGCGACGGCGATGGGGATCTCGGCGGTGGCGGAGTCGGGCGAGGTCGGTGCGGCAGCTTCGGGGCGAGCAAGAGCTCGGGGCTTGGCTTGTTCGACGAAGTCGACGACGGCGAGGCGACCAGACAAGGTCTCACGGCGCGGAACGGCGGTGGCTACTGATTCTGACGGAGGAGCGGCGACGGTGGCGTCGGCCATGGCGAGGGAGAGCGAGAGAGAGGGGCAGGGGAGAATGGGGTGTCCAGGGGTCGGGCGACGACGCGGAGGTCGCCCAGGCAGCGAAGCGGCGAAGGGTGAAGCGAGGCGGCGGCCAGCTGCGCGTGGCGCCCTGCGTTCACGGCCGGCACCAGCTGCTGCTGGCGAGCCAAGCAGCAAGCAGCCATTGGCCAGCTGCTGCTGGGCTGGGCCGTCAGTGGGCGAACGCAGGGCGCATGTAAGCGTTTTTCTTTTTTTTAAGCTTTTTCTATTTTCTGTAACTTTGTTGGGGTTTTTAAAAATACCAAAACTATTTTAAAAATCACCAAAATGCTCCTGGTCACTTGTTGGAATATTCCCAACATGAAACATTTTGGGTTGACAATTTTTGAACATTTAAAATATTTTATGTAATTTAAAATGCTCATTTCAAAAACTTGTGGATTAATTCTAGAACCCTTAGATGACCTAGAAAATGGTAAACCTTCTTTGACATGGGTTCTGAACCCAAACAAAGAGGATGAGCATTTTGAAGGGCATTTCGGATTCATTGAAATAAATTTTAGTAAACCCTAGTTCTTTTAAGGGGGTGTTCTGGGGTTTCCTACCTTCCCCATTTCAAATTCAAATGAAATTTAAACATGATGCACACCCTAATGCATGGTCTATCTGGGATGTGACATTTCCTTTGTTTTATGGCTTATGCCATGGAATTTATATGAGAAGAACCAATGCTTAGAGCATAATTTCTGCTTTATTTGGTTGATGGTTTATGCCACGAAATTCATTTTAAAGACCCATGACATACCATAATTTGTATCTCCTTTGTTTTATCGCTTACGCCATGGAATTCATATGAGAAGAACCCATAACATTACATAAAATAATTTGCATTTTCTTCATTTATGGCTTATGACATGGAAATAATATGAGAACCCAGGACATAGCACAATTTGCATTTTCTTTGTTTCATGACTTATGGGATTCATATGAGAAGAACCCATGACATAACAAAATTTGTTTTTCATTTGTATTATGGCTTATGCCATGGAATTCATATGAGAAGAACCCATGACATAGCATAATTCAGATTTTCTTTATTTTATGGCTTATGCCATGGAATTCATATGGAAAGAACCCATAGCATAGAATAATTTGCATATTCTTTGTTTTATGGCTTGTGCCATGGAATTCATATGAGAAAACCCCATGACATAGCATAATTTGCATTTCGTTCATTTTATGGATCACTCCATGGGATTCATACGTGAGTAGTTTGTATTTTTAGTCATTTTGTGGCTCATGTCATGGAATTCGTGAGAAAGAACCCATGCACGAAATGTGCCTTATGAATATTTTAGGATTTTGTGGCTCGTGTCATGAAATTCACATGAAAGAACCCATGCTTAGAGCATGTTATATGTTCCCCGGACACGGCATGTCTGCGTGAAGAAAAATGTGCATCGTTGATTCAAACCAAAAGGGCCAACCTAAGGGCATGATTTCTTGAAGTTATATTCCTTGATCTGAACCAAGAAGGCCGAACCTAAGGGCATGATTTCATGACGTGCATATTTCTTTATCTGAACCAAAAGGCCGAACCTAAGGGCATAATTTCATGAAGTGCATATTCCTTTATCCGGACCAAAAGACCGAAGCTAAGGGCATGATTTCATGAGTTATATATTCTTTGATCCGAACCTAAAGGCTGAACCTAAGGGCATGATTAAATGAAGTGAGAGAGGGTTCCTCGATCCGAACCAAATGAACGAAACTAAGGGCAAGATTTCATGTATGAGAAGAGAGGGCTCCTTGATCCAAACCAAACAGCCGAAACCAAGGGCATGAGGGCAGCATCGTATCTCTCCTGCTTGCCTCCTTGGAAGACACCAAAGCTTGGCTTCTTGCTTCTCCCTCTCTCACGATGTCTCTTTTTGGTGTAGTATGTTGCTACTAGAGAGGAGGAATAAGACCAGTGGAACCAAAAAGCAGATGAGCGGTGGAATCTGCGAATATATTTAAATATGCATTCACGTCATTGATACATAATGAATATATTTAAATGCGTAAATGCATACAACAAAAGAACATCAAACATTGCAGGTACTTTAATTCCAAAATCTTACATTTACATAAAAGATATGTTAATTATACCTCCATGGAGAAAACCCCTGATTATGAATTCCAACATATCTATTACATATGATTACATCACATGTACAAGAGATATTCTCCTAACAGTCGACAATAAGCTCCTGCTTGGTGGACTTGAAGTTTACTTTCATGAAATTACTTCTCCATGATTTCATGTTTAATATTTTGGAGTATATTTCCCTAGCATGCAAAAGATTTATTTGTGTTCAACCTCATTTATATGACGGTGCATAATGAAGGTTCATTTTGGCTAGGCATGGTTTTATCCTACGTTCAACACATATATACGTGTATGTTTTCCTTTGGGGATTTGATGTGATATATTTAGCTTTGGTGGCATGAATATATATGACATGCTAATTTTAACAAGGTTTGTCTCATCACATTACTAGTATCATCGCATAGCACTAATGTGGTGCCCAGGTGTAGCGTAACGGGACTGCAGCTTTCTGACACAATCTTGATGCATTCTATGGTGCACGTGATATGTGCCATATTTCGTTGATTTTGACTTCACGCAATATCAAAACTAACGCATTGCAATAATATGACACATACGTGTAGCCTAAACCGAGTAGAGTTTTCTTATGACATAGTTGTTTGTTTAAAGTTTACATGGGCTACATGGAATATGTATTATCATGTATTTTGCATGAATTTTCAATGCATATGTGGATATGGCATGAACCTATTTTTATTAAGTTATATTTTACCTTTATTACTACTAACACAGCATAACACTAAGATAGTGCTCGCATGTAGCGTAACCAAGTAAAGGTTTGCAGAGCAATTATGATACTACATGAGGCATATGATATTTATCAAATCTTTTATATTTGTATCTTAAATGGTATTAAAACTAACTCCACGTAGCGCCATTCAATTGGCGCTAGTATGTAGCATAACCCAAGTAAAGCGATTTTGTGATATATTCGTGATCATGCCAACAGCTTATGCTCTTATAGCATTGGAGCATTTATAATATATTTAACATGACTCTAGCCAAAGTTTGTGGCTTCAACACTTTATTTAAGTTTATCTAACTTGTATTACTACTAAGACCGCATAACACTAATATTGTGTCCGCGTGTAGTGTAATCAAGTAAGATTGGTTTATGATGCAACATGTTTTATAATACATCTTGCATAATTTTGGTCTTTGCGTGTGTAAATGATCACGGATTTTAAATTGAGTTTTTCCTTACTTGTATTACTACTAACACCGCGAAGCATGGAGATTGTGCCCGCATGTAGCGTAACCAAGTGAAGAAAAGCTTCCATATATTCTTGTCCGTATTACAACTAGTGTGATACATAATGTCCGTAGCATAAGCGAACAAGAATTTTGTTATAAATTCCGTTTAGCCTATTTGTAATTTGGCTCCAACTTAGCCATATCAATTGCACTAATGATGACCAAAGCAAGACATTTTTTATGAGTTTTTCGTACCTATGACAATCTCTTGATTTGTATCCACGTATAGGGACCAAACCAAGGAACGAGGTGTTCATCCTGACTTGTATCGTTAAGGGGAATGAACCAAGAGAGAGATCATTAGGACGAAGCTTATGCAACATGTAAAATAAACATGCATGCTCCTTGATTTGTACCTCCATGGCTAAACCAAGGACAAAACTTGAGCTGGATGTAACACGCTCCTTGATTTATACCACGATGACCGAACCAAGGACCAAAATTGAAGTTATATGAAACAAGCACCTTGGTTTGTATCACGATAGCTGAACCAAGGACAATAATTTCAAGGATATGAAGCATGCTCCTTGGTTTGTACCGCGATGGCCAGACCAAGGGCTAAAGTTTTAGGAGAGGAGGAAGAAGTAAGCTCCCTAGCCTGTACCTTATGGCCAAACCAAGGGCTAGAGGAGAGCCATGAATCTCACCTTTAAACTTGTAGCAAACACGAGGACTGCCTTTTTCTCTCTTTGTGTGCTCCTATGTATTGTGTGTGTGACTTAAGAGTGGCGTGAAACAAATGAAGAGCCGATCCTAGAGCAGCCAAGGCGCGGACTATTCATAGTGGCAGATAGCGGCAAAGCGCTGAGGCGCACGGGCTAAACTATATTTTCATTCTAATTAGTATGTGGGACTTGGCATCACCCCACCCATATGCATGCATGCAACATAGCCATATTTTAATGGTCTAGGCCTTAATTGGCTATTAATTAATGACTCATTAAGGTTTATGGTGTGGGTGTACACATTAATTAATTTTCTACATGAAACTCAAGGTCTAGCATTATATGTGATATGAGTTGGATATTTGACATAGTACACCACATATATATTTCATTAGCGCGATATTCTTTATGCGCCGCAACAATATTTCACCTTGTCGGTCAAATAAGGCTAAACATTGACCATATAGTCGACACTAGCGCCATTTGTGACATTTTTATGTGGGCATTGTCATTGTTGGTGATTGCGTGCATTTGTGCGAGCCATGTGTCCCGCTAATTATAACTTTACTATGATAACATTTTGCAATTATTTGCTCTCTTTTATGTATTTACCTTTTTCTGCCATTTTGCATTGAGCGACCACAATTCATGAGTCATTTTCTCTGACTATTTGGCATGTATACTTGTAGTTTTATTTGGTTGATGGTTTATGCCATATAATTCATTTTAAAGAACCCATGACATACTATAATTTGTATTTACTTTGTTTTATGGCTTATGCCATGGAATTTACATGAGAAGAACCCATGCTTAGAGCATAATTCCTTCTTTATTTGGTACTCCCTCCGTCCGAAAAAACTTGTCATCAAAATGGACAAAAAGAGGTGTATCTAGAACTAAAATACATCTAGATACATCCCCTTTTATTCATTTTGATGACAAGTATTTCCGGACGGAGGGAGTAGATGGTTTATGCCATGGAAGTTATTTTAAAGAACCCATGACATGCCATAATTTGCATTTCCTTTGTATTATGGCTTATGCCATGGAAGTCATATGAGAAGAACCCATGCCATAACATAAGTTGCATTTTCTTTGTTTTTGGCTTATGCCATGGAAATAATATGAGAAGAACCCATGACATAGCATAATTTGCATTTACTTTGTTTTATGACTTATGACATAGAATTCTGAGAATAACCCATGACATAATATAATTTGTATTTTTTTTGTTTTATGCCTTATGTCATGGAATTCGTATGAGAAGAACCCTTGACATAGCATAATTCACATTTTCTTTGTTTTATGGCTTATGCCATGGAATTCATATGGGCAGAGCCCATGACATAAGATAATTTGCATTTTCATTTTTTATGGTTTACACCATAGAATTCATATGAGAAAAACCCATGACATAGCATAATTTACATTTCGTTCATTCTATGGATCACTCCATGGGATTACTATGCGAGAACCCTTGTCATGTCATAGTTTGTATTTTTAGTCATTTTATGGCTCGTGTAATGGAATTCGTGAGAAAGAACCCATGCACGAAATGTGCTTTATGAATATTTTAGGATTTATTGGCTCATGTCATGGAACTCACATGAAAGTACTCATGCTTAGAGCATTTGATATGTTCACCTATACACGGCATGTCCGCGTGAAGAAATATATGAATCCTTGATTTGAACCGAAAGGCCGAACCTAAGGGAATGATTTCATGAAGTGCACATTTCTTGATCCGAATCAAAAAGGCCAAACCTAGGTGTGATTTCATGAAGTGCGTATTCCTTGATCCGAACCAAAAAGGTCGAAGCCAAGGGCATGATTTCATGAGTTATATATTCTATGATCTGAACCAAAAGGTCGAACCTAAGGGCATGATTACATGAAGTGAGAGAGAGGGCTCCTTGATCCGAACCAAATGGCCGAAACTAAGGGCAACGCTCATGTAGGAGAAGAGAGGGCTCCTTGATCCGAACCAAACGGACAAAACTAAGGGCATGAGGGCAGCATCATATCTCACCTGCTTACCTCCTTGGAACACACCAAAGCTTCGCTCCTTGCTTCTCCCTCTCTTACGATGTCTCTTTTTGTGTAGTATATTGCTACTAGAGAGGAGTAAGAAGACTAGCAGAACTAATGAGCAGAAGAGCGTGGAATCTGTGAATATAAGTAAATACGCGTTCACATCAATGATACAGAATGAATATATTTAAATGCGTAAAGGCATACAATAAAAGAATATCAAACATTGCAGGTACTTTATTTCCAGAATTCTTACATTTACATAAAAGGTCTGTTAATTACATCTCCATGGAGAAAACCCATGATTAAGAATCCCAACATATATATTACATAGGATTGCATCACATGCCTATTACAATATGCTACAAGTGAAATCCTCCTCATGGTCGACAATGAGCTCCTGCTTAGCGAACTTGAGGTTTGCTTTCATGCGAGTACTTCTGCATGATGATTTCATGTTTGATGTTTTTGGAGTATATTTTTCCAGCATGCAACAAACTTTTTTGTGTTCAACCTCATGTATATGATGGTGCAGAATGAAGAAGGTTGATTTTGGCTAGGCATGGTTGGATACTACGTTCAGCACATAAGATGCGTGTATATTCCCTTGGGGATTCAGTGTGACATATTTAGCTTTGGTGGCATGAGTATATATGGCATGCTAATTTTAACAAGTTTTGTCTCATCACATAACACTAATGTGGTGCCCACATGTAGCGTAACGGAGCTGAAACTTTTTGACACAATATTGATGCTTTTTATGGTGCATGTGATATGTGTCATATTCCATTGATTTTGACTTCACACAATATCAAAACTAACTACGTGGTGCAATAAGATGACACCTACTTGTAGCCTGAGCCAAGTGGAGTTTTTTCATGACATAGTTGTTTGTTTAAAACTTACATGGGCTACATGGAATATGTCTTATAATGTATTGTGCATGAATTTATTATGCATATGTGGATGTGGTATGAACCTATTTTTATTAAGTTCTGCTTTAACTGTATTACTACTAACACCACGTAGCACTAAGACAGTCCTCGTGTGTAGCGTAACCAAGTAAAGGTTTGCAGAGAAATTATGATATTGCATGAGTCATATGACATTTACCATTTTTGTTTATATTTGTACCTTACATGGTATTAAAACTAACTCCATGTAGCATCATCCAATTAGCACTCGTGTGTAGCATAACCCAAGCAAAGCGAGTTTGCCACACACATTTGTCATGATGCTAGAAGTTTAGGCTCTTATAGTATTGTAGCATTTATAATATATTATAACATGACTCTGGCTAAAGTTTGTGGCTTTGAACACTTTATTTAAGTTTATCTCACTTTTATTACTACTAACACCGCGTAAATACTAATATCGTGTCCGCGTCTAGCGTAACCAAGTAAGAATGATTTTGATGATGCATCATGTTTTATAATACACCTTGCATCATTTTGGTCTTGCGTGTGTAGCATGAACACGGATTTCAAATTGAGGTTTGCCTTGCTTGTATTACTACTAACAACGTGTCGCGTCAAGATTGTGCCCGCGTGTAGCGTAACCAAGTGAAGGAAAGTGTTCGTATATTCTTGTGTGTATTACAACTAGCGTGACACACAATGTTCGTAGTGTAACCGAAAAAGAATTTTGTTATGAATTCAGTTTAGCACATTTGTAATTTGGCTCCAACTTAGTCATATCGATTTCACTGATGATGACCAAAGCAAGACAATTTTTATGAGGTTTACGTACCTATGACACTCTCTTGATTTGTATCCACGTATAGGGACCAAACCAAGGAATGAGGCATTCATCCTGGCTTGTATCACTAAGGGGACTAAACCAAGAAGGAGATCATTAGTACAAAGCATATGCAACATGTAAAATAAACATGCATACTCCTTGGCTCATACCGCCATGGCCGAACCAAGGACAAAACCTGAGGTGGATGTAACACGCTCATTGGTTTGTACCACGATGGCCGAACCAAGGACAAAAATTTAAGGTGGATGAAACAAGCACCTTAGTTTGTACCGCGATGGCTGAAGCAAGGACGAGAATTTAAAGGAGATGAAGCATGCTTCTTGATTTGTACCGCGATGACAAAATCAAGGGCTAGAGTTATAGGAGAGAAGGAAGAAGTAACCTCCCTAGCATGTATCGTATGGCCAAACCAATGGCTAGAGGAGGGCCATGAATCTCACCTTTAAACTTGTAGCAAGAATGAGGCTTGCCTCCTTCTCTCTTTGTGTGCTCTATGTATTGTGTGTGTGTGTGACTAAATAGTGACGAGGAACGAATGAAGAGCCGATCCTAGAGTAGCCAAGGCGTCAACTATTTATAGGGACAGATAACAACAGAGTTCATGTTTGGTATTTTGGAGTATAGTTTTCTAGCATGCAACAAATTTATTTGTGTTCAACCTCATTTATATGATGGTGTAGAATGAAGGTTCATTTTGGCTAGGCATGGTTTTATCCTACGTTCAGCACATAGGATGCGTGTATATTTTCTCTTGGGGATTTGGTGTGATATACTTATCTTTGGTGGCATGAATATATATGAAATGCTAATTTTAACAAGTTTTGTTTATACTAGTATCATCGCATAGCAATAATGTGGTGCCCACGCATAGCGTAATGGAGTGGAAGCTTTCTGACACAATCTTGATGATTTCCATGATGCATGTGATATGTGTCATATTTCGCTGATTTTGACTTCACACAATATCAAAACTAACTACGCGGTGCAATAATATGACACCTACGTGTAGCCTAAGCCGAGTGGAGTTCTCATATGACATAATTGTTTGTTTAAAGCTTACATGGGCTACATGGAATATGTCCTATCATGTATTTTGCATGAATTATGTATGCATATGTGGATGTAGCGTGAACCTATTTTATTAAGTTCTGCTTTACCTGTATTACTACTAACAGCATGTAGCACTAAGATAGTGCCCGTGTGTAGCGTAACGAATTAAAGGTTTGTGGCGCAATTATGATATTGTATGAGTCATATGATATTTATTCTTTTTGTTTATATTTGTACCTTACATGGTATTTAAACGAAATTCACATAGCATCATTCAATTGGCGCTCGTGTGTAGCATAACCCAAGTAAAGTGAGTTTGTGATGCACAATTGTGACGATGGTTACAGTTTAGGCTCTTATAGCATTGGAGCATCTATAATATTTTAACATGATGCTGACAAAAGTTTGTGGCTTTGAACACTTTATTGAGTTTATCTCACTTGTATTACTAGTAACACCGCATAACACTAGTATCTAGTCCGCGTGTAGCGCAAGCAAGTAAGATTGGTTTTTATGATGCAGCATGTTTTATAATACATCTTGCATGATTTTGGTCTTTGCTTGTGTACCATAAACACGGATTTTAAATTGATTTTTGCCTTGCTCAGTGGCGGAGCTTCAAAGAAGATGTTGGGCAGGCCATGTTAAAAAGAGCACAGTTTTTTTAGGCATTAGTCACTAGTGTACTTTTTGTTCTCATGAATTTTCACACTATAAGTTAACAAACATGTTAATGGCAAGATACTCATCTTGTACATTATTACACAACCTTGTTTCAATGATCTTCATACACTAAGACACACAATCAAGTTCTCTCTAATATATTGTTGCAACCTCTTGCATGGTTAAAAAACACTATTAAGCATTAGGTACAAAATTGCAAGGAAACACACTGCTCCGAAGTAATTACAAATCACCCAGTTGATTGCTGCGAATATGCGATGAGGCAGGGGCCAGATCCATCTGGGCGGCACAACGACATGATCCCAACGGCCAGGGCTAGGACTGGAAGGTGCGGAGGCTGGAGCCAGGGGGAGGGAGGGGGTGGGGGCTAGTTGTGCGACACGAGATGTGTGCCTGCTTGAGATGCCGATGGCGGTGGAAAAGTCCTGGCCAGCTAGCGGCGGTTTCTCCTGTTGTGTGCGCTCGTGCGAGACCTTGGAGGCTTGGCTCGATTGGTAGTGCGATGTGCTGGTATGGGCCAAGTATTTTCTTTTCTTGAGGGAACTGGGCTGAGTGCATAGGTATATGAAAAATCATGAAAATCCTGGGCGAGCCATGGGCCGGTTCGGCCCCAATGAAGCTCCGCCCTGGCCTTGCCTGTATTACTACTAACCTGCGTGAGCGTGGAGATTGTGCCCGTGAGTACCATAACCAAGTGAAGGAAAGTTTTCATATATTCTTGTCCATGTTACAACTAGTGTGACACATAATGTCCGTAGTGTAACCGAAAAAGAATTTTTATGAATTTAGTTTAGCACATTTGTAATTTGGGTCCAACTTAGTCATATCAATTTCGTTGATGATGACCAAAGCAAGACAACTTTTATAAGGTTTTGTACCTATGACACTCTCTTGATTTGTATCCACTTATAGGGACCAAACCAAGGAACGAGACGTTCACCCTGGCTTGTATCGCCAAGGGACCGAACCCAGAAGAAGATCTTTAGGAAGAAGCATATGCAACATGTAAAATAAATATGCATGCTCCTAGGCTTGTACCACGATGGCCGAACCAAGTACAACACTTGAGGTGGATGTAACACACTCCTTGGTTTGTACCACGATGGCCGAACCAAGGACAAAAACTAAAGGTAGATGAAACAAGCACCTTGGCTTGTACCGCGATGGCTAAACCAAGGGCAAGAATTTTTAGGACATGAAGCATGCTCCTTGGTTTGTACCGCGATGACCCAACCAAGGGCTAAAGTTTTAGGAGAGGAGGAGAAAGTAAGCTCCCTAGCCTGTACTGTATGGCCAAACCAAGGGCTAGAGGAGAGCCATGAATCTCACCTTCAAACTTGTAGCAAGCACGAGGCCTAACTCCTTCTCTCTTTGTGTGTCCCTATGTACTGTGTCTGTGACTTAAGAGTGGTGAGGAAAGAATGAAGACCCAGTCCTAGAGAAACCAAGGCACCAACTATTTATAGGGAGAGACGAGCATTGAGACGCGCACACCCACGTCCTCCTTCGCGGGAGATCATGGCAGGGTGGGCTGCTTTTCGTTTGTTTATTATATCTTCTTAATCATCAGCTAATCCCACCGTAGTTTGACTGGCCAACTTCACTCCTCTGTACTAACCGGTGTGGGCTAAACTCCTTTTTTTTAATTCTAATTAATATGTGGGCCTTGTCATCACCCCACCCGTATGCATGCATGCAGCATAGCCATATTTTAATGGGCTAGGCCTTAATCGGCTATTAATTAACATCTCATTAAGGTTTATGGTGTGGGTGTACACGTTAATTAATTTTTTGCATGAAACTCAAGATCTAGCATTTTATGTGATATGAGATGGATATTTGACAAAGTACACCGCATATATATATTTCATTAGCGCAATATTTTTTATGTGTCGCGTCAATATTTCACCTTGTCGATGAAATAAGGCCAAACATTTACCATATAATCGATATTTTAGCGATATTAGCGCCATTCATGACAATTTTATGTTGACATTTGTCGTTGTTGGTGATGGCGTGCATGCGTGTGAGCTATGTGTCTCGCTAATTATAACTTTATTGGGATAAACACATTTTGCAATTATTAGCTCTCTTTTATTTATTTACCTTTTTCTGATAATTTTGTATTGAGTGATCATAATTCATCAGTCATTTTCCTGACTATTTGGCACTTTGCCATTTTTTATAATTTGATTTTATCATATTTTGATAATAGATATTGCACTTTATTTGACTAGGTCGAAATTCCATGTCAACAAGAGGCATCAACATCCTGTAGATATTCAAATGGGAAGAAATAAATGCTCATGTTGACCATGTTTATATTATGTAGCCTTTTGAAGTGATGTTCACAAACTTTCCATCATTTGTGGTGTTTATTAATGAAGCGATATTCATTTTTGAAGCAAAAAATGATGCTACAGTCTGGTTGCATGTAGAATGAACCAAAGCTATTTTATTTTCCAGATGATTTCTAACTTGCAATAATCTTCATATATGCATGTTGTAGACACCCATGTTCATATCTACATGTTGGATACGCTGTCTGTTCATATCTGCTCATAGTTTGTGAACTAGAATCATATAGGGAACCACTAGGGATCAGACTACTGATCCCTAGCATCCCATCAGACTAGCTCATGACCATAGGATTAGTACCACGATGGATCGTAGATCTCTCTGCATGACGTCCAGCATTTATTACGTGATTCCATAACTGATCCCGAAATTAACGTACATAGCCAGCCTTGCTTCTTATAACGGGTCCATGTAGCCAGCCTTGCTTCCTAACGTGTCCATGCTGCTTCTACTTAAATCGCTCAACTAAGTTTTAAATGTCTCATCCAATACAGGTAAATGTTTTTACATGTCTGATTTAGAAAGAAAAAAAACAAAGATAAATTTGCTTTTTTTTTTGCCGAAAATCTAATAAAAACTCGTATTTTTTGTAACACTTGACGTTTCTTTCCAACATAATATTTTTTGCTTCCATCAAGGACATAACCTGCTTCTTTTGCGTGTGAAATTTGATTGGACCTAACAAAAATTTGTTTTCAAGAACTGTGCTTCCATGTACCAAAATCTTGCATCCAAGTATTTGTTTTCACAAGGGAAATTTTGTGTCCCATCATTTACTCTTTTTATTATACATGTTTCCAACACAAGTACTTTTTGCTTCCATACACTACATAAGTGTTTCCACTGTAAAAATAATTTGCTTGTAACCCAACACAAGTTTTCTCTGTGCTTTGTCCGTACATACAACATGTCTCGGATATGCTACAAATTTGCTTCCTTCTAGACACAAATAGTACAATGCTTCCTAAGTGCATATTGTATATTTTCTAAAGACTATGGAGTTGCTTCCCTTAATCGAGCAGGGTGGACGTGCTCATTGTGAGGTAGATCCACATTTTGCCATGCTTCTTAGTGCATGCACTACTTGCCTCCATATATACCTATCTCACGACAGCGGTCGACCCTGAAGAGAGCACACACAACTGCTTGAAGCATGCATCGGTTAAGCATGATGCATATGTATCGGATGTCGGAAGCAACAATTGGTACTATATGTACCTGCAGTATTAATGAAGATAATGTTTACATGAGAGAATGGCACAGACAAAATTTGGAAGCTATAACTATGGAAGAGAAACTACCTAAAACGAAGAAACATATGTATGGAGTAATGGAGTATAATATGGCAGCATGGCATCTTTCAACGGTGATAGCAAAGACAATTGCTAAAATTGTAAAATGAGATGCAGGAAACATTTGTAGCAAATACTATCAAAGAAACTAGAATTTGCATCCAAAAAATCAGAATTTGGTTCCATAAAACAAAACTTGGAATCTAGGCACAGTTCAAACACTCAAACACCACGGCCGATGGTCACCAAGCTTTGTTTCGAAGTTGGTCGTGCTTCATTGCGATCATAGTCGGGATCTATTTTGATGGCGGGCGTGCGTCCTTCCAATGCTGGCCATGCATGGTCGTTGTGCTTCCTTCCGATATCGGCCATGCTTCCTTGTGATGGTAGGTGTGCGTCCTTCCTATGATGGTCGTGCTTCCTTCTATTGCCATTGTTAGCGACATTAAGAAGGATTGACATGTATGGAGCGGCACTGCAGCAACGGTGCACCATTAGCCGAGACCTCCTTTACTGCAAAGTAGGACAACTGAAATCAAATTAAAACTAGGTCAACCGACGACGCGAGCCACCGTTTCGTGCAGCCGGCGAGTGCTCCCATCCCATCGCTGTCGAGAAGGGATGGCGCTAGAGGCGAAGGAAGCAATCTGATGTCACTTGGTCATTGCTCGATACCTATTTCAACCGCCTGCTGGATAGGCATCACGGCCACCTACTAATCAAGCACACAAGAATCAATCATAAGAGAATTAAATCATTGTAATGTGGCCAGGAAAATCAGTGAGGAACACACACCGAATCGACTCCCATTGTGACTTCATCGCTCACCGTGGAATTGGCCATCAAACTTCTTGCTCACGGCCGCGGTGCCAGCTATCCTCGGCCGTGTCGGACAGCGGTCATGGTGTCGTGGAGAATTAGCACCTCGGCAGATCACGCCCATGAGTGTCGTGGAGAATTAGCACCTCGGTAGATTGGTGGACAAGACGATGTGGTGGGGAGGAGTAGGGGAAGGAGGCTGGCCGGTGAGGCGGTCGTGTTGCTCGACGACGATGGGAGATGGAGACGGGTGCGTGGGAGGCGGCGGTAGGAGGCGATCTGGGCGAGGCGAGCTCAGGGTTGTGCGTGCAGTTGGCGGCGAGTGGAATCAGGAGGTATGGGATGCAAGTGATTAGGGAAAGATTGCATGCGGGGATTGCGGGATGTTAATTCCAGGCCAGAGGGATTTCCCTTTTTGTTTTTTTACATGTGAAGCACGTTCCGTGAGCGTGCGATTCAAACTGAATCAACGGCCATCCAGTGGTATGGCGCTCGTCTCCTATCAGACTACAGAAAGTAAGTGTTTCCCAATCATATATACCTTTCGGAAGTGGGATCCGACTTGTGTCCACTTATCCCACATAAGTTTTACTGGATTGTTGGCTATCACCCACCAAAGCATATTGGGATTAAGTGGGTGTGGTGGGACGCCAATTATCAGTCCCACCTGCAGCCTGATTAGTATCTTGCCTATCGAGCTATGAGTGGGGTTGGTTGATCCTCTTTAGCAAGCTAGCCCGACCTTCATTGGGTGCATTTTCTCGGTAGCATCTTCTCTTTCTTTACCCATCAACTAGATATAAAGGAGTGCGACTAGGAATACAGTGTCTCGCTTTGTCTCTATCATGAGCAATTGGATTCGTACATACTCCCTCCGTTCCATAATGTAGTGCGCCCACGCTTTTCGAGATTTAACTTTGACTACAAATTTAACCAACATGGGCGACTGCGATGGGAGCATGACAAATACCTTTGAATTTGTATTTGGAAGAAGTTTTCAAAGAAATAATTTTTCAGTAAAACGATTTATGTATTATTGGTCTAATTTATGGTCAAAGTTGAATCTTGAAAAGTGTGGCGCACTATATTATAAAATGGAGGAAGTACCAAATATATCCAGTGCGCCATTCCGTCTTGGTCCATGGAGACTGATAACTCCATCTATGGACTATTTTATGATGCCAACAAGATGCACTAGCCAGTAGAAAGTTGAAAAAAATTGTAGGAATATCCCTGCGAGGGGCCGTTTTATGGGTGCTTAAGGCCATCTCCAATGCTAAGACGTGGATAGTCATATTTGGCGCGTAGGACGCTGAATAGCGAAACCCCTGGATTGGTTTTTTCATTTTCCTTTGTTTTCTTCTGGGTTTCTCTTTCCTTTTCTTTTTCCTTTTTGTTTCTTATTTTTGTTTTCTATTTTTTGTTTTCTTTTTAAAATTGACAAACTTTTAGAAAAGATTCATAAGATTTTCTAAAAATTATGAACAATTTTTCAATTCATGAACTTTTACGAAAACCTCATACAATTTTCAAATCATGAACATTTTTAAAGTTCTGGACAGTTTTTTCAAATTCAAGATCAAATTTTCAAATTCATGATTATTTTTTCAAACTTGTGGTTATATTTTGCAATTTATATTTATTTTCAAACCAACTAACATTTTTAAGAATTAAGGAAAAATTTTGTATTCATGATTTTTAATTGTATGATTTATTAATATAGGTGAACATTTATTGAAATTAGGGAACACTTTTTGAAGTCATAAACATTTTTCAATTTTCATGAACATGTTTTGAATGAACTTTTTTTACGAAGTTGGGAACATTTTCCAAAGACACAAACATATTTTTCAAATTTGTGGACCTTTTTTGAAATTCATAAACACTCTTTGAACTTGTGAACACTTTTTTAATCCATGTATTCTGGAATTTAGAACATTGTTTGACATTCATGAACATTTTATGAATTTGGATATTTTTTTGAATTCAAGCATTTCTTAAATTCACCATCGTTTTTCTAAACCATGATTTTTTTTAATTGGTGAACAATTTTCAAATTTAAGAACATTTGTTTGAACTCACGAACATTTTATTAATCTATGGGACAATTGCATTTTTCCCCTAGTTGGAACCTACCCACGGATTTTGCCCTTACTTTTCGACTCTGCTCAGTTTTGCCCTTAGATTTGCCCTCGAGGTTGCCCGAATGCCCTTTGACCATTTGACCAATACTTTGAAAATTCATAACAAATTCATATGAACTCGGAAAAATACAAATAGGATATCAAAATGTTCAAAAGAACATTACCTTTATGTGCATCTCATTTGCATTAAGGACAAAAGTATCGTTTAAACTACCTGAGGTTATTAACATCATTAACATTATTAAAAATAAAAAGGTATAAAAATACTTTTTCCAACATTAAAATTACATGCAGATGTAGGTGATGTTTTCTGAACATCCTGATATCTTTTTTTGCATTTTTCTGAGTTCATATCAACTTGTTATGAAGTTTCAAACGACTTTGACCATTATTTTGAAACTTCATAACAAGTTGATATGAACTCATAAAAATGTAAAAAGGTATCAGGATGTTCAAAAATGTCACCTACATTTGCATGTAATTTTTATTTCTGGAATAAGTATTGTTTATACTAATTTATTTTTAATAATGTTAAAAATATTAATAACCTTAGGTAGTTTAAACGGTACTTTTGTTCTGAATGCAAATGGCATACACATAAAGGTAATGTTTATCTGAACATTTTGATATCTTATTTGCATTTTTCTGAGTTAATATCAATTTGTTATGAATTTTCAAAGTATTGGTCAAACGGTCAAAGGGCATTCGGGCGACCTCGGAGAAAAATCTAAGGGCAAAACTGAGCAGAGTCAAAAAGTAAGGGCAAAATCCATGGGTAGGTTCCAACTAGGCGCAAAATTGCATTTGTCCCTTATCTATGTGCATTTTTTTAAAAAAAAAATTATATTTTTAAAATTCTTTTTTTGAAATCCTAAACATTATGAAGCAAAAAAAACTAAAGAAAAAATTGAAAGGAATAAAACAGGGTGCAACGCACCTGCACATGGGCGAGCCAAAATTGTCGGCGGGGGGAGGGAGGGGGTGCACGTTTCCTGCATATTCAACGCGTAGGTCGCTGAATAGGAGGTCCCCACTTACATCGTCAACAGAAAGAAAGAAACGAACCAAGCGCATGGTAGAGAGCTTACCTTTCCATGCTAATAGCCTTTTGAGAGGCATTTAGCCCACTTTCAGATGTGCTTTGTACGTATAAATAGCTCCAGGTACCCGGACTCCAAAAGATGCAGCAACGCCACATCAAATCCTGAAATTAAAGCGGGTTTTGGCAGAATGACTGGGAATTTTATCCCCGGCATATGCCATAACTCGCCGACAACAGAGGGGTTGGGCCAAGCCCATGAAGAACGGCTCGTTGTTACCGCCTATAGCTACATGCATGTACATTTTGCTGGATATTTTTCATGCAGCTTTTTTTATATATTTCAGAAATGTTCTACAAATGATATATTTGTAAAAAACGTCTTCTACAATGTATAAAAAGTTGTTCAACTTCTACTAAGGACATGGTCATCATCTACTAAGAGAATGTTCATCGTGTATTGTAGAAAAGATGTTTTATCGTGTGTTAAAAATGTCCAAGCGTGCAATAAGAAAAACTCATCACATATTTCTTTTAAAATTCATAGTGTAATTTTAAAATGATTATCATGTACTCCTCTGTAAACTAATATAAGACGCTTAAGGTCTCTACTTTACAGAGGGAGTATTAAAGCTTATTCATCATGTATTTAAAACATGTTTGTATCACTAAAAGAACTGCCCACACATTTAAAAATCTTCATGTAATTTTAAAATGTGTTCAAGCCTTCTAATAAATTTTCATGTATTATATAAAAAACTATTTGCACATTATAAAAACATATTCACATATTTTCGTACAGAAAAGGAAAAGGAAGTGTTCACACATTTTAAAAACCTTGATTTGAGGGGAAATAAGTGTTCATGTATATTGTAAAAATATTCATGTGATTTTTAAGAAGTGTTCGAAAGATAAAACCATTCTTGAAATTTTAAGAAGTCTTTCAACATTTGCTTTAATCTTGTATTTTTTGTTACAATAGAAAAACTAAAAATAAATAAAAGGTAACAAAAAAGAGAGAGAAAACGCAAAAATAAAAAATAAAAATAAATGATGAATGGCCGGATGGATCGGAAAAGAAAACCCGTATTAGTAGGCTTGCAGGAGACGAACCGATTTCAAAGTGAACCGATTTCTTGATTTTTAAGAAGTGTTTGAACATTTAGACAAAATCTTGTATTTGTTACAATAAAAAAGGGAACAAAAAAGAGAATTTTTTGAAATAACCACATTTATTTCATTGGACGAACGTTTTACAAAGAGTACATATGTGGTCATCACACGAGACATACATAGATGTCATGCAATATTGCATCAAAGACTTCACAAGAAGTAAAACTAGAATTTCACTTCGGCAGAATCTTGTGACACACCAAAACTTCACCAACCATCGTCCTCCACCGCCGCTGAGGCAACGTCGAAGAAAGAGGGGAACTGCCTTCATACCAAGATCTAGAGGAGCACTGTCGGTGTCAAAACCCGCGGATCTCGGGTAGGGGGTCCCGAACTGTGCGTCTAGGCGGATGGTAACAGGAGACAAGGGACACGATGTTTTTACCCAGGTTCGGGCCCTCTCGATGGAGGTAATACCCTACTCCTGCTTGATTAATATTGATGATATGGGTAGTACAAGAGTAGATCTACCACGAGATCGAGAGGCTAAACCCTAGAAGCTAGCCTATGGTATGATTGTTGTTCGTCCTCTGAGACTAAAACCCTTCGGTTTATATAGACACCGAATAGGGTAAGGGTTACAGAGTCGGTTACAATGGTAGGAAATCTACATATCCAGATCGCCAAACTTGCCTTCCACGCCAAGGAAAGTCCTATCCGGACACGGGACGAAGTCTTCAATCTTGTATCTTCATAGTCCAGAGTCCGCCAAAGATGATAGTTCGCTATCCGGACACCCCTAGTCCAGACTCCTCAAGAGCCCCTGAACCAGGCTTCAATGATGACGAGCCCGCAGCGATATTGTCTTCGCATTGCAAAGCGGGTTCCTCCTCCGAATACTTAGAAGGTTTTGAACACAAGGATAGTGTCCGCTCGCAAAACAAGTTCCACATACCACCGTAGGGAGAATAATTTTGCACAGATCTGCCGACGTATTCCGCGGCGTGACATCACACCACGGCCAAGCCTTTATTCGAATCCTTTTTACTGTCCCACCTCAGCGCGTTTAGCGAGACGGTTTCCTTGGCACGTCTTATCAAAGCGTAGATCGTGCCCCCTTATTTCGGGATTCTCATCAATACGGACGTGGGTAACCCAACCGTGCCCGTTGGCACACCTCCTCTATCGAAGGCGAGTCCCAATCGACCACGAGGAGGGCTCTTGGTATTCAACCTCTTTATAATGAGACCAAGGCCCTCTTCTTTTTTCCACCCTCCATCGAATTCGCCTCGGCCGAGTTCTAACACCCAAAGCTTCAGATTTAGGCGCTTGGACCTTCGACGATGTCCGGCTCCGACCAGCTCGACTTATGGATGTCTTCTTCCGTCACAGAAGAAGATGTGCTAAAGCTGCGAGACGCCAGGTATCTAACCGGCGAGATTTCGCATAGGCTGCCTGCTCCGGGCAGGTCATTCCCACTCCCGAGCCCGGCGAGGCGTGGTGTTCGTGTCTCACTTCCTTCGGGTTTAGGCTTCCCGACGGATCCCTTTGTCTTGGGGGCTCATGTTTTATTATGGCTGGATTTCCATGACTTGAATCCGGAGTCCATCCTCCATATCTCGTCATTCATTGTCGATGTGAAGCCTTCCTCCATATTACCCCTCACTTTGAATTGTGGCTCAAGACCTTCAAGGTGGAGACGAAGATGATCGAGGGCAACAAGCAGAGCGCGGAGGGGCGGTCATAAGCAAGTGTCTGATGCTCCGTGGCCGAGGGCTCTTTTCAAGAGGAGCTTGGTTTGTGGCAACGGAGTGGTTTTATATCACCGCTCCTGGGGGCACCAAATGGGTGGCGCCACCCGCCTCCGCCAGTCCACCACAGTGGCTGGCATCATGGGTCAACCGGGGCTCGACTGGGGCCGCCCAAGGACGTTCCTCATTGCAGGGCCGATTCGAGACCTCCAAGAAAGAGAGATCAATCTGGTCGTGGCGGCGCAGGTTATGCTGATTCGGCGTATACGCCTCAAGAACGCGCCCCTCCGTCTGTGGGAGTTTAATCCGGAGGGACCACGAGCTCTCTAACATTTTATGGGCGCGACGCCCAAGGAGAAGTACAAACTGTTCTTTGGATCACAAGAGAAGTGTCCGGACTTGACCGAGGACGCAGGTCTAAGCTGCAATCACCAGATACTCAAGTAAGTAACCCAGAAACGGACAGGCTGTTCATTCATTTATCATATATATGCCCTTTAAGGAGCCGTTTCTTAAACAGGAGTGGATAGCCAAGGCAAAGTTGATAAGGTGTCTGGCTCCCCTCCCAGAGACCACGCCGGATCCCGTGCTGACCAAGATGTTGAAGGTCGCGCCTTTTAAAGAAGGCGAAGGGGGAGGGAAGCAAGCGCCTCCGCCAAGGAGGCTTTCAAGGAAGAGGGATCAGGATCCTCCTCCAAGGGGAGAAGAGGACCGCTCAAGACCCGGAAGCCAAGGCCTCAAACGGGAAAGAAGTCTTCGCCGAAAGTCCGCGCCGGAAGTACCCCAGCCGCACTATTTCCCCAAGGGATCAGCCCTCCAGCGAGCCGTAAGTAAAAAGAAGGGGTCCTGTGAATAAAGAACATCCCTGTATTTATTTCTGAAGATAACCGAAATTGTACCTTGTAGTTCGGATCTCAACCCTTCTCAGCAGAGCTCGTCTTCGGGGGATCTTCGTCCGGAGATGATAGAGAGCGAAACGCCTCCACCTATCGCGCCTTCGTGCAAGGCGGGCGACCCTGAAGTGTCGTCATGGAGAGTTTCCCCGAGTCCGGCGGGGCCGGACGGTCCGGCGCCAAATGGCGTGCGGTCGGAGGAGCTGAAGGACCTGCTCGGGCGAGCGTATATCTCAGAAGATCACAGTGCGCTAATGGCTACGGTAATTGAAAGAATTGCATCCGCTGAGAGCAGATTGCATGAAGACGCCAGAAGTTTACTGACGGGGTTTGAGGTACGAAAAAAATGATGTACCTTCTGACAGTTATGCATATAGAATGCGCCTGTATAGATAGTAGCCCCGAGACTCGGTATCTTTGTCACAACCGACAGCCGCGTCGAGGATCATAATCTCAAGACTAACACGTCGCCGTTCCTATGTAGGTGGCGGGCGTCCGATGGCTAGCCGGATCGATGAATTTGCCGAACTAAAGCGGCAACTTGACGAGGCGGATGCGGATATCGCTGGTCAATAAACGGTTTGACGAGTCACAAGGTATCACGACTTCTCGCGGACACCGGTAAGGGAGCTTGACGCCCATGCCTTACTACTTGTATGCTTTGATGCAGACGGTGCCGCTGTTGTGGAGAGGCTGCGGGCGGAACTTGCCCGAGCTAAAGAGCAAGTCCGAAAGAATAATGCGGCCGCTTTAAAGGCGGCCGAAGAGATGAAAGCCGAACGGGCTGCTCACTGCCGAAGCAAAGAGGAAATGGCCGATTTGGCCCTGAAACTGAAGAATACTACCGACCGCTGCGAGGTTCTTGAAAAATAAGGTCAAGCGGAACAAGAGGACCTGAAAAAGGCCACCGCCGAATCCAAGGATGCCCGTTCCGCTATGAGAGCTGCCAAGGAGGAGCTGAGTCGGGCCGGGATATTGCGGGTGGAAAACCGTTTCGCTGGAGGAAATATACGGATCCGGTATGCTCGGTTGGACAAGCTGTGGAGTTCGGGGATTCTTATCTGGACTTAGCGGCGAAGCGCCAGGACGCGATTGAGCACTTCCGAGGCGGAAGGGGCCTGAAGGAAGAGCTATTTTGGTCGCAATTCCATAGTCCGGAGCGTCCTCTTCCGTTGACCGATCGGTTGGCCGAATGGGCCGAGCTGAATCGATTATCCGGACTTGCCATGAAGCATGTCATGACTCATTTGTGGCCAGGCGGACCCCAGCCGAAGAGTTATTTTGGCTTAGTGCAGCAGTTCCTTGGTGCGGTACCGCGTATCGACGCAATGAAGCGGTCGGAGTGTATTGAGGGGGCGCGGATGGCTCTTGCCCGTGTCAAGGCATGCTGGGCTGAGATGAAGGCCACCGATATTGCGTCCCCAGATTCGGACGGCAGCCGAGTACCCGTCGAGCGCTATTTTGAGGAAGTTCTTCCGGGCGCTCGTTTAATAGAGACGCAGTGCTCGAAGGATGTTATGTTTGAATGACATGTATAATTTTATGAAACAACATTTCAATTTAATGTAAGAGCTTTTTATACTTGTGCCTTCAAGTAGCAAACTACCTCCTGTGCGGCCGTTGATGTATATATGTATATAACCTGAAAGATGGCAGTCTTCGGCTTCAGCCCCCACGCACATAGTGCGGGGGTGTTTGCAAAAAAGTCGCGCTTTCACACTTAATTCAACGTCTTGGTCCTATAAAGGAGGTGGTAGCGTAGCAAACTAGGCAACCGGACTATAATGCTTTATCACTTTCATTTAGCCATAGGAGTTCGATGGTGGGGCTACTATATAGCCCCTGGGGGCACCGCACTCTCCCGAATTCGGGGTGCGTATGTGCCTGACCGAAAAACGGTCCTTCGTTAATGCGGAGCAATTCTAAACATTCCGGTGAGTCGTCGAGTGGTTGACCAGTCTCTCGCTATATCATGACGATCAGTTTCGGCTTTCTCATCGAGGTGCTCGCCCCGGCGAACCGGGAACAATCGCAGAAGTTCTCCCGGTGCGCGTTAGCCGATAGAAGAAACGTAAGGCAGCAAAACACGGAGCCGGCAAACCCAACATTTGACCAAAGACATGATTCGAGCTGATGCATATAAGGCCTAACTCGAGACGCCGAACACTCCCTAAGGTATTCGGTCTTTTATAAAGCGGGCGAACAATGCCCTTGGTAACAAGCCCCCGTGTCCAGTGTCGCAAACTTCGACGCGGCCGATGCCAAAACGCCACCTCCTCCTCGGTTATAATAAGAGACCGGGGATGAGTAACAACAAGAGACAGTGAAAAAGGTTTATGCAGGGTCTTAATCTGAAAAGAATCCTTGCAACGGGTCCTCCGCACGCGTCTGCTTTGTGTCTCCGCAGTGCGTATCACAGGACGGGTATAGCACGGCGCTCATCTGTAAAAGAGAGGAACTTAGTTTGAAAAAGATCGCTAAAATGTAATTGGAAATAAAATAGAGTATGATTCAAAATGAGTAAAATTGAGCTTTATTGTCTCTTGTTGTACATGCGTGGAGCCCCTTGTAAGGGGGTAGCGGCTAGTAAGCATCATGTTTATTTATGCCGGACTCGCCTAACCGTGTCCGGGTCCGAACGATCTGCTTTAGACGCTTTTGGCCAGCAAGGCCGTATTAGTGTGAGGCTGTTAAGGCAGTCTCACATTCTTTCCTTGAGGGACGCGCAGCTTCCTTTAATGAAATGATGCCTCGTGGACCGGGCATTTTAAGTTTAAGAGATGCATAATGCGGTATTGCGTTAAAGGGCGAAAGCTTCAAGCGCCCCAAAGAGTGCTTGATGGCTACTTTTAAATGGGGCGATGTGGAAGACCAACTTTTCCCGACGGAAGTTGTCGGGTGAGCCAACATAGCTTCCAATAGTAGGGAGCCCGCATAATGGGCATATGTGCTGGCATTATTCCTTGGAAGGAAGTGTTGCTATGGCTAATCGTGTTTGGGTTTATCCCCATGTTATGGATTGTGTCCCGACATAGCAGGTTTAAATCACTGCCGCTGTCCATTAGGACTTGCGTAAATTGAAGACCGTCGATTATAGGTTCTAGTATCAAGGCAGTCCATCCTGCGTTCCGGATACTTTCGGAGTAGTCCTGATGGTCGAAGGTAATTGGTTTTGACAACTAGTGTTGGGACTCACTGGGTAGATTGTGCGGCGCGTAATTCAATGGGTGCCGCTCTGTTTTCCCTTTGTTACTTGAAGTAAGTTTACTGTTTTGACCTCTTGTGGGAATTTCTTTTGTTTAGGGGCTCGCTTGTGGTGCTCGCCATCATCCTCACTTGGTGTGTCGAGCCCTTGTGTTCGGCGTTGAGTCTGCGGATCGCTTGAAGACCCAACAATCTCTGTGGGTATGGTTTGCGTGCTTCCGGAGTCTTGTGGATTTGGCATATCTTGTCCAAGATTTTGTTTAAGTTGGATAGCTCATCGCTATTGTCCTTAAGGGCAGTTTTTATTGTTCGCCGTGAGCTTTTGAATCCGGCGTTGGCTGCGCGCTCTTTGGACCGTTCCCTTAATCCGCATGGTCCTTGCTGCGTCGTGGTTTCCCATTCCCATCCTCGACTTGGATGTACTTGGGTCACTGGTATCGTGATCTTGCTAGCCAGCTATCCTCTCCGCGCAAAAGCGGGTCATGAGGCTTGTTAGTGCGGCCATTGTTCTTGGCTTTTCCTGGCCAAGGTGTCGGCGAGCCATTCGTCCTGGACGTTGTGTTTAAAAGCTACTAAGGCTTGGCGTGCGGACAATCGACTATTTGGTTCTTTTGGTGAGGAACCTGTTCCTGAATTTTGAGCTGACTCTCCGGGCTGTTGGGTTATGTGACTTAGATCGTGCGCTTCCGGAGGTCGGACATAGGTTCCCTGAAATTGGCCCGAAAAGCATCCTCAAGCTCTTCCCAACTACCAATGGTGTTTTCGGGAGGCTTTTAAGCCAATGCCGGGCTGGCCCTTTGAGCTTGAGGGTAGGTATTTTATGGCGTGGAGATCATCTCCTCCGCCATGTGTATGTGGAGGATATAATCCTCAATCCGCACTCCAGGTCATCGTTCCGTCAGATGCCTCTATGTTTACGGGCTTGAATCCGCTGAAATTCATGATCCAGCACCTCATTGGTGAAACATAGAGGGTGCGCGCGCGCCCTATTTGGGTGTGCCGTGATGTTCGGATATTTGACGTGTTGTATTGCTTGCCGAACTTGTTTCCTTGGCCCGTAGATAGATCTAACTGGGCCATCCTTTTGGTGCGAATCCTTATGCGGATCGCGTGCCGGCTTGTGTGCGGCGCCGCTTGCCGCTTCACGTTTTCCATGTGGTCGTCTATCCGACCCGCGGCCTCTTTGTTTTTTGATCGTGGGGCTCGCGCCTCCTCATCGAACTCGGGCGTAGTTTGCGCTTTGGGTAGCTCTTTGCTTGGCGGTATCGCCATATTTGTCTGCAGTGTTGAGTAATTTACTCCATCTCATTGGTGCGTCTTCCGCTGTTACGAGCCTCTGTTTACGCTTTTTCAAGCTACGCGCAGAGCGAGGAGCTCTTTGTGGAGGTTCTTCTGATCCAATGACGTGTCTGGCGTGAGATCGTCTGGACTGTTGTCCTTGCCGGGGACGGGTTGTTTGTCCAAGTTGGCCTGTTCGGATGGTTGCTCAATGGTATGTTCGTCGTCGGCCGGCTCACCCTGCTCTATGGCTGGGTCTGTGTGGGCGCTATCTTTGTCGAGGTGGGGTTTTGAGCGGCGCTTACGCCGCCGCTTTGACTACTTCCCGAGGGAATTTTATTTCATAGCGTCTCGTCGTTCCTCGTTATCGCTTCCCTTAGGTGTGTCCACCATATATATATCGTAAGTTGAGGTGGCCATCCAGTGCCCTGTGGGCGCTGGTTCTTGGTCGTCTCCGGCGTCGTCGTCCATTTTGTCGATGTCCTCGGAGTCGAAGTCGAGCATGTCTGTTAAGTCATCGACAGTGGCTACAAAGTGGGTGGTGGGTGGGCGTTGAATTTCTTCGTCTTCCGAATCCCAACCTTCCTGACCGTAGTTCGGCCAGGGCTCCCCTGACAAAGAGAGAGACTTTAATGAGTTCAGGATATCACCAAAGGACAAGTGCTGAAAGATGTCCGCGGCGGTGAACTCCATAACCGGCGCCCAGTCGGATTCGATTGGCAGGGGCGCGGGAGGTTCGGAGTCCGGAAAGGAGTCCGGCACCTAGGAGTCACGAGCTTTGCAAAGGACAGGGATGGTGTTCGGCTCAATCGCCGTAGAGATTTCAGCCACCGAGGCGGTGTCCAACCAACCGCCCTCGATCGGTAAACCGCCCGGATTAAGGGTCGGAGCGGCATCGTGCGCCTCGTGGCATTGTTCGCGGCAGAGCTAGATCGCACCCATCGAGACAAGGCGGCACGCCGGCCGTGGCTCGAATCCGTCAAAGATCAAGTCTCCGCGGACATCGATCAGATAGTTCAAGCTTCCAAATCTGACTGATGGCCGGGCGTAGCTTCGATCTGCTCCGGATGGCCTAGCGAATTGGCTGCGATGCAAAGCCGCCGAATCGAAGATCTGTCCGGGAGAAAAGTCTCACCCTGGACTGCGTTGTTGCTGATAATTGAAGGAGCCATCGGGCCTATAGGTGACGACACAGAGGAACTCTCAATGAAAGCACCAATGTCGGTGTCAAAACCGGAGGATCTCGGTAGGGGTCCCGAACTGTGTGTCTAGGCGGATGGTAACAGGAGACAAGGGACACGATGTTTTACCAGGTTCGGGCCCTCTCGATGGAGGTAATACCCTACTCCGCTTGATTAATATTGATGATATGGGTAGTACAAGAGTAGATCTACCACGAGATCGAGAGGCTAAACCCTAGAAGCTAGCCTATGGTATGATTGTTGTTCGTCCTACGGACTAAAACCCTTCGGTTTACATAGACACCGAATAGGGTTAGGGTTACACAGAGTCGGTTACAATGGTAGGAAATCTACATATCCGTATCGCCAAGCTTGCCTTCCACACCAAGGAAAGTCCTATCCGGACACGGGACGAAGTCTTCAATCTTGTATCTTCATAGTCCAGGAGTCCGGCCAAAGATGATAGTTCGGCTATCCGGACACCCCCTAGTCCAGGACTCCCTCAAGCACCTTTGCATACAAGGATGCTTTTCGAGCCGATGAACCGGACCGCCGCAAGCGACGAGGCCGAGACTTTGTGGCACGTCGGCTGGGGTTCTTCCCCGTGTCCGCTAGATCCCAGCACCGTTAACTTCATTCGATGAGATCGAAGAAGTGGAACGCCACCGCATTATGCCATCCACGCACCCCATTGCAAGACACCAAACACAAGCACAATGGTCGACACCAACGCCACCAGAGAAAGTGTTCAGCGCCGACCATCAAACACAAATCTTACCGGATCTGAAGATCGGCAAGAATACCGAGCCACCTGCTCCCCGGCACTGCCCTGCGCGTGAAGAAAAAAAAAGAGAAAACTTGAGAAAAAAAGTGGCGTACGAGTTGCCCTGCGCGTGACGAAGAGATTTCGAAGTGAGCTGTGTTAGATAAATCCTTAACATTACTTGATATTGATCTCGTGATTAGGACACCTACATGAGAGGAAGCGTGAGAACTTACAGGAACTGGGCGAAGTCCCCGTGCCTGCTAGATGGCGTGTAGCCCGTGGCTGCACCTTGATCCTCCAAAGACCGATGAGATGGTCGGGAAGAAGTACAACATCAATCCGAGAGCGCCGCTGGCTTGATCATCGTGGCATCCGCTGCGCACGCAATAGCTGGTCGGAGTAGACACGCCACGGCACTACCCGGTGGTGGCCGGTGGTGGTAGTCGGTCTTCGTCTCCTTGAGCACCTCTTTAGGATCGGTTGTTGAAGAGAGGACGTGGCCTACCCCCATGTGCGATTGTTAGTTTTTTCCACGGGAGGGGTCCTTTTCTTTTTGGTATTAGGTGCTAGGAGGCGAGACCGAGACCAAGTCATTGGTTTGATGCCCCCGATCAGGGCATGTATGTGGGAGGTTTAGCTCCCCCTTATCTCTCAGTTTGTTACAACTGAAGATTAATTTCAACATTCTCCCCCTTAATCGTAAGGTTAACAAACATCATAAGCCCACACTCGATAGAAATAACACACCAAAATAAAGTGTTACAATGGCCAATGAGATTCCACTGAACCTCATTACCTATAGTACATCATTCTATCTCGAAATGGAAAACATAATACTTTACGGGAGTTGGTTTATAAGATGGTCCTAATTTCCAGGATCAAAAAGCTTTCCTAACCCATGCCGGCAACATAATCATAAATATGGGTGGTGAGCCTTTGGTAAACGGATCCGTAATACATACAAATTATTTTTATATGCTTAACATCATTAGCTTGATCCTGGATTCTATCTTTCACAACATGAAAACATATTGTCAATGGTCTTGGCAACACCATTTGACTTGTTGTTACTCGCATAGAAAATTGCGTGTTCATAATGCAGTAGGTGGTTTTTATGAATGTTGTCTACCACCTTAATTTCGGGAATATAACTTCTTTGACATACAACCTGCCCAATAGCCTCTTAACATGCCACATCATAAATTGCATTATTTCTAATGCCATCAATGTCATTATGGAGCTTTTCCACGATATATCTCCATATGCGAGAGTAAGGATGTAACATAACGTGGAAACTTTAATATCCACACACCTCGCAGAAACAATGTCTGAATAACCGAGGATATCAAGGTTACAATACTTCTTATCAGTGAGCATGTAAACATTTATTGCCTCACATATCTACAAGACTTTTCGCGGCTTCTCCAGTGATCCATTTCTGGACTTGTATATTTGCCAATTATCCCGATCATAGATAGGGAAAGTTTATATTTGAATACTTACATTGCTTCTGACAGCTGAAGCATAAGGAACTAACATTACCTGATCAGTTCATAATGGTTCCTTGGACACTAAAGTGTCCATATTTATTACCCTTGACTTTAGTAGCAGGTGTGATAGAGTACTACCACGTAATATTTTCTTCGGTACTCTATCAACGTATGTCATCATAATAAAACTTATACTCCTTTTGGACCTATATCTTGGTGAAACTCAATACAAGCAAAGTATGAGGCATCACCAAGATCCTTCATGTTACAAATAGAAGATAGAAATTACTTGGCTCACCAAAATATTCTATCTCCACAAGGTAGTGATCTTACTCCCCCTTGTCTTATAGTATGAGTGTTCCAACGCTTGTATTATCTCATAATTGTATTTCTTTAGATAACATGCCTTATGTCAACTTCAGCCATGAAAAAAAAACCATACAGTTGAGTCATACATACATTATCAACTAAGTCAGCACAAGAGCATGTCATAGTAATAACACAAACGTCACAACAACTCACTGAGGAAATTCTATGGAGTTCCATACATCATTAGAGCTCATAATCTTCATCCTATATGGCAACAAGCCACTAAGATGATCATTCACACACATGATTGATCATAGGGAAATTGTTGAGTCTCAACAATAAGTGTTGCATTAGAGAGAAATAAATTCCCCTCAATTTACGATGCATATGAACAAAGATCTAATGGAGTTATCCTTAAGATTAATGTTCATACGCTCCGTGTTCCCGATGATCACTTTATTTAGAAGATGGAAAATATATCCAAAAATCTTAATAACAATCATCTCAGCTCTAAACCACAACACCGTTGGGCTGAAGATGGAAAAGAACTTAATGAACTGTGACAAATGATTATAAACGACGTTAGTCAGAAATATAACCACAAGCCACATGATACTGACAAACTTGCCACTTGAGTGAAGTGTCACATATGATTATAAACGACGTTGGTCATATATAATCAACATGTTACATCATGATGGTCATTAGACTAGCAACCTTGCCACTTTAGCATTCATGTGTGCTTTGTAATGCTCATAAGGGACTAAGTACACACTAACATGATAAAGGAGTCATTTTTCCTTCATTCTTCTAAATAAGACTTGTTGCATCTTAATTAGAGAACCAACATTAGAATGTGCTTTTCATACATTCTCCAACCAAGACTTCTCGTTGGTTCCATCTTAATTAGAGAATTGAGATACATAGTTTGCTTAATTGTACATGCTATGATCTAAGTAGGAGAAGTGAACGCGATATCTCATATTAAATGAGACTTCCATTCCCCCCTCAAAATGTGGTCTAAAACCACAATTTTGATGAGGTCTCATTAATCACACTTCTCTTACATCTTCAATGGTAACATAGTATATAATCTTTACAAACGATTCATTTAGTGAAAACATAACTTGTCTCACCATAGGTGGGACTAACATTACATAATTTGAGTTGACTTAATAACATATTAAATCACGTCATCTATTCGAGAGAAGAAATTAAGGTTGTCCAATAACTAGGAGCATGAACAAAACATCATCAATAGGATGAAGAATTAAGTCATCTTCAAAAGCTAGTGGAATAAATCCAATAGCTTTGACTTTAATCTCCTTTGCATTAGTGATGTGCATGATGGCATATGCGTCCTCTCCCAATGTCTGCCTTATCATCATGATTAACATACTTCAACCTTAGTGGCAGAAAAACGTTGGGAGATTCCTTACATGAGACAATGATCTCTACTCTCCATGTGGGAAAGTTATTTACATAACGTTCTTCTATGCCAAACAAAAGTTTGACATGATTATTATTGCTGGAAAGAGGAGACAACTATATGATCATCATAACAAAATAAAAACAAACATGAACCAACCATGCAATGCCATGAAAAGGTGCTTAATGTTTATTCTAATCCGTATCATCGTTGGACAGATAACAAAAAAAGAACCTTACTCATTCGTAAATGACACATGAAAAACATAATCAATGTTGGCCAAAATATCATCATATGCCATTAGAACATTTGCTCATTAATTTCTCTAATAAAAACTTCTCGTTGGTTCCATTTTGACCAGAGAGACGTAAAATCTCGTAATGACCAGCAAGAACTACGACTAAATTAATTGCCAACATTAACATAAAGCAACATCATAATATAATTATGTGTGCCATGAGGCACAGTGATGCCTTTTGACACTAAATCTCACAGCGATAATATAAATATTGAACTTAAGTGTCAAAATTATCATTAGAATTCTATGACATTGGAATTAACATATAAAAAATAAAAGTCACTCCCACCGAGTAAACATTAAAGAGGACATTCAGAGTAAAAATGTCATTAATATTATCGTCAAGTTATCATAACATTTTCCAAAAAATAAAATCTGGAAATAAATTTTTCGTAAGGACTCACAACATAACACTATTTGGCAAATAAGGGTTGTCAAACAAATGACAACATGTACTTTTGAAAGCAAATTTTGTTTAGGGGATTGAACATAACCCCATAAACATTATTTTGACTCTTTATGCATATTTCAATGGTGTATATCATAATAAAATGACATGAAATGCACCAACCAAAAACTTTATTTTGCCCAATAGACATAATGCCCAAATATTATTATGACACATAGTGCGATGCGGAAGACCGAACAATGCAACCATCGCATTCTCCTTGAACTGGCCTCAACCCATTAGAAATGATCACATCATTAAGAAATGCCATTAGGATGGCATCACCATAAACCTCAAACTCAAATAAAGTTTTTGTATAAAATATTTGAAACATTAGGGAATGAAACATTATAGATTATGATCAGGATAAATATCATTTCACCACATTGATATTTAAACTTTAAAAATGATACAAATAAAATATCACCACTAAAATGCCATAAATGGCATTTACATTATACCACATTAATATTTTCAAAATAAAATTTCTCATCTGTCCATTTTATTCAGAAAATTCAAACATTATCCTTAACATAATTTTAGGCAATCAAGACATATTAATAGTGCATAAACATTATCACCAATATTAACAACATGAATCAAATGCATCCACAAAAATACCAATTGCCTAAAAATACATAATTTGGCCGATAGGAAAACACAACGGCCCATAAAAAAATTATTGACATTACCTCTTATACACATTTTTTTATTGGGCATGTTGTTTCTTAATAAAACAGTGCATAAAACATTATCAAAAAATTTGAAACACCCCTTCTCCTCTTATTTTCAGTCTACTTGGAACACATGAAAAGCACTGAAAATAAACAGAACCGACTCAATACTTATTTTCGCCTAAAACCAACAACAAACCATAAAAGGAACCATCCAACAGCTAAAATCGTTAAAATAAAAAACAAAACTTTATACTGAGCCAACACAACCTGGGCCTGAACCCACGGCTGAAATTGGCCCGTTAGTCGCCCGAAAGCCCATGAGCGTTGCAGGCTGATTTCAGCCGTTCGATTGAAGCCGACGGTCGGGATCGTCCATGGCGGAACAAAACTGCCGCTGGTCAAACCACAGGGCCATTTGCCCCTTCCTCCTCGATTCTCCGGGCGGCGGCTCGAGGTCGAGGCTCACCGCCCACGGCGGTGCGGTGGCTGCCCTCGCCGGAAGAGCGTGCGATGGACCAAGTCCAGCGCTCCTCCGTCGAGAGCTGCTGCCGGCGACGCGACATGGCTCAAGGCGGCGACTTTGAGAGGCGAGCGGACGGCGAGCGAAGCGCCGGGCGGTGCATGAGGGCGCTGACAGCGACGTGCGCGGCGCGCAGGCCTCGCTTGTGCACGTCCGTAAGCGCTCCGTCGGCGACTTCTTTCATTCCGCGCGTCGTCCCGAGGGACGACGGCGTAGATCGACTCCATCGCACGATCAATCCCGGAGGGAAGAAGGCGCCAACGCGGTCGTAAGGTGAGCCCGGAAGCAAACATTTGGGGATTTCATTTTTATTGCTCGGATTAGGGAATTTTGGTAAACATAAGTGCTTTCTTCAATGTGATTTCCTCAATTTGCAATTCCCCTCCTTCTAAATTCTGTCCGAGCACATTATAGCCATAATAAACTGAGATTTATGGTAACATAAACAGCATAGGGCCTTCACGGAATCTTAATTATGCGGATTAGTTCGGGAAGTATTAGCGAAACAACATAAGCCTTGACGTGAAAAATATCATCCGAACATGAATAAATTAGACCTTCTGAAGGCCAATACCTTACCAAGGCAAATTAGGGTTCTAACAGATATCAATCTTGCTCATGATACCAATGTTAGATAAATCCTTAACATTACTTGATATTGATCTCGTGATTAGGACACCTACATGAGCGGAAGCGTGAGAACTTACAGAGGCGGGCGAAGTCCCGTGCTCGCTAGATGGCGTGTAGCCCGTGGCTGCACCTAGATCCTCCAAAGACCGATGAGATGGTCGGGAAGAAGTACAACATCAATCCAGAGCGCCGCTGGCTTGATCATCGTGGCATCCGTTGCGAGGCACGCAACAACTGGTCGGAGTAGGCACGCACGCACGGCACTACCCCAGTGGTGGCGATGGTGGTAGTAGGTCTTCGTCTCTCTGAGCACCTCTTTAGGATCGGTTGTTGAAGAGAGGACGTGGCCTACCCCCATGTGCGATTGTTAGTTTTTTCCACGGGAGGGGTCCTTTTCTTTTTGGTATTAGGTGCCAGGAGGCGGGACCGAGACCAAGTCGTTGGTTTGATGCCCCCGATCAGGGCATGTACGTGGGAGGTTTAGCTCCCCCTTATCTCTCAGTTTGTTACAACTGAAGATTAATTTCTATTGTAGAGCGAAAATAAAGAGAAAAAGAAGACACACAAATGATTCTCTTAATCCATTGCAATGTGGGAGACCCACTTATATACAGGCCGAAGGGGTGTGTTGGGGAGACACCTCTTCCCCAACAGACACCTCTGGGAGGCATCCCTCCCATATAATTGATCACATATTTTATTTCCTAACACTCCCCCTTGATCAATTTCTCATCTATATATTGAAATCCAAAAACTCCTCCTAAAAACCCTGTGGGAAACATTTAAGGAGAAACATTATAACGATATGCCACCGAAAACTCCTTTAAAAACCAAGTGGGAAAAATATAAGGAGAAACCATATGGCATACGTCCACACTTGTATTTATATTGTCTCGTTAAAAACCTTATATGAGAAACCATCATGGAAAACTCATAAAGGGAAAAAGAGATCACAAGATCACCAACGGGTTATAATTTGGGATTTTACTCCCCCTGAACTTTGCAAAACTCAAGATTATATCATACCAAATCCAGGAACCTAGTTCTAGAATATAAACATTGGTAGAGATATAGTGAATATCACAATAATTTGTTTGCAAATTACCCTCTTACATTTCTGTAACTCATGAGGATAAATATAACCCGTAAGCAATACAAGTGACATTATCTTGGTAGATAATGATAATCCCCACATGATTTCATCTACATTTTGTGATGCTTCAAATAAAATAGAATGATCATTGGAAGGACTCATTTAGAGTCTATTCTGAAGACTTCCCTCAAAATACTCTTCCAGCAAACTCAGTCTTTGATATGGCATTGTGGGATCAGATAATTAGCCACTATCAATATATCAAACCATGGTCCCATCTTGATTTTCCGGATGGAATTGATCAAGACCCTTTGTGCCCTGGAATAGTCGAGGATATTCCTTACACAAACCTTATACCTTTCAGGGAATTGCACTATCAATAAATTGCCAAAAACTATAGTGTCAGGCCTGACATATTTTGCAAGATATATGAGTGCTTCGATGGTATTTAGATATGACACTTCATGTCCACTATCACTTCACCATCTCCCTATGTCTCAAGGATTTGTATCGGTATAATATGACCATATGTGTCTTTGATATAATATATCCATATTGAACTTCTCCAATACTTCCGGATATATGAAGACTGATATCTTAGGGGAATATGCTCAAGTCATAAACTTAGCATAATTTGGTTTAACCCACATATCCGTCTTAACATGATTGTGTGTATTTCATGTCTTATATAGACTTTGATGATAAAATCATTGACACCACAAAATAAGGTGATGTAAAATCCAATCCAGGATTTATTCATGAATATACAACAACAACCATTAGTATGAGAGTAATCCTTGTCAAGGAATAACTCACTTAGTCGGTTGCACCACACAATTCTCCGACTACTTCAAGTCATAGAATGACTTTGAAGTTCCACACATGCATGTTGTGATTTACCTTTGGATTCAGAATATTAAGTCATTCAATGACTTTAATATATACATCCAAACTAATTAACCCATGGGAGTATGTAGACACTACATACATCAACCGTATGGATCTGTACTGCCATTAACATTTAGTATCGAAACATAATTCCACTCATACCAAGAAGGTATGCTACATCATAACCGATGTCGGGTCTCTGCGAAAAACCCTTGTGCTACAAGCCTCGCTTTCTCACCACCTCATTTATTCACTTCTCTTCCCTCTAGAAGATACTTATGAGGAGCAGGTTTTACAATGGTAAATACCTCTCTTTTGATGAGCGAGTGTCACTCTTCCTTAATTGCTTCCTTTCATTTGAACCAATATAAGTGCAACAACACTCTCCATGGATTTGGTTCAGGGCCCAAAAGGATTCTAGCAATTCTCGAGAAGAATTTTATGTCGACATATGTAGACTTTCTCATATACGATTCTAATGAATCAATATCATCGTGTAATTCTTATTACGCCTCTTAACTCCTTGTGATTCCCCACGACAACGGAGTCAAGGTGTTTCGATGTCCCAACACTTAAAAATGTGTGCACATATGTGTTGGAATTTGGATGTCGCGCATCCCTCAGGTGTCATTCACCCCAAGGTTGAATCATATTTACTGATCGAGGGGTCAATCTCCTCTGTTTCCACTGAAACATATGAGAACTTAATCTCATGCAACCAGAATTCGCCCCTCTTGCTCTCATCTAGGGAGTCGAGTGGTTTATTAGGTACCTCCACTCGTTCTAGTACTTGACCATAGTGACACCTTTGTCATCAGTATGGCAGATTATTTACAATATTCTGCAAATTTCTCATAACCTGAACCTCAAGTTCAGATTCTTAAGTACGTGGACAAATTGTCTATGGCATTTATTATCCATTTCCTGGCATTCTTTGTGGTACATATCTCCCCCTAATGCCAGAAAATATTCTTATTGCAAAAGCAATCAGTGTATGGGCTGCAAATAACTCCCTTCATAGGGTTAAGGTATTCGACGGATTAATTATCATACCATAGTTATTCCACACATAGATCCCAACCATATGTGAAGGCCCATGATATACACTGGGGCGGTGATATCGGTATGCAACCGAATTACCGCAGATGAGAAATACTTCACTTATTTCCACGTACAAACTGCAAGGGGTGCAGTATCATTTGATCTTATTTAGACCAAATATGCGGAGTGTGAGACGGCATGTTGCCATCAATAAAATGTTTGTAAATCATAATTCTGCAACATTGGCCAAGCAATATTGAATCACTTTCATAAGAGATCAAGCCAAACCATTATGATTATGTACTATATACTGAATATAACCATTGAATGCTCGTGAATCAACTTCAACGACATTTGCATTCCAATGGAATTATCCCACGTTAGGGTAATTTGCTCTAAATTCATCAATTTGAGCAATTAATTCAGTAAACACATGGTTTGTGTGGATGATACTCATCTAATACCATCTTCTAGATGCGTCTATTAACATCATGAAGTATCAACATAATTCAGATAATGGTTGAATAATCCAAACATATTCTTGAATGCAATCAAGAATATTGGCTGGCTCATTTCAAATTTTAAGGTGAGAGTGCCTTAAAATTAATTCCCCAATGTCACATGCTGTGCACAAAACAATCTAATGATTGTTGGGAATATTGCAACTTGTCAAGTTGTGGCCAATAGAATTGCCAATCATTTCTCTAATCGTCCAATACCATGATGATAAAGGAGGAAAAATTATTGTGTATGCAACAAGATTGAGTTTAAACTGATTCATACACTCAATTTCCTCAACTATCATGTCCAATGGACAAGATGTTGCTATTTATACTACATGTAGTAGTATAATTATAGGCTAATGATATTTAGGGATAACTAGGAGACTACACGAGATATCCAAAATATCTTGGGAATATCATCCCACAAGCATATCATCAATGTAGAGGAGTTCATTCTCCTTTACCATGCCAGCATATTTTCTGGTTGTTTCCTTTTGAAGTAGAACTTCAAACTTATCCCATTAAAATCATTTGCCTCAAGTGAACCGGTGGCTCTGATTAACCCAATACTTGACCAACTGGTAATCATTGGTATGATATTTCGTACAACCACCACTTTGACAAACTTGAGAGTTTGTCATTGTGATCATTTAGTTTAAATGATCCATTCTTTTGCGAGATATACACTCCATTTCTGCTTGTCTTTTTTTTTCTTCACTTTACGTTCAACTCCTCGTGGTTCTCTAACCACAAAATTGCTTAGTACTGTAAGCACTAGCACAAATTTCAGGTAATGATATAGCACCCGTTGGGGTGTACCAGTTGATTCTTCACAAGAAGTTCATCATATTTTTTACCTTGAAATAAAGATGGTATTTCTTTTACCATCATAGGAGAATGTAAAGTGCAATAAAGACATACAATCAGATCAAGATCTGACACTGCCTTATCACATAATCTCAACTTAGTGTTGATTTATAGACAATAGAATTATAAGCTTCAATGGACTTGAAGTCCCAACAATGAATGAATAGTCATTCATGTCATGCTTATAACAACATATCTATCCTGAATGGAGTCCCAGAGGGAAAATGGATATTCACCATCCATCAAATACTCGATTTGATAACCGAGTCATTGCAATGACACATGCATATGCAAATATGCATGTTTTTAGCTATTTATAAATAGCCATGATATTCTCTATAGGTGGAGTTTCTATGGCGACAAGGCCACAGGTCGACAAAATTCTTAATGTCCATGACCCATGTTAAATATTTACTCCCACCTAATGTCATTGCATCACATTACCTTTCGAAAAGGTCAGCCATATGATGCATGGAATACTCATGCATTAATTTACCTTTAGTAAATTAAGTAGGATGAAAATGCTATGGCTAAGCATAATCATGGTCATAGTGATTCTGACTGACCCAAAGTCCAAGACTTCGAGAAGAATACCGAATGTGGTGTGGATCTTCAAATTAAAGGTAGTCACCTCAAAAGGTACAAGCCTTTAATTTCCTTAAAACACATAGAGGTAGACGACCACCTAGTGGTGCCTCACTCTTATGGACAATTCACATTGATCATAGCCTCCACAACCTTATGTTATTTATAACACATGATGGTAATCACCATAAAATGGCGTAAACCTCTCAGCTGTGCCTGAAACTTAATTCATAGCTATGATGGTGTCTCATAAGTTGTGTATGCATTGAAGGTAATCATTATATCAAAACGACATAATATAGACCTCACAATAACATTTGATAATATGCAATGAAGCAGTAGGTACCATTTGTTCCTTCTGACAAATGTAAATTTGACATAGTCAGGCAGTGTCATACACTTCACTACTCATGTTTTCCAAACTTGCAAGCAAATTCCAATAATGAAATCAACACATTGATGTGCAACTGTATTACTCATGTAATACAAATAATATGTAGAAGTATAAACATACTTGTGCAACATATATGAGGACCTGGGGGCCTGAAACAGTCATTTTACATGATGTAAAATGATGCATAATCAACTATTATGCAATTTAGCAAGATCTGATGATCTATCATGTGTATTTGCTCTGAAGCCCGAAAGGCATAAAACGCAAATAACAATAACCTTATGGTTAAAGTGCTGAAAATAGCAAGCCCAATGGCTTGATAAAGTCCAACGAGCCCGATCGCTCTACTGTAATTTTGAATAAGCCGTAGGGCTAAACCACAAGTCTCAATAAGCTTGGGGCTAAACATAAAATTACAGGGACTTCTGCAGGATTATCAAATAATCCAAAGGCTGATTCGCAAAATCGCCAGAGATAGGATTTCTCATCCTTCTCCTGTGCGGTTACTCCCTCTTGGGAATAACCACTGCCGCCGGTTGGAACCTGTGCGCACCCGTGCAGGTGTGCCACCGCCGGCCGGGCCTCGCACTGGCCCCTGATTCCCGACGGTTTGACCATGCGCAATTCCTGCTCGCCACCGACTGGGCCTTGCGCTGGACAAGGGGGCCGTGGTACCGCGCGCCGGAAGGCGCCGCCGCTCTGCAGGATGCTACGCCAGAGGCCCCTGCCGTGCTCCGCGCGGGCAACCGCCTCCGCACCGTGTCAGGAGGACACGAGCCAGGTCGCGTTGTCCTCTGTCGCCGTGGTTGAGGACGCTCGGTCTGCTTCCTCGGCTCCGCTTACTCTGGTACTACAGAGATTGTCGTCGACGCCGAAGTACCATGGGTTCTGCGGTCCTGTCGTACCATGCGCATGAAAAACGCAATCAATCGTGAGTAGTTTCTTACTTGTAAGTACGCTTCATCCTTTCTTCAATTTCATCTGTTGGATTCAATGAAGTGATTCTTGCTCCGGAATGATTGATTTTTCCTGTAATGATATATGCATGCCCTTTTCCTGTAATGGTACATGCATGCCCGATCCGACGTCTCCTTTGCAGCCAGCAGCCGCGTAGTCTACACCATGCAGCCTTGTAGCAGTGAGCCGCACCCGAGCGCCGGCCGTTCACAGCCGCCAGTGCTGCGACCCGGAGAGCAGTGCGAGGATGCTGTAGCGCCTACTTGGACAGTGGCTTGGACACACGCCGGTGAGTGCAGTGCCTCACCGCTCGGTCACGTCTTAGTCGCCGTTTCGCCTGGCGTTGCGCCACCGGCCTTTCTTTCTTCCTGTGTATCCGTATAATCCAATTGTATAATTCTTAGATCATTGATTAAACAAAGAAGGACAAAACCCGAATGAAGAAAGAGCTGATCGATTTGTCCTTAGAACGGCTGCATGCATGTCGATGACTTGCGCCGCCGCACAACAATCTTCCGACTCCACGCGCTGTTGCGCCGTGAGTGGCGTGGCCCCTCGCGTCATGCATCCAGCAGTCTTGCCGTCGCGCGCGTTGCCGAGACTCACGACATCGCCTCGCTGCGTCCCAACGCCGCATGGCTGCGGTCGCAGCCGCCGGATTGTTTATCTCCTCGTGAGCGCCTCCGTAAGAAAGAGCGGCCATGTTGCTCTCTCGGTAGAGACTAGGTGCTGATAAATATTGTAGAGCGAAAATAAAAAGACAAAGAAGAAACACGAATGATTCTCTTAATTCATTGCAATATGGGAGACCCACTTATATACAGGCCGAAGGGGTGTGTTGGGGAGATACCTCTTCCTCAACCGACACCTTCTGGGAGGCATCCCTCCCATATAATTGATCACATACTTTATTTCCTAACAATTTCAACAAGCTGTCCCTGCGTCTGAGAGAGTAGTCCTGGCCATGGGCCGCCCGGCCCGGACAGCCCGGCCCGACCCGGCCCGACGCTGCTCCCAGGCCGGGCCTGGGCCTAGGTTTTGAGCCCGAAGACTAGGTCGGGCCGGGCCTGGGCCCGCTGTTTATGCCATTTACTGAAGAGGCCCGGCCTAAGGCCCGAGGCCCGACGTGTTTTTTGCTGTGATGGGCCAGGCTCGGGCCTGAAAACTAGGCCCGACGGCTGGGCCGGGCCGGGCTCGGGCCTGAGTTTTCTACCTCGGGCTTGGTCAGGCCCGGCCCGAAGCCCGGAGGATGGCCAGGTCTATGAGAGAGTCACCCGCGTAAACGCGACGCGTACCCAAAATCTGTCTGAATTCCCCGCCAATTCGGAGACGCGCGCCGCCAGTGCCAGCCCATAAACAGCCTCGATCCTCCTCGTCCTCGATCCTTATCCTCCTCAATCCTCATCCTCGATCCCTCCTCTCATCCAGAGTGCTCTCATCCACCTCGATCTCCTCTGCTCCCGATTCACACGAATCCCCGCCCCTCTTGCTCTGATCTGCTCTCGGCGCGCGTTCTAAGCTCAGATCATGCCGACGGCCATCCGCAAGCGCCCGGCGGCGGGACAAGAACCGCGTGTCCATGGCGGCAAGAAACCCCGATACGCGATCGGTAGCATCTCCGACTACGAGAAGCTTGAGGTGCTCGGAGAAGGCACCTACGGCGAGGTGTTCAAGGCGCGCGACCGCCGCACCGGCAAGAAGGTCGCCGTGAAGTGGGTCCGCGGCAACGGGGCAGGCGGACACGGCCCGCCCGACATCCGCGCGATCACCCGCGAGGCCGGCTGCCTCGGCGCGTGCCGGGGTCACGAGTCGATTATCCAGATCTTGGATGTGGCGACGGACGCCGAGACAGGGGACGTGTTCCTCGTCATGGAGCTCGTCGCCGACGGCCGCACCCTCCGCGAGTCGCTCTGGAGGCCTGTATCCGAGGAGGTGACCCGCGTGATGATGGAGCAGCTCCTGGACACGGCCAAGAAGATACATGGAGCCGGCGTCATCCACCGGGACTTCAAGCCGGAGAACGTCATGGTCGGCTTCTTCGGCGGGCTCAAGGTTGGCGACTTTGGATCGGCGATGCGGGCGAAGCCGGCCGGAGTACCGTACGAGGAGTGCTGTGTCGGCACCCTGATTTACACCTCACCAGAGCAGCTGGAAGGCAACCGGTACTACGGCCAGGCCGTGGACATGTGGGCGCTTGGGTGCATCATGGCGGAGATGTTGGCCGGCGGGACCCTGTTCGTGGCGGACACAGAGGAGGAGCTGCTCGCCGAGATGTACAAGCTGCGAGATCAGATCAGTTCTACGGGGAAGCTCGACTTGGAGTTCTTCGAGGAGCTTTCGGAAGCCGGGCGTGAGGTCCTCACCGGCCTGCTTGCTTTCAACCCCGACAAGAGGATCACAGCGGCGGAAGCGCTCGAGCACCGGTGGTTCAGCAAGCCCAAAGGAGCAGAACACCCTGGCTTTGTGTCGCTGATGAGTTAATTAGCTTGATGTAGCATCTGATAGATGCAGTGCCACTGGTTAATTATTTCATTGCAGTGCCACTGACTTAGCTTAACTACTGCGTTACTATGTAATCAGTTGCAGGAATCTTAGTTATGTGTTCCTGGTCATGTAATTCTTTTACTTGAGCAATCAATGATTCAGTTACTGTAGCATGAAAATTACTTGATGGACGAACAATGTCTATCCTGAATCCTGATGGCGTGCTTGAAATGAAGTTGGCTAAAAGAGCTCCATTTTACGCATCGTGGTGATAGTGGTGCGTCTGAATAACCGGTCTGGTTGTGCATCTGAATCTGGTTGAGCTTTTCTATAACCGCTCTTAATATGATAAGCTTCTGAATCTGGGTGAAAAAAATGATCTTGATGTAACGGTGATTGCTGCTAACCTTCTGAATCTGGTTGAGCTTTCTATAACCGGTCTGAATCTGCTAAGCTTCTGAATCTCGTTGAAAAAATCTGGTTGTGAGTAACAGATGTGAAGTCCAAGGAAGAAACAAATCTGGTTGAATTTCATGGGTTCAGAGCAACGCACATGAAATTTGCACAACAGTAAACAGGCAATCAAGTTTTTCTATAACCACTGAAAACTTAAATTCTCTGCTGTGAACTGTGAACAGTTTGATCTGTTGCTAGATAATTCTTGGAAGCCTACTTCTGTTCAACAGTCAAAGCTTGTCTAGTGGTAACCGATTCCACTAAAAAAAAGACACTTCTTCTTCGGTACAACCCTCCTAAACACATCAACGCACGAGATTTCTTGATACCTCTTCATAACAAAGGGTAGGATTGTCTTTTTGAAATACATTCCGAACATATATGGCATTGAAGACACCCTTTGACTTGGCCGGCTCATTGATAAAGGTTGCAGGGAGCGTGACGTGAGATGCAAAAATTCACAAAATTCTCTGCTGTGAACTGTGAACAGTTTGATCTGTTGCTAGATAATTCTTGGAAGCCTACTTCTGTTCAACAGTCAAAGCTTGTCTAGTGGTAACCGATTCCACTAAAAAAAAGACACTTCTTCTTCGGTACAACCCTCCTAAACACATCAACGCACGAGATTTCTTGATACCTCTTCATAACAAAGGATAGGATTGTCTTTTTTTAAATACATTCCGAACATATATGGCATTGAAGACACCCTTTAACTTGGCCGGCTCATTGATAAAGGTTGCAGGGAGCGTGACGTGAGATGCAAAAATTCACAAAATTCTCTGCTGTGAGCTGTGAACAGTTTGATCTGTTGCTAGATAATTCTTGGAAGCCTACTTCTGTTCAACAGTTTGCAGGGAGCGTGACGTGAGATGCAAAAATTCACAAAATTCTCTGCTGTGAGCTATGAACAGTTTGATCTGTTGCTAGATAATTCTTGGAAGCCTACTTCTGTTCAACAGTCAAAGCTTGTCTAGTGGTAACCGATTCCACTTAAAAAAAGACACTTCTTCTTCGGTACAACCCTCCTAAACACATCAACGCACGAGATTTCTTGATACCTCTTCATAACAAAGGATAGGATTGTCTTTTTTTAAATACATTCCGAACATATATGGCATTGAAGACACCCTTTAACTTGGCCGGCTCATTGATAAAGGTTGCAGGGAGCGTGACGTGAGATGCAAAAATTCACAAAATTCTCTGCTGTGAGCTGTGAACAGTTTGATCTGTTGCTAGATAATTCTTGGAAGCCTATTTCTGTTCAACAGTCAAAGCTTGTCTAGTGGTAACCGATTCCACTAAAAAAAACACTTCTTCTTGGGTACAACCCTCCTAAACACATGAACGCACGAGATTTCTTGATACCCCTTCATAACAAAGGGTAGGATTGTCTTTTTTTTAAATACATTCCGAACATATATGGCATTGAAGACACCCTTTGACTGGGAGATGCCCCTGTCAAGGATCGATCCGCAGACCTCTTACACGTTAAGTTGAGTCGCTCACCAATGGGGCAACTAAGTGTTTGTGGATAATTAGGAGTGTACAAACTTAAGAAGCCTTTGGCTAGATTTATTGGGGCCATGAGCCGAAACGGGAAGACCACGAAAAACACACAGAAGAAATTGGAAATTAATCTCAGCTAATCACGGCTATTAATTAGGCCTATTAACTAACCTGTGTATGTAAGGGCTACTACCTGATCTAATCAAGGAGACCCATGCGCTAGCTTCCATGAAGAGACAAGGGAATAAAGTGACTTGCTTAAATGCAGCAGCCTAATTATTATTTTTTATAAACTATCTGTCTTTATTTATGTTCTCATCATCCCCTATATCTCGTCCGTTTTTATTTACTCCGTATATTAGAGTTGACTGAAGTCAAACTTCATAAAGTTTAGCCAAATTTATAGAAAAATACAAACATTTACTCTGCATATTAGGTTTGAACGATTCTGACACCTTATGCAAGTTGCATGATGTCTGGTCATTTATCGGTCATTTTCACCTTATGCAAGTTGAACGATTCTGACACCTTATGCAAGTTGCAGAAAATGCAAGAATTGTCGAAAACCAAAACAATTTGGGATGGTGCCTCGAATTTGTCATAAAAGCTCATGGAAAAATTTGGGGTCATTTGAAGATGCCAAAAAAAGTACTCTCATACGGACCAATGTGGCCTACCCGGAACACCCTTCATTGAACATTATATATTTTTAGACATGCATGTAATGACCCCCAGCTTTTCCCAGCAGGTAGGCATGCCCATGGTATGCAATCATGCCAAGTTTGAACGATTTCCGACACCATACACAAGTTGCGTCACGTTCGGCCATTTGTCATCCATTAGTCATCGAGAAAACTCCATAAATTGCAAAAAAATAAAAAAACTCAAAGAACTTGGCATGGTGCCTTGAATTGGTTATATAAACTCATGGAAATTTTTGGGTCATTTCACGATGCCAATAAAAACGAGCTCTCATACGGACCCATCTCGCCTACCCGAACAACCCCCGTTGAACATGGTATATTTTCTGGACATGCATGAAATGATCCAACTATTGCCAGTAGGTGGGCATGCCCATGGTTTGAACGAATTTTGACACTATATGCAAGTTGCGTCATGCCCGAGCATGTATCAGCCATTTTTCATCGAGAAAACTCAAGAAAATGCAAGAATTGTTAAAACCTCAAATAACTTGGCATTGTGCCTTGAATTGGCCATTTAAGCTTATGGGGAAATATTGTAGTCATTTGAAGATATCGACAAAAACATGCTCTCATACGGACCCTTCTTGACTACCCGAGCACCTCCGTTGAACATGGTCTATTTTCGGACATGGATGAAGTGACCCCAACTTTTACAAGCAGGTGGGCATGCTCATGGTAGGCATTCATGCCAAGTTTGAATTATTTCCGACACCATATGCAATTTGCGTCACATCCGGTCATTTATTGCCCTTTTTTTACTAAGGAAAATCCAGAAATTACAAAATTTGTAAAAAACCAAAACAACTTGGCATGGTGCCTTGAATTGGCCATACAAGTCAATGTAAACAAATTGAAGTCATTTCACGGATGTTGAGAAACAACGTGCTCTTAGCGGAGCCTTTTCGCCTATCTGGACAGCATAGGTTGAACATGGTTTTTTTTTTGGACATTCAAAAAAGGGCATCAACTTTGGTTAACGGGTGGGCGTGCACATGGTGAAGATATGAACACTTTTTCAAATTTGCTAGCATTTTTTTCATATTTGCGAATATTTTTTGAAAACTTTTATTTATTTTCTAGAGCCTAAGCATTTTTTTCTTCTCTAATTTTTTGTTATTCTTCTTTTTTTCATTAATTAATTTTCTCCTTCTAGAACTTTATTATTCTTTTTCAAACCTGTTCAACAATTTGAAATTTTCTTTTGAATACCAGATTTTTTTTCCATACAAAGTTAAAAAAATGATCTGGAATTTCACAAAATGTCCCTGTACTCTCATATGGACATGCATGAAATGACCTAACTTTTGCCAGCAGGTGGGCATGCTCATGGTAGTCATCCATGTCAGATTTGAACAATTTCTGACATCGTATGCAAGTTGTGTCACGTCTGGCATTTATCAGGTATTGTTCACCCAGAAAATGCAAAAAATATCAAAAACACAAATAACTTGGCATGGTTTCTTGAATTGGTCATATAAGCTCACAAAAAAATTGAGGTTATTTGACGATGCCAAAAAAACATGATCTCATACGGACCCTTCTGACTTTTTCATTGCTTTCATGTTTCCTTTTTCATTTCTTGTTTTCTTTTCAAATTTATTTACCTTTTTCACAAAAATTTCTGATTTCAATGTCTTTTTGGAAAACTCAAAATTTATTCATGGTTTCAAAAAGTTGTTTAGCATTTTAAAAAGTGTTTTTTCAATTGTTTTTATAAATTCAAAAAATGTACAGGATTTTCAATAATGTTCTTTGTTTCTAGAAATTGTTCTGAATGTTAAAATTCTTGCCGTTTACAATTTTTCTCAAAACTCTAATAATGTTCATGTTTTTCCGTAATGTTTGGAACTTTCAAAAAATGCTCGAGTTTTCTAAAAATTGTTTGCGGTTTCCCAAAATGATTGAGATTTTTTCAGCATTAAAAAATGCTCATGTTTTCATATTATTTCGTAAATTCCAAAAATATACGAGAATTTCAGAAAAGGTTATTGTTTTTTGAAAACTGTTCAGAATGTTAAAAATGTTTCCGTTTTCTATTTTTCAAAACTCAAGAAATGTTTGGGAATTACTTATAATGTTCACGTTTTTGAAAATTGTTCAGAATTTCCAAAATGTTCCCATTAACATGTTTTGTTCTCTAAGTTTAAAAAATGTCCGCGTTTCTTCATAAAATATTTAGGATTTTAAAAAATGTTTCCTGTCAAAAAAGGCAACGTTTTAAATTTTTTATTATTCAAAGTTGGTTAGAGTTTTTGAAACAATTTCTGGATTTTCAAACATTACTCGCTTTAAAAAAATTTGACAATTTCCAAGAAAAGATAAAAAAATCCATAAACTTCCCGGATTCTGCGCTGTAGTTAGTTCTTAAAGTGGTACACTTTTTAATAGCCACTAACGTCTGTTAGGTTGATTGGTAAGTAGATGCTCTCTCTAAGGTGGAGGTGCAGAGATCAAATCCAAGCGAGGTCCCAATTAATATATTTTTTACCGATCATATCGCCACAGTAGGTGCGAGCGCTACTACGGGTACCTTCTTGGGCCGGCCCAGTCGGGTTATGCAGAGCGTATACAAGTACAAAGTGGGTATACCATGTCAAAAGTCTATATTACCCTTTATACTTTTTGTGTAGGGGGTTGTATCGAAGCGGAACTCAAAAAAAGATGGCAACAGATAATACATGGATAGAAAAGATGGCAACAAATGTGCTTCTTACATAAGTTTTCTGGTCCTTTGACAAGGTATTCTAATTATTCAGAATTATTCATGCCTTTTTATTTTTACTGTCTCAGATTGTTAAGTTAAGAACGGATGCTTGGATTTCCTTTGGGAAAAAAGAGAGGAGCAAATAATGGATTTGAGCTTTGCCGAAACATGATACTATCTACAAAATTCATGGCAACAGGGCCAATGGTTAAACATATAAATCTTTTTAAGTATTATTTTGTGTACTTAATAATTCTCTTTTCTTCTTCTGGGTGGTTGGGGGTTTATTTTGGGATGATTTATTGAAATCGGCGAAGACCTTGTCATGCTTATTTGGAGGCACTAGGGTGTATTAATTTTGATCCCAGTCTATATTTTTCTCAAAGTAAGTCAGTCTAGTGTTTGTTGTACTACTGGCAGAATATATACTATTTGCTAGTTCTTATTGTTACCTCATTTTACCAAAAAAGGCTTTTGCCCCGCTTTATATATAAAGCAAGAACCATCCACAGCCCAGGTACAAACGCACACCATCAGAACAACCGTACACACCCAATGCAAGATACATAGGCACTGAGCGCAACAACACCACCCCTATTACTACAATAGCAACCGGAGTCCTCAACCGTGAACACGCCACCGCGAACAGATGAAGCCGCATACACGAACCGTGTGCTTCAAGGCGGCGCCTTCAGGAAGGTTAAGACACTAGAGCGCCGCCACCGCCCGACCCGAGGGTTAGAGTTTCCCCTGGAGCAACACAACAGGCAATGAGATCCGCGACAACGCCTTCAAGAAGGGAACGAGCTTCGCTGCCGCCGGTCTGTCCGAAGATAGACCAAGTTTTCACCCCGGCCAACACTCACCATCACCGAATGCCACAACCACGCCGCCCACACGGCCATGGCCTCCGGGCAGCACCGAGCCACGGGCACTGCCCATGAGCACCGCAGAACCACCACCAGGGCCTCCGCCCTAGCAACTAAGACCTTGACACCACCTTACCCAAGACCCACCGCTACCCCAACCAAAGATACTAGGTGGCCCCCATCGCCGAAACCCAATAGGCCGGCTAAAACTGGCCTCCATCGACCCGTCCTGCGGCACCAGGTGCGAGACGACCTCGGTCCTGCTGCCGAGCGCAAGATGAGCAATGGACCACAACCGGGGAAGGGCCAACCCTTCGATGAGGGTAGCGACCAGACGACTAGGAGAGGTACCAAAGGTTGAAACGAGCCGCCTACAAACGAGTCGACGCCGGAAAGCCAGCCGCCGCCACAACCGGCCCGCCGAGCAGTCATGATGTCGGCACATCGAATGGCAGCCTCCACACCGAGAGCTGAGCCACCTCGCCACCGCCGCCCACAGACGGAGCAGCAGCCACGCCGGGCCGGTGCCCCAACCCGCGCCGCCCGCCGGAAAAACTGCATCAGATCCGGCCGGCACGCTCCGCCACCACTGCCACCTCCACCACCACCGCTGCCTTGTGCCACACCCACCACGGCGGTGCCCCGGCAACCCGCAGCCACCAGCGTCTGGATCTGGCCACAACTCCGCCGCCGCATCACCAGACCGCCGCCACAGACGCTCACACCACACATCCCACCACCCGGAGACAGAGGACGATGACACCGTCGCCACAACTGCCACCACGCCGCGCGCGCGCGTCGATGCGCCGCCACCGCTCGCCGCCCGGATCCCGCGCCAGCCGCCGGCAACTAGGGGATAAGGAGCCCCGCAGCCGCCCACGCCGTCCGGGCTTAGCCCAGCGGCGAGGGGAGCGGAAGGGGAGGAGAGGCCAAGAGCGGCGGCTAGGGTTCGTCCCCCCTCGGTCGCACGCGGACACGACGCGGGAGGGGAAGGAGGGCTCCATTACCTCATTATTTTACCCTATGCCGCTCTCGAATCAGACTAAATCTTGTGATAATTGTTAGAATACAACTTGTAATAGGATTAGGACTCCTACTCGGTTTGTAATAGGGCTAGGCCAGGTGCGGCTTGGCTCTTATATATACCTCTTGTACTGGCACAATATTGTATCAACAATTATTCAATACAATTCTATATGGTATCAGACTTACGATCCTAGGGTATGGTATCAATTTAGGTCTTCGATCGATGACTTCCGCCTCTGTTCCGATTGGGATGATTGCATCTGGCGCCGCCGCTGCCGGACCGATCGTCGCTGAATCCATGTCCTCTGCCCCGCTCATGCAACGCCATGCATGCCCCAGCATGGCCACGGGCCGCACGCTCCTGCCTCGTTAGCACATGGCTATGGGCTGCATGCTGCTGCACCGTTCCAGATGGCTGGCTTTACCCCGCCGCCCGCGCATGGCTACGGGCCGCACGTCTACGGAGCCACAGCCGGGCACTACTCTGCGTCATCTACGGGGCACTACACGGCCGCGTCGACTTCGTCCAGTACATCGTCCGCGGCTCTCTACAACACACTTGCGGCGCCATACAGTACACTGGCGATCTACGGCGGCTACCAGCCGGCTCCTCCGATCGCACAGTACTACGATGCTCCTACTTCACCCCGGCTTCATCAACTGCACCACCGCCGCCACCCGGATGGCGCCCATCTCCCGATCCATGGAAAGGGCTAGTCCAGGCATGCCCTATGCCCTGGTCCGCCCCTACGCCATATGGTGCCCCGCCTGCCTATACCTGTGGCTGGCAGCCCGGTGCTCGCCCTCACACCGGCGTGTCCATCCTCGCGCCCCGACAGCCGACGGTCGCGTACCACGCTACTCCCTCCTCCGCGCCACCGATCTACAACACCAGTCCTTATGCATCCTATGGCTGAAACGCCCCGATGCGGCTATATCTCCCACGTGTCGAAGCACGACTTAGAGGCATAACCGCATTGAAAGCAATGTCGCAAGTGAGGTAATCTTCACACAACCCATGTAATACATAAGGGAAAAGAGATACATAGTTGGCTTACAATCGCCACTTCACACAATACATGAGTAAAACATTACATCATACAGATACAATCAAGGTCCGACTACGGAACCAAAATAAAAGAAGACTACCCCAAATGCTACACAGATCCCGATCGTCCCAACTGGGCTCCACTCTTGATCAACTGAAGCGAAACAACACAAAGAACAAGATCTTCAACGAGCTCCTCCTTGAGCTCGGGTCCATCACCTGCTGCGGTCTCATCGGCACTGCAAACTGGTTTTGGAAGTATCTGTGAGTCACGGGACTCAGCAATCTCACACCAGCGAGATCAAGACTATTTAAGCTTAAAGGTAGGACAGGGTAGTGAGGTGGAGCTGCAGCAGCGACTAGCATATATGGTGGCTAACATACGCAAAAGAGAGCGGGAGAGAAGGCAAAGCACGGTCGAACAACTATGATCAAGAAGTGATCCGAACTCCTACTTCGTCGAGGCATAACCCGAAACCGTGTTCTCCTTTCGATCAACCCGAAAAGAGACACTCACGATTACGCACCGGTTGGTGTATTTTAATTAAGATCAACCGGGTTTTCTACAACCGGACATTAACAAATTCCCATCTGCCACATAACCGCATGGCACGGCTTTGAAAGTTCAAACCCTGCAGGGTGTCCCAACAGCCCATGATAAGCTCTCGCGATCAACGAAGAATAGACCTTCTCCCGGGAAGCCCGATCAGTCTCGAATCCGGCTACAAGACATTCACAGCAATAAAACAAGTCCAGCAAGACCTCCGGCGTGCGACACCACGATAGTAGCAGCGCGCATCTCGTCTCGAGCCACGACCGGATGAACACTACGTCGACAACCGACGATACCCCAAGTTGCCTCGGGCGGCACCATAAGTGGCTCTAGTTTGGACCAACACTTAGACAAGCATTGGCCGGGGTTAAATAAAGATGACCCTTGAGGCGCGACTCCCAAGGGAAAAAGGCTAGGAGGCAAATGTAAAACCAATGTTGGGCCTTCTTTGGAAAAGTCTTATTCAAAGCGAACTGTCAAGGGGTCCCATAAATCACCCGACCGCGTTAGGGGCGCAACAATCCGGGAACATAACACCGATATAGCGGAAACTAGGCGGCAAGAGTGGAACAAAACACCGGGCATAAGGCCGAGCCTTCCACCCTTTACCAAGTATATAGATGCATTAATTAAATAAGATATATTGTGATATCCCAACAAGTAAACATGTTCCAACAAGGAACAACATCTCCGTGTTCAACAAGGAACAAACTTCATCTTCACCTGCAACTAACAACGCTATAAGAGGGCTGAGCAAAGCGGTAACATAGCCAAACAACGGTTTGCTAGGAAGGGTGCAAAAGGTTAGAGGCTGACATGGCAATTTGGGATGGCTTGATATATCAAGTGGTAGGCATCGTAGCATAGGCATAGCAAAAAGCGAGCATCTAGCAAGCAAAGATAGAAGTGATTTCGAGGTATGGTCATCTTGCCGAAATCCGCAAGGAAGAAGAACGAATCCATGAAGAAGACAAGCGGACGAAGTCGAGCGAATCCTCACAATCGCAACATTACCGGAACCGAGAAGCAACACGGAAAGAAACAAACAACATGATAAATGCACAAGCATAAACATGACATGATGCACAAACAAATATGATGCATGTCCGGTTTAAAATGCATGGCATGGCAATATGCACAAACAACACTACAAGTTAAGTGGAGCTCAATATGCAACGAGTTGCATATTGATGGAATTCTCTAACACTATTTAGTTCTCTCTCGGTTAGGTACTCAACAATATTAAATGTTGTTAAACATGGCAAGAGGTGGAGCATAATTAAACTAGCTATTTAGGCAAGTTTAAATGAGGCGGAAATAAGAAACAACAATTCGGAAAATCCTCATGAGCAATGTTTTAGTTTCGGTACTGTTCTGCCCTAAACACAATTTTAGAGTTGTTAAACAGCAACATAAAGTGGACCATGTTAATCTAGGCATTTTCTACCCCATTTACATATAAAGAACATTTAAATCCGAGTTACGGTTATTTAGTTATGAATTAAATCATTTTAGCATGGCATATATGCAAATTAATGCAAACATCAATTTAAACATTTTTAACATAGATGAAAGTGGGATATTATTAATCTACACAAAATTCTAAGCATTTTACATGTTAAAATCATTTTAACCCGATGCACGGTTAATGAGTTATTAAATGCATGAAGTTTAGGGTCCAATCTGAAAACTGTAATTCCTGGATAAATTAGACAAATTCGCAGACGGTAAAAAAAAAATGAAAGCGGGCCGAATCCGTAGCCTGGCCCAACAGGAACAGGCGCTGGGGGGGGGCATCTCACCATGGGCTTTGGCCGGTCGGTGGCGCAGGAGGTGGGAAGGCGCTGGGCACAGGGAGGAGGCCTTGGGCTGGGGCTTTGGGAGAGATGGGCCATGAGGCGCGGCCACGCAGCGCACCAGCCAGCCGAGGCAGGCTCTCCTCTTCCTCAATCCCCTCTGGATCGAGGGAGGCAGGGGCGGCAGCGGTCAATGGCGTCGCGGGAGGCCGGCGAGGAGGCAAGGAACCGGCGGGAAGGCGAGGCACGACAGGATCCGCCAGATCCGGTGGTGGGAACCCGTTCGGGTTGCGGCGCGGAGGTGAAGATCCGCGAGCTCGGCGCCCGGCTTCCATGGCACATGTTACCAAGACGAGAGAGAGAGAGAGTTAGAGATGAGGCAGCAAGGGAGAGGAGGAGAAACCGAAAGGGCGGAGGAGACCCGACACGGCGTCACCGGCGGCGAGGCTGATGCTTCTGCGAGGATCGGGCGCGAGCAGAGCGAAGGCGGCTTCGGGGCATGAGGGAGTTCTTGAGCGCAGCGGCGGCTCGGGCCGCTTAGGCCCGTGGGCGGGCAGCGGATGGGCACGCGGGCTTGGCGAAGGGGGGGCGAGGAGGCAGGTGGCGCTGGGAGAGGCCGAGGCGGTGGGCGTGGCGTGGGCCAATGGCGATCGACAAGTGGCGCTGAGGAGGTGGTGGCGGAAATGGAGGAGGCGGCGGCGCTGATGATTGGGAGGGCGCTGATTTCGAGGAGGAGGAAGAAGGCCAAAAATGGAAGGGGGCTTCCTTTTATAGGCGAATTAGGGTTTGGGGGTTAGGAGAGGTTTTGAGGCCTCCGATCGCGATCCAGCGGATCCGATCGAGAGAGGGGTTGGAGGGCTGTGTAGAAGATTTGGGCTGAGAGGAGAGAGAGAAGGCAGCCCGACAACGGTTTCGGAGACCGAAAACACCCGACGAAAATATACCGCTATATCGCGGCGATGGGTTTAACGGTTGGGCGATCAAGCGAACTCCGAATGCGACGAAACTTGGCGGCGGCCTGTCTACACTATAATAAGACCGCATGACAAGTTGCAACCCATTCCGAGAACATTTTATGCCACTAATAAAATAATATTTGGAGGTGCAGCGGTAGCGTGCGAGTGTATCCGGACTCGGAGCGGACAACGGAGAGAACCGGCGGAACCCGAGCGGATGCAAGTTTTGAAAAACATGCGGATGAAATGCAGATGATGCCATGAGATGAGATGCATAACAAAAACAAAATGCAAAACAACAGACAAAACCCAACCACGAAGGAAATAAAATAACACATCTCCGGAAAAGGCAAGAGTTAGAGTTACGAATATGGAAAGTTGTATCCGGGGTGTTACAACACTCCACCACTACGAGAGGATCTCGTCCCGAGATCTAGGATGGCGCCGGAGGGAAAAGGAAGAGGAAGATGAGAGGTAAAACTACGTTGCTTCTTTGACAAACGAGTGAAACCATGAACCTTGAGAGGTTGAGCAAAATGAAAGAAAGAAAAAACAACGAAGATGAACAAGGTTGAAAAACAATCCGTTAGAAAAAGAGGAACAAGGAACATTACGATAACTTGAAGGTTGCAAAGACAAGAACGAAGAGTTTAATGGACAAGATAGAATTCGAAACCACTCCGTTTAAAACAAGATGAGAGAGGAAGAATTCGGGCAGCACTCCGATTGAACATGGAAGGAATATAACATGAACTTGAGAAGATGGGATGATATTTGATGAAATCAACAACACACTGCCTCCGGAACTATTGAAAGAATGGTACAAGGGGTAAGAAAGATTTCAGACAGCTCTCCGGTTGAGGAAGCAGGCAAAACTTGATAAGATGAGAGAACTCGAATGAAAACATGACACTCCGGTTAAATGGATAAGCAAGAAAAAGAACATGATCTTGACAAAAGAAAGATGATGGGTCGAAGAGTGCAACATCACAATGCCTCCGGAAGAAAAATTGAAGATAGGTCGTTGGAATAAAGGAATGGGGAAGAAAATGACAACTTCTACCACAAATGAGTTTGGAAAGCAGCCTTAAAAAAAGGATAGAACGGAGTTGTTGGATTATCAACAACGAAAGGATAAGCTTGTAGTGGGCTTATGGAAAAGATCTCAAAATTATGAGGCGAGCTTCTGCCACCAAGGGAAACAAATAATTGGATTGATATCAACAAGGAGACAAGAAACTTATTTCACCGGGAGGACAAATGAAGAACTTGGGTCATTAATAAGCACCATAAATAGCAACAATCCTTAGGGAAAGCTTTAGGTGAAATATAGCCCAAGATAAGTCCAATGAAGAGATTGATGGATTTAAAATACCTCATTCTCGACAACATGTGAATCAAGAAACACGAAGGGAAATTGCGAAGAGTGACATAACACCATCTCAAGAGGTAAGGTAGAAAGAATTGCACTTCGGAATGCAAGAAGAAGAATACTTGAACTCCTCAAAACAAAACATGTGTTGAGCACCATGTTCAATTTTGAGTATAGCTTGACGGATCTTAACTCCGAGAGAAATCTTGAAGAACAATTGAATAATGAAAAGAATCCTTGACGAAGCAGCATGTAGAGCCTCCATGAAGAACTCCGGTAGGAAAAGGTTATAAAAGAAAGAGAAGTTGCAAATACAAGGTGAAGCCTTGCAGTGATAAGATGAAGCTTTGAAATGATATAACCGAGAAAACTTTGAACTCCGGAAAGAAAGAAGAACAAATGAAATCAAGAATTTATTCATCATGAACAAACTCCGAAAGAAGGAGTTAATCACTTGGATGAAACAAGAACAAGAATTATGTTATGCGTATCCTTCACCAATTAAATTGATGACAAGCAATGGATTAGGCAAACTACTTATTCTCGTAGAAAGGATTAAGATACATATGGCGCAAACTTGAGAAGGTATTGATGGAACCAGCCGTGGGATTTGGGAAGAACGAATGAATCTATCTGATAACGAAGGAAGAGAACTCTTGAACGAACCACCATAATAATTGAGAATGAACATAGCAAAGGCACAATTCACCGGGAAGAATTGGAAAGCGAATAAAGATATTTGACAAAATTTAGATACATTAGAGCGAAGAGATCATGAACTGATTAGAGGATATTTCGACGATGCACGGTGAGATTTGGAAAACAAGAGTTGAGCGCTTGAATGAATAATTCGATATGATGGGCTCCAAAGAATCAAACTGAAAAGACTCTGAAATGCTCCGGTGGGTGAAAAGAATTCTCACAATCGATAATAATTATGAGATGATGGCACGAAGCTAGAACCATGAATCTTGAAGAGAAAGAAGCGAGATTTAAGAGAAACTCTTCTTCGGTCTTCAAAATTCGAGAATGACGACGAGAAACACCACCATGAATTGTTGAAGCACTCCGGAATGAAAATTAGAAAGGTTGAACCAACGATGAAAGAATTTGGAAGATCTTGGAGAAAATCAAGACTGATGATAATCCATTCTTACGTCAAACTTCGAAAAGAATTTGGGAATAGCTCCGGGAAAAATAAAAGAGTCAGGTAAGATCCTGGGAAAAAAACCTGTGGGTTAGGGCCCACTCAAAAGAACCACCGTTGAACAATTGTTTGAAATAGATATTGCACCGGTAGAGTTAAATGGCTTGAATGAGCTAGCATCCTCAAAAGAACTTGAGTGAATTGAGATTGGAAACTAGAATCTTCTGAGATATCTTCAACGCTCCGGAACAATTGAATAGCGAGAAGTGGATGATTAAGAGATGCACCGACATAAGAAAGCATTTGAAATGATGAAAAGAATACGATCAACACTGAAAACTTGACTTGAGTCCGCCGGAGAAGAAAATTAGAATGGAACAATGATAAGGTTAAAGCTTCCTTAGCGTCTTCATGAGAAATCACCGGATAAAACAATAAAGGAAAAGAATGAAGAAACTTCACTCAATAAAAAATGGATACTAGATTAAGAAATCTGAGTCCTTGAAGAAAAAGGGTGGGAGGGCGGGAAATCAAAACAACTTGGGTCGGATGAAACGAACACCGTTGAGAAAAAGCTTAGAATAGATCTTGCGAATGTTGGAATGATCGGATTCACTTGAAGAGAAACACGCCGGTTGGAAAAGAATTAACATGACAAGCTCAGTGATCAAGAAGGATTAGTATTCACATAGAAATATGAGAACACCGTTTGAGGAAAAGGTATGGATTCAACATTTGACTTCGAAGCAACTCGAATACCACAAAACAAAACAAAAACAAAGGATTGACTTCAAGAATGAGCCGGAACAAACACATGATAGAGATTTCGCCCAAAGTGTTCGTGGTGGGGCCCACACGGACCTGACGTATAGCGGACGTCACGAATGACAAACAAGGCGTCCCGAATCAGCATAGCCAAGGATTCTTTAAGGCGTCTCGCGACCATCAGAATCGACCGTGAATGGGCGGACCACTAGACGTTGAACCCCAATCTCAAATCATACATCCATCGGAAAGATATCACTGTAAGCTACTAGAATTCCCACCTATAAACTCCGAAACTTTACGGTTATGCAATCCGGTGTTGGGGATACGGGGACACAAAATATATCACCCAAACTAACAATACCTAGATCCATTTGTATCCATCCGTCAACACATAACCAAGAAATCCTCGAAATCGTGTACCTCGACCTTGAAAAACATCCGTTATACAAGTCATGGCAATACTCCCTTTTCGCCACGATCTTGGGCTATCGGGGTTATCTCACCAACAACTGCACAAAAGAGATTTCGATGTCGGTAAAAGTCGGTATTCGAAGCGCAGCGATAAAATTGTGGCGACAACACCTCGGAGCTCAACTCCCGGGACACCGCCACAACCCTAAATGTCGGGAGGCACCAAGAACAATGTTCTCGTCACAAAACCATCGGAACGATTCCAAGATACCCACGTGATCCTAAAAATTTTTTAGTGAAATTTAAGGAGAGAAGAGTCAAAACTCTCGTCGGGATACCTCACCGAGCGACGAAGGGACTGAGGAGTAAAAAATCCTACTCTCCGATATATAATCCTAAGACTCAAAACATTTTCCATTCTAGACTCAACAACGTCGACAAACAATCAAGTAGGGGCTCCTAAGTCGGGAAGGCTCGATTACCAACTTGAAGCGCCCGATCGGCTATATCTCCCACGTGTCGAAGCACGACTTAGAGGCATAACCGCATTGAAAGCAATGTCGCAAGTGAGGTAATCTTCACACAACCCATGTAATACATAAGGAAAAGAGATACATAGTTGGCTTACAATCGCCACTTCACACAATACATGAGTAAAACATTACATCATACAGATACAATCAAGGTCCGACTACGGAACCAAAATAAAAGAAGACTACCCCAAATGCTACAGATCCCGATCGTCCCAACTGGGCTCCACTCTTGATCAGCTGAAGCGAAACAACACAAAGAACAAGATCTTCAACGAGCTCCTCCTTGAGCTCGGGTCCATCACCGCTGCGGTCTCATCGGCACCTGCAAACTGGTTTTGGAAGTATCTGTGAGTCACGGGGACTCAGCAATCTCACACCCGCGAGATCAAGACTATTTAAGCTTAAAGGTAGGACAGGGTAGTGAGGTGGAGCTGCAGCAAGCGACTAGCATATATGGTGGCTAACATACGCAAAAGAGAGCGGGGAGAGAAGGCAAAGCACGGTCGAACAACTATGATCAAGAAGTGATCCTGAACTCCTACTTACGTCAGGCATAACCCAGAAACCGTGTTCTCCTTTCGATCAACCCCGAAAAGAGACACTCACGTTACGCACCGGTTGGTGTATTTTAATTAAGATCAACCGGGTTTTCTACAACGGACATTAACAAATTCCCATCTGCCACATAACCGCGGGCACGGCTTTGAAAGTTCAAACCTGCGGGGTGTCCCAACAAGCCCATGATAAGCTCTCGCGATCAACGAAGAATAGACCTTCTCCCGGGAAGCCCGATCAGTCTCGGAATCCGGCTACAAGACATTCACAGCAATAAAACAAGTCCAGCAAGACCTCCGGCGTGCCGACACCACGATAGTAGCAGCGCGCATCTCGTCTCGAGCCACGACCGGATGAACACTACGTCGACGGCAACCGACGATACCCCAAGTTGCCTCGGGCGGCACCGCAAGTGGCTCTAGTTTGGACCAACACTTAGACAAGCATTGGCCGGGGTTAAATAAAGATGACCCTTGAGGCGCGACTCCCAAGGGAAAAAGGCTAGGAGGCAAATGTAAAACCAATGTTGGGCCTTCTTTGGAAAAGTCTTATTCAAAGCGAACTGTCAAGGGGTCCCATAAATCACCCGACCGCGTTAGGGGCGCAACAATCCGGGAACATAACACCGATATAGCGGAAACTAGGGCGGCAAGAGTGGAACAAAACACCAGGCATAAGGCCGAGCCTTCCACCCTTTACCAAGTATATAGATGCATTAATTAAATAAGATATATTGTGATATCCCAACAAGTAAACATGTTCCAACAAGGAACAACATCTCCGTGTTCAACAAGGAACAAACTTCATCTTCACCTGCAACTAACAACGCTATAAGAGGGCTGAGCAAAGCGGTAACATAGCCAAACAACGGTTTGCTAGGAAGGGTGCAAAAGGTTAGAGGCGACATGGCAATTTGGGATGGCTTGATATATCAAGTGGTAGGCATCGTAGCATAGGCATAGCAAAAAGCGAGCATCTAGCAAGCAAAGATAGAAGTGATTTCGAGGTATGGTCATCTTGCACGAAATCCCGCAAGGAAGAAGAACGAATCCATGAAGAAGACAAGCGGACGAAGTCGAGCGAATCCTCACAATCGCAACATTACGGAACCGAGAAGCAACACGGAAAGAAACAAACAACATGATAAATGCACAAGCATAAACATGACATGATGCACAAACAAATATGATGCATGTCGGTTTAAAAATGCATGGCATGGCAATATGCACAAACAACACTACAAGTTAAGTGGAGCTCAATATGCAACGAGTTGCATATTGATGATTTCTCTAACACTTATTTAGTTCTCTCTCGGTTAGGTACTCAACAATATTAAATGTTGTTAAACATGGCAAGAGGTGGAGCATAATTAAACTAGCTATTTAGGCAAGTTTAAATGAGGCCGGAAATAAGAAACAACAATTCCGGAAAATCCTCATGAGCAATGTTTTAGTTTCGGTACTGTTCTGCCCTAAACACAATTTTAGAGTTGTTAAACAGCAACATAAAGTGGACCATGTTAATCTAGGCATTTTTCTACCCCATTTACATATAAAGAACATTTAAATCCGAGTTACGGTTATTTAGTTATGAATTAAATCATTTTAGCATGGCATATATGCAAATTAATGCAAACATCAATTTAAACATTTTTAACATAGATGAAAGTGGGATATTATTAATCTACACAAAATTCTAAGCATTTTACATGTTAAAATCATTTTAACCCGATGCACAGTTAATGAGTTATTAAATGCATGAAGTTTAGGGTCCAATCAGTAAAAGCTGTAATTCTGGATAAATTAGACAAATTCATGACGGTAAAAAAAAAGCAGCGGGCGAATCCGTAGCTTTGGCCCAACAGGAACAAGCGCTGGGGAGCATCTCACCATGGGCTTTGGCCCGGTCGGTGGTGTGAGGAGGCTGGAAAGGCTGGGCACAGGGAGGCGGCCTGTGGCTGGGCTGTGTTGGGGAGATGGGCCAGCGAGGGGGCGGCCCACGCGCGCTGAGCCAGCCAGGCAGGCGCTCTCCTCTTCCTCAATCCCCTCTGGATCGAGGGAGGCAGGGCGGCAGCGGTCGATGGCGATCACGGGAGGCACGGCGAGGAGGCAAGGAACCGGCGGGAAGGCGAGGCACGACCGGGATCCGCAGATCCGGTGGTGGGAACCCGTTCGGGGTTGTGGCGCGGAGGTGAAGATCCGGCGAGCTCGGGCGCCGGCTTCCATGGCACATGTTACCAAGACGAGAGAGAGAGAGTAGTTAGAGATGAGGGGCAGCAAGGGAGAGGAGGAGAAACCGAAAGGGCGGAGGAGACCCGACACAGGGCGTCACCGTGGCGAGGCTAGTCGCTTCTGAGGATCGGGCGCGGGCGAGCGAAGGCGCGGCTCGGGCGCTGGGAGTTAATGGGCGTGCAGCGGCGGCTCGGGCCAGCAGGCCCGAGGGACGGGCAGCGGATGGGCTGAGCAGGCTTGCCAGAAGTGGGGCATGAGGAGGCAGTGGCGCTGAGGAGAGGCCGAGGCGGTGGCTGTGGCGGCGGGCCAATGGCGATCACGACAAGTGGCGCTGAGGAGGTGGCCATGGCGGAAATGGAGGAGGCGGCGGGCTGATGATTGGGAGGGCGCTGATTTGAGGAGGAGGAAGAAGGCCAAAAATGGAAGGGGGGCTTCCTTTTATAGGCGAATTAGGGTTTGGGGGTTAGGAGAGGTTTTGAGGCCTCCGATCGCGATCAAGCGGATCCGATCGAGAGAGAGGGTTGGAGGGCTGTGTAGAAGATTTGGGCTGAGAGGAGAGAGAGAAGGCAGCCCGACAACGGTTTCGGAGACCGAAAACACCCGATTTAAATATACCGCTATATCGCGGCGATGGGTTTAACGGTTGGGCGATCAAGCGAACTCCGAATGCGACGAAACTTGGCGGTGGCCTGTCTACACTATAATAAGACCGCATGACAAGTTGCAACCCATTCCGAGAACATTTTATGCCACTAATAAAATAATATTTCGGAGGTGCAGCAAGGCGTGCGAGTGTATCCGGACTCGGAACGGACAATGGAGAGAACCGGCGGAACCCGAACGGATGCAAGTTTTGAAAAACATGCGGATGAAATGCAGATGATGCCATGAGATGAGATGCATAACAAAAACAAAATGCAAAACAACAGACAAAACCCAACCACGAAGGAAATAAAATAACACATCTCCGGAAAAGGCAAGAGTTAGAGTTACGAATATGGAAAGTTGTATCCGGGGTGTTACAATGGCGCTCCATCGTCCCCCTACATGCAGCAGTACAATGATGGTGTCTCTCTCTTTACGCCGATGCCGGCCCTAGTGTCGATGCCACCACACCTGCAAGCTCCCATGACTACACCGACCTCTACTTGGACTCCGAGCTGGGACCAAGCTGCTTTTCTACAAGCCATGAACAACTTTGCTGCACAAGGGAACTCGGGTACGGATTGGATTTTCGATTCTGGTGCTTCTCGTCATATGTCTGCATCGAGTAATTTGCTTTCTTCGTGCACACCTTCGTCTTTTCCCTCTATTACTCTTGGTGATGAATCTTCTATTCCTATTTATTGTGTCGGTCAGGCTCAAATCCAATCCCCAACTAAGCCTTTGCTTCTTCGTGATGTTCTTGTAGCTCCTGCCCTTATTAAAAATCTGATTTCTGTTCGCCAAATCACCACTGATAATCTTGTTTCTGTTGAGTTTGACCCCTTTGGTTTGTCTATGAAAGACTACCGGACCAAGGCCGAGATCGCTTGATTCAATAGCTCCGGTGATTTATATTCTCTCCATGGTGCTCCGGTCGCTACTCCTCCAACATCTATGGTGGCCTCTGTTGATCTTTGGCACCAACGTCTCGGCCATCCCAATAAAAATGTGTTATCCACACTTCTTAGTGAATTTTCAATACCTTATAATAGAGATTCTCATAATTCTTCTATGTGTCAGTCATGTCAATTGGGCAAACATGTTCGCCTTCCCTTTAGTTCCTCTCAATCCTATAGTACTTTTCCTTTTGAATTACTCATTGTGATCTCTGGACATCACCAATAGAAAGTGTATATGGTTTTAAGTATTATCTCGTGATTCTTGATGATTTTACTCATTATGTTTGGACTTTTCCTTTACGCAACAAATCCGACGTTCATAATATATTCATTAACTTTCAGCGCTATGTCTCGGTCCACTTTTTCCTCCCTATAAGATTCATCCAATGTGATGCGTGAATTTGATAACTTTAAAAATCGAAATTTCTTTCTAAAATATGGAATTCTCTTGCGTTTCTCCTGTCCGTATACCTCCCCTCAAAACGGCAAAGCCGAGCGTTCTCTTCATACTCTTAATGACATCATTCGCACTCTGCTTGTTCACTCTTCTCTGCCTCCGACGTTCTGGGCTGAGGCCCTCCACATGGCCACATATTTACTCAATATTCGTCCATCTAAAGTTAAGCCACAAACTACTCCTTACTTATCTTTATTTCTCGCTCATCCAAATTACTCCGACGTTCGCCTCTTCGGTTGTCTTTGTTTCCCAAACTCCTACTCCACTTCTCCTAACAAACTTTCCCCGCGCTCTATCCCGTGTGTCCATCTAGATTTTTCCGACGAGCACAAGGGTTATCGTTGTCTAGATCTTGTTAGTAGTCGTCTTCATGTGTCTCGTCATGTAACATTAGCTGAAAACATTTTTCCCTTTTCCGAGCGTCAATAATTAGATCCCAACTCACCCACGCCGCCCTCTAGTCCCTCTCGTCGCAATCATCTTCCCTTCTTTCACCCGCCGACCTATCTAGCGAAACCAGCCGCAGTAGCGGATCATGCCGCCACCACTTCTGTCATCACCTCTGTCCCAGCAGAGGAAAACACATTACACTCTGACGCGGCAGACCTCCTGCCGCCGCAGTCTTCACCGCCATCTCCCGCGTCCGCTTCCTCCGCTGCGCCGGACGCGTCCACCACATCTTCCCCCACCCCTCCTGCTCATGCTATTCCCGTTCCATCTCCTACTAACGATCATACCATGCACATGTCGTGGTTCTAAGTCTGACAGTAGAATAGGGGGGTAGGAATGGAGAGGCAAGATCCTAGCTATGGAGTAGTTGTATACGCAAGATGTTTACGAGTTCAGGCCCTTCTCGGAGGAAGTAACAGCCCTCGTCTCGAGCCGGAGGCGATCGATTGTATTATGTGCGTATAAGTTACAGGGGTGCGAACCCTTTACACTGAGGAGGGGGGTGGCTTATATAGAGTTCGCCAGACCCCTCCAGCCCTTAGTTATGCAGGGATTAAAGTACATTAAGACCGGGGGTTACTGGTAACGCCCCACATAAAGTGATATGATGACCATAAAAGCTACTTAATGACCGACCGTTTGTGTGCAGACTGACTTTAGATCTCCTGGCAGTCGAGTGGTTGGCTTCATGGTCGAGTGTCTTCAAGTCCGTCGAGTGGAACCCTTACAGGTCGACTAAAGGGTGGTTTCTTCTAGAGATGTCCTTGGGGAGGGTATCTTGGACAGGTCCATGACCCTACCCTAGGTACATGGCTTCATCATTAGCCCCCGAATGGATCGAGGTTTGAGTGGGGAAGGAGTTTAACATACTTCCGACCCATTTTTGTGTTGCGAGTGTGTCTTGTTTTGGATCAATGAACTTAGGTGACGGCACCAACTTCTTTTTCAGTCGCCTTGATCCATTCTCTGTATCCGTCGAGTGAATTTCTTTACTTGGATAACTCCGAATGACAGGGCGGAGGAAATCTTCCGTCTGACGATTTGCTCCATGGCGCTGGATTTAGCGGATTCAAATTTCGAAGAGCGGGCGGAGGAAGCCGCGATGTCGGATGGGATAAGGCAGGGACGCCTCGATCTCCGTGCCACCTTTTTCGCCACGTATCGCGCGCGCGACTGTTTCGGGATTTGACAGGATCGCCCGGGCCTACCAGTCACTCACTCGGAAGCAACCTCATATAAGGCCCCGGACGGGGGGTTTTGAACAGTGCGCTCTCATTTTCTCCTCTCTTCCTCAAACTTATCTCCCGCATTCGCCTCCATCTCAGTGTCGCTAATGCCTCCATCTCAGTGTCGCTGCTCTGTGCGCGTCTCGCCAGCGACAATGGTGAAGGAGAAGACGGCGGCCCTGGAGCGGGCGAAGAAAGCGACAGCGAAGGCGGAGGGAAGGGCGACCAGTCGGGGTGGATCTTCGTTGAGGGCCGGCCTGCCGCAGGGCTGGATCCAGGGCGACTGGATCCGCTCGACGATTCATCAAGCGGATCTTGACGACCTGGCCAATGGAGGACTGATCCCCCATGGATCAGCACGACTCCCGGGGAAGGAGTCTGAGCCGCAGCCTGAGGAGGGTGAGGTCGTTCTCTTGGCCACTCATGTTGATCGTGGGTTTTCTTTGCCACCTTATCCTTTCTTTCAGGGATTTCTGAATTTCTTTGGGGCGCAACTCCACCACTTCACACCCAACACCATCGTGTACCTCGCTACTTTTGTGTCTTTGTGTGAGAATTTCTTGGGTTGTCGGCCTCATTGGGGTCTTTTCAAGCTCATTTTCACCTGTAGCTCTCAGACGGTGAAAAAGGCCAATCCGAGTGATGAGAGAACACAAGTGATTCAGATGTGTGGGGGTCTTGGGGTTCAGATGAGGGGAAAAAGTGCTTTTCGGCCATGATCCTTCCCGACTCGGTCCGTGGATGGCGATCGACCTGGTTTTTCTGCAAAGGCGAGCGATGCAGGCGATCGACCGGACTTCCCCTTTTCTATGGACCGAGTGAGAAGCCTTCCTCTTTGAAGGTGATCCGGAGGAGAAGGCGCGAGTTAAGGTGTTGGTCGGCGTGTAGTCCAGATTATCCGTGGCGGGTCACTGGCATGGATCTCTTGGAGGTCTTCCTCCGACGACGCATCCAGCCGCTTCAATATCGAGATCATCCGATGTGGATGTATTCTGGCACCGAGGACACCACTCGTATCCACCCAGAGGAGGTCGAGGAGGCCACGCTGGAGAGGTGGCTGGCTGCCATCACAGGGAACAAGGACAACCCTCGAGGGGCCAGGAGGATTCCTCCACTCGACCAATCATATGAAGTAGACAAGGTCTGATTCTACATCTCCGACTGTGACCTTGTTTTCTTTATTCTGTTTGCTTAAAATCAGTCGGCTGACTTTTATCTTGTTCGTTGTCTTACAGGCTACCACTGAGATGTACTCGATGCCCAACGGGGCGCAAGAACGGGACGAGGAAGAGGAAGCGAGCGGTGGTGAAAGTCAGGAGGAGTGGCAATCTGATGGCGAGGGGGATGAAGATGACGACGGCTCCGGTGAAGAGGAGGAGGAGGAGGAAGTCGACCCTCCTCGCACGGAGAGGCGATCAAACTCACCCATGACCCCCAATCGAGCATGGCAAAGCGATCGTGCGGTTAAGCGATCGGCAAGCGCCTCGGACGACCTCTGCGCGCCCGAAAAAGCGCCAAGCATCCCGGCGGCGTCATCAAAGCTGTCGAAGGCCCGCCCAAGATGAGAATGGCCATTCCCACCATTTCCGAATAATGATAGAACTTGCGTTTTCTCGTTTAGCATGGACAAACTCTTGGTCGATTCATTTGGCTAACCGACTGATTTCGACATCCATGATCTGCTACCTCCGAGACCTCAGCCGGGAACAAAGACCAGGAAATGGAAGCGCTGCCACCTCCAACCCGGTATGATCTCTCGTAGTTTCGCTTTTGGTCGATTGGATCTTCATTTTAACTTTGAATCTTTCTGTAGCCCCACCTCATGTCATTGATCTCACGATGATGACGATGAGGCGCCACCGAGCCGAGGAGGAATAAAAGGTGCCTGCTTGGCAAGGCGCTCAGTTGTATCGATTGCTCGAGGCGCTGGTTCATGAGGGTGGCAACATCACTCGGACTTCTGTGTCCTTCGTTGTGCCGCTGACGAGTGCTCGACCTTCGTCGTCGACTGCTGATCCGCCTTCCCTTTTCGCTACACACCACGTCCTAGAGGACCAAGCAGGTGCTGCTAAGGAGGCTATACATCAGGCAGGGATCATGATGGAGCAGGTGAAGGCGATCCGGGAAGCTAGCCAAGCGGCCTACGATGCTAGCTCAGCTCTTCAGAGCAACGTCCAGGTTAGTTGGTCACCGCTTGTTCTGTTAGGATATGGTATTTGAAAACTCTTCTTTCCGAAGATCTTTGTATGTGTACACCAACTGGGTGTGTCGATTGAATTTTTGGATTGATGGGGGCACGCTGAGTGCACCCACTGGGTGTAGTCCCTGAGACTATGGTGGACTGCTGGCAGTCGACTGTAGTCTTTATACTTTGAATTTCTTTGCTAACTTCTTCACTCGGTCTGGTCGGACCATGTCGAATGGAATCTTGGAACTGGTGGGGGCACGCTGAGTGCACCCAAGTAATCCCCGAGACTATGGTCGACTGCTGGCAGTCGACTAAAGTCTGAAGAACCCTCTTTTTTTTAGATCATGATGAGATCGTGGCTGACTGCTGGCAGTTAGCTACGATTTAGGGTCATAACCTTTTTGTCGCTTTCGGTCGACTGATCGGACCGAGTCGGTAGAACCAGTGGAGGCACACTGAGTGCACCCATTGGGTGTAGTCCCCGAGACTAATGTTGAATATTTGATTCGGCTGTAGTCTTAGAAATGTTACGATTTTTCTCTTAGTTACTCGGAAGCAACCTATCTTTGATGTCTGTCGACTGACCCTTCACAGAAATCCTGCGAGCTTGTGGCTTGCTATACTGAATTGGAAAACAAACAGATCCAGCTCGACCTTGACCTAAAGCTTGCTCAGGAGAACTTGCAGAAGGCGAGAGACGAAGCAAAAGGTATGGCTGGTGAGAACTTGACGACTGTCTTTATCTTTCTGCCCATTCCTAATTCTGATCTCATTGTCATTTTGCAGATAAAATGGAGGAGGCTCTAAAGAAGAAGGACCATGACCTTGCCGGAAGCAGAATATGACTTTGGACAAAACAAAGCTCGCGGAAGAAAAACTGGCTTCAGTCGGTAAACTTGAAGAGGAGAACGCCAATCTGAAAGTTGCTCTCGACACGGCCAACAAGGAGGTCAGCCGACTGAAGAATGACAAGATAGTTCTGAGTGACAAGGCTAGCGAACTGGCGGGGAAGAAGAACAATCTGGAGGTTTATCTGGGAGGGCTCGCCCAGAAGTTATTCATCATGCTTGAAGGTAATCTCTTCCATCTGACTGACTTGTTATCACTGAATCATCATAGAACCGTTAGCCTAAAATCGATTTGTGTTTACAGAATTCTGCCAGAACTTCGAGGAGGAGACCAGTCGAGTGGAGACAAGCTTGGACCCCATTAACTCTCCCGTGAAGGATGAAGCCGCTATGAACGTGCTCCGACTGGAGTCTCGTGTTGCTGGTGTGGTGGACTACCTCGCTTGACTGAAGGTTGCGGTGTCGCGAATCGACACGACCCTCTGGCCAGGCGAGACGCTTCGAAATGACCTCGAGTCTTTAATGACTCGACTGAATGACGTTCCAAGTTGAGTGCAGGAATGGAAAAAGTCTTCTGCCAGGTGCGGTGCCGATGTTGCTCTGTCCCTGGTCCGTGTTCACTGCAAGGAGGCGCGAGAGGAAAAGCTGGCGTCCATCAAAGTTGCCAATACCAAGAAGCATGACTTCCAATCTTTCATGGAGATCTTCATTGCTGCTGCCACTCGGATTGCTGACGGAATTGACTTGGACCAGTTTGTCGCGCCCTCTAGTCCTCCACCTGAGGAGTAGGAAAAACTTCTATGCTTCGCCTTAAATTTGCCTTGGAATGCCGAGTAGTTTTGTAACCGATAAACTTTTACAGGCTTGACGCCTGAGCACTTCTGAATCCGTAGGATGTTATCTGGACTTGGCTTATCGTTGAATATGCTTGCATTTGTCTTCAAGCGAACTTGGTTCTTCACTCAGAATATACTTTAGTGCTTGAGACGCAGCTCTGAGATGGAAAATCTAGTCGACCTGCACTTCATCGTTCTTGCAGGTAGGGATGGAGCACAGATTGCAGTCGACCTGCGTCCTTGCGGATCAGGATGGAGCGCATTGTACTTGTGGCGCAGCTCCGAAGGAGAAGGTAGCAGTCGACCTGCACCTCGTCCTTGCAGATCGGAATGGAGCGCACGTTGTACTTGTGGCGCAGCTCCGAAGGAGAAGGTAGCAGTCGACCTGCACCTCGTCGTCCTTGCGGATCGGAATGGGAGCCACGTTGTACTTGTGGCGCAGCTCGAAGGAGAAGGTAGCGATCGACCTGCACCTCGTCGTCCTTGCGGATCGGGATGGATTTCATACTTAGGTAGTCTTGGACTGCAGCTAAGCCCCCGAGTGGGATGATTGCTCACCACTCGGTAGGATTTTCCAAACTTAGGCGAGTACTGGACTGCAGCTAAACCTCCGAGTGGGAGGGTTGCTCTTCACTCGGTAGGATTTTTAAATACTTAGGCGAGTACTGGACTGCAGCTAAGCCCCAGTGGGAGGTTGCTCTCCACTCGGTAGGATTTTAAATACTTAGGCGAGTCTTGGACTGCAGCTAAGCCCCAGTGGGAGGTTGCTCTCCACTCGGTGGGATTTTAGATACTTAGGCGGTCTTGGACTGCAGCTAAGCCCCAGTGGGAGGTTTGCTCTCCACTCGGTGGGATTTTAAATACTTAGGCGAGTCTTGGACTGCAGCTAAGACCCAGTGGGAGGTTTGCTCTCCACTCGGTGGGATTTTTTGGCGTGAGCTCAAGGAGAAGGCAGCGATCGACCTACACCTCGTCGTCCTTGCAAAATGCACATTGTATTAAATACTTGGCGAGTCTTGGACTGCAACTAAGCCTCCAGTGGGAGGCTGGCTCACCACTCGATGGGATTTTAAACACTTAGGCGAGTACTTGGACTGCAGCTAAGCCTCCAAGTGGGAGGCTGGCTCACCACTCGGTGGGATTTTAAACACTTAGGCGAGTACTTGGACTGCAGCTAAGCCCCAGTGGGAGGCTGGCTCACCACTCGGTGGGATTTTAAACACTTAGGCGAGTACTTGGACTGCAGCTAAGCCCCAGTGGGAGGCTGGCTCACCACTCGGTAGGATTTTCAAGTACTTAGGCAAAGCAGTTCACAGCTAAGCCCCGAGTGGGAGGCTGGCTCACCACTTAGTAGGGATTTTTTACAAACTTAGGCGAAGCGGATTCGCAGCTAAGCCACCCATCGGGGGTTTCTCGTGTAAACAAAAAGTAATAACAATCCTTTGGGAAAATTATAACATTCTTGTCTTCGATAAACAAACTACAGAGGTACTTTTATTACATCTCATCCGGTGAGTACTTAAGTATAAAAGGCGGAGCATCTCCGAGTTCAAGCTCGTGGCTCATCAATCTGGCGATCAACATTGTAAAGGCAGTGCGCTCCATTGTGGAGAACTTTGGTGACGATAAAGGGCCTTCCCAAGTAGGAGCAAGTTTGTGTAACCTCACGATCCACTCGGAGAACCAAATCTCCTTCTTGGAAGGCTCGACTCTTCACGTTTCTGGCATGGAATCGACGCAAGTCCTGCTGATAGATAGTCGATCGAATCATGGCCATCTCTCTTTCTTCTTCTAGAAGGTCGACTGCGTCCTGCCGGGCCTGTTCTGCTTCATCTTCAGTGTAGAACTCGACTCGAGGTGCATTGTGAAGCAGGTCACTCGGCAGAACTGCTTCAGCTCCATAGACCAGAAAGAATGGAGTTCTCCCAGTCGACCGATTAGGAGTGGTCCTCAACCCCCAAAGAACTGATGGAAGTTCGTCGACCCACGCTCCTGCTGCATGCTTGAGATCACGTATCAGCCGGGGTTTCATGTAACGCCCCGGATTCGATGCGCCAGGTGTCTGCCAGTTATTCGCTGTCGTTGCCATGTCATGTGCTTGCGTGTTGCACTTTGGCATGTCATCATCTGCATTTCATATCATGTCATCATGTGCATTTCATTTTGCATACGTGTTCGTCTCATGCATCTGAGCATTTTTTCCCGTTGTCCGTTTTGCAATCCGGCACTCCTATGTCTCCCGGCGCCCCCTTTTACCTCTTTTCGTGAGCGGGTGTTAAATGGTCTCGAAATGGACCGAGGTTTGTCAAGCGGCCTTGGTATAGCACCGATGAACCGCTGTCAAGTTTGGTCATTTGGAGGTCGTTTGATACTCAACAGTTAACGGGTAACCATAAAAGCCTCTTTGTGTGCAGCCCAACACCCCTTCCAAAGTGGCCCAAAACCCACCAAACTCCCCTCCATGCTCTTGGTCGTTCGATCACGATCGTGTGGCCGAAAACCGCGCCTCATTTGGACTCTCCTAGCTCCCTCTACCTATTTAAACACCCCTCCTCCCGAAATTCCGGATCAATTCGCAGATGAACCCTAGCTCCTCCTACCTCGCGTCCGGACATGTCCAAACCGCGCCCCAGCCACTCCGGGCTCGCCACGTCGCCCGCCGCCGCCCGACTCCACCGCGCCCGGCCCGCCGGGCCCATCCGAACCCTTGAGGGCCATCCGTCGCCGCCGCCCGGCCGCCCAGCACCCGGCTCCCCGCCGCCGACCGGATCGTCGCCGGCGCCGAGCCGCCGCCGGTCCCCCGCCGCCGCCTCGTTCCCCCCGGCGCCTGCCGCGGCGCCGCCCGCCGCCGCCTGCCGCCTCCCGCACCGGCCCGGCCGCAGCGCCCGCCGCCCGCCAGCGCCCGCGCCCGCCTGCTGCTGTCTGCGCCCGGCCGGCCGCCCAGCGCCGCGCAAACCCTCCGGTGGCGCGTCCCTCCGCCGGCGCCGCCTCCTCCCCTCGCCGGACCACCGCAGCTCCCTCCGGCCGCCTCCTACTTCTCCTTCCCCGAGCCCAGCCGGCCATCCTCGTTTTCCGCACCGTCCCGATCCGGATCCGAGCCAGAGGTTGACTTTCCCCCTCCCCCGAATTCCACTAAGTCCCCGAGTTTGTGATTATTTTCATGCATTTTCATCGCATCATATCTCTGCATCCGTAGCTCCGTTTTGCGCATGTAATATGTCAAATTGTTCACCTCGAAGAGTAGATCATTTATTCTCATTGCATCATTTTCATTTGAGCTCATCTTGGTGCCCGAAATGCTGTTGGAAGAGTGCTATGTGATGTTAGTTTCTGTTTCTTAACAGAACATGCACTTTTGTCATTTTGGCCATGATTGATGTGTCCATCCTATGGACTTGAGCCCTACATGTGTTTTGTAATATGCCATGCCATCTTTCTAGGGGTGTATGCCATGTATTTTTGTGATCTCTGTGGTGACTAGCACAAGCATGCTAACTAGGCTTCTTGATGTTGCTGATTTCAGCCCTGTTTTGCTGATATTTTTATGCCATGTTAACTTGATGCTACCGAGAGATCCATGCTTATTTTGAGATACTTCATTAAGGATGTTTTGTTCTACATGTCTTGCTCTATCCATCCATGCCCTTGTTTGCAATTATGGAGTGCCATTGCTTGAGTAAATCGAGCTCTACTTTTGCTATAAAATGTTTCCTGGCGGATTGTTTACATGTTATTCAATTTTGCCAAGGTTGTTGTAGTTGATCCTTGCATGATATGATGTTGTTCTTGCCATATATATCTTCTATGCCATGTCTTCTTACTATTGGTTGCCTTGCCATGCCATTTATGGCTCTGTAGTGAGTGCTTTGAGCTCTTAAACATGCCTACTTGTTATCTGTTTTTGCCATGCCATGTTGCTGAATCTGTTAACGAAACTTGCTATATTGACATGGGTGTTATTATATTTTCTGATCCTTTTTGGCTTATAGTCAGTAAGGGACTTTTGTTCTATGCTTTGAGTAGATTCATGCCATGCCTTGTTTTGCTATTATCAGTTCCTGTAACATGTTGTTTGATAGCTCTAAACATTGCAACCTGATGTTATTTCTGCTTAAGTCTGAAACTGTTATTATTTGCAATCTTGCCATGTCATTTTGAGCATGTTCTAGTCATTTATGGAGATAGCTCAGTGTTCATGTTTTGTAATGCTTTACCTGTACATCATGCACATGCCTTTTTTTCTCACGTTAAGGTGCTGTAGCATGTTGTTTTGATGCTTGCAATATGCCTAGTTGCTGTTTTGGACAGATTGTTGCTATAACTTGTATAGGGTGTATGTGTTGAACCGTTGCTCCGTTTTGAGTGTGCTCTATATGAAACTTGCTTGATTTTGCATGTAGCTTCATATTATCATGTTGCATCCTTGTTTTGAGGTGTTTGCTTGATGTTTGTATGCATTTTGCATCAATGCCATGCTTATCTTGTTTTGCTCATATCTTTTAGGCCGTAGCTCCGAATCTAATGAACTTTATATGTAACTTGACTAGAATTTCGTGTAGATCATCGTGGTGCATATTAACTTGCTGTTTAACAACTTGAATATAAGGTTTATTCAGATCTGGACCAATTTCAAAATTTGCATATGAGGACTTACCGGAATTGTTATATGTTGTTCCCGGCCTCATTTAAACTTGCTTTGATGTGTTGTTCTTGTTTGCACCATCTCTTGCCATGAGTAGCTTCATGTAGTTTTGTCATGCATCATGCTTGTTGTGCATCATGTCTTGTTCATGTGTGGTGTGTTTACTATGTTGTGTGCTTCTTCTTGTTAGTTCCTGTTTCGTTGCGATCGTGAGGATTCGTTCGTCTACGCTTGGTTCGGCTTCATCCGTTCATTTTCTTCATGGACTCGTTCTTCTTCCTTGCGGGATTTCAGGCAAGATGACCGCTACCCTGGATCTCACTACTATCATTTCTATGCTAGTTGCTTCGTTCTATCGCTATGCTGCGTTACCTATCACTTGCTGCTCAAGCCATCCCAAATTGCCATGTCAGCCTCTAACCTTTTGCACCCTTCCCAGCAAACCGTTGTTTGGCTATGTTACCGCTTTGCTCAGCCCCTCTTATAGCGTTGTTAGTTGCAGGTGAAGATGAAGTTTGTTCCTTGTTGGAACATGGAGATGTTTGTTCCTTGTTGGAACATGTTTACTTGTTGGGATATCACAATATATCTTATTTAATTAATGCATCTATATATTTGGTAAAGGGTGGAAGGCTCGGCCTTATGCTGGTGTTTTGTTCCACTCTTGCCGCCCTAGTTTCCGTCATATCGGTATTATGTTCCCGGATTTTGCGTCCCTAACGCGGTCGGGTGATTTATGGGACCCCTTGACAGTTCGCTTTGAATAAGACTCCTCCAGCAAGGCCCAACATTGGTTTTATCATTTGCCTCACCTATGCCCTTTTTCCCTTGGGTTTCGGAGCCGAGGGTCATCTTTATTTTAGCCCCGGGCGGTGCTCTTCAGTGTTGGTCGAACCGAGCAACTTCTTGCGGGGCCACCACGGGCAACTCGAGGTTGGTTTTACTCGTAGCTTGACTTATCCGGTGTGCCACGAGACCGAGGTATGTGCGACTCCTATCAGGATTTGTCGGCACATCCGGCGGCTTTGCTGGTCTTGTTTTATTCTTTGTCGAAATGTCTTGTGGCAGGATTCCGAGACTGATCGGTTCTTCCCGGGGAGAAGGAATATCCTTCGTTGATCGCGAGAGCTTATCATGGGCTAAGTTGGGACACCCCTGCAGGGTATAAACTTTCGAGAGCCGTGCCCACGGTTATGTGGCAGATGGGAATTTGTTAATATCCGGTTGTAGTAAACTTGAAGCAAACTCTTCTAAAATACACCAACCGTGTGCGTAACCGTGAGTGTCTCTTTTCGGGGTTGATCGAGAGGAGAACACGGTTTCTGGGTTATGTCTGACGTAAGTAGGAGTTCAGGATCACTTCTTGATCATTACTAGTTGACGACCGTTCCTTTGTTTCTCTTCTCGCTCTCATTTGTGTATGTTAGCCACCATATATGCTTAGTCGCTGCTGCAACCCCACCACTTTACCCCTTCCTTTCCCATTAAGCTTTGCTAGTCTTGATACCCATGGTAATGGGATTGCTGAGTCCTCGTGGCTCACAGATTACTACACCACCAGTTGCAGGTACAGGTTTGCGATGATCATGACGTGAGAGCGATGTTGCTTGTTTTGGAGTTCTTCTTACGCTTCTTGATCGGGGATAGGTTCCGGTCGGCAGCCTGGGCTAGCAGGGTGGATGTCGTTTGAGTTTCTGTTTATGTTCCATCCGTAGTCGGATGTTGATCTTGTATATGTTTTTGATGTATTCTTGTGGCATTTGTGCCTCTTGTATGTATCCCCATCTATTATGTAATGTTGATGTAATGATATCCACCTTGCAAACACGTTTCAATATGCGGGTCTATCCTTGGTGGGACCGTCGAGTTCCTTTTGGATAGGGTCGCATATTGGGCGTGACAAGTTAATATCGAGCCTCGACCGACCCTAAGAGCCCCTTGATTGATCGTGTAGTTTGGCCGTTGTTCAGTCTAGAAGAAAACTGTTTTCGGAGTCTAGTTATATCGGAGAGTAGGAATTCTTTTTACTCCTCAGTCCCTTCGTCGCTCTGGTAAGGAATCTTGACGTAGGTGTTTTGAATTACTCCTCTTCCCGTTCAAATTTTTCTTTAGGATCACGTGGTTAGTGTCGTGAATTGTCCATCCTCTTTTATCCGGTGCATTTCTCGTCAAGTTGACTCGAGCCTCTTCATCTTTGCAAGTTCAATCCGCAGTTGTTTTGTTTTCCCCCACCCACCCCTTTTCTTGTCGGAACGAGTCCGTAATCGAGTATCCATCCTACTCGTGTGAAGTTTTTGCTCTCTCTCATCAATGATTTCAACCGGTGTTTTCTCTTCAAGATATTCGTCGTTTTCCCCTTCCAAGTTGTCTTTGTTTTCCTGCCCTCCCACCCTTTTCTTCCCGGAGTTTGAGTCTGTTTCGACCATCAATTTCATTCGTGCAGAGTATCTTCAGTCTTTCGTCAATTATTTTAACCGGTGAATTCTCGTCTAGTTCGTCATTCTCCATCTCTTTCTTTTCCGGCGGTTTCAATTCAAGTTATTCAGGTTGACCATATTCTTTCCTCAGCTCAAGTGTTTTCCCTGCTCGTTCGTCTCTCGCCAGCTTATCCTTCCGGAGTGTTCAAGACATCTCAGGAGATTCGTCTGTTTTTGAATTAATTCGAGGTTGTCACCTCAGTCAAAGATTTCAGTTCTTCCGGTGCATCATCTATCTATTCAATAATCCTTTCCAACGGTGTTTCTCTTCAGTGGGCCCTAACCCATAGGTCTTTTCCCAGGATCTTACCTGACTCTTCTAATTATCCGGAGCTATTCCAATGTCTTTTCTGAGTTTGACGTAAGTATGAATTTCATCAGTCAGATGCCTTTTCCAAGATCGATTTCAAATCATTTCATTGTTGACTCAACCTCTCTGTTTTTCTTTCTTCCGGAGTACCTCAACAATTTTGGTGGTGTTTATCGTCGTCCTTGAAGACCGAAGTAGAGTCTTTCCTCTAAATCTTGCCCGTTCCCCGGAGATTCATGGTGATAGCTCGATGTTATCCTATCTAATTGTTTCTAGTCGTGCAAATTCTTTTCATCCATCCGGAGCATTTCAGGAGTTGCTTTCTCTCTCGATCATCCGGAGGCCATCTTTTCGGAAGATTTCTTCATTCTAAGTTTTCAGATTCATTCCCCAATTATTCTATGTCCGTGCCCCTTCGTTCGTCTCAATATTCTTCCGGAGCTTCGTTCAAGTGTTCTTTAATCAGCTCATGATCTCTCTGTTCTTTTGCATCTAAATCCCCTCTAGCTTATTGGTTCTTCTAATTCTTTCCGGCAATTCGTTCTCTTCTCTTCGTTCATTTTCATTTCTAACGGTGGTTCGTTCAAGATTCTTTTTCTTTGATTATCACACTAATCCATTCGTTCTTTTCAATCCTACCGGTGGTTCATGAAGACCTTCTCAAGTTCACCATATGTCACTCCTTAATCCTTTTCAAGAAGAATAAGTATTATGTCAAATCCATTGCTTGTCATCAATTTAATTTGATGAAGGATAAGCATACAATAAATCTTATTCTTATTTCATCCAAGTGAGTAATCCTTTCCTTTAGAGTTTGTTCTTGATGAATAAATTCTAGTTCCAGGTGCTTTCATCTTTTCTTTTCCGGAGTTAAAATTTCCTCAGCCATCTCGTCGGAACCGCCATCTAAATCACCGCAAGGCTCATCTTATTCTTTCTTCGTTCATTTTATCTCGTCATCCTTTTGTTACCTGAGTTCTTCACGGTGGCTCGTCATGATTTAATTCATTCTCCAAAGAGTTCATCAAGATTCTTGTTGGTGGAGTTCAAATATCTTTTCTTCTCGCATCTCGAAGTGCAATTAATTCTCCATATTCTTTTGAAATGGAGTTTTGCATTTCTTCGTTCTTCTCAGCTATCCAATCATTTTCGTTTGTGGTCGGTTATCACCTTATAATTTTGAGATGTTTTCCATAAGTCCACAACAAGCTTATTCTTTCGTTGTTGATCCTCTCAACAACTCCGTTTAAACCTTCCTTGTGAAGATGCTTTCAGTTTCATTCGTGGCACAAGTTGTCATTTTCTTCTCCGTTCTTTTCTTTCAACTCTTTCTATGCTTTCCGGAGGTTTTGTGTCATGTCTTCATCAAGTATCATTCCGTCCTATCAAGCTCGTGTTCTATTCTTTCCATCTTCAGCCGGAGTGCTGCCTAAGTCCTTTCAGGCCTATTCGTTTCTTTTCTCATTCTAACCACTCCGGTTAGAACGAGTGGTGTCAGTGTCCATCTTGTTTCCGTGAGCTTTTGATTCTCATCATTCTCGTCGTTCCTCTCTTCTTCTCGAGTGCTCTCGATTCCTTGTTTCTTCTTGGAGTTCTTGTTTCACCTCATCCTTTTTCCCTTCCATTTCGGTCCTAAGATTTGGGGCGAGATCTCTTGTTAGTGGAGGAGTGTTACGCGCCCGGATTCGATCGCGTGTGTCGCCAGTTATTATTTGTCGTTGCCATGTCATGTGCTTGCGTGTTGCACTTTGGCATGTCATCATCTGCATTTCATATCATGTCATCATGTGCATTTCATTTTGCATACGTGTTCGTCTCATGCATCGAGCATTTTTCCGTTGTCCGTTTTGCAATCCGGCACTCCTATGTCTCCAGCGCCCCTTTTACCTCTTTTCGTGGCGGGTGTTAAATGGTCTCGGAATGGACGAGGTTTGTCAAGCGGCCTTGGTATAGCACCGTGAACCGCTTTGTCAAGTTTCGGGTCATTTGGAGGTCGTTTGATACTCTAACGGTTAACGGGTAACATAAAAGCCTCTTTTGTGTGCAGCCCAACACCCATTCCAAAGTGGCCCAAAACCCACCAAACTCCCCTCCATGCTCTTGGTCGTTCGATCACGATCGCGTGGCCGAAAACCGCGCCTCATTTGGACTCTCCTAGCTCCCTCTACCTATTTAAACACCCCTCCTCCTGAAATTCCGGATCAATTCGCAGATGAACCCTAGCTCCTCCTACCTCGCGTCCGGACATGTCCGACCCGCGCCCCAGCCACTCCGGGCTCGCCACGTCACCCGCCGCCGCCGACTCCACCGTGCCGACCCGCGGGCCCATCCGAACCCGCCGGGCCCATCCTTCGCCGCCGCCGGCCGCCCGTCGCCCGGCTCCCGCCCGCCAGCCGGACGCGTCGCGGCGCCGAAGCCGCTGCCGGTCCCGCCCGGCCGCCGCCTCCGGTTCCCGCCCAGCGCCTGCCGCGGCGCCAGGCCCAACCGCCGCCTGCCGCCTCCCGCACAAGCCCGGCCGCGGCGCCCGCCGCCACGGCGCCCGCCGCCGCCGCCGCCCGCGCCGCCTCGCCCTCCGGTGGCCGCGTCCCTCCGCCGGCGCCGCCTCCTCCCCTCGCCGGACCACCGCAGCTCCCTCCGGCCGCCTCCTCCTTCTCCTTCGCCGAGCCCAGCCGGCCATCCTCGTTTTCCGCGCCGTCCCGATCCGGATCCGAGCCAGAGGTTGACTTTCCCCCTCCCCCGAATTCCACTAAGTCCCCGAGTTTGTGATTATTTTCATGCATTTTCATCGCATCATATCTCTGCATCCGTAGCTCCGTTTTGCGCGTGTAATATGTCAAATTGTTCGCCTCGAAGAGTAGATCATTTCTTCTCATTGCATCATTTTCATTTGAGCTCATCTTGGTTCTCGAAATGCTGTTGGAGAAGTGCTATATGATGTTAGTTTCTGTTTCTTAACAGAACATGCACTTTTGTCATTTTTGCCATGATTGATGTGTGCATCCTATGGACTTGAGCCCTACATGTGTTTTGTAATATGACATGCCATCTTTCCAGGGGTGTATGCCATGTATTTTTGTGATCTCTATGGTGACTAGCACAAGCATGCTAACTAGGCTTCTTGATGTTGCTGATTTCAGCCCTGTTTTGCTGATATTTTTATGCCATGTTAACTTGATGCTACCGGGAGATCCATGCTTATTTTGAGATACTTAAGTAAGGATGTTTTGTTCTACATGTCTTGCTCTATCCATCCATGCCCTTGTTGCAATTATGGAGTGCCATAGCTTGAGTCAATCAAGCTCTACTTTTGCTATAAAATGTTTCCTGGCAGATTGTTTACATGTTATTCAATTTTGCCAAGGTTGTTGTAGTTGATCCTTGCATGATATGATGTTGTTCTTGCCATTTATATCTTCTATACCATGTATTCTTACTGTTGGTTGCCTTGCCATGCCATGTATGGCTCTGTAGTGAGTGCTTTGAGCTCTTAAACATGCCTACTTGTTATCTGTTTTTGCCATGCCATGTTGCTGAATCTGTTAACGAAACTTGCTATATTGACATGGGTGTTATTATATTTTCTGATCCTTTTTAGCTTATGGTCAGTAAGGGACTTTTGTTCTATGCTTTGAGTAGATTCATGCCATGCCTTGTTTTGCTATTATTAGTTCCGGTAACATGTTGTTTGATAGCTCTAAACATTGCAACCTGATGTTATTTCTGCTTAAGTCTGAAACTGTTATTATTTGCAATCTTGCCATGTCATTTTGAGCATGTTCTAGTTATTTCTGGAGATAGCTCTGTGTTCATGTTTTGTAATGCTTTACCTGTACATCATGCACATGCCTTTTGTTCTCATGTTAAGGTGTTGTAGCATGTTGTTTTGATGCTTGCAATATGCCTAGTTGCTGTTTTGGACAGATTGTTGCTATAACTTGTATAGGGTGTATGTGTTGAACCGTTGCTCCGTTTTGAGTGTGCTCTATATGAAACTTGCTTGATTTTGCATGTAGCTTCATATTATCATGTTGCATCCTTGTTTTGAGGTGTTTGCTTGATGTTTGTATGCATTTTGCATCAATGCCATGCTTATCTTGTTTTGCTCATATCTTTGAGGCCGTAGCTCCGAATCTAATGAACTTTATATGTAACTTGACTAGAATTTCGTGTAGATCATCGTGGTGCATATTAAATTTCTGTTTAACAACTTGAATATAAGGTTTATTCAGATCTGGACCAATTTCGAAATTTGCATATGAGGACTTACCGGAATTGTTATATGTTGTTCCCGGCCTCATTTAAACTTGCTTTGATGTGTTGTTCTTGTTTGCATCATCTCTTGCCATGAGTAGCTTCATGTAGTTTTGTCATGCATCATGCTTGTTGTGCATCATGTCTTGTTCATGTGTGGTGTGTTTACTATGTCGTGTGCTTCTTCTTGTTAGTTCCTGTTTCATTGCGATCGTGAGGATTCGTTCGTCTACGCTTGGTTCGGCTTCATCCGTTCATCTTCTTCATGGACTCGTTCTTCTTCCTTGCGGGATTTCAGGCAAGATGACCACTATCCTGGATCTCACTACTATCATTGCTATGCTAGTTGCTTCGTTCTATCGCTATGCTGCGTTACCTATCACTTGCTGCTCAAGCCATCCCAAATTGCCATGTCAGCCTCTAACCTTTTGCACCCTTCCCAGCAAACCGTTGTTTGGCCATGTTACCGCTTTGCTCAGCCCCTCTTATAGCGTTGTTAGTTGCAGGTGAAGATGAAGTTTGTTCCTTGTTGGAACATGGAGATGTTTGTTCCTTGTTGGAACATGTTTACTTGTTGGGATATCACAATATATCTTATTTAATTAATGCATCTATATATTTGGTAAAGGGTGGAAGGCTCGGCCTTATGCCTGGTGTTTTGTTCCACTCTTGCCGCCCTAGTTTCCGTCATATCGGTATTATGTTCCCGGATTTTGCGTCCCTAACGCGGTCGGGTGATTTATAGGACCCCTTGACGTTCGCTTTGAATAAGACTCCAAAGCAAGGCCCAACATTGGTTTTACCATTTGCCTCACCTATGCCCTTTTTCCTTGGGTTTACGGGCCCGAGGGTCATCTTTATTTAGCCCCCGGGCGGTGCTCCTTCAGTGTTGGTCGAACCGAGCAACTGCGGGGCCACTGCGGGCAACTCGAGGTTGGTTTTACTCGTAGCTTGACTTATCCGGTGTGCCACGAGACCGAGTACGTGCGACTCTTATCAGGATTTGTCGGCACATCCAGGCGGCTTTGCTGGTCTTGTTTTATTCTTTGTCGAAATGTCTTGTGGCAGGATTCGAGGCGATCGGTTCTTCCGGGAGAAGGAATATCCTTCGTTGATCGCGAGAGCTTATCATGGGCTAAGTTGGGACACCCTGCAAGGTATAAACTTTCGAGAGCCGTGCCCGCGGTTATGTGGCAGATGGGAATTTGTTAATATCCGGTTGTAGTAAACTTGAAGAAACTCTTCTAAAATACACCAACCGTGTGCGTAATCGTGAGTGTCTCTTTTGGGGTTGATCGAGAGGAGAACACGATTTACGGGTTATGTCGGCGTAAGTAGGAGTTCAGGATCACTTCTTGATCATTACTAGTTGACGACCGTTCCTTTGTTTCTCTTCTCGCTCTCATTTGCGTATGTTAGCCACCATATATGCTTAGTCGCTGCTGCAACCCCACCACTTTACCCCTTCCTTTCCCATTAAGCTTTGCTAGTCTTGATACCCATGGTAATGGGATTCTTTGAGTCCTCGTGGCTCTGATTACTACACCACCGATTGCGGTATAGGTTTGCAATGATCATGGCGTGAGGCGATGTTGCTTGTTTTGGAGTTCTTCTTACGCTTCTTGATCGGGGATAGGTTCGGTCGGCAGCTTGGGCTAGCGAGGTGGATGTCGTTTGAGTTTTGTTTATGTTCCATCCGTAGTCGGATGTTGATCTTGTATATGTTGTTGATGTATTCTTGTGGCATTTGTGCCTCTTGTATGTATCCCCATCTATTATGTAATGTTGATGTAATGATATCCACCTTGCAAACACGTTTCAATATGCGGGTCTATCCTTGGTGGGACCGTCGAGTTCCTTTTGGATAGGGTCGCATATTGGGCGTGACATTTCAGTCCTTTGAGAATTAGACCATTTGCTCGTTCCGCTTGTCCATTCGACTGGGGGTGAGCGACTGAAGTGTAGTCGACTCGTGTGCCTTGAGAGGCGCAAAAGGCTTTGAACTTGTCAGAATCGAAGTTTGACCCATTATCAGTGATGATGCTATGCGGAACTCCATATCTGAATATCAACTCTCTGATGAAACTGATAGCAGTGCAAGCATCGAGATTCTTGATAGGTTTAGCTTCAATCCACTTAGTGAACTTGTCGACCGCCACTAGTACATGGGTGAAGCCGCTCCTGCCAGTTCTCAGTGGTCCAACCATATCCAATCCCCAAACAGCGAAAGGCCAGACGAGTGGAATGGTCTTCAAGGCTGAGGCGGGTTTGTGTGACATATTGGAATAGAACTGACATCCTTCACACTTGTCGACTATTTCCTTCGCCATTTCATTTGCTCTTGGCCAGTAAAATCCGGCTCGGTATGATTTAGCCACAATGGTCCGAGAGGACGCATGATGACCACAGGTCCCCGAGTGGATATCGTCAAGAATTATCTGACCTTCCTCTGGTGCTATACATTTCTGGCTGACTCCAGTCGCGGTTTCTCTGTACAACCGCCCTTGATCACAGTAAAGGCCTTGGATCGGTGGACGATCTGTCGAGCCTCTTCTTCGTTCTCCGGGATCTCTTTCCTTAGGATATACGTGATGTACGGCACTGTCCAGTCGGGAGTGATGACCAGAACTTCCATGATCAGGTCGACCATAGCTGGGACCTCAACTTCAATCGGATCAGTGGCACTTTTTGGATGTGGGACTTCTTCGGTGAAAGGATCCTCTTGAACTGATGGTGTGTGGATGTGCTCCAAAAACACATTACTGGGAATGGCTTCTCTCTTGGACCCTACTTTTGCCAAATCATCGGCAGCTTGATTTTTCAGTCGGGGTATATGATGAAGCTCTAACCCCTCAAATTTCTTCTCTAGCTTTCTCACTGCATTGTAGTAACCAGTCATGGCTGGACTTCTGACGTCCCACTCCTTCATCACTTGATTAACCACCAGATCTGAGTCGCCATAGACCATGAGGCGACGGACGCGGAGTGAAATGGCCATACGCAACCCATACAAAAGTGCTTCGTATTCTGCTTCATCGTTGGAGGAATCAAAGTGGATCTGGAGCACACATCTGAGCTTATCTCCTCGGGGGGGGGGGGGGGGAACCAACACTACCCCAACACCGGAACCATTCAGCATCTTAGAACCATCGAAGAACATGGTCCAGTGCTCCGAGTGAACTTGAGTCGGTAGTTGCTGTTCAATCCACTCGGCGATGAAATCTGCTACTGCTTGGGACTTGATGGCTTTCTTTGCCTCAAACTTGATATCAAGGGGAAGGAGGTCAATCGCCCATTTCGCCACTCGACCAGTTGCATCTCTGTTGTACAGACGACTGTAATGGAATGGTCAGAGAAGTAATGAGCAACCTTCTTCGTGGTCATATAAATCCCATACACAAGCTTCTGATAATGAGGGTATCTTTGCTTTGATGGGGTCAACACTTCAGAAAGATAATATACTGGGCGCTGAACTTTGAAGGCTTTTCCTTCTTCTTCCCGCTCGACCGTAAGTATTGTACTGACGACTTGTCCTGTGGCTGCAATGTAAAGCAGCAAAGGCTCTTTGCTGATTGGGGCAGCAAGCACCGGTTGGTAGAGATCGAGCTTTTAGCTCGCAAGCGCTACATCAACCGGAGTCCACTCGAACTTGTCGACTTCTTCATCGATCGGTAAAGAGGCAATGCCTTTTCACCGAGGCGAGATGAATCGACTTAAAGCGCCAAGCATCCATTAAGCTTCGGACGCCGTACACGCACGGTAGCGTTTCATTTGAGTATAGTACTGACTTTTTCTGGGTTGGCGTCGATTCCTCGTTCGGAAATGAGAAAACCGAGTAACTTTCCGCTAGGAACTCCAAATGTGCACTTTGATGGATTCAGCTTGATATCATACCTCCTGAGATTGGCAAATGTTTCAGCAAGGTCAGTCAACAGGTCGGAACCTTTCCGTGATTTGACCACAATATCATCCATGTATGCTTCCATATTCCGACTGATTTGAGTGAGCAAACACTTCTGAATCATCCTCATGAGCGTGGCTCCGGCATTCTTGAGGCGAATGGCATGGTGACATAGCGAAGCACCGAATGGAGTGATGAAAGTTTTTGATCTCGTCGGGTCCATAAAGGCGGATCGATGGTAACCGGAATAGGCGTCTAAAAGACAACTGCTCACATCCCATGATCGAGTCGATTATTTGGTCGATGCGGGAGAGAAAATGATCTTTCGGGCAGGCCCGATTGATATGTTGAAGTCGATGCACATGCGAAGTGGCTTGTCCTTCTTGGGGACCATGACAACATTAGAGAGCCACTCGGGTGGTAAATCTCTCGGATAAACTCTGCTGCTAAGAGCGAGCCACCTCCTCGCCAATGGCTTTTCTCTTACGACGGCGGACCATCGAAGATGTTCCTTGACAGGTTTCACCTTTGGGTCGACTTCGTGAGCGATGCTCAGCCAACCCCAGGAACACCCGGCATGTCGCGAGCTTCCATGCGAAGATGTCCCGATTCTCACGGAGGAAGCTGGATGGCGCTTCTTCCTATTTGGAGTCGAGTGTCGTTGAGATATGAGTCGGAGCAGCACTGGGGTCGGTCGGGTGAATGTGAATCGGCTTTGTCTCACCGGACGACTGGAACGCTGATTCCGTAGCAGGCTTCTTGGCTCGCAACAAATCACTCAGATCTGCAGTTTTCTGGTATTCCTGCAGCTCTACTACTGCCATCTGAGCATCAGTGATCTTTGAGCCCTTCTGAAAGCACTCTTCTGCCTTCTTCCGATTGCCAGTAATGGTGATCACACCTTTGGGACCAGGCATCTTCAATTTGAGGTACACATAACATGGTCGAGCCATGAAACGTGCATAAGCTGGCCTGCCCAAAATAGCGTGATAAGCACTATGGAAATCCACAACTTCAAACGTCAACTTTTCTTTGCGGTAATTCTTGGAATCATCGAAAACCACATCAAGAACAATTTGGTCGAGTGACTCAGCCTTCTTTCCAGGAATGACTCCATGGAAACTCATGTTGCTGGTACTGAGTCTGGACATCGGAATGCCCATCCCTTTCAGCGTCTCTGCATACAATATATTCAGGCCACTGCCACCATCCATCAAGACTTTAGTCAGTCGAGTGCCTTCGACGACTGGGTCGACCACCAAAGCTTGCCTCCCAGGGGTGGCTATGTGTGTTGGATGATCGGACTGGTCGAATGTGATGGCAGTCTGAGACCATTTCAGATAACTGGGCGTCGCCGGAGCAACCATATTCACCTCTTGGTTTATAACTTTCAATCGACTTTTACTTTCTACATCAGCAAAAATCATCATGGTGGAATTGACCTGGGGGTATCCATCATCACTATCTTGTTTGTCTTCAACTTTGTCCGACTCCTTCTCCTTATCTTTGGACTGTTTCCCCTGGAACTGCTGGATCAGGAGCCGACATTGTCGAGTGGTATGTTTCGGGTAAATGAATTTACCCTCTTCATCTTTCTTCGTGTGGATGTGGCACGGCAAATCCATAACGTCATTCCCTTCCTTGTCCTTCACCTTCTTAGGGTTCCAAGACCCTTTGGGTTTCCCTTTAAACTTTCCTTGAGTCACGGACAAGGCTTCTCCAGGAGCAGCTGGCTCGGCTTTCCGCTTCTGCTTCCGGCTGGAGTTTCCTCCCCCGGTTTCATGAGCGGCTAACTTGTACTTGCCACTCCGGAGCCGATCCTCTTCTTCACCATTGGCATACTTGGTGGCAATCTCGATCATTCAACTCAGGGTCATGTCTCCGGTCTGAACGAATTTCAAACTTAGTTCTCTGTTCTTAACACCTTCCTTGAAGGCACAGACCTCTTGGTGATCAGATACATTTTCTACCGTGTGATGTAAAGTGATCCACCTCTGGATGTAATCCCTCAAAGTCTCATTCGACTTTTGCACACAAGATTGCAGCTCTGTCAACCCTTCTGGTCGCTTGCAAGTTCCTTCAAATGTTCTGACAAACACTCGGGCAAGATTTTCCCAAGTGTAAATGCTGTTGGGTGCCAATTGATTCGGCCATGCTCTGGCCGAGCCCTCCAACATAAGAGGTAGGTGTTTCATGGCCACCTTATCATTGCCGCCGCCAATCTGAACAACCACTCGGTAGTCCTCAAGCCAAGTATCAGGCTTGGACTCACCAGTGAACTTACTGACTCCAGTCGCCAACCTGAACTTGGGAGGAATCACCGCGGCCCTGATGGCTCTGCTAAAAGACTCTGGTCCTGAGACGTGAACTCTGCTGCTGGTGGGCACATCTCTGTCATGGCCTTCTCGGTGAGCTCTGTTCCTGTCGACCAAACCTTGAACGATGATGGATCTCGCATCAAAGCCTGGTTCTCTGGGTCGATTGGAATCCTTCGTAACTTGTCTTGGCGTCTGTCATCCTCATTGTCGAGGCGTATGATCCACCCCTTGGGGGAGGGGTGGGCACTCAACGTCGATCATTGCGATCGAATCGGTGATCATACTGCTCATGGTTCTTGTACTGGTCATCACGCCGGCCTCCACGTTCCTCACGCCTCGGGGGCGATCTTGGACTATGGGCCGACTGGACTGAATTCGCAGCAACGTATCTGATTTGAATCCTATTCCGTGACTGAGATACAGCTGAATTTTGGTCTCCTGCTGCCCGGAGTAAATCTCTGATCTATAGCAAACCTCTACCAGCCTCTGACTGGGAAGGCTGAATCAATTCTGCTATACGGGCTGCAGCTGCTAGATTCTGAATCGGAGTTCGATATACCTGAGTCGGTGGTGGAAAGAGTTGACGCCGATTGGAGTCTGGAACCCGTTGCGCAGCAGCATCGAAAGTGTTCACTGGAGGTTCTCCAGTCGAGTGCGCTCAGCCAAGTTGGCCAAGCTTGCGTCCTCTAAAACACGAGCCTCGGGGTTTCTCCAACGATAGGAGTGTGTAACGCATCCATGTTCCGGCAGCGAAGTTCTTCCCTCTGCAGCGAAGTGAGGGGCTCAGGTTGATACTCTTTGTGGACCTGCGCCGGATCGCCTCCGCCGTCGCCTCCATCGGCGCGGGGAAAGCCAGGCGGACTGCGTGGTCCATTCACCATCAGAACCTCCGCCGCTGGATCCTGTTGTTGTCGCTTTTCGGATGCGATCTCTACGGAGCCGGTCGGCGGATCGAGCAGCCGAGAGAGATTCGTCGGGCTCGATTGCCGCGACTTGGGGAGTGGCCAACTGGCGGGCCACCGCGTGTCTCACCCACCGCTGAAGCCTTGACCGACCGGAACGCTTGCGCCGGCCGGAAACAGGGAGGGAGGAAGACACATGGGTTGACCGATACTGGGTCGACGGTTGATGTAGGAGGACGCCGCGGACGCATGCGCGAAAGTGCGTCACCCCGCGGACAGGAAGCGCGTCGATGTCGAGTGGAGCCTCCTGAAGCCAAGCGGAGTCGTCGGCGATGAACGTGAGCGCGCCGAGACGGATCTCGCGGCCCTCAACCAAAACTCCGCCTGAAACCATGATGAAGGAGATCGGAAAAATCCCAACTTCTCCAATAAATCGCTAAGACACCGGCCCCACGGTGGGCGCCAACTGTCATGGTTCTAAGTCTGACAGTAGAATAGGGGGGTAGGAATGGAGAGGCAAGATCCTAGCTATGGAGTAGTTGTATACGCAAGATGTTTACGAGTTCAGCCCTTCTCGGAGAAAGTAACAGCCCTACGTCTCGGAGCCCGGAGGCGGTCGACTGTATTATGTGCGTATAAGTTACAGGGGTGCGAACCCTTTACACTAAGGAGAGGGGTGGCTTATATAGAGTTCGCTCAGACCCCTCCAGCCCTCAGTTATGCAGGGATTAAAGTACATTAAGACCGGGGGTTACTGGTAACGCCCCACATAAAGTGCTATGATGACCATAAAAGCTACTTAATGACCGACCGTTTGTGTGTAGACTGACTTTAGATCTCCTGGCGGTCGAGTGGTTGGCTTCATGGTCGAGTGTCTTGAAGTCCATCAAGTGGAACCCTTCCAGGTCGACTGAAGGGTGGTTTCTTCTAGAGATGTCCTTGGGGAGGGTATCTTGGACAGGTCCATGACCCTACCCTAGGTACATGGCTTCATCAGCACACACGTGCCAAGTCCAGGTTTCGTTTACCTGCAAAAGATCGTCTCAATCTTCATGCATCTTTATCTCCTTCCTCTCTACCCAAATCTTACAAATCAGCTCTCCTAGATCCTAATTGGGCCGCCGCTATGAAAGATGAATATGATGCCCTTCTGCAGAATAACATGTGGCAGTTAGTTCCTCGTCCTTCCAATACAAATATCATTTCAGGCAAATGTGTTTTTCGCCATAAATTTAACTCGGATGGGAGTCTTCACGTTATAAGGCTCGATGGGTATGCCGTGGTTACTCTCAGCAACACGGCATCGATTATGATGAGACTTTCTCTCTAGTTGTCAAGCCCAACACTATTTGCACTATCCTTAGCATCACCGTCTCTTCTTCCTGGCCAATTCATCAACTAGATGTCAAAAATGCTTTTCTTCATGGCTCTCTTCAAGAAACAGTCTATTGTCAACAATCTCTTGGATTCGAACATTCCTCCTATCCTAATCATGTGTGTCTTCTTCAAAATTCTCTTTATGGTCTTAAACAAGCACCACGTGCCTGGTTTCAACGCATTTCTACTTATGCTCAAACCATCGGTTTTCCCCCTTCCCATTCTGACACTTCTCTCTTCACCTTTTATCACAACGCCAACACTGCTTACCTTCTTTTATATGTTGATGATATTATCCTCACAGCTTCCTCACAACAATTTTTAGATCATATTATTTCTCTTCTTCGCCACAAATTCTCTATGACAGATTTAGGTCTTCTTCACCACTTCTTAGGTATTGCTGTTATCCGTGACTCCTCTGGTCTTTTCTTGTCTCAACGTCAGTACACTCTGGATCTTCTTTCTCGTGCTGGTATGCTTGATTGTCAAACTTCTCGTACCCTGTTGATCTGAGTTCCAAACTCTCTGCCGACGGTGATCCTTTCTCTGATCCTTCTCTTTATCGTAGTCTTACCGGTGCACTTCAGTATCTTACTCTCACTTGTCCTGAAATTTCTTTTGCTGTCCAACAACCTTGTTTATACATGCATGATCCTCATATTCCACACTACAATCATGTTAAACATATTCTTCGGTATCTCAAAGGCACACTAGACTTAGGTCTTCATATCAACAAATCCTCTCCCACCTCCTTGACAGCTTACTCTGATGCAGACTAGGCTGATTGTCCAGATACTCGTAGGTCCACATCCGGATTTTGTGTTTTTCTTGGTGACAATTTGGTTTCATGGTCTTCAAAAAGGCAGGTTACGATCTCCCGCTCGTCTGCTGAAGCTGAGTACCGCGTTGTGGCTCATGCGGTTGCTGATACGGTTTGGCTGCGCCAGTTGCTGTCGGAGCTGCACCGTCCTATTGAGCAAGCTACCATTGTTTAATGTGATAATATTTCAGCTCTCTACATGTCAGGGAATCCGGTTCAACACCGTCGCACCAAGCATATTGAGATCGACATTCATTTTGTTCGAGAGAAGGTGGCTCTCGGTCAAGTTCGCGTTCTCCACGTGCCTACTTCTGCTCAGTTCGCTGATATCTTTACTAAAGGCTTGGCGACTACTCCGTTTCAAGACATTCGTTCAGTTTCAACGTCGTCGAGCCTACCGTTGACACTGCGGGGGATGTTAGAATACAACTTGTAATAGGATTAGGACTCCTACTCGGTTTCTAATAGGGCTAGGTCAGGTGTGGCTTGGCTCTTGTATATACCTCTTGTACTGGCACAATATTGTATCAACAAGTATTCAATACAATTCTACAATAATGATGGCGATTGTTGGTCCTTTAGGTGATATATGGCTCATCAGAACTGAATCTTAATGCATGGTTGTACGGGCTAAAGTTTAAGTTTAAAGGCAGCAACTATACCAGTGTGTGCGGCAGAAATGTACATGCAATCTACCTTGTGCCTTGCAGGCATAGGAACACTTGATTATCATGAGTGTGCCTCCTGGTCTATTATAATACAATACTCCCTCCATAAAAAAATATAAAAGTGTTTAGATGAGAATGGATGGAGTTCATTTGGAGTATTAGTGGATGATCCTTTTCTCGCATTCAACTAAGTTCCTTCCTATATTAATTTGTGAAGTAGGCTTACGATTATACAATCTCTCTGTGTATTGGTACTCTGTTGTTTGGGCTTGAGCAGATGGAAGATTAGAAGAGTACAACCCTTACGACCTGGCCGCCGACCTGGAGGTTGCAGATGGCAGCGGCGGCGGTGATGAAGGGAGCGACATGATCGGCCTGGTGTCTCTGGATACCAAATTGGTAGAATCAAGTACTCTACCAGGTCTAGGGCGTAGGTGGTAAGGGAAGGATGGAGGAGGGCGTGGCGAGGAGCGGGCGCGCCGGCGGCAGGGCGCCATCGCGAGCTAGGAGAAGGGCGGCGGCGGCTAGGGCTGTTGGCGGCTAGGGTTTCCGGCTCCTCTGGGAGCCGGGCAATAGGAGATAATATTCTTCTTATTGCTTAATTCTCAAAGAGTCTTACAACCTATATTTATAATCTAAATAGCTTGCATAAGAATAAATCCTAAGATAACTTGTGGGCTAAGATTGCCCGGTGGGCCTATCTAAACCGGCCATAACACTTCTCCCCGCCTGCACAAACAGCTCGTCCTCGAGCTGTAACGTGGGGAAACTCTTGCGGAACTCCTCGAGGCGATCAACCAGCGTCAAACACCGTCTCGACAGCTTGGGCGGCCAGGTCGGCGGCGTCCTCCGGAATGTAGTCTGCAACCTCCAGGTAGAAGAGTCGTGGGCAGGCGTGGCCGGGCGTGTAGGGTTCATCGCAGTTGAAGCACAGCCCTTGGCGGCGACGCTCGAGTATCTCGGCTGAGGTGAGCCGGCGGAGCAGGCGTGCATGGTCGCGGCGAGGTGCCGCGAAGCTCGCGCGAGCCGACCACAGGCAGAATCCGGCGAAGGTAGCGAGCCAGCCGCCCGGACGACGAGTCTGCTGAATAGCCACCGCGGCGCTCGCGCCAACGCACGGGCGTAGTACATGGCCGTTTGAAGGTTGGGGGGATCCTGGAGCTCGACGTCCACGCGAATATGGTCCGGTAGACCGCCCAAAAATAACTCGGCGCGCTGAGTCGCGGAGACGCCCGGCGCGTGGCACGCCAGGGCCTGGAAGCGGTCGGTGTAGTCCTGCACCGTGGATGTGAAAGGTAAGCGGCCGAGGGCCGCCAGTCGGCTCCCGCGAATAGGAGGCCCGAACCGGAGGAGATAGAGCTCCCGAAAGCGCTCCCATGGTGGCATGTCGCCCTCGTCCTGCTCGAGGGCGTAGTACCAGGTCTGCGCCGCGAATCGAAGATGATAGGACGCGAGCCAGGTACAATCCGAAGCGAGCGTCCGATGCCCTCGAAAGAACTGCTCGCACTGGTTGAGCCAGTTGAGGGGGTCCTCCGTGCCCTCGTAGGTGGCGAAGTCCAGCTTGGCGAAGCGAGGGGGCGTCGGCCCGCCGTGCCCGGGGACGGCCGCAGTCGCCGGCAACGCGTATGCCGGGTCAGGAAGCTCCGGGACGTAGTTCGCCGAGCTGGAGGGGTGATCAACCCGTAGGGAGGGCGTCGGGTGTTCCGGCGCTGTGGAGTATACCGGGCCCGAAGACGAGCCGGTCGCCCACGCGTGGATCGGCGATGGGGACGGCGGAACTGCACTGGTGTGGGCCGACCGTGGCCCGAGGCGTGGTGGTGGTCTTGTCGACGGGCGGCGGCGCTGGTGGAGCTGCTGCACCGGCGCTGCGTCGTGGGGGCAGCGGTGGCGCCGGAGAAACTGCTGGGTCGGGCCCCCAGCGCGCGGTGGAGGCCGCCACGCTGGCCAAGGCTGTCCCGCGGCCGAGTAGGTCGGCAGCAGCGGCGGCGGGCGCGCCCCTCCGTAGGGCGCCTGGAAGGCCGGGCCGGGCCACTGGAGCGGCGGCGGCCCGTAGGCGGTGGTGGCGGCGCTCGGTGGCGGGGGCTGGTTCCCGGCGAGGTAGAGGGTAATGCCCCTGACCGCCTGGACAAGCTCTCGCAGGGTGCCCGACACCTCCTCGGGCGAGAGGAGCGGGGGCGGATTCGCCGTGGTGGTGGTGGTGGTGCCGGATGTGATCGCCGTCATCGGCGTGGACGTGTCCGGCGGCAGCGAGAGCGGGGCGGAGGTGGATGGCAGCGGCGGCGGTGATGAAGGGAGCGACATGATCGGCCTGGTGTCTCTGGATACCAAATTGGTAGAATCAAGTACTCTACCAGGTCTAGGGCGTAGGTGGTAAAGGAAGGATGGAGGAGGGCGTGGCGAGGAGCGGGCGCGCCGACGGCAGGGCGCCGTCGCGAGATAGGAGAAGGGCGGCGGCGGCTAGGGCTGTTTGGCGGCTAGGGTTTCCGGCTCCTCTGGGAGCCGGGCAATAGGAGATAATATTCTTCTTATTGCTTAATTCTCAAAGAGTCTTACAGCCTATATTTATAATCTAAATAGCTTGCATAAGAATAAATCCTAAGATAACTTGTGGGCTAAGATTGCTCGATGGGCCTATCTAAACCGGCCATAACGGATTACTAGAAATCATAAAAAAGGTTAAACATGTGTGAAACAACAAGAGTTTGATTTTGTCTGTGCACGATCATGCATACTAGTTAGTTTAAAACCGTGAATGCTCCTCACTTCTGTCTATTTGCAGCTTTTGGGTCAGTCAAACACCATGTGACCCTTCTTCTAAAAAAAAACCATGTGACCCTTCACTGATTAGTGATTGGGAAAATTGGAATGCCAAATATGAATCTGAGAATGATCATCAAATGACTTTTCAAATGAACTGGTAAGAATTTATAAATACTTGCCGCTCCCAGTATTTCTTAGTGGGTCCGATAAATCCACAAAGACTGCACATGGCAATGTTCTGAATTTGACTAAGTAGACACAGCCTGAGACTCCATAGGGGAAAGAATTGAGCACAGAATATCGCCTAATTTGCATTTGCTCTAGAAAGAGCATAGGTTGCCCAATCATCCCCCTGGACCATTAATGTACCAATATTTTTATGTAGGAGTATTGTTTTTTCATTGCAAGAAACAAATATACTTTAGTGCTAGCATTGGTCCATTTATTATTAAACACTGTTGTTAACTGTTAGTCCAGTAAGTTCTACAAATAGTCTCTCTCCTTATTTTGTTCAAAGGATTATGCGTGGTCTCATGTTGTTGTTTTTTCGTGATTGCATCCCCTCATTTTACATTTGCTGTATTATCTTTCCTCATTTGCAACTACTTTATTGTACTTGATTGAGTAACAACTACTACTATGTATCCAGGAGAAATGTTATTTGACAAATTGGCACTTATTACATACTCTCCCCGTCCCATAATATAAGAGCGTTTTTGACACTACACTAGTGTCAAAAACACTCACAGAGAGAGTACAAAGCTTCCTTCGGTTCTGAAATGTGTTGCTAAATTAGAGACCGTCAATGTCGATCGGTTTTGAATAGCTGATATGTACATATACACGCAAGTTGTCATGCATAGATTAAACTATTGTATCCTCCGTTATTTTCTGAATCATGCTATCTTCATTTTTGTGGAGGTCTGATGCAGACAACTGCTCAGCAATCACCATGAATAGAATTTATAAAGTTTCTCTCTTTTGGGGTCCTACAATCATTCCATTAGAGCATCTCTAACCGAACTCCCCGACAAAAGGATCACGGCGCAGAAGCGCTCGAGCACCGTTGGTTCAGCAAGCCGAAAGGAGAAGAGCACCCTGGCTTTGTGTCGCTGATGAGTTAATTAGCTTGATGTAGCATCTGATAGATGCAGTGCCACCGGTTAATTATTTCATTGCAGTGCTACTGACTTAGCACCGGTGGTTCAGCAAGCCCAAGGAAGTAGAGCACCCTGGCTTTGTGACATTGATGAGTTAATTAGCTTGATCTAGCAACGGGTAGATGCAGTGCCAGTGATTAATTATTTCATTGCACTGCCGGTGAGTTAGCTTAATTACTGTGCTATTATGTACTGTAATTAGTTGCAGGAACCTTAGTTTATGGGTTCCTCGCCATGTAATCCTGTGAGCTATAGTAGCATGGAAATTACGTGATGGAGCTAAAGGCCAAGTTTTGAACGAAGAATGTCTGCTAAAGGCCAAGTTTCTGAATCTGCTAAGCTTCTGAATCTGGTTGAAAAAATTGTTGTTGATGCATAGATTAAATAGATGTGAAGTCCAAGGAAGAAAAAAAATGCTGAATGTCTCAGACCTAAGAAGGATATTCTACTAGTAGCAAGTTGGATTTCATCGGTAAGGATATTCTACTAATAGCAAGTTGGATTTCATCGGTTCAGAGCGACACACATGAAATCTGCACAGCAGTAAACAGGCAATCAAGTTTTTCTATAACCAACTCCCCAGGCTCCGTTAACTCCGGCCCGGAGCGGACCATCCTTCAGCTTAATTAGGCGGAGCTGTTAGAATAAATCCAAGGCATACCGTTGATCATTCGAGGACCAAGCAATCACACAAGGCACGGCACCGAGATTTGTTAACGAGGTTCACCGATATGGCTACATCCCTGGGACATGATTACGGACGCTCCTCCCCGTGACACCGTCACAATACTGCACACCGGCCACCCGGGCGCCGGCACAAGCCGCCGGCTCCCCCTTGCGAGCCTGTGCTATTATGTTGGCATAGGTTACATCGTGTGTCTACCCCCGCTATATAAGAGAGGCCTAGGATACAAGAGTCCTACTAGGACACGACTCAACATCCTATGTAAACACGATACAACTACAAGTCCAACTGTAACCTACCTTGTACACTATATTCGACACAACTCCAACAAACTCCACCTTGGCGAATATACTCCACCACCCTGGATTTGTCCATGCGTCAAACTTCCATGTACATTGGACTTGAGCTTATCCCATGAGTACCGCTGCTACTCCAAAGACTCCATATGACTCCACCTGCAACTTGTAGTCCCTTCTTTTCTTGACCACAGTCAACACTCGAGCAAAATTAAGTTCCTTGTTACTCTAGTTTGTGCTCCCAACTTCCAGAGTATCCGTCCAACGCCATCACACACTGATCACTGACCTGCGTGAAAGTGAACAACTCACATATTGGGTGTCACACACAAGAATTACCTGACTCAACATCACTGCTCCTTTCTTGACCGCCTGTCTGAAACTTGAAGGAATTTCACCATTGCTTGTAGTCATCCCGAGTCAAATTCGCAGTTGTCTCACCACATGTATGACCACCAGAGCCCTGGTCCGTCTCCATGCACTGCGTGCCGCGCCTCGGCGCTTATTACGCGTCGAGCCTCCGCTGTCCCGGTCGAGTCTCAAGGGTCGTAGAAACCCACGCCACTCAACCCACTGCAGAGTATCACCGATCATCACCGACCGATGACGAGTTTCACGCTTCCATCAGACCACTGGGCTCCAGTCCAAACTGCATGTCACTCGCTTTTCCCATCCGCTGAATAGGCTTCGATTCTCTGGATCCTTACACCGTAGCCCCTCAATCCAGCTCCACCTTCAACATGACTCCATGGTAGATGATCAGTCCACCCTTGCGCCCCGTCGACTTCAAGCTCTCATGTGCACACCATCTTGAATCAACCCCGCGCCATAGTCTTGTGGAAGCCGCACAAGCCTTCGGGGCCTGCGCCACGTGTTTCCACGCCCAGAAGTTGGTCACCATCAGCATCACGCTCCGTCGTTGTTGCCGATCCCACCATCATCTTCTGTATCAACCGACCCGCGTCGATCCCGTCAGACTGTCTTGTCCGATCCAGCCGAACTTATCCAGCTGCATGACACACTCCAGACTCCTCAAGCCGCACCCAACGCCATCCATACACAAAAGTGTACCAACAAAAGAAAACCAAAGCAAAATCCCTCACAGCCTTCCCGTGTGAACACCACACGTATATAGCTTATGGACTTATCTTCTTTCTTTCTTCTTGATAGCGTCCCGGTCTTGACTAGTCTTTGTGTCAATTTTTTCCCAAACAAATCCTGAGTCTGCTTTTTCATCAGCTCTGCACGCTACGGCACTATGAAATCTCACACCACAGTCCACGTCCCATGCCCAACGTGACGTCCATCACGCGCCGAAGCCGACCCAGCCGTGCCCTCGAATCGTACTGCTCCATGGGCCTTAGCCTCAGCCAGCCTAGGTCGCCTTGGGCCGTCCTACTGGACCGTGTCGCTGCTGCCGCAACTCGCGTGCGCCGCCTGACGCTCTCCCGATCGATCGCAGACCCGATCGCCGTACGTCCTGCCTGCCGCGTGCCGCCACCGTACGTGCTGCTGCTTGACTACAGATGCTTCCGATTGCTATTCTTTCTCGGTCCCATCCAGCCGCAAACCGACAACTTCCAGAGAAAACCTCAAACCGATCCGCGTAAGCTTCGATAATGAATTCTCACCGCCGTCTTTGCACACTGAATCTGACACGATCCATCCTCTAGATCAACAATCCGCAGCCTCCTCATAACCTTGCTCATGATACCACTTGTTAGAATAAATCCGAGGCATACCGTTGATCATCCGAGGACCAAGCAATCACAAACAACGACACCGAGATTTGTTAACGAGGTTCACCGATATGGCTACATCCCCGGGGCATGACTACGGGCGCTCCTCCCCGTGACACCGTCACAATACCGCACACCGGCCACCCGGGCGCCGGCACAAGCCACCGTGAGCCTGTGCTATTATGTTGGCATAGGTTACATCGTGTGTCTACCCCCGCTACTAGGACACGACTCCACATCCTATGTAAACATGATACAACTACAAGTCCAACTGTAACCTACCTTGTACACTATATTCGACACAACTCCAACAGGAGCTGCCAAAACCCAACTCCCCAACTCCACAGAGCGGGGAAGTTCCGAACAGGGCCAAAGACTTAAATTCTTTGATGTGTGGTAACAGATTCCACTGGAAAAAATATGGCTACCTCCTCTGTCTCAAAATCAGTATAAAAATCCGTATAATACAAGGAAAGAGGAAAATCTGTATAAAAATCCTTGCCTACCTAAGCTTCTTTTTTTTTTTGCCTCCGGTCTCATCATGCCTGAGCTTTACTTCCATTGCAATGCAAGTCACATCTTCTTGTGCAAGTCTATTTAAAGCTCGGCAGTTCATCTCCATTTCAGGTCTCCTCCTCAAACAGATCTGAGCTGAGAGATGGCTCTTCTTCATCCCAGGTGACTCGTCAATGTGCTTGTGATCTGTGATGAAGGCCTAGCTACTGGACTGCTGCGTTTGTACTGAACATGGAGTACATCATTATCATTTTTCACTTTAGCTATAGGTCAGGCCACTGAATTTTCATTTTCAGTCAGTCTAATTTGTTGCCGTTGATTCAATATGCTTTATGATACGTGTGTAAGAGGTCTCCATGGATTTGACTGACACTGTTATTTATTCGGTTGATTTCCTGCCTTTGCTCGGTGAGTGCATGATGCAGCCCCATGCATGCATGTCTCCACTTGGTGACTCTTGCACCCACATGGATCGATGAAATGCATGCCAATTATCGTGCATGCCAATTATAGTGCGCGTGCATGTTTTTTTTCCTTGTGCTTGCTTCTGTTTTTTGCACGTGTTTGCTTTCCTTTTTTCCTTTTTTTAGTTGAGTTTCTTTTTTTTATGTGTATTTTTGGACGTTGAGTGTGTGTAAATGTATGCATGCAAGTACTACAAAATTGAAAATCTGGTCCGTGTGGACGGCACGATCTGCAGTGATTTGGATGAGGATCGAGCGGAAGTGCAGCAGTTCTATGAACAGTTGTACACATCACAAGGTTTTTATTCCATGGAGGAGTTGCTGGATGTGGTTCCCTCTCGGGTGACTCCTCATATGAATGACGAACTTGGCAAGGCTTTCACAGAAGAGGAGGTGCGTCGAGCCCTCTTCCAGATGGCTCCGTCCAAAGCACCGGGAGTTGACGGCTTTACGGCGGGCTTCTTTCAGCGCCATTGGAATTTGCTCAGAGATGACATTGTTCCAGCGGTGCTTGATTTCCTCAATGGGGGAGAATTACCTACTGGTATGAATGACACCTCTATTACACTGATTCCCAAGGTACGTTTCCCCCAACGTATTTCTCAATATCGACCCATCTCGCTGTGTCCGGTTCTGTACAAAATTGCTGCAAAGGCCATTGCTAACCGTATGCGGGAATGTATGGATGATATCGTCGGTGTTGAGCAGAGCGCGTTCGTCCCTGGTCGTCTTATTACTGACAATGTACTTATTGCACATGAGAGTGTGCATGCCATGCGAAGGAGGAAGAAGGGGGGGAATGCAACGTGTGCTATCAAGCTGGACATGATGAAAGCATACGATCGTGTGGAATGGCACTATTTGCAAGCGATCATGATGAAGCTTGGGTTCTGTGTGGAGTTTGTTCGCCTCGTCATGAAGTGCGTTACTTCGGTCAGATTTGCAATTCGGGTGAATGGTGAACTTCTTCCTTTCTTTACCCCCTCTAGGGGTCTTCGACAAGGCTGCCCAGCATCACCGTACCTCTTCCTTCTCTGTGCGGAAGGATTAACATCGCTCTTGAACTATTTCGGTGGTGTGAGAGTTGACAAGGGCATCCGAGTGAGCTATAGATCTCCCTGGATAAATCACCTCCTTTTTGCGGATGACAGTCTTATTTTCATGCAAGCAAAGGTGGCGAGTGCCCAACGGCTCAACGAAATACTGGAAATCTATGAGAGGGGTTCCGGGCAGGCAGTGAACAAAGATAAGAGCTCAATTTACTTCAGCCCAAACACCTCGGCTCCAGACATGACTGCCATGAAACAGGCTTTGAACATCTCCGTTGAAGCATTCAGTGAGCGTTATCTTGGTCTGCCCACAGCTGTGGGTAGGATCACAAGCGGTACTTTCGACCACATTGGGGAGAGGCTTCGCAGCAAGCTCCAAGGGGGGTCGGAGTGGATGATCTCTTGTGCCGGAAGGGAAATCAGAATAAAATGTGTGGCCCAAGCTGTTCCCACTTTCAGCATGAGTTGTTTCAAGCTAACGAAGAAAGTATGTAAGGGACTAGTTTCTTGCATTGCTAAGTATTGGTGGAGCAGCTCCTTGGACCGAAAATCCATGCATTGGAAGGCTTGGGATTCATTGGCAACACCGAAGGAGAAAGGCGGCATGGGCTTTCAGGACCTTGAGCTGTTTAACGTAGCTCTCCTCGGCAAACATGGCTGGAGACTGATGACACACCCTCATTCTCTATGTGCCCGCGTACTCAAAGGTAGATACTTTCCCTCATGTGATTTCATGCAAGCTACGGCTCCACGTTTCTCATCTGCTATGTGGCGAGCTATCATCGCTGGGAGGGATGCTTTGCAAGTTGGAATCATCAAGCGGGTTGGAGATGGTTCAACAACTTCAATCTGGGATGACAAGTGGATCCCGGGCACCATCTCAAGGGCTCCGACAGTAAGAAGTGGGAATGCACAGCTGAACCTGGTTTCAGATTTAATTGACGATGCAAACTGGTCATGGAAATCAGATGTGATTCGACAAAACTTCATCACCCCCAACGCGGATGCCATTCTGAACATTCCCTTGAGGCGAGGAGGGGGGAGGATGTGATTGCGTGGGCTCTCGAACGATCGGGCTGCTATTCTGTAAAAACAGCGTATCGCGCTCTAATGACTCAAAACGAGCAACATGCTCTAGAGGAAGGGACGATTACCGAAACCTCATCGACAGATAAACAACTATGGTCCCGGTTATGGAAGCTCAAGGTTTTGCCAAGGGTTAGAGTGTTTTGGTGGCGGGTATTGCATGGGATTCTTCCGGTTGAAGCAACCCTCCAGCACCGCCATATTACTACCATTGGCACGTGCAAACTCTGTCTTCACACAGAGGAAGACATGAAGCATGCACTACTGGATTGCACACATGCCCGGCGTTTCTGGCAGGCTGCACCAGATTGGCTCGAGATCAAGCGACCGGAGCTGCACCCGCTCACTTGGTCAAGGGATATCATATGCGATCCCATGTTCTCCGACTCCGAGAGAGCAAAACTGGTAACTATCATGTGGGCAATATGGACCTCAAGGAACAATGTTACACATGACAAGCGAGACCTTGATCCTATCCAATCCATGAAGAAGACCCAAGAGGCTCTAGCGGTACTCGAGTTACCCCGTGAGCACGCTCGGATCCTTCCGGGTCATGGCTGGCGACCCCCGGACTGGGGCTGGATCAAGATCAACACAGATGGCAGCATTGCCATGGAGGCTAGGAGGGGTGGAGTAGGAGGAATCGCGAGAACCCACTCCTCTTTCTTAGCAGCCTGGTGCAAACCTTATTCGGGAATCACTGATCCTCTTATAGCCGAAGCTTTTGCACTTCGTGATGGCGTTGTCTTTGCTCATCTCAGAGGCTATGAACAAGTGGTTTTCGAGACCGATAATTTCGAGATTGTGAATCTCTGGAACTCGCGTCACAGCGAACGTGCAGTGGTGGCGCCTATCTTGTCCGAAATTAGGGAGCATGTTCCTTCCTTTAAGTCTTTTGTTATTCAGCATGTTGGTAGATCGGCTAATGTCTCAGCCCATCTTTGTGCGAAGCAAGCTAGCACGCTAGATGTCACAGACTGTTGGCTTGATTCTTTGCCAAGTCTTCTTGTAACTAGCCTCGCAGCCGACTTTGCGGGTGCAGCTATAGTTGAATAAAAGAGCTCCTAATTTCCCCCGCAGAAAAAAAGTACTACATGTATATATTATATTAGAGTATGGAAATTAGAGTACGGAAATTTCACTATTATATGTTTCCTCTTGCATATTATAAGAAGTGCAATTTTTGTACTAATTGTGTGGAATTGTTTTTTGAAGTTTTTATTTCATCCTTTTTCTTATTTAAAGGTAATACCAATGACACCAATTCATTTTTTCTTTTAAACTTATTTTTATATAAGTTCTACTAGCTATTACTCCCTCCGTTTCTAAATATTTTTCATTTTAGAGATTTCAAATTCACTACCACATACGGATGTATATAGACATATTTTAGAGTGTAGATTCACTCATTTTGCTCCGCATGTAGTCATTTGTTGAAATCTCTAAAAAGACAAATATTTAGGAACGAAGGGAGTACATGTTTGTTCTTGCAGGTATAAAAAAGTGCACATGTGCAATATATGTGTAAATTAAGTGCAAATTTTATCATCATTTCTTTTTATTTCTTTATTCTTAAAGGGGGTACCAATGTAACTACTTCATTCTTTCCTATAAAATGTTTATTTTAAATTTTATGTGTGTAAATATGTATACACGCAAATACTATACAACATGTGTGTAAATTATAGTAGTGTGTGCAATATTATATGTTCCTTTGCATATTACTAAAAGTGCAAACTTGTGTGCAATTTTTTCTTTCTTCTTAAAAGGGTTCATTATTCCTAGAAAACTTCATTTTATGATTTTTAGTTCTTTTTCTTCTTAAAGAGTTTCATTCTTCCATATAAAACTTCATCAATTTGATTTTTAGTTTTTATTTTATTTTATTTTCTTTCTTTAAGGGCAATACCAATATCATTTCACTATTATATGCTTATTCTTGCATATGTGCATTTTTTAGAATAAACTGTGTGCAAATTTGTCATCCTTCTATTTTTTCTTCTTAAAGAGGAATACTGATGCCACTAATTCATTATTTCTTAAACAACTTTTTTGCGTGTTTAAGTATACATGCAAGTACTATACAATATGTGTGAAAATTATACTAGGTTGTGAAAATTGCACTATTATATGTTTATTCTTTGCGTATTACCAAAAGTGTAATTCGAATGTAATGTCGTGTGCAAGTTTTTCTATTTCTTTATTCTTAAGGGCAATTCCAATGCTAATAATATATTCTTGATTAGAAAACTTCGTTATTATAATTTTTTTAATTTTCATATCATATGTAATTATTGAAAACTCATAAAAACGTGTGTGTATGCAGGTTTTTTTAACTAAGTACAATCAAAGTCACTCACATACACAAGCATGCACTCACCCCTTGATATGTCTCCATCGTATCTACTTTTCCAAACACTTCTGCCCTTGTTTTGGACTCTAACTTGCATGATGTGAATGGAACTAACCCGGACTGACGCTGTTTTCAGCAGAATTGCCATTGTGTTATTTTTGTGCAGAAATAAAAGTTTTCGGAATGAACTAAAACTTCAGGGAGAATATTTTTGAAATTAATAAAAAATACTGGGGAAATAATCAAGGCCAGGGGACCCATACCCTGTCCACGAGGGTGGGGGGGGGGGCGCCCCTGCCTCGTGGGCCCCCTGGTGCTCCACCGACCTCAACTCCAACTCTATATATTCATGTTCGGGGAGAAAAAAATTAGAGAGAAGGATTCATCACATTTTAGATACGGAGCCGCCGCCAAGCCCTAATCTCTCTCGGGAGGGCTGATCTGGAGTCCGTTCGGGACTCCGGAGAGGGGAATCCGTCGCCATCGTCATCATCAACCTTCCTCCATCACCAATTTCATGATGCTCACCGCCGTGCGTGAGTAATTCCATCGTAGGCTTGCTGGACGGTGATGGGTTGGATGAGGTTTACCACGTAATCGAGTTAGTTTTGTTAGGGTTTGATCCCGAGTATCCATTATGTTCTGAGATTGATGTTGCTATGACTTTGCTATGCTTAATGCTTGTCACTAGGGCCCGAGTGCCATGATTTCAGATCTGAACCTATTATGTTTCCATGAATATATGTGAGTTCTTGATCCTATCTTGCAAGTCTATAGTCACCTACTATGTGTTATGATCCGTTAACCCCCAAGTGACAATAATCGGGATACTTACCGGTGATGACCGTAGTTTGAGGAGTTCATGTATTCACTAAGTGTTAATATTAAAAGGAGGCCTTAATATCCCTTAGTTTCCAATAGGACCCTGCTGCCACGGGAGGGTAGGACAAAAGATGTCATGCAAGTTCTTTTCCATAAGCACGTATGACTATATTCGGAATACATGCCTGCATTACATTGATGAACTGGAGTTAGTTCTGGGTCACCCTATGTTATAACTTTTACATGAGGAATCGCATCCGACACAATTCTCCATCACCGATCCATTGCCTATGAGGTTTTCACATATTGCTCATTGCTTAGTTACTTTACCGTTGCCACGGTTACAATTACTACAAAACTGCTACTGTTACTTTTGCCACCATTACCGTTACTTCCATACTACTTTGCTGCAGATACTAAGTTATCCAGGTGTGGTTGAATTGACAACTCAACTGCCAATACTTGAGAATATTCTTTGGCTCCCCTTGTGTCGAATCAATAAATCTGGGTTGAATACTCTTCCCTCGAAAACTGTTGCGATCTCCTATACTTGTGGGTTATCAAGACTATTTTCTGGCGCCGTTGCCGGGGAGCATAGCTCTATTCTTTGAGTCACTTAGGATTTATATCTGCTAGTCACTATGAGGAACTTGAAAGACGAAAGAACTAAGATTTTTCCCTCAACTACGAGGGGAGGTAAGGAACTGCCATCTAGCTCTGCACTTGATTCACCTTCTGTTTTGAGTAAGTTGCGACACCTAAACCTGCTTCTGCTATTAATCCTGATATGTCGCATGTTATTGATGATGCCACTTCTGCTATGCATGATACTTACGATGAAACTACTTCTATGCTTGATACTACTTTGCCATTGGGTGAATTTCTTGATGAACAACTTGCTAGGGCTAGAGAGAATGAAATTATTGAAACTGATAATATTGATGAAAGTGATGATGAAGATTCTCCCCCTAGATATGAATTGTCTGTTGTGCCTGAGGGTCATGTTATGGATGAAGAAACTGCTAGAGACTTTCTTGCTTGCAATGATAGGAATGATCTTAAGAAATTATTAGTTAAGCTTAAAGAAAAATCTTTGAATGCTAGAATGAAATATGACCCTGCTTTTGCTACTTCACCTATTTGTGTTACTGATAAGGATTATGATTTCTCTGTTGATCCTGAGATAATTACTTTGGTTGAATCTGATCCTTTTTATGGCTATGAATCTGAAACTGTTGTGGCACATCTTACTAAATTAAATGATATAGCCACCCTGTTCACTAATGATGAGAAAACTCGCTACTACTATATCCTTAAGTTATTTCCGTTCTCATTAAAGGGTGATGCTAAGACATGGTTTAATTCTCTTGATCCTGGTTGTGTGCGTAGTCCCCAGGATATATGATTTATTACTTCTCTGCTAAATATTTCCCCGCTCATAAGAAACAAGCCGCTTTAAGGGAAATATATAATTTTGTGCAAATTGAGGAAGAGAGTCTCCCACAAGCTTGGGGGAGGCTTCTCCAATTACTTAATGCTTTGCCTGATCATCCTCTCAAGAAAAATGAAATACTTGATATCTTTTATAATGGACTAACCGATGCTTCCAGAGACAACCTGGATAGTTGTGCTGGTTGTGTTTTCAGGGAAAGAATAGTTGATCAAGCTGAATTGCTATTGAATAATATGTTGACTAATGAAAATAATTGGACATTTCCTGAACCAACTCCTAAGCCAACTCCAAAGAAAGGGGGTATTCTATTTCTCAGTCCTGAAGATATGCAGGAGGCAAAGAAATGTATGAAAGAAAAGGGTATTAAAGCTGAAGATGTTAAAATTTTACCTGCTATTGAAGAAATACATGGTCTTAATTTTCCGCCTGTTGAAAAAATACACGGTCTTGATAACCCGACACAGGTAGTAAAGGTAAATTCTCTCTATAGATTTGATGAAGGTGATATTCCTCGTTAGAAGTCTGCTAGCCAATGCTTAGATGAGTTTGATAATTTTATTGTTAAACAAGAAAACTTCAATGCTTATATGATTATATGATTGAACACTTGGGTGATTATATGTCTAGAGTTAAAGGTGAACTTAAAATCATTAGTAAACATGCTTCTATGGTTACCACTCAAGTAGAACAAGTGCTGAAGGCTCAAAATGATTTGCTCAATGAATTAAATAATAAGAAGAATGATAATGCTGTTAGAGTTATGACTAGAGGGGGCAAAATGACTCAGGAACCTTTGTATCCTGAGGACCACCCTAAGAGAATTGATCAGGATTCTCAGAGAACTAATGTTGATGCACCTAGTCCTTCTAAAAAGAAGAAAAAGAAAAATGATAGGACTTTGCATGCTTCTAGTGAACCTGTTGTTGATACACCTGAGAATCCCAATGATATTTCTATTTCTGACGCTGAAACACAATCTGGTAATGAACACGAACCTAGTGATAATGTTAATGATGATGCTCATGTTGATGCTCAACCTAGCAATAACAATGATGTAGAAATTGAACCTGTTGTTGATCTTGATAACCCACAATCGAAGAATCAATGTTATGATAAGAGATACTTTGTTGCTAGGAAGCACGGTAAAGAAAGAGAACCATGGGTTCAGAAACCTATGCCTTTTCCTCCTAAGCCATCCAAGAAAAAGGATGATGAGGATTTTGAGCGCTTTGCTGAAATGATTAGACCTATCTTCTTGTGTATGCGCTTTACTGATATGCTTAAAATGAACCCTTATGACAAGTATTTGAAGGATATTGTTCCTAATAAAAGAAAGATACCGAAGCTGAAATTTCCACCATGCTTGCTAATTATACTTTTAAGGGTGGAATACCTAAGACACTAGGAGATCCAGGAGTACCAACTATACCATGCTCCATTAAAAGAAACTATGTCAGAACTGCTTTATGTGATCTTGGAGCCGGTGTTAGTGTTATGCATCTCTCTTTATATCGTAGACTTGATTTGAGTAAGTTGACACCTACTGAAATATCTTTGCAAATGGCCGATAAATCAACCGCTATACCTGTCGGTATTTGTGAGGATGTGCATGTTGTGGTTGCAAACGTTACTACTTTAACGGACTTTGCTATTCTTGATATTCACGAGGACGATAGTATGTCGATTATCCTTGGTAGACCCTTTTTAAATACTGCAGGGGCTGTTATTGATTGCAACAAAGGCAATGTCACTTTTCATGTTAATGGTAATGAGCATACTGTACACTTTCCGAGGAAACAACCTCAAGTTCACAGTATCAATTCTATTGGAAAAATTCCATCGATTACTATTAGAGATTTTAAATTTCCTCTTCCTACTGTCAAGAAGAGATATGATATTCTTATTGTTGGGGATGTGCATATCCCCGTTGAGGTAACATAGTGTTATTCGAAATTTCTCCGGTTCCATGTTATTCGAAATGAGTTTGTTAACAAGACTTGATCAACCTTGTTAGTGGATTCCTTTTGATGAGCATGAGATGGATGAAGTTAGAAAGTATAACCTTCTGTACCCTCCTTTTACTTTCTGTTATTTAGATTAAATAAAGCAAAAATAGTATTTTCTGCATGTTTTCTGAATTATCCGTGCAATAAAAAAATACCCCGAAAATAAAAGTTCTCCAAATGCCCCAAAAATGAAATATGATTTTTTTCTAGAATATTTGAGAATATCTGGCACTGAGTACACATCAGGAGGAGCAAGCACCTGGCCACGAGGGTCCAGGGCGCGCCCACCCCCCGGGCACGCTCCCTGCCTCGTGGGCCCCTGGTGGCCCCCTCCACTTATTCCTGCACCCACACACTCCTTCTTCCTCCCAAAAAAATCACCAACCAGCTCAAGCACGAGTTCTAGCTCATCTTGCTGCGATTTTCGATCTCCTTGCTCAAACCTCCACTCACAAAACTGCTTTGGGGGATTGTTCTTTGGTATGTAACTCCTCCAATGGTTCAATTAGTTTTTGTTCTAGTGCTTTATTCATTGCAAATTCTTGCTGCCTAGGTGACCCTGTTCTTGAGCTTGCATGTCAAATTTATATTGTCCCAAGTAGTTCTAATGCATGATATAGTCTCTAGGCACTTGTAGGAGTAGTTGCTATCAATTTTGTTGAGTTTGGTTCACTTTTATTTTGAGTTACTAAAGTTTTCAGAAATTTTTCATAGGAAGAAATATGTTTAGGAAAATGTACCAAGGTGGTTCTTCAAGGAAGCAAGGATCCAGGCCCGTGATACGTGAGCCAGACCATGAACCACCAAGAGAAGCTCAAGTGTGGCCTTGTGAATGGCTGTCAGAAGATTTCATGGTTCGAGCAGGAATTAAGGAGGAATTTGACGCATACGTGCGTAATGCTGAACTCGAGGGCTTCATGCTAGATAAGTGCCCTCAGTATTATCACCTAACTGATTCCTTTGTGAGAAGGTTCAAATTTTCATTTTCACGCAATTCTCACACTGTCCTATTTGATATCTATAGTAAATCTTATACTATGGACTTAGAGGATTTTAATATTGCCTGTAAACTTCCGCAGTGGGGTAGTGCGAGTGAACCTCGCAAATATGAGTTTAAGGAATTTCTTGCTAGTATCACTATGGGGGAATCTAGGGAAACAACACAAGCTACCATAGGGAGCATTCATTTTCCTACTATACATTATTTTGCTCTGTTTATAGGTATATGCATAAACGGTAAGGATGAGGCATGTCACATGTGTGTTCCTCATCTTAGTGTTCTCAAGAGTGTTGTTTTAGGAGATAAAAAATATAACTTGGGAGCCATTGTTGCATGAAGGTTGCATAATAATGGTTTAAGTGGAGACTTGTTTGGTGGGATTTATGCAACCCGCGTGGCTAATTTTCTTGACATACCCATACATGAAAATGATATGGAATTGCCTCCCACTTATCTAGATTATAATGCTATGGTTCGCCATCATTTTATTGAGAGGAATGAACAACCTCTCCAGTACCGACTAATGTTTGACAGGCGCCGCACTTTCCATGTTGCTCTCCATGCTCCTACTTTCTTTGACTTTCAGGCAAAAGGGAGATATATTATAACCAGGGAGGAGCGAACGAGTATAAGAGGAGGACGGAGGCAGCTCGCCTCCAAGCGGCAGCTCATGAAGCAATAGCCGCTGCATCTCAGTACGACTCCAGTTACAACTTTGATCCATGGGCATAAACCAACTTAGGCCAAAAGCCTAAGCTTGGGGGAGTACGTATCTCTCACCGACATTACATTCATGTTCACACACTCATGCTAGTTGTCGGTGCTCATACTTTTTCATTGTAATATACATGCTAGTTTATTTTCTTTTTATCGCTTTTCTTCTTGTGTGTTTGAATAATCTTAAGAAAAACAAAACTAAAAAATAGTTATAGCTTTTAGTTAGTTTACTTTCCATGCCTGTAGTAGTAATAATTAAAAGAAAACCCAAAAAGATTTCTCATTCTTCTTTTGCTTGCTGGGAGCTTTCCCGTGTAAATAGTTTTATTTCTTTTCTTCAGGGGTCGAGATGAGAAGACCATAATTAAAATGTTGAAGTGGCTCTTATATGCATTATTGTTGATTTAACCAAGAGCCCATATTACCTTGTCTTCTCCTGTGTATTAAATGCTTGCAGATTCCAGCTTAGTCCAATGCATGTGCACTATTATTATTATCCACACCGTTCGGTCGTGCAAGTGAAAGGCAATAATGACGATTATGATGGACTGATTGAGATGAGAGAAGCTGGTATAAACTCGACCTCTCTTGTTTTTATAAATATGATTAGTTCATCGTTCCTGATTCAGCCTATTATGAATGAAACATGTTTGCAATGACAATTAGAGATCATAGTTGCTCATGCCATGCTTAATTTGCTAGGAGTTTATAATGATTTACCTTGCGCGCCAACATGCTATTAAAATGGTTGTGATGTGGTATGATAGGGTGGTATCCTCCTTTGAATGATTTGAGTGACTTGAATTGGCACATGTTCACGCATGTAGTTGAAACAAAATCAACATAGCCTTCACGATATTTATGTTCATGGTGGATTATATCCTACTCATGCTTGCACTCAATGTTTACTAATTTTAATGCATGTTCATGACTATTGTTGCTCTCTAGTTGGTCGCTTCCCAGTCTTTTTCTAGCCCTCACTTGTACTAAGCGGGAATACTGCTTGTGCATCCACTTCCATAAACCCCAAAGTTATTCCATATGAGTCCATCATACCTTCCTATATGTGGTATCTATCTGCCGTTCCAAGTAAATTTGTATGTGCCAAACTCTAAACCTTCAAATGAAATTATGTTTTGTATGCTCGAATAGCTCATGTATCAACTAGGGCTGTCTATATCTCCCATGCTAGGCGGGTTATTCTCGAGAGGAGTGGATTCCGCTCCTCACTCATGAGAAAATGGCTGGTCACCGGGATGCCCAGTCCCATGCTCTAAGCAAATCAAATCGAAATAATTGTTAACAAAACTCCCCCAGGGCTGTTGCTAGTTGGAGGCACTCGTTGTTTCGAGCAAGCCATGGATTGATGCTTGTTGGTGGTGGGGGAGTATAAACTTTACCATTCTGCTTGGGAACCGCCTATAATGTGTGTAGCATGGAAGATATCGAGATCTCTCGGTTATTATGTTGACAATGAAAGTATGCCGCTCAAAATATTATTTATCTCTGCTTTAAAATCGAGCTCTGGCACCTCTACAAATCCCTGCCTCCCTCTGCTAAGGGCTTATCTATTTACTTTTATGTTGAGTCATCACTCTCTTATTAAAAAGCACCAGCTGGAGAGCACCGCTGTCATTTGCATCCATTATTATTAATTTATATTGAGTATGACTGGATCTCTTTTACTATGAATTACAACGTTTAGTCAGTCCTTGATCTTCAGAGGTACTCTGCATTTATGTTTTGCGGTCTTAGAAAGGGCATGCGAGATATCATCTTATTATATCATATTATGATTGTTTTGAGAAAGTGTTGTCATCCGAGATTTATTATTATTGCTCGCTAGTTGATTATGCCATTGATATGAGTAAACATGAGACCAAAATGTTATTGTGAATATGGTTAGTTCATAATCTTTGCTGAAAACTTGAATGCTGGCTTTACATATTTACAACAACAAGAGCAAACAGAGTTAGTAAAAGTTTTTCTTTATCACTTTCAGTTTGTCAACTGAATTGCTTGAAGATAAGCAAAGGTTTAAGCTTGGGGGAGTTGATACGTCTCCGTCGTATCTACTTTTCCAAACACTTTTGCCCTTGTTTTGGACCCTAACTTGCATGATTTGAATGGAACTAACCCGGACTGACGCTGTTTTCAGCAGAATTGCCATGGTGTTATTTTTGTGCAGAAATAAAAGTTCTCAGAATGACCTGAAACTTCACGGAGAATATTTTTGGAATTAATAAAAAATACTGACGAAAGAATCAAGTCCAGGGGCCCCACACCCTATCCACGAGGGTGGGGGCGCGCCCCCTGCCTCGTGGGCCCCCTGGTGCTCCACCGACCTCAACTCCAACTCTATATATTCACATTCGGGGAGAAAAAAAATCAGAGAGAAGGATTCATCGCGTTTTACAATACGGAGCCGCCACCAAGCCCTAATCTCTCTCGGGAGGGCTGATCTGGAGTCCGTTCGGGGCTCCGGAGAGGGGAATCCGTCGTCATCGTCATCATCAACCTTCCTCCATCACCAATTTCATGATGCTCACCGCCGTGCGTGAGTAATTCCATCATAGGCTTGCTGGACGGTGATGGTTGGATGAGGTTTACCATGTCATCAAGTTAGTTTTGTTAGGGTCTGATCCCTAGTATCCATTATGTTCTGAGATTGATGTTGCTATGACTTTGCTATGCTTAATGCTTGTCACTAGGACCCGAGTGCCATGATTTCAGATCTAAACCTATTATGTTTCCATGAATATATGTGAGTTCTTGATCCTATCTTGCAAGTCTATATTCACCTACTATGTGTTATGATCCGTTAACCCCGAAGTGACAATAATCGGGATACTTACCGGTGATGACCGTAGTTTGAGGAGTTCATGTATTCACTAAGTGTTAATGCTTTGGTCCGGTACTCTATTAAAAGGAAGCCTTAATATCCCTTAGTTTCCAATAGGACCCCGCTGCCACGGGAGGGTAGGACAAAAGATGTCATGCAAGTTCTTTTCCATAAGCACGTATGACTATATTCGGAATACATGCCTACATTACACTACTAGGAAAATGCTTATAGATAGAAGTTTACCAGTAGCGCGTTTTTATTACCCCATGCTACTAGTATTTACCAGTAGCGCTGGGCTGAAAACACGTTACTACTAATATATAACAGCAGCGTTTGTTTGCTTGGGCAGCGCTACTGTTACATGGGCCGCAGGGCAAAAACAGTAGCCCACTTAGGTGTAGCGTTTGTTTTGAACGGGCGCTACAACTGGTGGGCTTAGCAGTAGCGCCGGCCTCAAACCAGCGCTACTACTATAGCAAAAAATCGGCCCGAGCGCCGCACCCCTCACTCTCAATCGATCCCCTCCGCCCTTGCCGCCGCCATGGTAGGGTTAAATCCCGACCGCCTCACCCCCATTGATGGTGCCGTGCGCCGCCACCACGCGCGGTCACCTCTCACCTCCTCCGACACTCCAGCCCCGTAAGTCCCCCTCGATCTCCTCCTCCCTGCGCGCCACACTAGCTAGGCTCCAATCGAGTTGCCGCGGCGGCTCGCCATGTTTTGGGATTTAGGGATTGCACGGTGGCTCCGCGCTTCGATGGCTCCAATCGATTTGCCGCGGCGGCTCGCCACTCCCCTTGCTGCCCCTACGCGACGCTCCGCCCCCTCTGTTAATTAGTATCACATATGGATTAATAGGATTAGTATCACATATGGATTAATAGGATTAGTATCACATATGCATCTATAGATCCTACTATTAATTAGTATCACATATCATCTTATATGTTACTAGATCTTAGGATTTGGCATGCACACTTGAAGTGTTGTTCGTATATGCAGTGTGCTGGCCTTTCATGTTTCCTCGCGTGATTGGGGAGAGAGTAGAGAGAGGGGTTAGGTGAGAGAAGTAGAAGCTTTTTGTTGCTCACCGAAACCTAGGAGAGAGTAGAGAGAAGTAGCTATGGAGAAGTAGAGGCTTTTAGCACATATAATTGAAAATTGGGTTTCAATTCTTGGCTGCTGCCCCTGGAGGAGTGGTGGCGGCGGCGGTGCCTAGTGTTCTAGGGTTTAGAGAGGGGGCGTCCATGTCGTGCCTTTTCCGGAGAGGAGCCACGGGCGGCGTCGGTTGAACAACCATAGTGCTCGACCGTAGAATCGTGAGCATTTTTTTAGCTCTGATATGGAAAAATCAATGCTTGATTCCATACTCTTTCAGGTTGAAGAGAGTATCTGTATGTGGTGATGCTCAAATTGCCAAGTTGTTATGCTGCTGTTAGTGAGCCCATTTTGGTAAATTTCAGAAAAAGAAAACACAGATAGACAGAGAGTTGTATCTGATCGAAAAGGGGGGTGTTTGCCTTTTATAATTTTAATTATTGTGCATCTGATGCCAAAGGTGGAATGGATGAAAACTTTATGTTTACTTTTTGGATCGTTAATCCTTTAATCATATTGCTTTAGGGAAATGGCGCCACCACCACCACCATGTCGACGGTGCAAGTCAAGCTGCGCCAGCAGCCTTGCAACTGGCACGCTGTTTGGCATCTACTTCGAGTCTAGTTTTCTTCATGTGGAGTTAATAAATTATATGAAACTAGTAACTACTATTTTTTTAGTCTACATTATTGGCATTAATGCATCATGTATATATCATTTTGCTTTTTGTACACAGATCGTCCCATGCAATGTGAGGTCAGAATTCAACAATCTGACTATGGACTCTGTGACCTTTGAGGCTCCTGGGGGCCCCTACACTATGGAGATCGAGAAAGGACGAAATATGACGTGGGTGAGAGGAGATGGATGGGTCCGTTTCATCGACAACATGCGTATCACCGGTGGTGAGTTGATCAGCTTCTCCTTCAGAGCTGAAAGACCCAAGCTGGCCGTGATTTATGTTAACAAAGACGAAGATTATGAGGATGATGAGGATGATGACGACCCACTCGGTGATGCCATCGTAGCTCAAAGAATGAAGTTGAGCAAGGAGGAGGTGTGCAACCTATGGGACATCATTCCGCCACGTGCTGACTTCGTCGGGGTGCCATTCGTGACCCGCCTGACAAGTACCATGGTTGATCGGCATATCATGGTATGTTGCATTTACGGTAGTTTTTAGAGTAATTTGATGATATGCTTTATTGTTATACTCACTACAAAAAAAAGACACATCCATGACATTTTGGGCTGAACGAAATTTTTTTCTGTCATACATATGACACTTCTATGACGATAATTGTGACAAAACCCGTTATCATCATAGATGTGGTGGGCTCCTACTTCTATGAAAAAAAATCATGACAGAAAATGGGCTTTTCGTCCTGGGCGGGCCGGAGACGCAGCTGCATGACATTCTTTGGGCCGTCCATGACGGAAAAAACCGTGTTAGAAGCGAGGGGAGGAAAATTTCGGGAGTTGCGATTCACGGTGGGAGGTCGGGGCTGAAGCGATCGCGTTTCTCTCGTCGACGCTGGCGTGTATGAGGCGTTATTAGAATCTGAACCCGAAGCGGCGTTGGGCTCTAAGCGAACCCGGCGATTGCCGCTGCGAGCTACGCGTTCTCGAACCCGGCGATCGATCGATGGCTGTTAATCGAACCCGATGGGCGATTCCTTCGCTGCTGCTGCTAAGCTGAAGCCGATCGATTGGATGAGCAGTGGCGTTGCGGGGGGTTGGATGAACAGCGGTGGCGTTGCCTCTGGATGAACAGGACCCGTGGTGTGGAGGGCTGGATGAGCGATGAGCGGTGGAGGGGTGGCCGTGGAGGGGTGGTTGAATAGGACCCCATGGTGTGGAGGGCTGGATGAATTGTAACATCCCAAATTTTCAATTTGGAATGTTATACATTAGGTCATCATGCATATCATATTTTCTCGCATTTTTCCGATCCTAGAAAATTTCACGCAACTCAAGGACCCTCGGAGAGAGTTGGAGATTTCATTATTTTCATATTTGGGATTTCTCAAATTTTGAAAATAGGATCATTTGGATTTATTTATTTATCTTCAAAAGTTTTTCCGATAAAAAAATTAAGAGAGGGAATAACATGACTTTCCCAACATTTAGGAAAAATGAAGATTTTATAAATAAGTCAAATTTGGTTTTTCGAAAGTTTATTTGCTTTAGGCAAAAAAATGAGTATTTTAAAAATATGCATTTTGCCCCGTTTTAAAGTTCATTTTGTTCGACTCATTTTTAGGAGTCGGGGAAAATTAATTTTATTTAATTTGGAGTTCGTTTGGTTTTATTTTAAATTCGTTTAGTTTTGTTTAAAAAACGCCGCCACTTTGGGCCAAGGGCCCAGCCCAACCGCCCGCCCGGCCGCCTCCTCCCCTCGCCCTGGAGGAGCCCCGCCGCCCGCCGCCGAGTCCGGCTCGGAGCCGCCCCGCCGTGCCCCTCCCCAAGGCATGGAGACCCCTCCTATATAACCCGCCCCCCTCTCTCCTCACCCCGAGCCGCCGCCTTGCCTCACCCGAGCCACCGCCGCCCCCTTGAAGGACGCCGCCGCCGCCGTGGCGTGGCCACCCGCCACCCGCCGACCCCGGACCTGCCGCCGCCCACGGAGCCGGAGCCCCGCCGGCGACTAGCCGGAGGTAGCCGCCGCCGCCACCCCCCCGATCCGGTTTTGCTTTAAAAACCGATCCGGTTTTTCGTACGTTATTCGGTTTTTTTTAAACCCTTGATGGTTTATTTTTTTTCGGTTTTATTATTTAGTGAACGTTCACCGACCCGTTCGTTTCAATGAACGTGATCGTCGGATTAGATCTGTTAACGAACGTCCGTTGTTTAATCTGTTCGTCATTTTTCTTTTAATCGGATTTAATCCGTTATTTTCTGATTTCGATTTCCGATTCGATTTTCAAATCTGTTTATTTTCTCGCTCGTTTATCGGAATCAGGTGATTCAAGCGCCTGGAATTTCGTTACGAAACCGCTGTTCCGACTAACCTACTTAAACAAAGTTTTGCTACTGTAAAATTTTGACCTAGTTTCGGATTGCTAAAATCGAGTCGTTCTCTCTCGATTTTCGACTTTCGATGATTTATCTGATTTGATTCTTTTTGCAACCAGGGTTCTTAAGTTGAACTTTATGGTTAGATCTTTTATTCGAGATTTCCCTGTGCATTAGATGAGTACTTATTGTATGCTTGTTGTTTGTCTGCGTTAGATCACCCGGTCGCCGCTTGTTACTTGAATCTCTAGGTCTCGCGGATCATCGACAAGGCAAGTAACACTTGATCATACCTTTTCTACTACCGGTTTTATTGCATTAGATCAAACCCTCAAAAACTTGCATGTTTAGGATCTAATTAAATTGTGGGATGGGAAGTAGACGTGGTAGTACCTATTACTGCTTTTACTTATGAAACCTTGGGAGTTACTTCTCGTTTGCTTATTATGCCATGCTATGCTAGTAGGCGTGGATTGGGTGAGTGAATATCCATGACAGATGTGAGATTGTTAATTAATGGTTTATCTAAGGTGGCAACCTAAACACACATCTGGGTGGATTGAGGCACCTGGTTTCTATCAGACTTGCCTGTATTTCTTGGACCGCCACCTGGGCTCTAAGGGATCATAAGATTATTCAAGCTGGAAACTTCCGTGTGCAGCCACAAGCCAATTATGGGCTCTGGCGTAGTTGACTAAGTTGTGCGAACTCTTACGGGTAGGCTAGCTGATGTAGGGGATGTAGGTTGGTACGGTCTACCCACATGTAAGGTGCTAAGCGCTTACGAAAGACTATGTCTCGGTCATCCGTTTCTCAAACACCATGTAGTCACGAGAACCAAGCGGAGGCGATCGAGTCTTAATGGGGAAAAGTCATAAACCTCTGCAGAGTGTATAAACTAATCATGATTAGCCATGTCCCCGGTTATGGGCGTTTTGAGTATCCGTAATTGAATATCATGTGAATCTCAACATGTTACTTCTAATAAATGTATTGGGTTTTGATGAGTACTTTTTAATTGGGATTGAGGATCTGTCAACCATTCTCAATGTTTAACAACCACCATGATAGTTAAATAAAATTATTCCTTTGTTGTAGGGAAAAACTAGCTTTATGCAAAAATGTAACCAGAGAGCCTTACCACCAGCCATATATGCATGTAGTATAGGCTTATTCTTTCATTGTTCTCTATGTGTTACATTGCAAGCATATTCCATGTCTTGACCCGTTTTGGGCTGCAACTTTCACGTTGCGAGACTTTTGAATGACAGTAAGGTGTTAGGTCGTGGTTCTATACTCAGTGATGCCGATGGAGTTGATGGACTCACTTATCTTCCAAGCCTTCCTCTGTTATTATTAGATGGCCTTAAGCCATATTATTGTAATAAGTTCCCTTGTGGACAACGATGTAATAAGTGTGTGATTGCTACTCGCTATAAATCCTTGAAATCTTGTGTGGTGTCGACATTCTTGATCCGGGGATGACACTGAGCACGAGACTTGATCCATTCAGGTCTGGTCGCTACATGAATAGTAGATGGTGGAGGGTGCCCGTGGAGGGTGGTTGAGCGATGGCGGTGGAGTAAGCGCGGTGGAGGCTGGATGAGCGAGGAGCCGTGGAGGCTGGAGGAGGTCGACGGTGGAGATGAACAATATCCCATGGAGTCCCGTTTTGCGACGCCACAACCCTCCCGTTTCGACCGTGGCGCCCAACACAAGTCCGTTTAAATCCGTTTTGCGATCGCCACACCCTCCCGATCAACAGGACCCCCGTTTCGACCGTAGGAGGTCCGTTTCGTCCATTTTCGGTACGCCACACCCCTCCCGATCAATAGGACCCCCGTTTCGACCGTAGGAGGTCTGTTTCGTCCGTTTTGCGGTACGCCACACCCCTTCCGGTCAACAGGACCCTGTTTCGAACGTAGGAGGTCTGTTTCCTCCGTTCTGCGGTACGCCATGCCTCGTTTCCATCGCCTATTCCGTCCAAGCCCTCCCGATGAACACGACCACGCATTCCGTTCCAACCCAGCCGGTTGGATCCCACGCGTTTCGTTGCCTCCCGATGAACACGACGCATTCCGTTGCCTCCCCATGAACACGAGCATTCCGTTGCCTCCCCATGAACACGACGACGAAGCTGTTTCTCCGTTCCGACCCAGCCATGTACACGAGCCCTCGCCGCACGTATGCGCGAGTAGGCGTTCGAGACCCCGCCCGTATGTACACATATGTGGCCGTATTTTCTTACTTACACCCTTGCCGCTGTACGTACGTGTAAATGCTACGTGCGTGCCTCTACTACGACACGTGCGCGCCTCTACATCCACCAGTATATATGTACGTACACGTTTGCGACCAGAATGACAACGCCACGTGCGCTTCGACCAGGTGTGTCCGGTATCGAGCACTTCCTTGCTGCGAAGATGTAGCTGGTGGTTCCCAGTAGTCAGGGGGCGAATCATTTTTTCTGCCTGGACGCACTTCCTTGCGTGCGAAGATGTAGCTGGTGGGTCCTAGCAGTCAGTGGGGCGAATCGTTTTTTTTTGCCCGGACTCACTTCCATGCGTGCGAAGGTGTAGCTGGTGGGTCCCAGCAGTCAGGGGGGAAACGTTTTTTTTTGTGAAATACGGTGGCCCGTCCGGTGGGTCCCCGCTGTCAGGTGGAGGAATATTTATTTTGCGCATAATAAGGAGGCACTTCCTTGCTGTGGCCGTGGACCCAGCTGTCAGCGTCTCCACGCACAGTACTCTTCCGATGGAAGTCGGTCGTTGACCACATTGACCACGCCGCGCCGAGAGCACCACGGCGGTGGACGACGGCGAGGCCTAGGAAGGGGACGAGACGGAGGCAGGGAAGACTTGGCAGTTGTTTCCCACGCGAAGGGGAGTATGACTGTACGAGTGTTTACTGGTTCGTCTGCCGTCGCCGGAGAATAACAGCAGGTGTGGGTGAGTAGAGGGATGGCTAGGCCAACGATGGGAGTACGGTGGGGCGGTGAGGCCTGCACGGCAGCATAGCCGGCATGGGAGGAGTGAGCGAGCAATCCCGGCGCTTGTTTGGCGGCCGAGCAGGAAGAGCAGAGATTGAAGAAACACGACGGCCGTTGGATGGACATCCAACCGCCATCCTTTGCTGTCGTCAACCTTTTTTAGGAAAGCCTCAAATCTGTGGAAAACAGCATACAACCCATCTGCCATTATTTCTAATAATTTACAGTCCATTTGCTAATTCTTAAGGTTTTTGGAGCCCATATTCTTTTTGTTAGCATTACAGCCCATATTGTGGTACGGTTAAAAACTTATCTGAAATTTTGCATATTTGGTGCGGTCCGAACTGTTTTAATCCCAAAATTTCGACTCATATTCAAACTGATTTTAAAAATAAATGTATATCAATATAAAATCCAACAAATTCTCCACGCATAAAAATTAATGTAATTTAAAATCTTGAAATGAAAAAAAATATTTGAAACTAATTGTTGGTTTGATGTGTTTTAAAAATGTACAACCCATTTCTCATTACTGATGGGCCATTTTCTCGACCATCCGAATGAAAGCTCTCCTCGTCTTGAAAGATTTGCAGCCCAACAGGCCTGACAAAGCGACTTACTTGGCAAATCACAAAAAAACCAGGCTTTGGTCGTGGACCCAGCTGTCAGCCTCTCCACGTACAATACTCTTCCGATTGAAGTCATTCCTTGACCACGTTGACCACGCCGCATGGAGAGCACCACGGCGGTGGACGATGACGAGGCCTAAGAAGGGGACGACGCGGAGCCGGGGAAGAGCGCGGTGGAAGCCCAGCGGAGAGAAGTCTGAGGTTCACTGGTTCGGCTGCGGTGTGAGGCTGCCGTCGCCGCAGGGTCTGGCTAGCGGTGGGAATAGTAGGGGGCGGTGAGGCCTCCGTGGCAGCACAGCCGACCATGGGAGGCAGGAGCATGCGGCACGACCAGCGCTGCTTTGGGCGGCTGGAGCAAGAAGACCAGAGGTTGAAGAAGCACTACGGCCGTTGGATGGACATCATACGGTCATGGACCTAGAATCGTTCATATTGACTAAGTTGACAAAGCCCTTCGTCCCCGTCAACTTAGTAGGCCCACAAGTCAGCCTCCCACCAAGGTGAATCCCACCTAGCAGGGGGAGTATTCATTTTTTTGTGCGTAATAAAGAGGCACTTCCGGTGGGTCCGAGCTGACAGCGGGGGAACGTTTTTTTTACGAAATACGGTGGCCCGTCCGATGGGTCCCAGCAGTCAGGGGGGAAACGTTTTTTCACGAAATAAGGTGGCCCGTCCGGTGGGTCCCTGCTGTCAGGTGGAGGAATAATTATTTTGCGCGTAATAAGGAGGCACTTCCTTGCGGCCACCATGGACCCAGCTGTCAGCCTTTCCACGTACAGTACTCTTCTGATGGAAGTCCGTCGTTGACCATGTTGACCACACCGTGCCGAGAGCACCAGGACGGTGGATGACGGCGACGCCTAGGAAGGGGATGACGCGGAGCTGGGGAAGACGCAGCAGTGGAAGCCCAGCGGAGAGAATACGAGGTTCACCGTTCGGCTGCGGTGTGAGGCTGCCGTCGCCGCAGAATAACAGGGGGTGTGGGTGAGTGGAGGGATGGCCTGGCCAGCGGAGGGAGTAGTATGGGGGCGGTGAGGCCTCTGTGGCAGCACAACCGGCCACGGGAGGCAGGAGCAAGCAGCACGACCGGCGCTGCTTTGGGCGGCTGGACCAAGAAAACCAGAGGTTGAAGGAGCACTATGGCCGTTGGATGGACATCGTACGGTCACTGAAGCTAGAACCGTTTATATTGACTAAGTTGACAAAGCCCTTGGTACGCTCCAACTTAGTAGGCCCACAGGTCAGCCTCCAAAACGGTGCGCCCCAGATGTCAGGGGGAGGAATCATTTTTTGGGCGGCCGAAGCTAAGAATATCCGAGATTGAAAAAGAAGCACGACATCCGTTGGATAGACATCCAACGGCCACTGCTGCTAGAACCGTGCGTTGACAATAATAAGTTGACAAAGCCTTGCATACGCGTCAACTTATTTTTTTAGGGGACACGTCACTTAGTAGGCCCACAAGTGTGTGGCAGAGAACTTATAGCCCATTTGCGTTTTGTAAGAATGTACAACCCATTTTTGAATTCTAATGGAATTTACAACAGCCCATTTACAGTTTGTTAAAAGTACATCCCATTTTCTAGCTAGGACAATGATTAATAATTTCAACCGACCATTGAAGACAAAATTCAATAAAATTTCCCACATTTTGATGGGATCCGAAATATTTTTATCCCGAAATTTCTAGTAAGATTAAATATAAATTTGTATTACGTAAAAATCCAACGAAACATTGCGCGCATAACAATGAAAATTTAAGATTTTAAAATCCATAAATAATATTTTATAAACTAATTTAGTGTTTGGTGCATTTTTTATAGTTACTGCCAGTTTTATAATTACATCCCATTTATTATTTTTAAAGCCCATTTTCCTGTTAAGCCTAATGCATCCCTCCTAGGAAATATTTGCAGCCAGTGAGCGGAGAATAACAAGTTGACCTTGCTCGGTATTCCTCAAAAGGCGTATAGCTGGGCTAGCCATTTTCATCTTGAAAAAGTAGTATTTGGCTGGATATCGGCATGGGCTAGGCAGCCACAGCCCGCCAGATTAATACCCTGCTCTCCTCTCGAACAACAACGAAATCATCGCCAAGAAAAACTCTGCGGTGCTCACGCCTCAAAAACACAAATACTGCTCGAGTTGCTTGGTCCCGGTGTCGGCCGCACCTTGTGCAATTCTCTCGTTTATATTGACTACATAGGTTGACAATGGTGCGGGACCGTGATGTCGAAACCAGGAGAAAGCAAAAAAATATAGTTGTACATAATAAGGAGGCACTTATGACGTGCGGCTATGGCCCTAGTGGGTCCCTATGTCATCCAGTCAAAATAAAGTCATCTCCTGAATCCTCATGTTCGTTGACGATGTTAACAATGCTCGGTGCCACGGCGAGCGCAACAACTCGAAGGACAACGGAGAGGGCCTCGCGGGCCCTACGGATGGTCTGATACAACACCCGCTGCTCATTCAGGAAGCCAGGATCATAGGACACCTATGAGCACCTTCGAGAAACTGAGACGGCATGAAACGGTAAGGCCGCGCTTGGGAGCTCTGGTTTATTTCAAACATGTATTAACATACAAGTGTAATTTACTCGTCATCGGAAGGCCCGAGGTCTGTAAGTAAAACCGGCGGGTTACGCGTGTAATTTGAGAGACCAGTGTATATTTTACGAGCATTGCTATATGGACGACATTACTAGACGATACATGCACGACATGCGTATCATGCCATCCATGGGCAAGGCTGAAACAACTGCTAACGGCTGGATTAGCAATCGTCCGAGTGTCGTTCAGCGTTTTTATCGTGTGTGAAGTACTTCCGATATTTTACTAGTCGAAATCGACCAACGAAGCGCCTTCGCCCGAGACCATCTACTTTAATTTACAATCGTCAGTACAAGCGGTTTTGGTTGGAAAACGACGATCCAATCACGGCCTAATATCATGAGTTGGTCGGAAGATCATATGGTTTCACGTCTAACCTACCCGACATGTCGTATAGGCTATCAATGAAACATCAGACGATGAACTTCTTACACACGGAAACAACAAAAGAGGATGATCTTCTTAACAAGCAAATCACTGGCATTAGATCGACATGCAAAACAATACGAAGCATTATTCTCAGGAGGCACGGTGAACAGCTCGTGATGCCGCATGCCACAACATTCCAAGCTCAACTTTGCAGTCAAACACAAGGCCTGGCATTACATAGATAATATTCAGAACAAACTCTTAACACAGGAATATCTCAGCAAAGTAACTATTTACTTCTAAACTGAACACAGGAATAGGAAAAAACACTCGACGCTGCTCACAGCAAGGGCGTCCCACTCAAAAATATCAAATGCATGTCTTCTGGCTAACATCAATGAGCAAATTTTGACAAGGTTTTCCAATTCCAATATATTAAACTAATGTCTTCTTGCTAACATCAATGATTAAACTTTGACAAGCTTTTCCCATTCAAAATATGTAATGCCTATGATCGTGTCATGTCGTAGCTTCTTGTACTTGTTTGGGCACTTTTTGCCCAGGGCACTCCACGTGTTGTTAAATTGCCAATGGTCTCTGCAGACTAGTCATGTCACCGGTATCTAAGGCCTTGTACAATGGGAGGTGCTTAGAGAGATGCTTAGAAAAATAAACCGGGTTTTTCTGAAGCACCGATGCCTATTTCTATAGGAGAGACGCTTAGTTAAGCGTCTATCCTGTACAAATAAGCACCGGTGCTTAAAAAACCAGGTTTATTTCTCTAAGCATCTCCCCTAAGCACCTCTCATTGTATAAGGCCTAATAATACTCTGTAAAGCTTCTCGGTCATTCCTTCTATAATGTACCGCAACCAGTGACTGCTTCTTTCTGCAAAGTGGAACAACCAACTGGACCCAGTAGCGCAGCAGTTTGCCTTGGACACACTGGCTCCTTTCGTGCAGTTCAACTAAAATCGAAGTCGGAATAAAACCGAGCTTTAATTTTGATATCCCTGTAAGCAACAATAGGTATAAGGGAAACAATTACTGAGAAATAATGGTTGATGACTTGTCTTAATGGGAAGCAAATCAGGAGAGTAGCAATTCTCCATCAGTGTGATTCATTCATATTGACTGAAACATTATCTTAACAATGCCTTGTTTCAACATGTATAAAGAACAACAAAACAGAAAAGTACCATTCCTAAAACAATGCAACTGATTCATTTTTAACGAGACATTATCTTAACAAACCTTGGTTAAACATGTAGAAAGAACTACAAAGTAGGATAGTACCATTCCTAACAAGTGTTGCAGTTTTGAACTAAGATTCAGTAGTTAATTAATTCTGAGAGTGGCATTGCTTAATTTTACCAGCGGCATTAGATTAACGAAAAGCATAAACAATTCCGGGGGAGAGTGGGCGCAACAACAATATGTGCTTCCATCTACTTATAAAGGGGGTGATGCAGAGTTTGTTGTAACAAAGCAACAAGCATCATGTCCAGGTTGGTCCCATTTTGTTCACTACTTAATGGGAAAAGACAGCAATACAATAGCTTCAATTCAACATTTATTTAAAACAGTACCAATACAAGTAGCACAACATCTCAAAGCACACTGCACAATCATGTGGATGAAGGCATGTACTGACCTTTCATGAGAACACCATGATAAAATACGAATCTGCTAACACGAATAGGAAATCCAATCTCCTTTTGTGCAGTTGCACTAAAATCAACCAAAGTGTTTCTCGTAGCGAAGAAAAATGTCGCAATAGCAACAAGTTGAATAGATATCATGTGGTTGAGACCAAGATTTGAAACAACTCGACAGGAACACTGGAAACAAATCTCGATCTCCTTTTGTGCAGTTCCACCAAAATTAAGCAAAGTCACTGGTGTGACATTCAAGTTGAACTGCACAAAACACTCTTAAAACATAAGTGTTTGAGTAGCGAAGCAAAATGTCATAATAGCAACAAGTTGAATCGATACCCTGTTTTAACCGAGGCAAAAAGGAAACAATTACTTGACAATAAAGGAGGATGAAACAAACGGTGACTGAAAGAAGCATCTAACTTATCTTGGATGGAAAACAAAGTAGGATAGTAGCATTTCTAAAACGGTTTCATTGATTCATATTAACAGAGAGACTCTCTTGAAACAACATTCGTTAAAAAATGTAATTTACTTTTAACAGTGGCATTGCTTCAATTTTCCGGCGGCATTCTTAGATTAACAATAGCAAAATAGCTGTATGGGACATGCTAGCACCATGTGCGTCCACACGTATAAATGGGTGATGCAGAGTATGTAGCCAAGCAGCATATCTGTGTTGGTCCCATATTTGTTCTCTTTGAACTTTTTCTTATGTGAGGGCAGCAAATCTAGTCCTGCACAAGCTACCCGACCCCCCAGTTTCTTTCCCTTTTCAACAAAGAGATCGGTTCCTTACAGATGTGTGTACTGGGTTACCCCCTTTTTCCCTTTTCGACCAACAAAGCGGCTGGATAGCCAGTCTATACTACTTCTCATCCCTCCTTTCCTCATTGAACCACGTCCTAGATTCATGCTCCACCCCACCGCACCTTTCTTTCCTCTTTGAACCAAGACCTAGATTCGACTACAGATCGAAAAAGATCCACATGCAGCTAGACCAACGACAGTTTCAAAGAAACTTATACCTTAGGGTCGTCGGGATGTGGCAAGGCGTGCGGCGGGAGGCCAGATCTGCCCACACTACGTACGGCAGCGAGGAAGAAGGGGTCGGTGGCCCTCCCGCACAGGCGCTGGGTGAAAGAGAACATCGCAGCCGGCAATGGATTGCCTCCCTCACCGAAGGCGATAGAGTTAACGCTGCACCTCCTCCCCTTCCCAGTGCGACGGGATACAGGCGCCTCCTTCACCAGCTGTGAGGGGGGAGAGAGAGACAAGAGGCCAACGCAATCTTGTTCAGATCTGGTGAATAGAGGGTGAGAGACTGTGAATATAGCAAACCCTAGCAAATGAACACTGAGCCTCCAGCATGTAACATATATGTATTGCGGCGAGCGTGTGGAGAGTGCAAACCCTAGCGAACAAGCGCTGAGGCTCCCGCTTATATATATACTAATGTAGTACGGACTGAGCTACGTGCCTTCACTTGCATCTGCTTTTGGCTGTATGTGGGTGAGCCAGCCACATTTTGGGCCCACTGTCATAAACCCAAAGGCAGGTGCACTAAGTCAATGAAGCTGCGTCCATATAGTACTCTCGTGTGTAAACGACTAATATATATAGTGGAGTGGATTTCTTATTCTCTCCATAACAATCGTTTTAAATTGTGTAAGTACAAATGAAACTCTTTATTTAATGTACAGTGAAGAAAACTAGTACTACTTCCGATGAACTAACGATCCACGCCCACGCATCCTGGTCGCACTTCCTGTCCTTCACGTGTGGTACACTACCCTCCCTTAAGTGAACAACCACAGATGCGCCAAATTATCGGAAACGTGTGAGAGTGTGTACAAATAATGAATTTTAATTTCAATTATCGGAAAGGTTTGAGAGTATTACAAAGTTTGACTTGATCAAATCTAATATGCGGAGTAAATAAAATGGAGGGCTACTACGTCCATCCGGGTTTTTAGTCCACACCATTTTTTAAATCAAAGTTAATAGCTGGACAAATAAAATTACAGGGGAGCTGGAGACAAAGTTGTGAGAAGGCTTAGAAATCAATACAAAACTTATGCTCTTAGTACCAACGTCGATCCTTCTTCGAGGAAACATTTGGTTCATAGCCAATTGTGTGATAAAATTGCATCAACGTGAAAGACGATTGCGTCTCCAACGCAACCAAGGTGAACTGACGAAGGATATCATCTTTGTGCGTAACAAGCAAAGATCATTGATGGAAGACAACTTGTTTTTCATTGAAAATCGATCAGCTTCACCAGCCGACGCAACCATGAGGTGCAACCATGAGCATCGATAGGTCATCGTGGTGATGCATCATCCATTTGGCATCAAGTTTGGGTGAGGCACCTATGAAGTTCGACAAATCCTCACTGTGGTCTGTTTCTTCTTAGTAATCAAGCTCGAGGAAGGAAGAACCACGTGGTAGAGGACAGTGAGGCGGAACAACAATGGCCATCCAATTTTGTGCAGTTCCACTAAAATTGAGGAAGACATGCCCGGGTATGGATACACGCATCGCTGTTTCCAAAAATATAAAAAAGGGTTAATGAAAAGTACACCAACAAACAGAAGCATCATAATTATATCTTGATGGGAACTAAACCAGGATACCCGAGAAAAAAAGCATTTCTTCATTTAACCAGTGATAGTACTACCACCATATGGACAATGACTGCACAACCACCATGTACTTTTTGTCGAAACAACATGTATACCTCCACCGAGGCATAAATCAGGACAACTTTTCGAGGGGCATTTCCTCTATAATAGTACTAGTAGGTGATGTTGGACCAGTCGACAAACCCTAGCTACTATGCATGGGGAGCTGGGGAGTAGTCGCATAGAAGAAAACCCGAACGCAGCAACCTGGGGAGCTGGACCAGTACAAGAAGTTAAACCTCAGGTGGGCGAGATGTCGTTTAGGCGGGCGGGCGGGATCTGCCCACACGACGGCAGCGAACAAGGGCGCGGAGGATCTTCGTCCGCGCCAGCGCCGGCTCCGAGAGGACGGTGCGCATCGGCTCCCTCCGTCGCCGACAGCGACAACGTCAATGCTGCACCTCCTCACCTCCCGCAGCGGACGGGATTCGGACGGATCTGTGACCACCGGTGAGGAGAGAGATAGAGTGGACACTACCATCTTGTTTTGATATGGAGAGGGTGAGAGAGCGAGACGCGAGAAACTCTATCAAACAAGAGGCTATAATGGAGTAAAAAAAATCTCTCCATAGCAGTGGTTTTAAGTAGAATACGCGCGTTCCCGGAAAAAAGAAACGAAAACTGGCGGACAATTTTTTAAGGGTCTGTCTAGGACACATCTAGATATGTCACATCTAAGTTGATGTCCACTCTGTTTGTGGTCTATTTTTTTTGTCCTAGTTTTTTTGTTTCTTGTTGCTACATTATATACTTGTGGGAGCTTAGATGTGATATCCTTAAATAACATCTAGATGTGAATTAGACAAACTGATTTTCTAACGTACCAAGAAAGAAAACTCGATCAAAAACACGCCCCCGCTTCCAGGTCGCGAGAGTCGTCGCGCACACACACACATAGACATAGACATGCATATCTATGTTTACGTAAAATTCCATTTCCATCTCCATCTCCAATCATATTTGTCCAACTGGCACATTATTTACGTTGTTAATTATATACGCAGCAATATTAACATATAGCATCTCTTGTTTGCGCACGTCCGGACCGCTGCCACGGCCGGTCCTGACCAACCCGAACCCTCTTCATCACCCGTGCGTGCTTCCCGCCCGAAACGGTCAGTAACGCATTCATGCCCAGCCAGAGCGGACGCGACCTCTCACTGGCGCTGGCATTGAAGCGGCGCGCTGGCCGAGAGAGCTTTGCCCGCGCCGCTTCCGGGTGCACGCGGCTGCTCCGCATTCAAAGGTTGCAATAGCCGGCTACAACATGCATGTAAAAAGTTCTTGGGAGTCCATGCTACATCTAGCTGTCCTCCCCCAACTCATCAATCTCTTCCAGTAGTGCTAGTAGTACTCCATGGCGCGATCCATCGACAAGCAGGCGGGGAAGTTATCGTATACTCGGTTTGCGGTGAGTGGCATGCCGAGCGACCGTGTGGGGTCGAGCCGTGGAGGAGGGTGAGACACGAACACGATAGACGTGATTTAATCGTTGGTTTTGCTCGATGGTGCGATCCAACGAAACAAAACGTTGATTTCTCTCTGTTTCCATTTTTTCTCCGGAAAAACAAAAACTTTCCACTCCATTTTCATTCTTATTCCAAGGTTGCCCCATTACAACATTCCATCAAATACAAAGGAAAACTAACACGCATGCTGATGCATCTAATGATTCACAGATCATAGCCAATATTTACTTCACAACTAAAGAAAAAAGTTGTGAGAGCGTGTACGAAAGAAAGACTACTGATGGTTCACTACGACTTAAACCCTAAACCCTAAACATGATTTAATTCCCTGGCCAGGTAGAACCTGTCGAAGGAAAGACGGCTGGCACCCTCGGATCATACGATGCTTTTGTGCAGTTCCACTAAAATCGACCTGAGCATCCCTGATGAGGACATCAATACCATTGTTACACCCACAGCCCCTACTGCTACATATACTGGACCAATTACTAGAGCTCGCGCACGCCAATTAAATTATCAGGTACTTTCGTTTCTTGGTAATGATTCTAATGTTCATGAGAATATGATGCTGCCTAAATTGGATACATTTGTTTTGCTTACAAATGAAGGCCCTAGCTTGGAGAAGGATGGACATTGGACCAAGAACAAGCATGGAGATAATGCCATGCGCAAGGGGAACAAACGGAGTTACAAGTGATGATTTCAGGACTTTGAAGCCACCATAATGGATGCATGAAGCCTTGGACGAAATATACAAGATGCTACTTCATAAATGTCGTCCGAGGCTATTCTAGGTGCTGCGTCACCTTATTAGTGGGCCAGGCCCATGTAATTTCGAAATACTTAAGTATAGGCTGTTTTTAGAGTCCGTATGTGGGGAAACAAGAGTTAGGGTTGATTTGGACCTCTCCACCAAGGGCCACGAAATTCCCCCTCTTCCTCCATATATACAGCCCTTAGGGCACCGTTTAGACCTTGGGTTTTGTTTAGATTAAAAGTTCGCCATAGCTGCAACTTGGCGTGCCGTTTGTGTTCAACGACCGGACAAAGGCGCCACAGAACCCCACCTTGATCAATAAAGCTTTCATCTTATATTCGCAATATCCAGATTGCAATCTCAGTTTCTTGCTTGTTCTTCGTTTGCTCGCAGGAAGCAGACCCTCGTGGTCGAGTTGATCGTGCTCGGTGTGGTCAATAACCTCTCGGAGTTGGTTTAGCGATTGCTAAAGCGCGGCGTCCTCGACGTTAAGTAGTCGGATCGTCAAAGTCGACTTCCTCCAAAGCGAAAACCACATCTCATCGAAAGGCGGGACACCTTTGCCTCTATCAAGTGGTATCGAGCCAGGTTGCTCGGTGAGATTTTACAGTTTTCAGTAGATTAGATCGAGTCTGTTCTTCATACCTAAAGTCCACGAAAAAGCCACAAAAAAATTAGGGTTAGTTCATCATATCCGAACCAATCTGAGCCTTTGCATAATCTTTTTAGGGTTTTGCTTTGTTGAATTTGCGGTTGCATCGTCGTGTCAAGTTCTGGTCTTAGAGTCTAGTCTTTTAGAGTTTGAGTTCGGTCATAAGTTGTCACGCCGCCGCGCACCATCATCATCGCCTTGCCATCTACCACCATTGCTTATCCGCCCGACTCTGAATCCGTATCCATATACCACCACCAATCCGTATCCATATACCACCACCGCTACCATATACCACCACCGCTGTCATATACCACCACCATATATCCACCATCAATCCGAGTTCCTTGCATATTAGGTTTGTTTTGAGATCCATCTAGTTTCGATTTGTCTTTTCCTTGCCGGAGTAGGTTTGGAAAAAAAAAAAGTCTGAAACCACCCTCCGTTTAGGCCCAAAATTTTCACGCACTTGTCGAAAAAATTTTCGGCTATCCTATTTTTAGGTGTTTCTAAGCGTATTGAGCGATCGCCATTATAGAAAGTTTTTTGCCCGTTTCAGTTTTGGGTCCAGGCAATCGAAAAAAAAATTTGGTCGAAAAATTTCGTGCCCATCTGTCGTTTGCCACAGGAAGAGTTTTGAGACACTCGCCATTATAGTGATTTTCGCAAAAAAAAAAAAAAAAAAGCAAAAAAAAAAAAAAAGCAGCGCAAAAAAAAGCGAAAAAAAATTATTCAGTGTGCTTTTCCGTTGTTTCCGTGCAGCGCCGTGATTTTGTTAGTGTTCTAGGCTCGCGTCTCTAGCACGGTCTAGCCTAGGACCAACCAAGACCGTCGTTGAGCGTTTATTCAACTTTGCATCTCTGAATTGATTATTGCTGACCCTTTTGCTACCATATTATAAGCCTTCCCAGCTCCACATACATCTACATCGTGCCTTTGACTCTCCACAGTAATCGCTCTATCCAAGCTTTGAGAGTTTTGACTACATCGGTTGCCGATCACCGCTTTCTTCTTTGGGTAAGAACTGGTAAGAAGTTGAGATTTGCTTGACGGATTTGTGATTGTCCACCACACCACCACCACCACTTCCTAGTAGTCTGTCGAATCATATTCTTGTGTGTTTCTATTGTTGCTAACCATGGCAGGATCACAAGCCGGCGAGACTGATCGGGAGAACATGACAAACAAAGCGCTACATGATAAGTTTCAACAAATGATGAGTGGGCAGGTGGACGATGTGCTAAATAGATTTGAAGAGGCCATGGAGAAGATAGATGGCATTGAGAAGGCGTTCGAAACAAAGTTCGATAACAAGTTTAATGAATTGCTCGCGCGTCTACCACCACCACCACCGGCTGCACCTAACGCACCTCTACTACAACAACATGGACTACCTCCACATCGCGAAACAGCCCTCCGCCGAGCTTCCCGTGTCCCTCTTCAGCCTGGCCAAGCTGCGGGTGCTGCTGTTGATATTTCTGTGGCTCCTGCTGCTGCGGTGAGGGAGGATGATTATGTGAGAGCTTACGAGGATGAGGTTGATCAACATCAGAACTACGTGCAACCACCAGCACCACAACCACCAGGTCGTCCACATGCTAATAATGGCAATGTTCGGGCTCCCCTTCAGGTACGAGATCATGACCATCTCCCTAAACTGAAATTGAATATTCCACCATTTGAGGGTAGATATGTTCCTGATATATATCTTACTTGGGAATTAGAAACTGAACAACGATTTACATGTTTACAATATCCTGAGGAGAGACGTGTTCCTGCTGCTGTTTGTGCTTTCACTAGCTTTGCATGTGTTTGGTGGTCGAACATTGTAGATTATATCCTGTTCCAGCTACTTGGGCTGCTTTGAAAACTGCTATGCGTCTCGTTGGGTTCCACCATATTATCAGCGTGAATTACATCAAAAATTGCAGCGCTTAAGACAAGGAAAAATTCGGTAGAAGAATATTATCGGGAATTACAAACTGGCTTGATTAGATGTGGTATTGTTGAGGAGAATGAAGCTATGCTTGCACGTTTTCGGGTGGATTAAATAGAGAGATTCAGACCATTCTAGACTACAAGGATTATAATAATATCACTCGATTATTCCATCTTGCTTGTAAAGCTGAGCGTGAAGTGCAGGATCGATGGGCCTTGGCGCGGACTAACTTTTCTGCAGGTCGACCTTCATCATGGACACCACGTGCATCATCTACTTCCACACGTTCTACTACACGGCACCTCCGTCGGCTGCCACCTCCAACCGTGATACAAGAAAGCAGGCACAACCACCACTATCGCCAAGAGTACACCTGCTGGGCCTACAGAGCTCTTCTTCTTCCATGGCGTCAACAGGGCACACAAGTGATATTATTTGTCGTCGTTGTAAGGGAAGAGGACATTTTCTTGAGAGAATGCCAATCTCAGCGTGTGATGATTGCTACGAGGATGGTGGGTATGAGTCGCTAGTGACTATGATGAAGAGACTTTGGCTCTTATTACACATGAAGAACACGGTGGAGATGATTCGATCTGAGACGCAATACATGGCTCTTGAAGATCCGACAGGTATGAATGTTTAGTTGCTCAACGTGTTTTGAGTGTGCAGGTTACACAAGCTGAGCAAAATCAGAGGCATAACTTGTTCCATACAAAGGGAGTTGTGAAGGAACGTTCTATTAGCGTCATCATAGATGGAGGAGCTGCAACAACTTGGCTAGCATGGATATGGTGGAGAAGCTTTCTCTCACCACAAGACCACATCCACATCCTTACTACATCCAATGGTTCAACAACAGCGGCAAGGTTAAGGTAACACGTCTTTGTTCGTGTGCATTTTAGTATCTCTACATATGCTGATTATGTTGATTGTGATGTGGTACCTATGCAAGCATGTTCCTTATTACTTGGTAGACCATGGCAATTTGATAAAAATTCTGTACACCATGGTAGAAACAATCAGTATACTCTTGTTCACAAGGATAAAAATATTACTTTGCTTCCTATGACTCCTGATTCCATTTTGAAAGATGATATTAATAGAGCTAATAAAGCAAAACAGGAGAAAAATAAGAGTGAAAATCAGATTGTGGCAAAAGAATTTGAGCAACAAATGAAGCCTAATAATAAACCATCTAATGTTGCTTCTGAAATTAAACTGAAAAGTGCATGTTTATTTGCCACCAAATCTGATATTGATGAGCTAGATTCTAGCAAATCTGTTTGCTATGCTTTTGTGTGCAAAGAGGCATTATTTTCATTCGAGGGCGTGCCTTCCTCTTTGCCCCTGCTGTCTCTAACATTTTGCGGGAGTTCGCCGACGTCTTCCCACAAGGCGTGCCACCGGATTACCACCTATTCGAGGATTGAGCATCAAATTGACTTAATTCCGGTGCATCGCTACCAACCGCGCACCATACCGTACCAATCCAGAGGAGGCGAAGGAGATTATCGTCAAATACGGGAGCTGCTCGACAAAGGTTATATCTGTGAATCTCTTAGTCCTTGTGCTGTTCCTATTATACTAGTGCCTAAAAAGGATGGTACGTCGGCGTATGTGTGTTGATTGTAGAGGCATTAATAATATTACTATTCGTTATCGTCATCCTATTCCTAGGCTAGATGATATGCTTGATGAATTGAGTGGCTCTACAATATTCTCCAAAGTTGATTTGCGTAGTGGATACCATCAAATTCGTATGAAATTGGGAGATGAATGGAAAACAACATTTAAAACTAAGTTTGGATTATATGAGTGGTTAGTCATGCCTTTTGGGTTAACTAATGCACCTAGTACTTTCATGAGATTAATGAGCGAAGTTTTACGTGCTTTCATTGGACGATTTGTGGTAGTTTACTTTGATGATATACTGATTTATAGCAAATCTTTGGAAGAACATTTGGAACATTTACGTGCTGTTTTTAATGCTCTCGTGATGCACGTTTGTTTGGTAACCTTGGGAAGTGCACCTTTTGCACCGACCGAGTATCTTTTCTTGGCTATGTTGTTACTCCACAGGAATTGAAGTTGATAAAGCCAAGATTGAAGCTATTGAGAGTTGGCCGCAGCCCAAAGCGGTCACACAAGTGAGGAGTTTTCTTGGACTCGCTGGTTTCTATAGGCGTTTTGTGAGAGACTTTAGCACCATTGCTGCACCTCTCAATGAGCTTACAAAGAAGGATGTGCCTTTTGTTTGGGGTACCGCACGGAAGAAGCCTTCACGGTATTGAAAGATAAGTTGACACATGCTCCTTTACTCCAACTTCGACTTTAATAAGACTTTTGAGCTTGAATGTGATGCTAGTGGAATTGGATTAGGAGGTGTGTTATTACAAGATGGCAAACCTGTTGCATACTTTTCGAAAAATTGAGTGGGCCTAGTCTGAACTATTCTACTTATGACAAAGAATTATATGCTCTTGTTAGGACTTTAGAGACATGGCAACATTATTTATGGCCCAAAGAATTTGTTATACATTCGATCATGAATCTTTGAAACATATTAAAAGTCAAGCTAAACTGAATCGTAGACATGCTAAATGGGTTGAATTCATTGAGACTTTCCCTTATGTCATTAAACACAAGAAGGGTAAAGAAAATGTTATTCTTGATGCTTTGTCTCGTCGCTATACTATGCTTTCACAACTTGACTTCAAAATATTTGGTTTGGAGACCATCAAAGATCAATATGTGCATGATGCTGATTTTAAAGATGTAATGCAGAATTGTAAAGAAGGAAGAACATGGAACAAGTTCGTTATTAATGATGGTTTTGTGTTCCGTGCTAACAAGCTATGCATTCCTGCTAGCTCTGTTAGTCTTTTGTTGTTGCAGGAGGCGCATGGAGGAGGATTAATGGGACACTTTGGCGTCAAGAAGGCGGAGGATATACTTGCTACACATTTCTTTTGGCCAAAGATGAGACGGGATGTTGAGCGTTTTGTTGCTCGCTGCACTACATGTCAAAAAGCTAAGTCACGACTCAATCCTCATGGTTTATATATGCCTTTGCTGTGCCTAGTGTTCCTTGGGAGGATATATCTATGGACTTTGTTTTAGGTTTACCTCGAACAAAGAAGGGAGGATAGCATATTTGTTGTCGTGGATAGATTCTCAAAATGGCACACTTTATACCATGTCATAAAAGCGATGATTTGTTAATGTTGCTGATTTGTTCTTTCGTGAAATTATTCGCTTGCATGGTGTGCCAAATACTATTGTTTCAGATCGTGATACTAAATTTCTTAGCCACTTTTGGAGATGTTTATGGGCTAAGTTGGGGACTAAACTGCTTTTAGTACTACTTGTCACCCCCAAACTGATGGACAAACTGAAGTAGTCAATAGAACATTGTCTACTATGCTTAGGGCTGTTTTGAAGAATAATAAGAAAATGTGGGAAGAATGCTTGCCTCATATTGAATTTGCTTATAATCGTTCATTGCATTCTACAACTAAGATGTGCCCTTTTGAAATTGTGTATGGCTTCCTACCTCGTGCACCTATTGATTTGTTGCCTCTTCCATCTTCGGAGAAGGTTAATTTTGATGCTAAAGAACGTGCTGAATTGATTTTAAAATGCATGAGATAACTAAGGAAAACATTGAGCGTATGAATGCTAAATATAAACTTGTTGGAGATAAGGGTAGAAAACATGTTGTCTTTGCACTGGAGATCTTGTTTGGTTACATTTGCGTGAGGATAGGTTTCCTAATTTGCATAAATCAAAGCTAATGCCACGTCTTGATGGTCCATTTAAGGTGTTAGAGAAAATAAATGATAATGCATATAAACTTGAGCTGCCTGCAGATTTTAGGGTTAGTCCCACTTTTAACATTGCAGATTTGAAGCCTTATTTGGGTGAGGAATATGAGCTTTAAATCGAGGGCGACTTCATTTCAAGAAGGGAGGATGATGAGGACATCAATACCATTGTTACACCCACAGCCCCTCTTGCTACATATCTTGGACCAATTACTAGAGCTCGCGACGCCAATTAAATTATCGGTACTTTCGTTTCTTGGTAATGATTCTAATGTTCATGAGAATATGATGCTGCCTAAATTGGATACATTTGTTTTGCTTACAAATGAAGGCCCTAGCTTGGAGAAGGATGGACATTGGACCAAGAACAAGCATGGAGATAATGCCATGCAAAGGGAACAAACGGAGTTACAAGTGATGATTTCAGGACTTTGAAGCCACCATAATGGATGCATGAAGCCTTGGACGAAATATACAAGATGCTACTTCATAAATGTCGCCCCGAGGCTATTCTAGGTGCTCGTCACCTTATTAGTGGGCCAGGCCCATGTAATTTCGAAATACTTAAGTATAGGCTGTTTTTAGAGTCCGTATGTGTGGGGAAACAAGAGTTAGGGTTGATTTGGACCTCTCCACCAAGGGCCACGAAATTCCCCCTCTTCCTCCATATATACAGCCCTTAGGGCACCGTTTAGACCTTGGGTTTTGTTTAGATTAAAAGTTCGCCATAGCTGCAACTTGGCGTTTCGTTTGTGTTCAACGACCGGACAAAGGCGCCACAGAACCCCACCTTGATCAATAAAGCTTTCATCTTATATTCGCAATATCCAGATTGCAATCTCAGTTTCTTGCTTGTTCTTCGTTTGCTCGCGAGAAGCAGACCCTCGTGGTCAGGTTGATCGTGCTCGGTGTGGTCAATAACCTCTCGGAGTTGGTTTAGCGATTGCTAAGGCGCGGCGTCCTCAAGACGTTCGTAGTCGGATCGTCAAAGTCGACTTCCTCCAAAGCGAAAACCACATCTCATCGAAAGACGGGACACCTTTGCCTCTATCAATCCCTGATGGCAAAGATATTGAAGAAGTGTGATTAGAATAATGGTACTGGCACTAGTTCATGAGACATAAACTCATCACAAGTAGAAGTCGGTAGAAGTAGAGAAAGATCGACATGGAGATGGAGCTACGGCAGTGGAGCAAGCCGGCTCCAAAAGGAAGATGGACTACCTCGGACGCCAGGCTGTAGCTAGAAGGGCGGTTGGGGAATGCAACGCCCATACCGCTGTGACCCCGATTGGGACGCACCGACTGTGGGTTTTCTCCCTCGCCGATGTCGACCGCGTCTACGCAGAACATTGTTCCCTTCCCCCAGCTGCGGGATCAGGCCCGTCGTACTATGCTTGTGAAGAGAGGAACCTTAGCAAGTAGGCTTGTAGCTTCGACTCCTGCTAGTGTATAAATAGTGGTTTTCTTTTTCTCTCCACATCAACCATTTTATATTGCGTACGTGTCATTCAAGAGTGAAATGATGGTTGCTTCTTCCGACTAACTTACTGTGTGATTTGACTGCTCCTTCATGGCCCCTACACGTACTCCCCTACGTGTATGCAACAATCCTGCGTACACATGGGCGCTTAAAAACACGCGACACCCTAATGCATGCATGTCCGAGCACACGACGGAACACATACGATCACGCTAAGTGCTCAGCCTACACGTGCATGCACACACATACTCAGTCAGGGTGAGCTAGTGACCGTATAAACACCGGAAAATATATATATTGAGCGCAATGAGCATATTATGAAGTCCACTGACCATATTTTTACAAATATATAGTGACAGACAGTGTATTTATCTCGTTTGAAATTAATCCATATTAACCGGAGAGGAGGCGGTATGGACTAGCATTACTTTGGCCTTGTTTGGATACTCTAACTCAGTTAGAGGTTAGAGTTAGATTCTAACCTTGAACTAACCATGAACTAACTCTAGCCAAAGAGGTGTTTAGATGACAGGGTTAGATGGAGCACGGATACGGCGAGGCGCCTTCACGGGCGTTGCGAGACGGAGGGAGGAAGAGGGCGAGAAGCTTCGAGGAAGTGGCGAGGGATTTGCTGCGGCGAGAGCGAGAGAAAAATGTGTTTTTTTAGTTCTCCAGAGAAGAACTAACCCAAATAAGCACCTCTTGGGTGGGTTAGATTTTTTGGATGGGTTAGATGCTTCTAACCCAAACTAACCCTCCTATTTGGATACTTTTGGGTTAGTTGAGTACAATAACCCAAACTAACTCTAACCCATGGATCCAAACAGGGAGAAGCTTGCGCGCGGTGGCTCGCAGGACAAGGAGAAACTTTTGACTAATGCAAGCTCTCCTCGCTCAAAGCGGTGGGCGGCAATGCAGTTAATTCGGTGTCAGATTGCCAGAAGCATACACTATACTACTAGTGCTACTATTGTTTGACTTCCCGAATAGGTGAACAGCCAAGCGCAAAGTTTATTAGTATTAGTACTACTAATATAGTCTATAAAGGTATGTACTATACTAGTACTAGGAACCGGATGGAGGAGCGTCTGCACTCTTATTATAATTTTAAAATGTGATAAAGCAATCTTCAACACATTTGGTTCTCTTCGAGGGTTCTCGCATGTGATAATGGAAGTTGATTGCATGGAACACTCGCCACAATTCTCGCTTAATTCTGGCTCATATCCTGTTACAAATAGTAGCGCTCGGTAATATTTCCTCTTTTTTTGTTATTCAGCATGTAAACAGGTCAGCAAACCTTGCGGCGCATCTTCGTGCGAACCGTGCTTGCTGCACTTTGAATGTGGCCGAGAGCTGGCTTGATGAAACGCCTCACTTCCTACTTCTTTTTTTATGGGTACCTCGCTTCCTAGTGACCAAATGTCTTGGCTGATCGTCCTAAGAATGCTTATATATGAATAAGCTCTCTCATTTACCCGCAAAAAAGATTAAGCCATATTAACCGGAAAGGAGGGAGTATGGACTAGCACTACTTTTTGGTGTGCCCCGTCAACTCGCACAACGAGGAGAAGCTTGCAGGACAAGGTGAAGCTCGCTTACGCCTTTTGACTAATGCAACCTACCCTCGGTGGACATGCATCAGTCCATTCGGTGTCAGATTGTCAGAGGCATACACTTGTCGGCGTTCTGGGAATGGGGGTACCCAGACTTGCTTGCCTGCGGCCTGCGGCGTGGCTCAAGGGGTGGCCCAGTACGGCCCATCTTCATCAACACAAGCTCAAGCCCTCGTGAGGGGCCAAGCCTCGCGGGGCAGACGACAGAAAGCTTCCTCGGGCACGGCATCGTCAGGCTGGCTCGCGAGGAGGCGGAGAGATCAAGGCGGGGTACCTCACAAGGTGCCCATGACACAAGCCATCACGACCAAGGGCGCCAGGCGGGCGCCAGCCCGCGCAGTGTCCTCATTTCCCCTTTGGTGCAAAGGAGGCAAGCGCAGGCCAAGGGTATCAAGCAAAGGCAACCGTTTCACTGCAACAAGACCAAGACCAGCATAACGGCAGGAAGAAGGTCATCGTGGAGCCCAAGCCGGCGTCACCATCAGAGTCTTTGGCAGGCGAGGACCGACTTTAGTTAGGATAGGTGTACTAGATGTTCCCCTTCAAAATGGCCAATTGTTGGCACCCTTCCCGCTCAATATTTGGGAAGAGGCCCAGGGCCTCCCACTATAAATAGAGCTAGCCACCACCAAGGCAGGGGGACAGATCGAGAAACAAGGGCGATGAGATAGAGCCCTAGCAGAGAAAGAGAAGCGACTGAACTCCCCGTAGCAGTTCACCGCACCATCCAAGAACAGACCCTCGCGAGGCTGTTCTTCCCTTGTATTGTTCACCATCAGCCCGAGAGGCAATCCACACACCACACACTGGAGTAGGGTATTACACCACAATGGTGGCCCGAACCAATATAAACCTCGTGTCCCTTGTGTTGTTCTTTGTGTAGTTTAGATCCTTGCGAGGCGACGAGACGTAGGTAGGTTGGAGGTACGATCTCCGTGTGCACCCCAGAGTTCGAACCTAGAGGGTCTGCCGGAACCCAAAATCCAACATTTGGCGTGCCAGGTAGGGGTGCACCGGAGTCCGCCTTCCGCTGCCCTGCTCTTCGCCGCCCCTCGCATCCATGTCAGACGCTCGTCGAGCCCGGGCCGAGCGCCGGGCCACTCTCGCTACTCGCGTCACCCAGATGGCTCCCGTCGGCGGCCGCCCCCGCCATTCCCCGTCGTCTGCCGTCAACGCCGCCACCGGCCCGGCGGGGAACGAGCAGCAGGAGTCGTCTCTGCGTCCTTTGGTGCGGCGGGAAGGCCGCACCGCCACCCCGTCGCTGGCTCCAGCCGGTTCTTCGTCCCACGCCCATCGCGCTCCTGCGGACGCGCACGCCTCGTTGCTTCTGGCACGGGAACTCCTGCACTATCGTCCCGTCGACGACCTCTACGACGAGTGGCTCGCCCGCATCACCGAGCTCGTCAGCGCCGCTGGGGGCTCCCCTGCGCCGTCCCTCTCGCTGCCCCGCGCCCCGCCTTGCGCGGGCGATGAAGCTCCGGGGGCGCCTCAGCCGCCTCCCTCTCAAGAAGGCGCCTTTGCCCCAAGGCGCGTGACCCCTGGGCGGAACCCACTCCGTCCGGCACTAGCACAACAAGATAAGAGCTGCCAAGAGGTCCCACGTCCCCAAGAAGATGCACGAGTGCTCCCCGCACCGGCCCGTCACGACCGCGCTCCTGCTCCAGCGCGCCAAGACCCCGCACTGCTCCCGGCGGCAGCGCACGGAGACCTCCAAGATCAAGCCCTCCATCACCAAAGGCCTCCCGTGGCCACTGCAGGCTGTCGTGCCTTCACCGTCGAGCTGCGCAGCGTGGCCTAGCCGGGCAAGTTCAAGCCAGACCTGCCCCCACGCTACGATGGCATGGCCGACCCCGCGGAGTTCCTCCAGCTCTATGAGCTGGGCATCGAAGTCGCCAACGGGGACGAGAAGGTCATGGCGAACTGGTTTCCCATGGCGCTCAAGGACGGTGCCCGCACCTGGCTCCTGAACCTGGCTCCTCGCACGATTTCCTCCACAGAGCGAGATGCGCCCGATTCATCGCCAACTTCCAAGGCACCCGCGATCGGCCCCGGCCATGGTGACTTGCGTCGCATCAAGCAGCGGTCGGGGAGACCACGCAAAGTTCATCAACGTTTCAACAACGCCGCCTTAAGATCCCACAGGTGTGCGAGGAGGCCATCATCTCAGCCTTCTCCGACGGTGTGCGTGGACGTCAAGATGAAGGAAGAGCTCGCGATCCATGAAGACTGTGCACGCGTCCACGAGCCGTTCAACTTGGCGACCAAGTGTGCGTGGCTGAGGAAGGATGCCTTTCCTTCTCGAGCTGCCGACTGCCGACCCAGAAGAGAAGAAGCCCAAGGTCAAGGACGTGAAGCGCAAGGGGGCTGTCGTGCTTGCAGCAGAACTGGACACCAAGCGAGGAAGGGATCAGCCTAAGTCATCCAAGGGCAGTCGGTATTGCGTGTACCACGACCTCCACACCCACAACACCAACGAATGCCAAGAGCTCAGGGTCGTGAGGGACGTGCGTGCCGGCCGACGCCCCGAGCGCAGCGACCGGGGCTATGGCCGAGGAGAAGGAAGAGGTGGAGGACGATGGGAAGACCGTGGCCCTCGCCAAGGGTGGCGTGACCGACCTCGCGAGGACCGCTGGCAGGATCAGCCTCGCGAGGGAGGTTGGAGGGACCCGCCTCGCTAGGGAAGCTGGAGGGATCAGCCTCGCGAGGATCGCCCACAAGGCAACGCAGGCCTCCCTACCGTAGCCAAGGAGGAATGAAGACCATCATCAGGACGAGGGGGCTGGGGGCTTCCAGGAGCCGTGCACAATCGCTTGCATCCTGGGCGGAGCTCAAGCCCCAGCCTCTCAGCACATCTTCAAGCAGTTCGCCCGCGAAGTGAATGCAGTCCTCCCCAGGCTCGAAGTCACACGCCCCCTCAGGTGGTCAGCGTGCACCATCACATTCAGCTCAGCGGATCAGCTCAAGTGCGCAGCCACAGCCGGAGTCCTCCCGATGCTTTGTTCCCCAATCATCAGCAATGTGCAGGTCACCAGGACCCTCATCGATGGCGGAGCAGGGCTCAATGTCCTATCCGTCGAGACATTCAACAATCTCCAAGTGCCATACAATCAGCTTCAGCCAACCAAGCCTTTCTCCGGAGTCACTGATGGCTCCAAAGTTCCGATAGGGCAGGTCCGCCTTCCTATCACCTTCGGGACGTGCGACAACTACCGCACCGAGCTCATTGACTTCAACATCGCTCACATTCGCCTGCCGTACAATGCCATCCTTGGGTACCCAGCCCTGGCCAAGTTCATGGCCGTGACTCATCACGGCTACAATGTCCTCAAGATGCCAGGAAGCGGTGGAGTCATCATGGTGCCTTGTGAAGAGAGAGCGCAGTGTGTTCCTGGGCGTGCTTTTCAAGCGCGTCAATTGAAGACCAGATCGCAGGAGGCGGAGGCTTCCGAGCCTGCTCCTAAGAAGAAGAAGACATCGCTGGCCCGACCCCTCGGGAGGCAGGCCCCTCGAAATACGCGCTGTTGAGGGGCACCTCCCTCTGTCGCATAGGAAGGCGCGCTGGCGCCTCCTCGAGCAAGGCTCGGGGCTCTCTCTGGAGGGCCACCGACTTTGCTAAGAATCTGAGGGGGCGCCGGGCACCACTTGGAGGCGTGTTTCAAAGCACGTTTCCCTCGAGGAAGGAGCAAGGCAAGGAGGGCCAAACCCTCGGGAGTTCGTCGACAAGATCATTCAGAGCTGCAGGAGTCAAGAGTCATGAGTGGCAGCCGCCGCTTACCGCCGTAGCTCCCCATCCAGCGAGGATGGTGGGCAGCGTCTGCATCGACATACCAGGGCTCAACCGAGCCGCCTCTCAGGAGCGCCTCTAGCCCTCACGCGTGCGGCGCTGTGAAGGTCCACCCCACAGCTATGTTCGCATGCCTTACGGCCTGCCGAACGCGGTTGCCACGTGCGGCGCCTCATGAGGAGCATCTGGAGGCTCAAGTGGCGAGCGTTCCGCAGTCTGGCGGAGATGGAGATGGTCGCGGGAGCCACCAGCGCCTCGAGCCTCCCGAGGCTCCGGGCACGGGGCTCGTGAATATCGGCTTCGCAGCGCACGCGGCGAAGCTACTTCAGCATCCCTTCATCTCCAACATCACCAGGTGACGTCCTTCGAGTTTCATTTTCAGCTGGGAGCGCCCCCCAGGGATGCATCATTCCCAGACCGCGTGGGTCCGTCCCTGCGGCATATATCCCTTTTGGTTCATGTTTCTAGTTTACTTTATTGGGGGCGCTCCTCGGGCTGCATCATCCCCAAGTCGCTCGGGCCCAACCCAGCGATGTTAGCCTTCTCTGCGCCTATCTAAATGGATTTGCTCGCCGTGATTAACGTGTTTGACCTAATCGCTTTGCTCGAATGACACCAAGCGATGGAGCTGCTCCCTAACGACACGGCGCTTGCATGGGTCCCGTCCGCAGCGCCGACAAACCTGAATGGCTGAGCTCGGCGCGGCAGCCCGCATGGCGCCACCTCGTCAAGCCTTCAGTGCCTCGTCACCCTTCTAGAGCAACCAACGGCTGACTGTCGATTGTCATGGCGAACTCTCATTCTTCTTGTGATGAACCTGCAGGATCTCTTCAAGGAGCAGCGTCAGGCGAGGCTTTCACGACGTCTCCTTCACTCTCGTCCGCGTGAACCGCTTGCACGTTAAAGGGGGGGTACCTGAGCATCGCGACTCATGGACTCCTACTGGCTCTCCAGCCCTCACCTCCTGGCCTTGTCCACGACATCGTGACCCGGCATACCAGCGACGGCTGAGCTCGCTCGAGGGCCGGGACCCGAGGATGTAGAGCAGAAAGGGGAGTAAAGGCGAGAGGGAATAGGCACGCGGGGACCTCGCCGGGCAACTCTTCAGCTGCCGATGCGCGGACCTAACGCCGCACCAAGAGGCGGTTCCTGACTCCCAAGATAAGTCATCCTCCGGAAATACTAGCTATCGCAGCACCGACGTCGCACCTAATGCAATCCCGTGTTAGCAACATCGCGCTCCTTTCTCACCGAACGATGGCTGCTTGAGCACTAAAGGGGACCTCCTGAGCATCGCGACTCGGGGCTCTTCTTATGGACCGGGCCGCTCACCTCCAGGCCTTGACCACGGCATCGTGACCTGGCATACCAGCGACGGCTGAAGCCTGCCTTAGGACCGGGACCTGTCGGCGCAGAGCGTCAAGCCCTCGCGAGGTTCGAAAGGAGGAACTAAGCTAAGATGGGATGAGCATCTCGCACCACTTCACGACAAGGATCATATTAACAAACGGAACCGCAAGCACCTTACAAGCCCCCACGGGGTGTGTTCTTCGATTCCTCGCAGGGAACAAAAGGAGCAGATCCTAAAGAGCGCTAACTACACGTGCCTCTGCGAAAGCGCCATCATTGCGGTGGGCGTCAGCACGGCGTAACCCATCCAGATCAGTGGCGGCGGCGGCCTGACGCGCCCGCCCGGCTCCGAGCGCGGTGCGAGCTCGGAGGCTCGTAGCTGTCGTCGCTCGTCTTCGGAGTCGCGAAGATCTCGGCGGAGTCGCTGGATCCTCCGGCGCCTCCGCTGCTGAAACTCTTTGGGGAGCGGTGGCGAGCCTAGCCCTCGCCACGGCAGGGCCCGGCCGCCTCTTCGAGGCAGCACTCCAGCCGGCGTCCTTCGCGTCGAAGACCTTGAAGAACATCAAGGAAGCGCCATCGTACTCGGGTGGATCACGAGGCGCCCTCGCCCCACAGATCCGGCGATCTCGCCCAGCCTCGGTCATGAAGACCTGCCCGAACAACGATCGCAACCTCCGCTTGGTCGCCGGGTGCTGCAGCCGCATCTGCAACGAGCTCAGATAGCCCTCTGCGGAATCACGGCGAAGGAGGAGGAAGGCGAATCCAAGTCCGAGGAGGCATGGCAGCGTGGAGCACAAGTTCTCGGAGGAGCCCTCGGCATGGACTCGGGCGGAAACGCAAGCTGCGCCGTGACCACTTGGCAAGCGGCGGCGTCGTCTGTGGCGCTCGGCGTCAACTCCTTGAGGCCCTCAATACGGGCGTACAAGGCAGCGGGAACCTGGCGGTGGCCGCTCGTGCCAAACCTCGACACCTCCCGCCTGGCGCCCTCATCTCAGCGGCAGAGGGCTAGCCGTTTCTTCGGCGGAAGCGGATCGGGACCCTCTCGGGGGATCTTTCCTTTCTCTTCTATGGAGAACCGGCGAAACGGAGCCATTGTCGCAATGTGGAGCAAGGGCAAGGATGGAGAAGAAGGAGAAGCAAGAAGAGATGGACTGGAAGGGCTCGCGTCGTTCCGTACATATAGCCGGGGGAGGCCAACCGTCGACCTCCACGATCACAGGTAATCATGACCCGCTTTGCATGCAGGGACTTGTCAATTCGTGCAATTGCCGAGGCATCATGGGGAAGCAGGGACGCCCACGTCCAATCAACCGCCACGCGGCGCCCAAGGCCTTGAGGCTGTGGGGCCATGGCGCTCCGACTGCCTCTTCGCTTCTCTGCTAAGCCAAGTCCATGCGCGCCTTGGGCCCGGGGGCTACTATCGGTGTTCTGGGAACGGGGGTACCCAGACTTGCCTGCCTGCGGCCTGCGGCGTGGCTCAAGTGGTGGCCCAGTACGGCCCATCTTCATCAACACAAGCTCAAGACCCTCGCGAGGGGCTAAGCCTCGTGGGGCGGACGACAGAAAGCTTCCTCAGGCACGGCCTCGTCAGGCTGGCTCGCGAGGAGGCGGAGAGATCAAGGCGGGGTACCTCACGAGGTGCCCATTACACAAGCCATGACGACCAAGGGCGCCAGGCGGGCGCCAGCCCACGCAGTGTCCTCATTTCCCCTTTGGTGCAAAGGAGGCAAGCGCAGGCCAAGGGTATCAAGCAAAGGCAACCGTTTCGGTGCAAAAAGACCAAGACCAGCAGAACGGCAGGAAGGAGGTCATCGTGGAGCCCAAGCCGCCGTCACCGTCAGAGTCTTTGGCAGGCGAGGACCGACTTTAGTCAGGATAAGTGTACTAGATGTTCCCCTTCAAAATGGCCAATTGTTGGCGCCCTTCCCGCTCAATATTTGGGAAGAGGCCCAGGGCCTCCCACTGTAAATAGAGCTAGCCACCACCAAGGCAGGGGGACGGATCGATAAACAAGGGCGATGAGATAGAGCCCTAGCAGAGAAAGAGAAGCAACTGAACTCCCCCTAGCAGTTCACCGCACCAGCCAAGAACAGACCCTCGCGAGGCTGTTCTTCCCTTGTATTGTTCATCATCAGCCCCAGAGGCAATCCACACACCACACACTGGAGTAGGGTATTACACCACAATGGTGGCCCGAACCAGTATAAATCTCGTGTCCCTAGTGTTGTTCTTTGTGTAGTTTAGATCCTTGCGAGGCGACGAGACATAGGTAGGTTGGAGGTGCGATATCCGCGTGCACCCAGAGTTCGAACCTAGAGGGTCTGCCGGAACCCGAAATCCGACAACACTGTAGTACCCAACATGCGGAGTACCATCATTGTTCGACTTCACGAAGAGGAGAAGATCCAAGCGCAGTAGTACGAGTAGTACTACTACTAGAACCGCATGGTGGAGGGTCTGTACTCTTATTTTTTTTATCTCTGATAAAGTACATGTTTATTCCGGACAAGGGCGGAAAACGGCAGCCCAACATGTAATGAACGATATCGATCAACCAACCATGCTCGAATATATCTTGGCCTCCATGCGAGCCCGTCTGTGTGTTCTCGCTCCTCGTCTCTCTCAAGGAACGGCGGGTTGGCTCTTTGCTGTCAATTGAGATCAGTTTGCTCACACTCCGGTCCCACATGTCAGTGATATGCCAAGAGGAGGTGCGGTGACCGACCGCCATCTGGCGTGCTTGGTTTTGAACCTTCATACTACTCCTCCCTCCGTCATAGTTTGCGGGGCGCTTCATTATGATGCATTTCTCTCAATGCATTTCCACCACCGAGAGAGACTTTAGGCGCGTTTGGTTTAATGCTCAATTAATTAGGGCGTGGTAACGCAATCAAGTCCACAATTTTCTCTCCATGTACTCTGTACTACTACGGAGTGGAGTAAGTGCATGCATGTGTGTACCCGGGGTGGAAGCAGTGCATGCATGTGTGTACGCATTATTCCCTCTAGTAATAGACGCTGTGCTATAACTACCAATGCTATTTTTCAGGCCGATCGCTAGTCGCCTTGGTCCCACAGATTTTTTTTTTTTTTAAAGCGCGTTGTATAAACAAAGTGACGGATGGAGTAGTATGGCGTATTCAAAGAAGAGTGTATTGATGGTTGCTTCTTGAGCAACTTACGATTAGGGAAAGGTGGGGCTTACGATTTGACTGCTCATTACTCACTATTAATGCGGCGCAACGACCGGGCTGAGTCTCCCATGCGGTTGTGCACTACCCCCTCGGTTCTTAAATATACTCCGGAGTATATTTGTCTTTCTAGAGATTTCAACAAGTGACTACTCAAATACTTGTCTTTTAGAGATTTCAAATGGACTGGCACATACGGATGTATATACATATTTTAGAGTGTAGATTCACTCATTTTGCTCCGTATCTAGTCACTTGTTGAAATCTCTAGAAAGACAAATAGAATATTTAGGAACGAGGGAGTACACATACGAAGCAAAATGAGTGAATCTACACTCTGAAATATGCCCGTTTGAAATTTGTAAAAAGAAAAATATTTAGGAACGAAGGAGTATAATTTTGTGCATGGCACATGGACCAGATGATGAAGAGGCTTCTGGCAATGCTATCAAGCTTCCATCATTTGTTTAGATAATTGACGTACTATACAAATAATTTTCCAGTGAGACATGAAATTGTACAATGGTGTGAGCTTTCAGCTTCTGTTTCGCGTGTCTTGCCATCGATGCTCTTTTAGAAACAATAAAAACTAACTTCCTTGCTAATGCATGTAAATTATTAGCAGATCAGAGCTAATAATTACATCACAACTGAAGACGGAGTTGTGAGAAGGTGTTAAATTAAAATTGATCCATGCTTTCATTGGCAGCAACGTCCCCCCAGCTCTGTCTAAATCAACAAGGCATGTTGGGAAAAAAGTAGCTATGCGGAGCATGCAACATTCCGATCATTTTGTGCAGTTCCACTAAAATAGAGATGGCGTCCCTGTTCCAAAGATATTAAGTGTGATTACGATAATAGAGGACTGCTGATGAAACAATAAATACATAAATAGAAGCCGGTCACCTTTGCAGTCTCTCTTAAGACTAACTAGTTGGAGAAGATTAGGCTCGGAGTTGGATGAGGAGGATAGAGCAAAACCAATCTCCCTTTGTGCAATCGCCTTTGAAATGTAGAGGCGTTGCCCATGTGACATTTTAGTACAACTGCACAAAACACTCTTAATAAAAAAGTGATTTGTGCAGTTCACCAAAAGGTCGCAATAGCAACGAGGTGAAATGGATAGCCCTGTTTGCAAAAAAGAGGTAGAAAGGAAACAATTACTAGCCAATAACAGTTGATGACACATGCAACGACAAAAAAGAAGCATATTCCTTGCCCTAAGGGAAGATAACAACACGGTTGTGTTTGTCTAAAACGGTGTGAGGCCGAGAATGCAATATGGAAAGTACGCTGGACGAGCTACGTTTTGGGCAAAGAACTATGGAAGATCCACATGCAGCGATGTGGGAAGACGGGCAGTGGAGCAAGGCCGGAGGGGATACCTGGAGGTCGTCGAGATTTAACTAGGTGAGCGGCGGCGGGCGGTATCTGCGAGCAGGTGGCGTAGGCCCTGCCCCACCGGAGCTTGTTCAGAGAGAACGGCATGTACCGCAGATCGGGACGTGCTGCCTCGGCGCCGTCGAACGGAGAACGATGCACTTCCTCCCTTTCCCCCGGCGGACGGGATGCGGCCGGATCAGTGACCATGGTAAGAGAGAGAGAGAGGCCACCGCACTCCCTTTCCCCCGCGGACGGGATGCGGCCGGATCAGTGACCAACAGTGAGAGAGAGAGGCCACCGCAGCCTTGTGTGAGATACTCTGAAGAGCGACAAACCAGGCACATAAGGCTCCATTGTATATAGTGAGTGAACTACCTTTTTCTCCATAAAAATCGTTTTATATTCTGTGTACGTGCCATTGAGCACTATAACTTTATTTAAAAATAACACGGCAATGCGTCAAGTCGAACTTTGTTTCATGCGAGCGTGGTACACGACCTCCCTAGGTAAACAACCGCTCTGAGCGTTCAAATTAGCACGTGGGCTGCCATTTCAGAAAGAAATGAGCTCCACCGTGTACCAGCTGAGTGTGGCTGGGCGCCAAGCGTGAGTACGTGCACGGTGCACCTATTCTCTTCTTGTATCGTACACCACCCACGTGGGGTTGTGTGAGAGAGATACAAACCTAGAGAGATATAGTGTGTGGGTTCATGACAGTTTTTTTTGGGGGGTGGGGGGGGGGGTCAATCAAAAAATGTAACATATGCAATGTGTGTGAAATAGAGTCCTGGATATAACATATATATAGAGGGGGCGATCCACGAGAAGAGAGTGGAGGTATCACCGGCTTGAGGTGTCCATAGAATCGAAAAGAGGGATGATATGTGAAAGAGGGATGATATGTGTGTGTGCGCGCGCGCGATCGATAAAGAGTGCCATCGAATTTGTGTGTGCCCACATCAAAGATACAGAGTGGGTGGCCTACTGGAATGTGAGAGGGGACATGTGCAGTTTGTCTCTGTGGCATGGATACCTACCTGCAGCGCTCGACTATCGGTGTGTGGTGGGGGAATAGGGAGGCCCAATTAACTATAGAGGTGCAATGGCTGGTATATGTGTGGAGGAGGAGATAGGCCTTCCTCATGTATTAAGGAGATCGATCTGCCTCATGTATTAAGGGAGATCGATCGGCATCCATGCATATGTGCAGGAGAGGAATAAGGTTGGGAGAGAGACAGAGCTAGAGTGTTGGAGGGGGTGGTAGTGGAGTTGCTTCTAAAAAAATGGTGGGATAGGCTTGCTAGACAAACGGAGGGCACTCCCACAATATCAATAAGATAGGAGATGGCTGCTTGTTGTCTGTGCACGTGCGTGTGAGAGACGGGTCAGGAGGCATGCACGAATGATGAGGGGGACGATGTGGCTGTGGTAGCAGACATAACTACATAGGAAGATCAATCGCCCTTTGTTAGAGAAAGGAGAGACATAACTTGTGAGGTGCGTCGATCGATGGGGGGTAGTTAAACTCGATCCAGGTATATGTTGGGAGATCGATCGGTATACATGAATGTGTGTGTAGAAGCAAAGCGAGGCACGAGGAGAAGGATAGAGAGAGGGATGCATGTTGGAGGTGGTACGAGAGGCATACTATATCGGCGGGGAGGAGTGTCTTGTACGAGAGCGATGAAAAGAGTGGTGGGAGTGAGGCATGGGCGGTGACAAGAGAAGAGGGAAGCTTGTGTTTGTGCTAGGCACACCTGGCTAGAGAGGCATATCGATCAATGTGTGCCGTAAAGAAGGAGCTGGGGGGGGGGCTACACACAACGTGGGTGAACGACCTAAAGTAAAAAGACGAATTTGCGCAATGGAGCTAGAGAATGTTGAGGGAGGGTGAGATGGATGCGGGCATGTGCATGCACAAGAGAAAGTTAGCGCTAGCTACAAAGATAAGAGGGTTGTGTGGGTGTAAAAGACGAATAGAGATCATATATACTTCATTATAAAAAGCAAATTCGGATATTTGAAGAATTTATCATAGTGTTTTAAACCGACGCATGTGTGAATATATATAACGGTGATACACATGGTGTGTTTATGAACATGTTATACTACATTTAATATATTTTATCTCCACTCTTATAAAAAACGGAGTTGTTAAGTGTAAAAAAAACAGAGTTGTTGATGATGGTGTGCCTGCCATCCTGCATTATAGGCTGTCCGATTTATATCTGGCAGATAGCAAGGAAACTATGATGGTTGAAGTTGGCAACAATCATGATTGTAGATTCTTATTGAAATAGAGAAACAAATTCAAATTTAGTTCGAATTTCAGCGGTAGTATAGACATTTGGAATGCACTAAAATGTTGGTATGAGTAGGTTACATGCATTATATAGCAAGCGAAAAAAATTAATCGGACATAACATGGATTCATACTCCCTCCTTCCATCTATATAGGGCGTAATGAGATTTTTAAGACCGCCTTTGACTATTGACAAGATTAATAGTACATGACATGCACAATGTGAAAATTATATCATTGAAAGAACCTTTCACAGAAGAAGTTAACGGTGTGCTTTGTGTAGGTTGCATGTCATATATCATTGCTCTAATATTTGGTCAAAGTTAGCATCGAAAAACGCATTAGGCCCTATATAGATGGAAGGAGGGAGTAGCTTTGTATAGCATTTGTATAGTAAAATGGGGCAAGACTCTCTCTTTGCGTGGTGTGAATAGTTTTATTTTTTTCGTTTTCTTTTTGGTTGAGGAAGTGCGAATTGATTTGGTGCGTACAAGTACAATATTACTACGTTAGGCTTGTCCTAAAATTCAACCAGCGTCTTGTTATATCCGAAAATTCAGATATCGTGCTCCCAAAACTGGCGCCTTCACAACCCGCGCCTTGCTATCCCGAAATTACAACAGCGAAAACTCCCTCAGCTGCCAAATCCCGACACGCGAAATCCCCCTTCTAACCCTGAGCCGAAAGGGCCGCTAGTTCAAATCGGTGGGGGGGTACTTTTGTAACACACCCTACATTTTGGACAAGCGCGTCCCTAAGTCATGCTTCACCCCTTCCCATCGCCCTCTTTTCGCCATTCGAAATCCCAGGCCGCCATAACCTCTCCGCTCCAGCCGCAAAACCCCACCCTCCTCCGTCCGCCACGTCACCACTGCCCAGCCGGAGCCTCTTCCCTGACGATGTCGTCCACCGCAACAGCTCGACGTCCCTTGTCCACCTCCCCGGATGAGGATCCGTCGTCCATCTCGTCGTCCCACCGGTTCAGCCGCCCCATCCTCCACCTCCAAAGAGCTGCTCCGACGATCGCCTCATCTATTGCGGCTGTTCCATCCCCATAGCGCCGCCTTAACCTGCTCCACCGGAACCGCAGCATCCTCACCGACTCCTCGGACGAAGCCGAGGCCTACTCGGCTCCACCAAAGAGGTTGTACACTCATCGCATCGCACCTTCTCCTTAACTCGACCTCCCGGCGCCGACGGTGCTCCATCCCACCCCCCCATGGAGCGGCTACCTTGAAGCCGGCGCCACGGGCGACATCTCCATGGTGGCTCTCCCCCAGTGCGAGGCCCCTTCGGTGGCGGCTGCTGCTGCTCCGGCTCTCGCTTGCTCGCTTGCGCTGCTGCTGCTGCTCCGGCTCTCGCTCGATCGCTCGCTCGCCGAGCTCCTGCTCTCCCCCTCACTCGTGATGCTGCTCTGCTCCGATTAAGCCACACTTCAGTCGACTGAATCGACTTTTGGGTCAGTCGATTTTCAGGTGTCGGGGGGGGGGGGGGCTCGCCGGAGTTAAGGAAGAACCACCCGCAGCGGGGACGGGGGCTCGCCGGAGAGGTGCCCCACTATCTATCTTAGGGTTCAGGGTAGGGGGCGGGGGGCCTAGAGGGCTGGTCGGGGCGGCGGTGGCGAGTTGTTTCGGGGCGGCGAGGCGGCACTGGGGCCGGCGGTTCGGCCGGTGGTGGCAGGCGGCTCAGGGGGGTGCAGGTTGAAGATGAACTGAAGGCCCTCCCTAAACTACATGTCAAGTGCCTCTCTGCTACCATTGCGTTCAGTTTCAATAGTAGCATTCAAATTCCACAGTAAATTTCAGTTCCGACAGTTAAGTTCAGAGTCAACAGTTTTTACCTCACTTGTTGTAGTCAGGTGGTTTTTGGTGATGTTAATTTTACATCCATTTTACATCATCTATTGGAGATGCTATTAGAATCCCACTTGAGATTGGCGATGTCATCTTGTCTTGCTTCAGCCTTGGCGTCTTCTACGGCTCACGGAGCTGCTCCAACGACGAGCGATCCATCTGTGAGCGATGCCCTAGGCGCCGTCTATAGATTCCTCGAGATCTTCCTCCAAACCTCCGACAGCCACCTCTACCTCAAGCGCTTGACCAACCCAATGATCTTTGAGGTCGACACGACTCTGGCAAAGAGGTTGTACACTTGTTGCATCACTTATTACTATACATTCATGTCGATCCATTAGGGCTATTTTGGTTCAGCGGAAAGCATCGATCCTTTGGTTGTTACCATCACTCTAAATTTCTGCATGCTCTCCTTACATAATCTCACCATATTTTTTCGTATGCATGTCGGATATTGTACACATCATGCTGAACATGTAGAGAAAAAGAGAAGAGTTTTTGCGGCAATACAATGTCATGCAGACATCGCTCCATGGTGGGTTCAATGGCAAACCCTCCCCACCCTCTCCAGTTGTAATCGAGAGAAAGATATCTGTTACGAGGCGTATTGGGCGCCGATGACCACTCCTATTTATCCCCAAGGTGTTTGCTCTACCTTGGCATGATGATGTTATTCATATCATGCATATGTTGCCTTGCAGTGCCTACTTTTGACATCATATATGTCATCTGCATAGTTTAGACATGTTCTGTAATGCCACCTGTTTAGTTTCTATATCATATATGGGAATTATGCAGTCTCATGTCTTTTAGCCAGCCATAATATATGTGAAATGTGCAATGCCATTCTGTTTAACCAAGCATAATATATTTGAATGATATCTTGCCCATCCTTTTCTTCATTACATTTCCATTTGTCGACAATGTTTGTACATTAAACTACTCTTCCGTGAATCAGCCATTTGGGTGGGAGATGGAAAAATCTGGAGTGAAAACAAGGCCTTGAGCGAGCAGTGCTACACAGTCAAGCAGATCTCTTGTTGGGTCCCGATAGCTCCTTAGAGAAGGATTGAGAGACAGATGACCAGTCCTATTCCCCCACCGAGGTGTATGCTCTAACTTGCGCAGTTATCTGCTCATATCATGCATACGGTGTCTTGCATTGCATAGTTTAGACATCATATACACAATATTCAACACCATGTTCTTAGTTCGGACATCATATCGAATGCCCTCTGTTTAGCATATAAATCACATATGTGAATTAAATGATGTGATCCTAATTACTTAGATAACATGTAGGTGAATTATGTCATGCGATCATGTTTAGTTATTTATCATATCTTTGAATTATGTTATGCTATGCTATCCAGTTTAGATAGACATCATATATGTGAAATTATGTCATCCTATCCGTTTTAGTTAAAAAATATACATGTCAACTATTTCATGCCCTCTTTTTCCACACTATCTATTGCATCATCTCTCATACAATGTACGTACATTCAACTATGTTTCTGTTTATCAGCCATTTGAATTGGGCGGGTGATGCAGTATCTAGCGGAATAAAACACGGTCTTCAAATAAAAGCAGTGCTACCTCTTGGTGGAGATAGCACCCGGTTGTACATGCACAAGAACCAGCCCTACCACACATAACCCAAACTCTCAGATTGTACCCCTCTGCGATGGACGGAGAACCAGCTTCACCCAATCTAACCCCAACCCCAACCGATAGTAACCCAGTTCCTGTTGACACAGCACCATCTCCACCACGAGCTCCCAAACAAGAGCAGTTAGTAAGGCAGCTCCGGTGCCCAAAGGGCGATACTATCACGGCGAACCCCAACTCCACCGGTTAATGCGCCTATTCACGTGGAGGAAGCACAACCGCCGATCGTAGTTTATCATCTATCGCATGTTGTTAAATCGTATGCGTATCTTCCCATCTTGGAAATATTATGTTGAAGATGAAGGAAAATGCCGATTGCGGTGTTTGTCCGGGAGTTATGTGTAAGTAATGTTATTCATGGCAATTACTTTGCTTCGTCCCATACATCCTACCTCCATGATGGTTATAATAAAGCAAATTTTCCCATTTTCTCTATAGAGAAGGGCGATTTGGAAACTCAGGATGAGGTAACCTGTGCAAATACCTCTGCTATCTTCAAGAATGCTTGGTGGCGATATCGGAATTACACGAAGAAAGCGTACTTCACCGGCAAAGAAACTCATCAAATTCCTTACGTTCTCTGAGACACATTCTTTGGACGATGGTTGGAACGCCTTGTTCTATCTTGGTCCCGAACCAAGAATGTGGTAAGGTCTATGAGCTCATTTTCTATTTTTAAGTATTTTATTCTTGCGTCTTCTTGTACTCTGTTCATGTAGAACAAGTGCCTAAACACGAAGAACAACTGTTCTATTTTAAGATTCCATTGCTATCATAGTTCAAAAAAGCGCTAGGCGTTAATTGTGCGTTTGCCACCGCCTTGCGCTTCTTGACCAAAGCGCATGCTTATGCGCAGTATGCATAGATTATGTGTAGTTATGCATAATGCATTTTGCCAGCGCCTAGAGCCTAAGCGGCTTAAGCGCTTCGCTTTGGGCGCCTTTTTAACTATGATTGCTTTGCTCTTGTATCCTTGTATTTACTCATACAAACTTATTTTTAAATTGAAGGATCAATCGAAACTCAATGGCACAGCAGGTATGTTCACGCATGTTTCTTTAACATGTTTGCTCTTATCAATAGCTCTGTTGATTTCAATTTCAATTGTGTGTACAGTTGACTTTCATATCATGCACATTACTAGCATCACAACAGAGCCAATAGTGTTGTTGTACATGTAGACCCGTGGTACCCATCTGAAATCTTGTTATGCCGTGTAGTTTCCCATGCTTTGTATTCTTTCACTGGTGCTTTGTCTTGAACTGATATGATTTGAACCGTGTCTCTATTTTGATTTGGCAAGACAATGCAGCGACCATAGGACATAGATATATGTTTGTTTGATGCTTTTATTATGTACTAATACTTGGCAATAGAAGACTTGGTAGTTTAATCATGTCCACCTTACTAATGAACTGGTTCACCGAAATGAGTTTCATATACTAGTACATGCTAAACTTGTTATGTGTCTACTTATTTCTTCTTTTAGAATGCTGTCAGAATATTGGGGAAGAGTGCCTTATTAAGCAATGGTAAAGGAAGTAATGCAGATAAGGTTCAGGATAGTGACACATCCTTTTTGGTCTCCAACAAAGCTGATAAAACAGCTAAGGAAGACTATCTTGAAGACAGCGAGACAACCCAAAGTCCTATCTTGGTTTAGTGTTCGAGTGATTGGCCACTACCGCATGCACAAGCTATTCAAACTCACTGCCTGAATCAGTTCGGTTTCTTGAGTCTCAACTACAAGCTGAAACACATCGATCAGCTATGCTGCGACAAGAAGCGGAAGGACTGCGGAGGTCCCAGGAGCATTCAGATGCATACTTTCTGGTGCAAAAGCAACCGTTGGAGGATTTTAGCGCCAAACAGGACAAAGCTAATCAGCTTGCTAAGCTTGCTAAGCTTATTCCCAGCATGGTGGATACCCAGGATAACGTTTCTTGAGCTCTTCTGAAGTTGTTTCAGTTATGCTCTTGTTTTGCTACCGCGTTTATTTGCACTAGTGGCCAATTTTGACGGCCAGTGTATGTAATATGCTGCTTTGTTCCCTATATTTGCACTGGTGGCGAACTTTGATGCCCAGTGGATGTAATATGTGTAATAGCGGTAATAGGCTAGCCTTAATTGCTTGCTTATTTATTTCCTTATTGTCTTGTTTAGTTGTTTGCTTGTAGTCACTGCAGTTCTTTTACGTGTTTTCTAGTGGCCACAATAGCCTATATTTGGTAACTTGGCCAAAATAATCATGGCAACACAATTTGTTGTAACCATGGGCCTCCTGTAGGCCGTATGATCCATGGGCCTTCGTCCGGCCGTAGGATCCATTGGTCTTCTATACGGGACGTAGGATCCATCGGCCTTCTATACGGGCCTTAGGGTCCATGGGCCTTCTACGGGCCGTAGGGTCCATGGGTCTTCTAAGGGTCGTACGATCCATGGGCCTTCTACGGGCCGTACTATCCATGGGCCTCATACGGGCCGTAGGATCCATGGGCCTTCTACGGGGCGTATCATCATTTCGCCAATCATGGGCCGTACTATTCGTGGACCATAACGGGCCGTTAATATGCCGTGTTGATAACTCTATGAAAACAGCCCAGCGGGTTTTTTTACATAAGCATTAGCGTATTAACGGTCCATAAGCGGGCCGATTAACGACGGGTTGAATTTGGCCCTAAGCGAAAATAGCGATAATAGGCCGTATGTAACGAATCTGCAAATGAGCCTAAGAATCAATGGGCCACGAGAAGGCGAAAGATGACTTGGGCTGGAAGCGACAATGGAATAACGGGCCGTTAATGGGTATAAAAAATACCTTTATTCATTACGGGCCGGTTTCACCACGGGCGTTAATGGGCCAAGAGTTACAAAGGTCTTCATATGGGCGAAAGAAGTCATGGGCCCACATGGGCGGAAGTAAAGCAGGTTGAATCATATTGGGCGGCCCGGATGGCGCTCTGGGCCTAATTTGGATAGGGCGTACGGGCCTGGGTTAGTGGGCTGTAAATGGGCTATATGCAAGCGGGTCGTTAACGGGCTTTAGTGGGCGGGCCGCCACCTTTTGACCAAGTCAAGCGGGCGGCCTTTTCACAGAATGGACCTCTGTTGGGCGTGCCATGTCGCCATTTCATAGGCGACTTCGGTCCAATGAACGGATGACATCTGTCCCAGCGGTGAGCCGACACATGTTTCCTCCAGCCAATGATGATTTTACGTGGAAAATCCCGTTGGTCGGGCTGTTAACGGGTTAGCGGGCCAAAACCCGACCCGATAGCTTAACGGCGTTCGTTACGGTGGATGCCACGTGTCGGTCACCCTTGACGAAAGCACTTACGTGACGCGATTTATCATCATGGAAGTGGACACTTCGAGATGATAATTTTGGTAATGTCATGGAACACTTCTACGACAGCACAAGTATGACTATCTTGATTCTGTCATAAATTTGTCATGGATGTACATGCATGACAAAAAACGCGACCTACTGTGACAAACATGTATCATCACGAAAGTGTATTTTTTTTGTAGTGACTTAGTGTAGAGTCCGATGATATATATGCTTAGTGAATCTTATATGCTTTATTGTTATACTTAGTGTAGAGTCCGATGATATATATGCTTAGTGAATCTTATATGCTTAGTGAATCTTATATGCTTAGTGAATCTTATATATGCTTAGTGAATCTTATATGCTTAGTGTAGAGTCAGATGATATATATGCTTAGTGAATCTTATATGCTTAGTGTAGAGTCCGATAATATATATACTTAGTTTAGAGTCTGACGATATATATGCTTCGTGTAGAATGTGTGAGGCTACTTATTAATTGATATGTTTTTCTTATTCAGAAATTGCCAAAGAGCATATCGAGAGTTGTGGTATCAAGCACGATGAAGAAGGCTCTTTGGAATCACGCCTTACGCAAGGGGCCTCGTCACCACTTGTGCATACAGGCGTGGACAGACGATCGCTTTACACTTCAACTCAGTTGGGTGGAAGAGCTTCCTCGTCGGCAAGAATCTTCATGTTGGATAGGCAATCCTAATTACTATCAGAACACCCACCCGAGGCTTGAGGATGATGGTCGTCATCGACATCATCTAGAACTACATATGCATGTGTGTGGCTGTTGAACCATATATATGCTAGTATGACTACCTAATAAACTTATCAACTATGATCTATCCATGCATTGTTGACTACTATATGAGTTTGTGAGATTGTGTGGTTATATTAAATGTGATGCTTATCGTTAATGTTTGTGAGATGGTTACGTAAACTGAGTTTATTTACCTTTGGACTTGTCTTGATTTCCGTGAATATTGCACCTGACTGCTTTTTTTATTTTTTATTTCTATTTGCCTAGTTGTAGCGTGGGGAGAAAATAGGGCGCTACTACTACGTGATGATAGTAGTAGCGTTGGTGTAGAATGCAGCGCTACTAATAAGTATTTTAGCTGCAGTGCTTGTTTAGAAACAAGCTACTGTTAAATAATAGTTGTAGCGCCCTAGCAGTAGCGCAGGCGGCCACGCTACTGGTATGTAAAAAACCAGCGCCACTAGTAAGCTTTTCTCTAGTAGTGTTACATTGATGAACTGGATCTAGTTCTGTGTCACCCTATGTTATAACTTTTGCATGAGGAATCGCATCCGACATAATTCTCCATCACCGATCCAATGCCTACGAGCTTTTCACATATTTCTCTTTGCTTAGTTACTTTACCGTTGCCACTGTTACAATTACTACAAAACTGCTACTGTTACTTTTGCCACCGTTACCGTTACTTCCATACTACTTTGCTACTAAATACTTTGCTGCAGATACTAAGTTATCCAGGTGTGGTTGAATTGACAACTCAACTGCTAATACTTGAGAATATTATTTGGCTCCCCTTGTGTCGAATCAATAAATTTGGGTTGAATACTCTACCCTCGAAAAGTGTTGCGATCCCCTATACTTGTGGGTTATCACCCCTATGAACGCGCGCGCACACACACCCTACCTCTATGAGCACCTCCACGAGACAGAGCCAACATAACATCTTAAGATTTCGAAGTCTCCACAGGCCTCTCGCAGTGGACGGGAATTGTCTACTCCAACTGAACGAACTTTGCTGGAAGCCTAAAATAAATCCAGGAATAATGCGAGCACCAATGTCAAGTCTAGAACTTGAACCCTGGTAGGATGGTAATACCACTATCCTCCTAACCGTCCTACCACAGATTGGTTCTCAACGTGTGTACACTGCATGTACTTATATCCATCCAGTAGAAAAGTTCAAATTGTGAATGACCATGTACTTGGGACCCACCATCATCCATGCATGGCATGCGAAACAAGAGTTTGTTAGAAGTTAATCTAGTCAATGTATGATTTAATTAATTGTTGATCATACTCATGTGTTGATGCATGTTTGACTCCTGCCATGTGAGCCTGACGTAAGGTACATGCACATGTCGTGCATTGTGTGAGACGACATGCGTTTGTGTGTCATGGATGTCCATGCTTAGATTAGGAGCAGTACATTGTGAGTTGATGTGCTGCAGAGTTGGTAGGAGGAGTGGAGTGGGTCTCTGCTATGTAATAAGCTGAACCTTGCATTGGTTGCAAGCAGCACACCCGAGCATTCGTTGCTGAAAAAGAGAAGAAAAAAGGAAGGGCATTTGTTGCCTGGAACCACAACTAGTGCGTGCCTCCTTTGTTTCTCCTCCTTGCTCTGCTTCTCCTTTAGTTTCAACAAACAATTCGTGTTCGTGTGTAACCATAGAGAGAAAAGAGATCCAGGGACCTGTGACCAACATTTGGCCTCAGAGCTAGATTCGGTGGCGGCGGCGCCGCCGATGGCCACGACGCTGGAGGGGCTGCAGAAGGCCCTGGAGGATGCGCTAGCCGAGATAAGCGATCTTGGTGGAGGTGGAGGCGACCAAAGGCGGAGTTGGCGGCGGAGAAAGAGAAGCCGGCGGCTGTGGTACCGATGGCGGCGGCGCTGCCGGTGAGGTCGGACGCCCATCAACTACCCACAGCTCACGCAGCAACTACACGCCCGGGCGTGCGGATGCGTGTGGTGATGCAGTCGGCGGGAGTTTGGGCGGCGACGAGCTCTGATGACGTCGATCACGAGATGGACCGTGACGCCCTCCTCGCCATCTATCAGGGGGTGCCGGAAGATGTCCTGGCGTCCCTCACCGGCAAGGACACGGCGAAGCAGGCGTGGGAGGCGATCAAGGTCGTGAACGTTGGCCACGACCGCGTTCGTGAGACGAACCTGCAGACCTTGCGGAAGGCGTTCGAAGCTTTGGAGATGGAGGACACGGAGGCGGTGGACGCGTTCGCGACGAGGCTGAACGGGATAGTGTCGTCCATCCGAGCGCTCAGCGCGAGGTTAAGGAGCTGACGGTGGTCCAGAAAATTCTCCAAGCTACGCCGTCGAGGTTTATGCACTTGGTAACCTCGTTGGAGCAGTGTGTCGACTTGAAGACACTCACCGTCGAGGACCTGTTTGGCCGGTTCAAGGCGCACGAGGAGCGCGTGCGTATGCACTTCGGCAGTCCCGTCGACGGGCAGCATCTAATGTTGTCCATCAAGCAGTGGGAGGCGTGGTCGTCGAGGAAGCCGAGCGGCGGTGCCTCGAGCAGCGGCGGAAAAAGTGATGGCGGTAGTAGTCGCGGCGCCAACCGCGGCAAGGCTGCAGAGAAGCCACCACAAGCTGCAAAAGGTGAGAAAAATAAAAAGAAATTCAAGTGTTATAATTGTGGTGAAAGAGGCCATTTCTCAAACGCATGTCCTAATCCAAAGCAAAAGAAAGAAACGGTGTTAGTAGCTGAGGTGCATGATGAGGATCCTGCTTTGTTACTTGTCAGTACATTTGTTGTAGTGCAAGGTAATGAAGAAGAGGAGAGAGTGTTTCTGCAAGAGGTGAATGTGAAACCAAAATTAGGAGATAATGCAGGAGAAGAATCAGATAAGTGGTACCTTGATACAGGTGCAAGCAATCATATGACAGGGTCGATTGAGAAATTCACTGAAGTGGACAAAACCATTATTGGGGCTCTCAGGTTTGGAGATGGGCCTGTTGTGGAAATTGCTGGAAGAGGTACAGTGCTCATCCTTGCACGTACTGGTGGTCACAGAGGCCTAAGTGATGTATACTACATTCCCAAGCTCTGTAGCAACATCATCAGTCTCGGACAGATGGAGGAGCATGGCTGTAAAGTTGTTCTGGAAGAAGGTTTCCTCAGGATCTTTGGTAGAGATCGATTTCTGTTAATGAAAGTACCAAGAGGGAGGAGTAGATTGTATACCATAAATTTGAAGATGGCACTCTGTGTGCCTTGCATCGATTCTGAGCAGGGCCTGGTTATGGCATGCTCGGTTTGGGCATCTGAACTTTGAAGCACTCAAGTCTCTAGCTCAACATGACATGGTGAAAGGATTGCCACTTGTTAATCATGTTGGACAAGTGTGTGATGGCTGCTTGATTGGCAAGAAGAAACGTGCATCCTTCCCCAAACAAACATCTTACAGAGCAACTGAAAAATTGTCTCTTGTCCATGCAGACCTCTGTGGTCCAATAACACCTTGTACACCTGCTGGGAACAAGTATTTTCTGCTGATGGTTGATGACTTTAGCCGGTATATGTGGTTGGTCCTAATAAAGTCAAAAGATCAAGCTTTCAGTGCATTCAAGAAGATCAAAGTTTTAGCAGAATTGCAAGTAGGCAGCAAACTGAAAATGTTGCGTACTGATCGAGGGGGTGAGTTCACCTCGAATGAGTTCAGTGTCTTCTTTGAAGAAAGAGGCATTGCAAGGCAACTTAATGCACCATACACACCTCAACAGAATGGAGTGGTTGAGCGAAGAAATCAAACAATTGTGGCAATGGCTCGAAGTTTGCTAAAGAGTCAGGGGATGCCAGGGGTGTTTTGGGGGGAAGCAGTGATGACGGTTGTTTATTTGTTGAACAGATCGCCCACCAAAAGTGTCATTGGAAAGACACCGTATGAAGCTTGGCGTGACCGGAAACCGAGTGTTGAGCACTTGCGTACATTTGGATGTACAACTCATGTGAAGGTGACTAGACCGTCAGGTGGGAAACTTGCTGATAGGAGTATACCCATAGTGTTTATCGGCTATGAGCAGGGTACACAAGCATACAAATTGTACGATCCAACATCAAAGAGAATTTGTGTCTCACGTGATGTGGTGTTTGAGGAAGGAAGAAGATGGGACTGGAACACTGCTAGTTTGCCCAGACATGGTGATATTGAAGAATACTTTGTGGTACACCTTGAACGAAGTAGACAATTCCACCTCTGTTGCTCGATCTGATTCAAGCTGAAGAACACGTAGCTCGGACACCAGGATCGGGGTATGGGAACTCCGGAAATTCAGATGTGTTGGCTGATGCGAGAAGCGTAGCCACAAACCAAAGTAGTGTGGCAGAAATGCTGAATCTACTCAATTTGAAACTCCATAAAGTGCATTGAGAATGCGTTCTCTTGATAAATTGTATGATGAGACATCTCCAAGCTGGACTCCTATTGATATGGATCATGTCCAGCAGCTAGAATTGTGCATGCTCGGAGAAGATGAACCAACACATCATACTGAAGCCTTAAAGCATGAAGCATGGAAGGCTGCAATGAAAGATGAATTAAAATCAATTGAATACAATGAAACTTGGGAATTAACCACACTTCTGGCTGGCGTTCGTCCTATTGGTCTGAAGTGGGTTTTTAAACTCAAGAAAGATGCTGCAGGAAATACCATTCACCACAAGGCACGTCTGGTGGCTAAAGGGTATGTGCAACGACGAGGAATTGATTTTGATGAGGTGTTCGCACCGGTAGCAAGGCTGGAAAAAGTACGGCTGCTCATTGCAGTTGCTGCTCAGGAAGGATGGGAGATACATCATTTAGATGTGAAATCTGCTTTCCTAAATGGGGAGTTAGAGGAGGAAGTCTATGTGGTGCAGACTCCAGGCTTTGAGCAGAAGGAAAGTGAAGAGAAAGTATTCAAGCTAAGAAAAGGTTTGTATGGGCTGAGGCACGCATCTAGTGTTGGGGAATGTAGTAATTTCAAAAAAATTCCTATGCACACGCAAGATCATGGTGATGCATAGCAACGAGAGGGGAGAGTGTGTCCACGTACCCTCGTAGACCGAAAGCGAAGCGTTAACTGCGCGGGTCGATGTAGTCGTGACGTCTTCACGATCCTACCGATCAAGAACCGAGCATACGGCACCTCCGAAGTTCAGCACCGTTCAGCCCGATGGCGTCCCTCGAACTCCGATCCATCCGAGTGTTGAGGAGAGTTTTGTCGAGACGATGGTGTGGTGGCGATGATGATGTTCTACCGGCGTGGGCTTCGCCTAAGCACCGCTTCTGATATCGAGGTGGACTATGGTGGAGGGGGCACCGCTTTGCGGATAAAAGATCAAACGACCAATTGTTGTCTCTAGGGTGCCCCCTGCCCCCGTATATAAAGGAGCAAGGGGGGAGGTGCGGCCGGCCAAGGGGGGCGCGCCAGGTGGAGTCCTACAACTCCCTTTCCTAGTTGGATTAGGACTTGGGGGGGAAAGAGGTGGAGGAGAAGAAGGAAGGGGGCGCCGCCTGATGAAGCTATGTACCTAGGGTAGGGTCAGGGACCTGTCCAAGATACCCTCCCCAAGGACTTCTCTAGAAGAATCACCTTTCAATTGACTCAGAAGTGTTCCACTCGACAGACTCGAAGACACTCGACCATGAAGCCAACCACTCGACAGCCAGGAGATCTAAAGTCACTCCGCACGCTAACGGTCGGTCGTTAAGTAGCTTTTATGGTCATCATAGCACTTTATTTTGCGTTCTTGGTAGCGCCCGACCTTAATGTACCTTAACCTGCATAATCGAGGGCGGAGGGGTGCAGCGAACTCTATAAGCCAACCCCTCCTCGGTATCAAGGGTTCGCACCCTGTAATTCATACACGCATAATCCGATCGACCGCCTCCGGGCTCCGAGGCGAGGGCTATTACTTCCTCGAGAAGGGCTGAACTCGCATAAAACTCATGCGTATACAACTACTCCATAGCTAGGATCTTGCCTCTCCATTCCTACCCCTACATTCTTGTCGGACATAGAACCACGGCGGTTGGCGCCCACCGTGGGGCGGTGTCTTAGCGACTTGTTGGAGAAGTTGCAGTTTTTCGATCCCCTTCATCATGGTTTCAGGCGGAGGTTTGGTGAGGGCCACGAGATCCGTCTCGGCGCTCGTGTTCGCCGCCGACGACTCCGCAACCAGGAGGCACCACTCGGCGTTAGCGCTCCTGTTGGCTCGGCGGGCAACGACTTCCGTGCGTGCATCCGTGGCGTCCTCTTCGGCAACCGTTGACCCGATGTCGGTCGGCTCGTGGCGTGCTCCTCCTGTTGCCCCTGGCATAGCGTTCCGGTCGGTCGAGGCTTCAGCGGTGGGTGAGGCATGCGGTGGCTCGCCGATCGGCCACCCCTCAAGTCGCGGCGATCGAGCCCGACGAATCTCTCTACGGCCTGTTCGACCTATTGACTGGCTCCGCAGAGACTGCATCTGAGTGCGACAGCAGTGATCCAGCGACGGAAGTCCTAATGGTCGATGGGCCACGCAGTCCTCCGGCTTTCCCGCGCCCGGCGATGGCGGCGCGCGGCGCTCCGTCTCATGCCCATGAAGAGTACCTCCCGAGCCCCTCACGCCGCTTCGGAGGAGGAACGTCGCCGAACGTGGATGCACTTCACACTCCTATAGTTGGAGAAACCCCGAGGCCGTGCCTTGGAAGACGCTTAGCCAACTTGGCTGAGTGCACTCGACTGGAGAATCTCCAGCGAATACTCGACGAACGAGCGCGACAATGGGTCTCAGCATCCAGTCGACGTCAGCTCTTTCAGCCACCGACTCAGTTATATCGAACTACGGTTCAAAATTTAGCAGCCGCGGCCCGTATACCAGAGTCGATTCAGCCTTCCCTGTTCGAGGCTGGCAGAGGCTTGTTGCAGATCAGAGCATTACTCCGAGCAGCAGGAGACCAGAATTCAGCTGTATCACAGTCGCGGAATAGGATCCACAGCAAATACGTTGTTGCAGATACCGTTCAGTCGGCTCACAGCCCAAGATCGCCCCCGAGGCGTGAGGGGCGTGGAGACCGGCGAGATCAGTATAGGAACCGTGAGCAGGATGATCACAGACTCGATCCCGATGATCGACGTCGAGTGCCCACCCCTCCCCCAAGGAGTGGGTCATACGTGCCTCGACAATAGGATGATGAGCGCCCTCACGGTCTTTGGGTGAAGGATTCCATCGACCCTAGAGAACCAGGCTTTGATGCGAGATCCATTCTCGTTCGGGGTTTGTTGATGTAAGCGAGCTCACCGAGGAGGTCATGGCGAGATGTACCCACCAGCAGCAGAGTGCGTCTCGGGACGAGTGCTTGGCAGAGCCATCGAGGCGCAGTGATTCCTCCCAACTTCAGGTTGGCGATCGAGTCGATAAGTTCACTTTGGTGAGTCAAACCTCATACTTGGCTTGAGGACTACCGAGTGGCTGTTCAGATTGGCGGCGATAATGATGAAGTGGCCATGAAACACCTGCCTCTTATGTTGGAGGCTCGGCGGGCGTGGCTGAACCAGTTAGCACCCAACAACATTTACACTTGGGAAGATCTTTCCAGTGTTTGTCGAGGCTGTTGAAGGGACACATGGCGACCAGCAGGGTTGACAATTGCAATTTTGCGTGCGTATGCGAATGAAACTTTGAGGATTACATCCAGAGATGGATCACGTTGCATCACCTGATGGAGAGCGTGTCGGATCACCAGCAGTTTGTGCCTTCAAGGAAGGCGTTAAGTCTGAAGAACTGAATCTGAAATTGGTCGAACGGAGACATGTCTCTGAGTCGAATGATGGAGATTGCCACCAAGTATTCTAATGGTGAAGAAGAGGATCGGCTCCGGAGTGGCAAGCACAAGTCAGTTGCTCATGAAACCGAAGGAGGAAATTCCAGTCGGAAGCAGAAGCGGAAAGCCGAGCCAGCTGCTCCTGGAGAAGCCTTGGCCGTGACTCAAGGAATGCTTAAGAGGAAGCCCAAAGGGCCTTGGAACCCCAAGAAAGTGAAGGATCAAGACGAAAATGATGTATTAGACTTGCCATGCCACATTCCACAAATAAAGATGAAGAGGGTAAACTCATTTACCCAAAGCATACCACTCGATAGTGTCGGCTCTTGATCCAGCAGTTCCAGGGGAAACAACCCAAAGATAAGGAAAAGGAGTCTGACAAAGTTGAAAACAAGGAATATAGTGATGATGGATACCCCCAGGTCAATTCCACCCTGATGATTTTTGCTGACGTTGAAAGCAAAAGTCAATTGAAAGTTATCAATCGAGAGATGAATATGGTCGCTCCCGTGACCCCGATTATTGAAATGGTCTCGATCGCCATCACATTCGACCGGTCGACCACCCGGCCTTACATAGCCACCCACAGGAGGCAAGCTTTGGTGGTCGACCCGGTTATCGAAGGCACTTCGTGACTAAAGTTTTGATGGATGGTGGCGATGGGTGCGAATATCTTGTATCTTGAGAGGCGTTGAAAGGATGGGCATTACGATGTCGGGCTCGATTACCAGCAACATGAATTTCCATGGAGTCATTCCTGGAAAAAAGGCCGAGTCACCTGGTCAGATTGCTCTTGATGTGGTTTTCGAGGACTCCAAGAATTTCCGCAAAGAAAAGTTGACGTTTGAAGTCGTGGATTTCCAAAGTGCTTATCACGCTATTCTGGGAAGGCCGGCGTATGCAAGTTTCATGGCTCGGCCATGTTATGTATACCTTGTGAAGATGCCAGGCCCCAAAGGTGTGATCACCGTCACCGCAATCGGAAGAAAGCGGAAGAGTGTTTTCGAAAGGCTCAAAGATCGCCGATGCTCGGATGGCGTGGTAGAGCTGCAGAATACCGAAAACTGCAGACCAGTGATTTGTTGCGAGCCAAGAAGCCCGCTCACGGAATCAGCATTTGATCGTCCGGTGAGACAAAGCCGATTCACATTCACCCGACCGACCCCAATGCTGCTCCGACTCATATCTCAACAACATTTGACTCCAAATAGGAAGAAGCGCTCACCCAGTTCCTCCGTGAGAACTGGGACATCTTCGCATGGAAACCTTCTGACATGCCAGGTGTTCCCAGGGAACTGGCTGAGCATCGTTTACGAGTCGACACGAAGGTAAAACCGGTCAAGGAACATCTTCGACGGTCTGCCATACAGAAGAGAAAAGCAATCGGTGAAGAAGTGGCTCGACTCCTTGCAGCGGAGTTTATCCGAGAGATTTACCACTCCGAGTGGCTCGCCAATGTTGTCATGGTCCCCAAGAAGGAAAATTCACTTCGCATGTGCATTGACTTCAAACATATCAATCGGGCCTGCCGAAAGATCATTCCTCTCCCCGCATCGACCAGATAGTCGACTCAACTGCGGGATGTGAACGCCTGTCTTTTTTAGACGCCTATTCCGGTTACCATCAGATCCGTCAGTATGGACCCGACGAGATCAAAACAGCTTTAATCACTCCATTCGGGTGCTTCCGTTATGTTACCATGCCATTCGGCCTAAAGAATTCCGGAGCCACGTTCATGAGGATGATTCAAAAGTGTTTACTCACTCAAATCAATCGGAATGTGGAAGCGTACATGGATGATATTGTGGTCAAGTCACGGAAGGGTTCCGACCTGCTGACTGACCTTGCTGAAACTTTTGCCAATCTCAGGAGGTATGATATCAAGCTTAATCCATCTAAGTGTACATTCGGAGTTCCTGGCGGAAAGTTACTCGGTTTTCTCGTTTCCGAACGAGGAATCGACGCCAACCCAGAGAAAGTTGGTACTATACTCCGAATGAAACGCCTGTGCGTGTGCACGATGTCCAGAAGCTTACTGGTTGCTTGGACGCTTTAAGTCGATTCATTTCTCGTCTCGGTGAAAAGGCATTGCCTCTTTACCGACTGATGAAGAAGCTAGACAAGTTAGAGTGGACTCCTGAAGCTGATGCAACGTTTGCAGAGCTAAAAACCCTGCTCTCCACCCAGCCGGTGCTTGCTGCCCCAATCAGCAAAGATCCTTTGCTGCTTTACATTGCTGCCACGGGACAAGTTGTCAGTACAGTATTTACGTCGAGCGGGAAGAAGAAGGAAAAGCCTTTAAAGTTCAGCGCCCAGTATATTATGTTTCTGAAGTTTTAACTCCGTCAAAGCAAAGATATCCTCACTATCAGAAGCTTGTATATGGGATTTATATGACCACGAAGAAGGTTGCACATTACTTCTCGACCATTCCATTACGAGCCGCGTGACGACTCCATTGTCGAGATTACTCGCACAATGAGATGCAACTGGTCGAGTGGCAAAATGAGCGATTGAACTCCTTCCCTAGATATCAAGTTTGAGGCAAAAAAGCCATCAAGTCCCAAGCAATAGCAGATTTAGATTGACGAGTGGATTGAACAACAACTGCCGACTCAAGTTCACTCGAAAGCATTGGACCATGTTCTTTGATGGTTCCAAGATGCTGAATGGTTCGATCTTTGGGGTAGTGTTAGTTTCCCCCCGAGGAGACAAGCTCAGATATGTTCTTCAAATTCACTTTGATTCCTCCAACAATGAAGCAGAATATGAAGCACTTTTGTATGGGTTGCGTATGGCCATTTCACTCGCCGTCCGTCGCCTCATGGTCTATGGCGACTGAGTTTGCTGGTTAATCAAGTGATGAAGGAGAGGGACGTCGGAAGTCTGGCCATGACTGGTTACTGCAATGCAGTGAGAAAGCTGGAGAAGAAATTTGAGGGGTTAGAGCTTCATCATATACCCCGACTGAAAAATCAAGCAGCTGATGATTTGGAAAAATAGGTTCAAGAGGAAGCCATTCCCAGCAATGTGTTTTGGAACACATCCACACACCATCAGTTCAAGAGGATCCTTTCACCAAGAAGCTCCGCAACCAAAAAGTGCCACAGATCCGGTGAAGTTGAGGTTCCAAATGGTCGACTTGATCATGGAAGTCTTGGTCATCACTCCCGATCTGGGACGGTGTCGTACATCACGTACATCCTAAGGAAAGAACTCCCAGAGAGCGAAGAAGAGGCTCGACAGATCGTCTGTTGATCCAAGGCCTTTCTTGTGATAAAGGGACAGTTATCTGAGGAAAGCGCGACTGGAGTCGGTCAGAAGTGTATAACGCCAGAAGAAGGTCAAATAATTCTTGACGATATCCACTCGGGGACCTGTGGTCATCATGCGTCCTCTCGGACTATTGTGGATAAAGCATACCGAGCGGGATTTTACTGGCCAAGAGCAAATGAAATGGCGAAAGAGATATTCAACAAATGTGAAGGATGTCAGTTCTACTCCAATATGTCACACAAACCTGTGTCAGCCTTGAAGACCATTCCACTCGTCTGGCCCTTCGCTGTTTGGGGATTGGATATGATTGGACCACTGAGAACTGGTAGGAGCGGCTTCAATCACGTGCTAGTGGCAGTCGACAAGTTTACTAAATGGATTGAAGCTAAGCCTATCAAGAATCTCGATGCTTGCACTGCTATCAGTTTCATCAGAGAGTTGATATTCAGATATGGAGTTCCGCATAGCATCATCACTGATAATGGGTCAAACTTCAATTCCGACAAGTTCAGAGCCTTTTGCGCCTCTCAAGGCATGCGAGTCAACTACGCTTCAGTCGCTCACCCCCAGTCGAATGGACAAGCGGAAAGAGCAAATGGTCTAATTCTCAAAGGACTGAAACCCCGACTGATGCGCGATCTCAAGCACGCAGCAGGCGCATGGGTCGACGAACTTCCATCAGTTCTTTGGGGATTGAGGACCACACCTAATCGGTCAACTGGACGAACCCCATTCTTTCTGGTCTATGGAGCTGAAGCAGTTCTGCCGAGTGACTTGCTTCACAATGCACCCCGATTCGAGCTCTACTCTGAAGATGAAGCAGAACAAGCCCGGCAGGATGCGATCGTCCTCCTAGAAGAGGAAAAGAGATGGCCCGATCCGATCGACTATCTATCGGCCAAGACTGCGTCGATTCCATGCCAGAAGTGTGAAGAGTCGAGCCTTCCAAGAAGGAGACTTGGTCCTCCGAGTAGATCAACAGAAACCACACAAGCTCGCTCCCACTTGGGAAGGCCCCTTCATCGTCACCAGAGTTCTCCACAATGGAGCGTACCTTCTTTACAATGTCGATCGCCAGATTGATGAGCCACGAGCTTGGAATGCGGAGCTGCTCCGCCCCTTTTGTACTTAAGTACTCACTCGGATGAGATGTAATAAGAAATACCTCTGTAGTTTATATATCAAAGACAAGAGTGTTATAATTTTCCCAGTGATTGTTGTTGCTTTTGGAAGAAACCCCCCAGTGGGTAGCTTAGCTGCGAATCCGTTTTGCCTAAGTTTGTAAAAAAAATCCTACCGAGTGACGAGCAAGCCTCTCACTCGGAGGCTTAGCTGTGAATCCGTTTCGCCTAAGTACTTGAAAATCCTACCGAGTGGTGAGCCAGCCTCCCACTCGGGGGCTTAGCTGCAGTCCAAGTACTCGCCTAAGTACTTGAAAATCCTACCGAGTGGTGAGCCAGCCTCCCACTCGGGGGCTTAGCTGCAGTCCAAGTACTCACCTAAGTTTAAAAAATCCTACCAAGTGGTGAGCTAGCCTCCCACTCGGGGGCTTAGCTGCAGTCCAAGTACTCGCCTAAGTTTAAAAAAATCCTACCGAGTGGTGAGTCAGCCTCCCACTCGGGGGCTTAGCTGCAGTCCAAGTACTCGCCTAGGTTTAAAAATCCTATCGAGTGATGAGCCAGCCTCCCACTTGGGGGCTTAGCTGCAGTCCAAGTACTCGCCTAAGTTTAAAAAAATCCTACTGAGTGGTGAGCCAGCCTCCCACTCGGGGGCTTAGCTGCAGTCCAAGTACTCGCCTAAGTTTGAGAAATCCTACCGAGTGAAGAGCAATCCTCTCACCCGGGGGCTTAGCTGCAGTCCAAGTACTTGCCTAAGTTTGAGAAATCCTACCAACTGACGAGCAATCCTCTCACTCGGGGGCTTAGCTGCAGTCCAGTACTCGCCTAAGTTTGAGAAATCCTACCGAGTGAAGAGCAATCCTCTCAATCGGGGGCTTAGCTGCAGTCCAAGCACTCGCCTAAGTTTGAGAAATCCTACCGAGTGACGAGCAATCCTCTCACTCAGAGGCTTATCTGTAGTCCAAGTACTCGCCTAAGTTTGAGAAATCCTACCGAGTGAAGAGCAATCCTCTCACTCGGAGGCTTAGCTGCAGTCCAAGTACTCGCCTAAGTTTGAGAAATCCTACCGAGTGAAGAGCAATCCTCTCACTCGGGGGCTTAGCTGCAGTCCAAGTACTCGCCTAAGTTTGAGAAATCCTACCGAGTGAGGAGCAATCCTCTCACTCGGAGGCTTAGATGCAGTCCATTACTCGCCTAAGTTCGAAAACATACCGATCTGCAAGGACGACGAGGTGCAGGTCGACTGCTACCTTCTCCTTCGGAGCTGCGCCACAAGTACAACGTGCGCTCCATCCCGATCCGCAAGGACGACGAGGTGCAGGTCGACTGCTACCTTCTCCTTTGGAGCTGCGCCACAATTACAACGTGCGCTCCATCCCGATCCGCAAGGACGACGAGGTGCAGGTCGACTGCTACCTTCTCCTTCGGAGTTGCGCCACAAGTACAACGTGCGCTCCATCCCGATCCGCAAGGATGACGAGGTGCAGGTCGACTGTTACCTTCTCCTTCAGAGCTGCGCCACAAGTACAACGTGCGCTCCATCCCGATCCGCAAGGACGACGAGGTGCAGGTCGACTGCTACCTTCTCCTTCGGAGCTGCGCCACAAGTACAACGTGCGCTCCATCCCGATCCGCAAGGACGACGAGGTGCAGGTCGACTGCTACCTTCTCCTTCGGAGCTACAAATACAACATACGTACTCCATCCCTTCCTGCAAGGACAATGATGCGCATGACGACTGAATCTTCCACCTCAGAGCTGCATCTCAAACACAAAGACTATTCCGAGTGAAGAGCACAGTCCACTCGAAGGCAAATGCAAGCATATTCAGAAGTAAAACAAGTTCAGATAAATCTTAAAGGTTCCAAACCGCAGATCAAAGTACTCGGGCTTTCAACCCGAAGGAGTTTAGCGGTTACAAAATCCACTCGGCATTCCGTGGCAAATTTAAGGTGAGGCATAAAAGTTTGTTCACTCCGCGGGAGGAGGACTGGCAGGCTCGACGAACTCGCCCAGGTCGACACCATCGGCGATTCGAGTGGCAGCAGCAATGAAAGTCTCCATAAAGGATCAGAAATCGTGCTTCTTGGTGTTGGGGACCTTGATTGCTGTCAGCTTATCTTCTCGCGCCTCTTTACAGTGGACACGAACCAAAGACAGAGCCACATCAGCACCGCACCGAGCAGAAGACTTCTTCCACTCCTGCACTCGACCAGGGATCTCATTGAGTCGAGTCATCAGGGATTCGAGGTCGTTCTAGAGTGTCGCCCCTGGCCAAAGTGTTGTGTCGATCCGCGACGTGGTGACTTTCAGTCGAGCCAAGTAGTCAACAATGCCGTCGATGCAGGATTCCAGTCGGAGCAGGTTCATAGTAGTTTCGTCCTTCACGGGAGAATTGATAGGGTCCAAATTTGGTTCGATTTGCCCAGCCTCCTCCTTGAAGTCTCGGCAAAGCTCTGCATGCGCATTCCAAGGATGAGTCAATATTCGTATGCCCAGTCGACAAAGATGAACCAGTCAGAACGGGATATGTACCTTCAAGCTTGATGAATAACTTCTTGGTGAGGCTCCTCAGATAGCTTTCCAGAACATCCCTCCTGCGAGCAATGCCTTCCATCTTCTCGTTCAGGTTAACCTTGTCCTTCTTCAAGCGGGTTACCTCCTTGTTGGCTTCGTCAAGAGCAGATTTCATCTTCGCGTTCTCCTCCTCCGGTTGCCGTGAAGCCGGCCACTCGCTCAGCCGAGCAGTTTGGTCGTCGGCCTTCTTTTGTGCAGCAGCCAGATCGTGATCCTTCTTTACGAGCCTGGTTCAGTTTTTCTAAAAAGAAATCACGCCGAGTTCGAGAAAGAGCAGAATGAAACCGGTCTAAGACAAAACAGTCGACAAAGCTTCCTTACCATTGGCGTCATCTTTGGCCTTCGCAGCTCGACTTGGCCAACTCCAGTCAAGGTTGAGTTGAATTTGCTGCTTTCCAAGTCGGAAAAGCGAGCTCCAAGGTCACAAGATTTCTGCAATCGAGAGGATGGGTTATTTTGAGAGAAAACGACAAAGACAATAAATACTAAGACTACGGTCGATCGCCCTTGATCCACCATAGTCTCGGGGACTACACCCAATGGGTGCACTTAGCGTGTCCCCACTGGTTCAGTTAACACTCGGCGAGACCTTTTCGGTGTGTGTATATATATAAAAAAAGAAGAAGAAGAAGAAAGATAGCAACAAACAAGCTCTTCAGACCATAGGCGACTGCCAGCAGTCGACCACGGTCTCGGGGACTACACCCAGTGGGTGCACTTAGCGTGCCCCACTGCCCGGGATTTACACTCGACATGGCGAGAAAGATCGAGTGAAGGAATTAAAATGTCAAGACTACATCGATCGCCGCAGTCCACCGTAGCCTTGGGATTAACCTGGGTGCACTCGGCGTGCCCCACTAGTCCAAAACTTCAATAACAAAAATTTAGCTCAAAGTATGGATTTGCTCAGTGAGAAGTCGAAGCACCCAGTGGGTGCACAGATGCAAAGATCCTTGGAAAGAGAGTTTTCAGGTACCATATCCTAATAGAGCAAGCCAAGAAAATCAGTCGACGTGCTACTAACCTGAACATTGCTTTGGAGAGCCGAGCTGGCATCATAGGGGGCCTGACTGACATATCGCACCATCTTCATCTTCTCCATCATAATACCTGCTTGGCGTATGGCTTCCTTGGCAGCATTCACTTCGTCCTCTAGGACGTGATGGGTGGCAAAAACTGAAGGTGCATCGGCAGGAGCTTGAGCAGTCGATGAAGAAGGCAGAGCACTCGGCTGGTATGCAGCAAAGGTAATGAAGCCCGATTGGCATCACCAGCGTCCTGAACGACTGGTTCAGCTATCGGCGTCGATTGTGGCACCTTGTCTGCAGGAGTTTTCCTGTTTTTCCTTGTCAAAGGCCTCTCGGGCTCTTCATCGTCATCGTCGGGGAGGTCAATAATGTTGGGAGCTGTTCAAAGATCAGTCACCAAAATTACATCACCCAGTGGTATATATTACAGTTGAGTCGACCAAATAAAGACAGAACGACAGAAATCGTACCCAAATTGGAGGTGACTGCATCCTCCATCGCCTCATCTTCATCCCTGTAAGCTGAAGTCCCGGAAGTAGCAGCGCTGCTAGTCCCAAAGTTCATCTCGTCAAATCAAGGAAAAAATAAACAACACAGAACGTCGAGTGAATACAAAGGGAGACACTCACGCAGAAGCGACGAGGATGTCAATCTTAATCTTCGGCAACGCCTTCCGAGGCCTTTGCATTACAACTTTGGGCTGCTTTGACGCTTTTTCAGTCGGAGCCGGTGAGGACGTCCGAGGGCGCTTTGAAGACGGGCCAGTCTGAGCAATCGCTTTTTCACGGGCGCTCGGCCGGTCTTGGTCGAGCTTGGATCGCCTCTCCCTGCGAGGAGGTGACTCGACTTCTTCTCGTCACTTGAGTCGTCACTTTCCTCGCTCTCCTCTCCGTCGGAATGCTAGTCGCCGCCGCTCGCCTCCCCTTCTGGGTCTTGCTCTTGCTCCCGGTTGGGCATTGAGTACATTTCTATAAGAGCCTGGCAGAAAAACAAGCAGAAGAAAAGTCAATCGACGGAGCATATCGGTTGTCTTTGTTCCCAGTGATGCTCGTCAGCCATCCCTCCAGCATGGCATCCTCGACCTCCTCCGGGTGGATCCGAGTGGTGTCCTCAGTGCCTGAATACATCCACATCGGATGGTCTCGAGCTTGAAGTGGCTGGATGCGTCGCCGAAGGAAGACCTCCAAGAGATCCATACCAGTCACCCCATCACGGATAAGCTGGACAACACGTTCGACCAGTATCTTAACCTGCGCCTTCTCTTCCGGGATCACCTTCAAAGAGGAGGGCTTCCTCACTCGGTCCATGGAAAAAGGAGGGAGTCCGGTCGACTGCCCTGGCGTCGGCTGGTCTTTGCAGTAAAACCAGGTCGACTGCCATCCATGGACTGAGTCGGGTAGGATCATGGCTTGAAAAGAACTTTTCCCACTCATCTGAACCCCAAGACCCCACACATCTGAAACACTTGTGTTCTCTCGTCACTCGGATTGGCCTTTTTCACCGTCTGAGAGCGACAGGTGAAAATGTGCTTGAAAAGGCCCCAATGAGGCCGACAGCCCAAGAAATTCTCGTACAAAGACACGAAAGCAGCGAGATACACGATTGTGTTGGGTGTGAAGTGGTGGAGTTGTGCCCCAAAGAAATTCAGAAATCCCCGAAAGAAAGGGTGAGGGGGCAAGGAAAACCCACGGTCGACATGGGTGGCCAAGAGAACGCACTCACCCTCCCGAGGCTGCGGCTCGGACTCCTTCCCCGGAAGCCGCACCGATCCGTGGGGGATCAGTCCTCCATTGGCCAGGTCGTCGAGGTCTTCTTGATGGATCTTCGAGCGGATCCAGTCGCCCTGGATCCAGCCCTGCGGCAGGCCGGCCCTCGATGAAGATCCGCCCCGACTGGTCGTCTTCCCCTTCGCCTTCGTCGTCGCTTTCTTCGCCCGCTCCAGGGCCGCCGTCTTCTCTTTCCCCATCGTCGTCGGCGAGACGCGCACGGAGCAGCGGCACTGGGATGAAAGCGAGCGCGGCGGATAAGTCCGAGGAAGAGAGGGGGAAATGATAACGCACTGTTCAAAAACCCCGGTCCGGCGCCTTATATGAGGTTACTCCCGAGTGACTGACTTGTAGGCCCGGGCGATCCTGTCAAATCCCGCAACAATCACGTGCGCGATACGTGGCGAAAAAGGTGGCGCGGAGATCGAGGCGTCCCTGCCTTATCCCATCCGATTACTGCGGCCTCCTCGCCCCGCGCGCTTCCCGAAATTTGAATCCCGCGAAATCCGCGAGCTGCAGAACAACTTGTCAGACGGAAGATCTCCTCCGCTCTGTCACTCGGAGCTCTTCAAGTAAAGAAACTCACTCGACGGAAACAAAGAATGGATCAAGGCGACTGAAAAAGAAGTTGGTATCATCACCTAGGTTCATTGATCCAGAGCAAGATATACTCATAGCACGAAAAATGGGTCGGAAGTGTGTTCAACTCCTTCCCCACTCAAACCTCGATCCATTCGGGGGCTAATGATGAAGCTATGTACCTAGGGTCATGGACCTGTCCAAGATACCCTCCCCAAGGACATCTCTAGAAGAATCACCTTTCAATCGACTCAGAAGTGTTCCACTCGACAGACTCGAAGACACTCGACCATGAAGCCAACCACTCGACAGCCAGGAGATCTAAAGTCACTCCGCACGCTAACGATCGGTCATTAAGTAGCTTTTATGGGCATCATAGCACTTTATTTGCGGCGTTACTGGTAACGCCCGACCTTAATGTACCTTAAACCCTGCATAACTGAGGGCGGAGGGGTCTGGCGAACTCTATATAAGCCACCCCCCACCTCAGTGTCAAGGGTTCGCACCCCTGTAATTCATACACGCATAATCCAGTCGACCTCCTCCGGGCTCCGAGACGTAGGGCTATTACTTCCTCCGAGAAGGGCCTGAACTCGTAAAACTCATGCGTATACATCTACTCCATAGCTGGGATCTTGCCTCTCCATTCCTACCCCCCTACATTACTGTCAGACTTAGAACCACGACACCGCCCCCCTCTCCTTTTCCTATTCGGACTAGGGGGAGGGGCACGCGGCCCTTGCCCTGGCCGCCTCTCCTCTTCTCCACTAAGGCCCACTATGGCCCATTAACCCTCCGGGGGGTTCCGGTAACCTCCCGGTACTCCGGTAAAAACCCGATTTCACCCGGAACACTTCTGATATCCAAACATAGGCTTCCAATATATCAATCTTCATGTCTCGACCATTTCAAGACTCCTCGTCATGTCCGTGATCACATCCGGGACTGCAAACAATCTTCGGTACATCAAAACATATAAACTCATAATATAACTGTCATCGAAACGTTAAGCGTGCGGACCCTACGGGTTCGAGAACTATGTAGACATGACCGAGACACGTCTCGATCAATAACCAATAGCGGAACACGGATGCTCATATTGGCTCCTACATATTCTACAAAGATCTTTATCGGTCGACCGCATAACAACATACGTTGTTCCCTTTGTCATCGGTATGTTACTTGCTCGAGATTCGATCGTCGGTATCTCAATACCTAGTTCAATCTCGTTACCAGCAAGTCTCTTTACTCGTTCAGTAATACATCATCTCGCAACTAACTCATTAGTCACAATGCTTGCAAGGCTTATAGTGATGTCCATTAAGGAGAGGGCCCAGAGATACCTCTCCGACAATCGGAGTGACAAATCCTAATCTCGAAATACGCCAACCCAACAAGTACCTTCGAGACACCTGAGAGCACCTTTATAATCACCCGATTCGTTGTGACGTTTGGTAGCACACAAAGTGTTCCTCCGTAAGCGGAGTTGCGTAATCTCATAGTCATAGAAACATGTATAAGTCATGAAGAAAGCAATAGCAACATACTAAACGATCGTGTGCTAAGCTAACGGAATGGGTCAAGTCAATCACATCATTCTCCTAATGATGTGATCCCGTTAATCAAATGACAACTCATGTCTATGGCTAGGAAACATAACCATCTTTGATCAACGAGCTAGTCAAGTAGAGGCATACTAGTGACACTCTGTTTGTCTATGTATTCACACATGTATTATATTTCCGGTTAATACAATTCTAGCATGAATAATAAACATTTATCATGATATAAGGAAATAATAAATAATAACTTTACTATTGCCTCTAGGGCATATTTCCTTGATCTCCCACTTGCACTAGAGTCAATAATCTAGATTACATAGTAATGATCCTAACACCCATGGAGTCTTGGTGCTGATCATGTTTTGCTCGTGGAAGAGGCTTAGTCAACGGTGCGCAACATTCAGATCCGTATGTATCTTGCAAATTTCTATGTCTCCCACGGACTAGATCCGGATGGAATTGAAGCGTCTCTTGATGTGCTTGGTTCTCTTGTGAAATCTGGATTCCTTCGCCAAGGCAATTGCACCAGTATTGTCACAAAAGATTTTCATTGGACCCGATGCAGTAGGTATGACACCTAGATCGGATATGAACTCCTTCATCCAAACTCCTTCGTTTGCTGCTTCCGAAGCAGCTATGTAGTCCGCTTCACACGTAGATCCCGCCACGACGCTTTTTTTAGAACTGCACCAACTGACAGCTCCACCGTTCAATGTAAACACGTATCCGGTTTGTGATTTAGAATTATCTGGATCAGTGTCAAAGCTTTCATGAACGTAACCATTTACGATGAGCTCTTTGTCACCTCCATAAATGAGAAACATATCCTTAGTCCTTTTCAGGTATTTTAGGATGTTCTTGACCGCTGTCCAGCTATCCACTCCTGGATTACTTTGGTACCTCCCTGCTAGACTTATAGCAAGGCACACATCAGGTCTGGTACACAGCATTGCATACATCATAGAGCCTATGGCTGAAGCATAGGGAACATCTTTCATCTTCTCTCTATCTTCTGCAGTGGTCGGGCATTGAGTCTTACTCAACTTCACACCTTGTAACACAGGCAAGAACCCTTTCTTTGCTTGATCCATTTTGAACTTCTTCAAAACTTTGTCAAGGTATGTACTTTGTGAAAGTCCAATTAAGCGTATTGATCTATCTCTATAGATCTTAATGCCCAATATATAAGCAGCTTCACCGAGGTCTTTCATTGAAAAACTCTTATTCAAGTATCCCTTTATGCTATCCAGAAATTCTATATCATTTCCAATCAGCAATATGTCATCCACATATAATATCATAAATGCTACAGAGCTCCCACTCACTTTCTTGTAAATACAGGCTTCTCCAAAAGTCTGTACAAAACCAAATGCTTTGATCACACTGTCAAAGCGTTTATTCCAACTCCGAGAGGTTTGCACCAGTCCATAAATGGATCGCTGGAGCTTGCACACTTTGTTAGATCCCTTTGGATCGACAAAACCTTCCGGTTGCATCATATACAACTCTTCTTCCAGAAATCCATTCAGGAATCCAGTTTTGACATCCATTTGCCAAATTTCATAATCATAAAATGCGGCAATTGCTAACATGACTCGGACAGACTTAAGCATTGCTACGGGTGAGAAGGTTTCATCATAGTCAATCCCTTGAACTTGTCGAAAACCTTTTGCAACAAGTCGAGCTTTGTAGACAGTAACATTACTGTCAGCGTCAGTCTCCTTCTTGAAGATCCATTTATTCTCAATTGCTTGCCGATCATCGGGCAAGTCAACCAAAGTCCACACTTTGTTCTCATACATGGATCCCATCTCAGATTTCATGGCCTCAACCCATTTTGCGGAGTCTGGGCTCACCATTGCTTCTTCATAGTTCGTAGGTTCATCATGGTCTAGTAACATGACTTCCAGAAAAGGATTACCGTACCACTCTGGTGCGGATCTTACTCTGGTTGATCTACGAGGTTCAGTAACAACTTGATCTGAAGTTTCATGACCATCATCTTTAACTTCCTCACTAGACGTCACAGGAACCGGTTTCTGTGATGAACTACTTTCCAATAATGGAGCAGGTACAGTTACCTCATCAAGTTCTACTTTCCTCCCATTCACTTCTTTTGAAAGAAACTCCTTCTCTAGAAAGGATCCATTCTTAGCAACGAATGTATTGCCTTCGGATCTGTGATAGAAGGTGTACCCAACAGCTTCCTTTGGGTATCCTATGAAGACGCATTTTTTCGATTTGGGTTCGAGCTTATCAGGTTGAAGCTTTTTCACATAAGCACCGCATCTCCAAACTTTAAGAAACGACAACTTTGGTTTCTTGCCAAACCACAGTTCATAAGGCGTCGTCTCAACGGATTTTGATGGTGCCCTATTTAACGTGAATGCGGCCGTCTCTAAAGCATAACCCCAAAACGATAGCGGTAAATCAGTAAGAGACATCATAGATCGCACCATATCTAGTAAAGTACGATTACGACGTTCGGACACACCATTACGCTGTGGTGTTCCGGGTGGCGTGAGTTGCGAAACTATTCCGCATTGTTTCAAATGTAGACCAAACTCGTAACTCACATATTCTCCTCCACGATCAGATCATAGAAACTTTATTTTCTTGTTACGATGATTTTCAACTTCACTTTGAAATTCTTTGAACTTTTCAAATGTTTCAGACTTATGCTTCATTAAGTAGATATACCCATATCTGCATAAATCATCTGTGAAGGTGAGAAAATAAAGATACTCGCCACGAGCCTCAACATTCATCGGACCACATACATCTGTATGTATGATTTCCAACAAATCTGTTGCTCTCTCCATAGTACCGGAGAACGGCGTTTTAGTCATCTTGCCCATAAGGCACGGTTCACAAGTACCAAGTGATTCATAATCAAGTGGTTCCAAAAGTCCATCAGTATGGAGTTTCTTCATGCGCTTTACACCGATATGACCTAAACGGCGGTGCCACAAATAAGTTGCACTATCATTATCAACTCTATATATTTTGGCTTCAACATTATGAATATGTGTATCACTACTATCGAGATTCATCAAAAATAGACCACTCTTCAAGGGTGCATGACCATAAAAGATATTACTCATATAAATAGAACAACCATTATTCTCTGATTTAAATGAAACCATCTCGCATCAAACAAGATCCAGATATAATGTTCATGCTCAACGTTGGCACCAAATAACAATTATTTAGGTCTAAAACTAATCCCGAAGGTAGATGTAGAGGTAGCATGCCGACCGCGATCACATCGACTTTGGAACCATTTCCCACGCGCATCGTCACCTCGTCCTTGGCCGTGTTAAGCAATCCGTAGTCCCCTGTTTGAGTTGCAAATATTAGCAACAGAACCAGTATCAAATACCCAGGTGCTACTGCGAGCTCTAGTAAGGTACACATCAATAACATGTATATCACATATACCTTTGTTCACCTTGCCATCCTTCTTATCCGCCAAATACTTGGGGCAGTTCCACTTCCAGTGACCAGTCTGCTTGCAGTAGAAGCACTCAGTTTCAGGCTTAGGTCCAGACTTGGGTTTCTTCTCCTAAGCAGCAACTTGCTTGTTGTTCTTCTTGAAGTTCCCCTTCTTCTTCCCTTTGCCCTCTTTCTTGAAACTAGTGGTCTTATTGACCATCAACACTTGATGCTCCTTTTTGATTTCTACCTCCGCAGCCTTTAGCATTGCGAAGAGCTCGGGAATCGTCTTTTCCATCCCTTGCATGTTATAGTTCATCACGAAGCTCTTGTAGCTTGGTGGCGGTGATTGGAGAATTCTGTCAATGACGCTATCATCCGGAAGATTAACTCCCAGTTGAATCATCTGATTATTATACCCAGACATCTTGAGATTTCATATCTATCAACCGGGCATTCTTTTGAAATATTAACTTCAACTCTTGGAACATCTCATATGCTCCATGACGTTCAAAACGTTGTTGAAGTCCTGGTTCTAAGCTGTAAAGCATGGCACACTGAACTATCGAGTAGTCATCAACACATGACTGCCAGGTATTCACAATGTCTGAAGTTGCCGACGCAGGTGGTACACCTAGCGGTGCTTCCAGGACGTAATTCTTCTGTGCAGCAATGAGGATAATCCTCAAGTTACGGACCCAGTCCGTGTAATTGCTACCATCATCTTTCAACTTTGCTTTCTCAAGGAACGCATTAAAATTCAACGGAACAACAGCACGGGCCATCTATCTACAATCAACATAGACAAGCAAGATACTATCAGGTACTAAGTTCATGATAAATTTAAGTTCAATTAATCATATTACTTAAGAACTCCCACTTAGATAGACATCCCTCTAATCTTTCTAAGTGATCACGTGATCCAAATCAACTAAACCATAACCGATCATCACGTGAAATGGAGTAGTTTTCAATGGTGAACATCACTATGTTGATCATATCTACTATATGATTCACGCTCGACCTTTCGGTCTCAGTGTTCCGAGGCCATATCTGCATATGCTAGGCTCGTCAAGTTTAACCTGAGTATTCTGCGTGTGCAAAACTGGCTTGCACCCGTTGTAGATGGACGTAGAGCTTATCACACCCGATCATCACGTGGTGTCTGGGCACGACGAACTTTGGCAACGATGCATACTCAGGGAGAACACTTTTATCTTGAAATTTAGTGAGAGATCATCTTATAATGCTACCGTCAATCAAAGCAAGATAAGATGCATAAAAGATAAACATCACATGCAATCAATATAAGTGATATGATATGGCCATCATCATCTCGTGCTTGTGATCTCCATCTCCGAAGCACCGTCATGATCACCATCGTCACCGGCGCGACACCTTGATCTCCATCATAGCATCGTTGTCGTCTCGCCAATCTTATGCTTCTACGACTATCGCTACCACTTAGTGATAAAGTAAAGCATTACAGGGCGATTGCATTGCATACAATAAAGCGACAACCATATGGCTCCTGCCAGTTGCCGCATGATCATCTCATACAATAAAATATAGCATCACATCTTGACCATATCACATCACAACATGCCCTGCAAAAACAAGTTAGACGTCCTCTACTTTGTTGTTGCAAATTTTACATGGCTGCTACGGGCTTAGCAAGAACCGTTCTTACCTACGCATCAAAACCACAACGATAGTTTGTCAAGTTGGTGCTGTTTTAACCTTCACAAGGACCGGGCGTAGCCACACTTGGTTCAACTAAAGTTGGAGAAACTGACACCCGCCAGCCACCTATGTGCAAAGCACGTCGGTAGAACCAGTCTCGCGTAAGCGTACGCGTAATGTCGGTCCGAGCCGCTTCATCCAACAATACCGCCAACCAAAGTATGACATCTTTGGTAAGCAAGATGACTTATATCGCCCACAAATCACTTGTGTTCTACTCGTGCATATAACATCAACGCATAAAACCAGGCTCGGATGCCACTGTTGGGGAACGTAGTAATTTCAAAAAAAATCCTACGCACACGCTAGATCATGGTGATGCATAGCAACGAGAGGGGAGAGTGTGTCCACGTACCCTCATAGATCGAAAGCGGAAGCATTAGCACAACGCGGTTGATGTAGTCGTACGTCTTCACCATCCGACCGATCAAGTACCGAACGCATGGCACCTCCGAGTTCAGCACACGTTCAGCCCGATGACGTCCCTCGAACTCTGATCCAGCCGAGTGTTGAGGGAGAGTTTCGTCTGCACGACGGCGTGGTGACGATGATGATGTTCTACCGATGCAGGACTTCGCCTAAGCACCGCTACAGTATTATCGAGGTGGACTATGGTGGAGGAGGGCACCGCACACGGCTAAAAGATCAAACGATCAATTGTTGTCTCTAGGGTGCCCCCCTACCCCCGTACATAAAGGAGCAAGGGGGGAGGTGCGGCCGGCCAAGGGGGGCGCGCCACGTGGAGTCCTACTCCCACCGGGAGTAGGAATCCCTCCCTTTCCTAGTTGGATTAGGACTTTGGGGGGGGGGGGGAAGAGGTGGAGGAGAAGAAGGAAGAAGGGGCGCCGCCCCCTCTCCTTGTCCTATTCGAACTAGGGGGAGGGGCGCGCGGCCCTTGCCCTCGCCGCCTCTCCTCTTCTCCACTGCGGTACTCCGGTAAAATCCCGATTTCACCCGGAACACTTCCGATATCCAAACATAGGCTTCCAATATATCAATCTTCATGTCTCGGCCATTTCGAGACTCCTCGTCATGTCCGTAATCGCATCCAGGACTCTGAACAACCTTCGGTACATCAAAACATATAAACTCATAATATAACTGTCATCGAAACGTTAAGCGTGCGGACTCTACGGGTTCGAGAACTATGTAGACATGACCGAGACACGTCTTCGGTCAATAACCAATAGCGGAACCTGGATGCTCATATTGGCTCCCACATATTCTACGAAGATCTTTATCGGTCTGACCGCATAACAACATACATTGTTCCCTTTGTCATCGGTATGTTACTTTCCCGAGATTCGATCGTCGGTATCTCAATACCTAGTTCAATCTCGTTACCGGCAAGTCTCTTTACTCGTTCCATAATACATCATCTCACAACTAACTCATTAGTCACAATGCTTGCAAGGCTTATAGTGATGTGCATTACCGAGAGGGCCCAGAGATACATCTCTGACAATCGGAGTGACAAATCCTAATCTCGAAATACGCCAACCCAACAAGTACCTTCGGAGACACCTGTAGAGCACCTTTATAATCACCAGTTACGTTGTGACGTTTGATAGCACACAAAGTGTTCCTCCGGTAAACGGGAGTTGCATAATCTCATAGTCATAGGAACATGTATAAGTCATGAAGAAAGCAATAGCAACATACTAAACAATCGTGTGCTAAGCTAACGGAATGGGTCAAGTCAATCACATCATTCTCCTAACGATGTGATCCCGTTAATCAAATGACAACTCATGTCTATGGCTAGGAAACATAACCATCTTTGATCAACGAGCTAGTCAAGTAGAGGCATACTAGTGACACTCTGTTTGTCTATGTATTCACACATGTATTATGTTTCCGGTTAATACAATTCTAGCATGAATAATAAACATTTATCATGATATAAGGAAATGATAAATAATAACTTTATTATTGCCTCTAGGGCATATTTCCTTCACCTAGAGCATGGAACATTAAGTTAGACAGAAGCTTGATCTCATTAGGATTTGTTCGAAGTCCACTTGAACATGTTGTCTATGTGAGAAGCTCTGGAGGTGCTCGGCTACTAGTTGGAGTATATGTCGATGATCTGGTGGTCACCGGCTCAAACATTGATGAAGTGAAAAATTCAAGAAAAAAATGCTTGATTTGTTCATCATGAGTGATCTAGGATTGTTGTCTTACTATTTGGGAATTGAAGTTAAGCAATCAGAAGAAGGAATCAAGTTGAGCCAGACATCATATGCATCATAAATACTGGATAAAACTGGTATGCTGTAGAGGAATACTTGCCAAGTTCCCATGGAGCAAAGGCTAAAGCTAAGAAAATCTGGAGAAGGTAAGAAGGTGGATGCAACATACTACAGAAGTGTTGTGGGCAGCCTTCGATACTTGGTGAATACCAGACCGGACCTCGCGTGCTCAGTGGGCATTACCAGACGCTATATGGAGTGTCCAACATCCCAACACTTAGCAGCAGTGAAGCAGATTTTGAGGTACATTCGTGGTACTCTTAACCTCGGTTGCAGCTATGTGCGCAAGAGTTCACAGGAACTGAATTTGCTGGGATATAGTGATAGTGATCATGCTGGTGATACTGATGATTGCAAGAGCACTATAGGTGCGATGTATTTCCTTGGTGGATGTCCAATTTCCTGGTTATCACAGAAGCAAAAGGTTGTTGCTCTTTCATCTTGTGAGGCAGAATATATTGCAGCGGCAACAGCTGCTTGTCAAGGTGTTTGGCTGAGCCGTCTACTTGCAGAGATGACAGGAAAGGAGCCTGCAATTGTTGGTTGATAATAAATCAGCTATATCACTTAGTAAGAACCCAGTTCACCATGACCGAAGTAAACATATAGACACACGTTATCACTACATTAGAGAGTGTGTGGAAGATGGAAGAACTGAGGTTGAGTACACTGCTACTGGAGATCAACTTGCTAATATTCTAACCAAGTCCCTTGGTCGTTTGAAGTTCCATGAGCTGAGAAGCAGAATTGGTATGGGGAGTATCTCTGAAGCTTGCCAAGATTGGGGGTGAATGATAGAAGTTAATCTAGTCAATGTATGATTTAATTAATTATTGATCATGCTCATGTGTTGATGCATGTTTGACTACTGCCATGTGAGCCTGATGTAAGGTACATGCACATGTCGTGCATTGTGTGAGAGGACATGCCACTGTGTGTCATGGCTGTCCATGCTTAGATCAGGAGCAGTACATTGTGAGTTGATGTGCTGCAGAGTTGGTAGGAGGAGTGGAGTGGGTCTCTGCTATGTAATAAGCTGAACCTTGCATTGGTTGCAAGCAGCACACCGAGCATTCGTTGCTGAAAAAGAGAAAAAAAAAGAAGGGCATTTGTTGCCTGGAACCACAACTAGTGTGTGCCTCCTCTGTTTTTTCCTCCTTGCTCTGCTTCTCCTTTAGTTTCAACAAACACTTCGTGTGCATGTGTAACCACAGAGAGAAGAGAGATCGAGGGACTTGTGACCAACAGAGTTGCCATGCACACGGATGGCTTTGAGCCTTGTTTTTTCTATTTTACTGGATGAATCCTAGGTAAAGAAGTGAGTGACCCTAAAAAACAAAATCAGTCGATTGTCATGTAGCCAATCCCATCTTTTTATATAGAACCAGCGGTGTTGATGGTAGGAGGCGTCACGTTCCACGTAACCATCAAGTGCCCATTCCCGGTGTAGCCAGCCGTCTCGCCCAACATCGGCCACCCCGTGCTCGCCGTAGGCGGCTTCTTCTTCCCTCTGGGGTACTCGAAGTGCGTTGGGGCTCTAGCCACCTGGAACGGCCTCTACTGGGCTGCTCCGTCTGCAACTTCATGGGTAGCGACGCCAACGCCGCCAGCTGCCTCACCGGCGATTGCGACGGGTCCGTCGTCGCCCCTCCCGCCCCCCTCGTCGAGGTGAACATGCACGAGGACCAGAGCAAGGGTAGCTCCTATGATGTGAGCGTGGTTGACCGTTACAACCTTACCTCCGCTGCTAGCTGCCATCCAGACGCCGCAGTCACATACCTCTGGTCGCTCCCTCTTCTCTCACCGCTCCGCTGCATGGTAACCGTCCCGCTTGTTCGTTGCCGTTGCCTGCTAGATCTCCACCTGCTGCTAGGTCGCTGTCAAGCTGCTGATTTGCGCCATAAAAAAGGAGAGATGACGGGGAGGAGAGTGAAGCCGGCGCCGGAGAGGTATGGAGGTGGCAGAACGAGAGAGGGAGATGCGGGAGGGTGGCGGTGCTGAGATAGTGAGTCGGGAGAAGATAGGGTACGAGTGCGTGCGGCGGGAATGAGGGCTCGTTCCCTGTCGTCCGCTCGATTTAGAGGTATGCCTCGGTTCCGTATGATGAGTGAATATTCATTCCCTGAGGTTGGTGGATTTTGGTTCCTTCGTCTAACCAAATGCGGGAATGCGACAACCAAACACACCCCAACTATACGGATGCGTACTCCTCCATTTCGATGAATAAGGTGTATTTCATTTCATTAAGACAAGACAACAATTACTCTTTTAATATCTGATTTATGTGATACAAAAACACTATCATAACAAAGTACTTTAAATACGAATCTATTACACAAATTTCATGTCATATAACCTTCCATTTATGAAGTAATTATTTGTCAAATGCATATCTTAACAAAACAAAATGCCTTACTTGTAGGAATGGAGGGAGTATGTATTTATACCTGCGGTATGTAATTTTTGTGCTGGCGTAATACATGCATGTGATAGAGGCTAATGTGCCCTTTGCCGAGCCTTTTCTTATTTGCCAGATTAACAAGCTCTTGCTTTTTTTAATAGGTTATGGCTGTCTGTGATTTTGTTTTGGTTTTATCCGTGTTGCCTTGAGTTGTTGTGACGGTGTTCTGTCCATTCATAAGAGGTTTTGACGGTGTTTTGTCCATCCATATATATCATGTTCGGATGCTGTTGTAGATGGTATTTGATCTGAGAGTAGAATGGAGTTCTAAGTTCTAACTAATCTAAACCATGACTTTGACTAAGCCAACGAAGGATTTAGTTAAACAAGTTCCATTCATTTTAGCACCCTTATTCAGGTCATGGTCAATATTATTTGCCATAATGATTAAAGCTACACAACACTACTATTGTAACAATATCAATTATATAATTAAAACAAGAGCAAAAGAAGCCATCACATTTATTCGCATATCCTCTATTCTTAATAGCTACGATCCACTATCGAATTTTCCTCTCCATGCATCAATGCCACATCACCAAGTCATGCATGGAGTCATAAGTTACTTTTTCCATTAATCTCTTCACGCAAAACATACCACCTCATGCATGAATTTTTTTCCAGGGAACTAATTCATGTAAGCCATGTTTATATTTGCTTTTGCATTAATTTTAGCCTTCTATCACATATCCATACTTTTTTTTGCCACAAGGTTCCCGCAGCAACGCGCGAGGCATCGTCTAGTAGACTAAAATTTCCACACCATAATCTTGATTTTTGATTGCCAAGATGTAAAAGATGCTAAGATTATAAATCTATGATCGGTCACATGCAACCTATCGATCATCGGACACGTACATATGAACACATAATATACAAGAATTTGCATTAATACAGCTGACAAAATTGCATGCACCAGGTTAGGATAAGGAACCGGACACGGAACACGATGCCTATAAGAAGACACCCGATACACCTAAAGGCGGTGTCATGGCATAAATCTAGACCAATGAGTAAAAGGTCAACACATCGAAACTTCAATAACTACTAGGGACGAAAGTCATCGAGTCACGCCAATCCGTCGTAGAGGTGGACGGAGGGTGGTGGCGCCAAGAGGATAGCGGTCTGGCGGTGCATGGTGTGGCCTACCGGCCGTCGGGCGGTAGGAGGCGGGGCAGGCGTTGGGTGTCGGCGGGGTGGTGAGGGGAGGTGGTACGGTGTGCGAGGAGGGCATGGAAGCGAGCTAAAATATTTACGGAGTATTTTTTTTCGCTTTCACGGAATCGTTGGAGCCCTTTTTTGGGTCTAACTCCCCTTAAACCAGAAACTTTTACAGGAAAGAGAAACTGATGGAGATGCTCTTACATTCATTCAAGAGTTGAGGGACAGACATCCACACTTTTTGGAAAATCATAACTCATTTGTAAATGTTCCTTTACAAAATTTGAGAGACACTTAAGTGTCTATCCCTTTAGTAGCATGATTTTTAATAGTGTTTCAAGAAATAAAGATAGACTTCCACCTTTTCCAAAACAAGAAAATTGTCCATGTTCACCTTTGTTCTAAAATTTTGCTACGTGGCTTGGATAAATCTGCTGTTAACTCCAGCATGGTAAGTGGTTTTAAGAAAACTAAAGGTCCAACGTAGATAGTTTCGTAGTTCAAAGTTAAAGCCAAATGAGACACCATAGTCTAGGATTCAAAACGGAATGCACTATGGAATTCAAATAATACTACCATATGGCATATCTGGTCATCTCAAATTGGATATGTCGATCCAATATGATTTGACGTCTGGTCACTTTCATATCTCATCGTATGATTACTGGTTGGTTGAATCATCTAGTCTTAGTTGATTGCGTGCTGATAGTTGATTAGAGTATCTACAACTGGACGCCTCAAAACGGTCTCAAATGTCCAGACGGTCCATTCGGTCATTGACCGGTCACGAAAATCTGATCCAACCTGACGCTTCAAACGGCCCTCAAACGCCCGGGCTATCCGACGCCCCTCATATCCAGCCCAAATATTATGAGCCCAAATATGGGGGCGCCCGCGCGTGCCCGCCACGTAGACCCGGCCCACCCAGACACCACTCCGTCCCCACAAATATCCCCAATCAGGAAAGCCTAACTCACTCCAGTCTAGATCTGTCTCTTCTTCCTCCTTCCGATTTCTTCGATGACTCTGATGATTGCGACGACCATGTCGAGCGCCGGCAACCACTCCTCCTCCGACTCCAACGAAGATCAAGCCCTCCGCATTGCCCTCGCCAAGCACAGGCCGGGAGGAGCCAGCGATGGCTTCTCGTCCGATGACTCGGATGATCTTCCACCAGCCACCGATGGCTACAGCCGTGCCGGCGACCGAAAGGGGAAGGGGCCGGCCTGGAAGTGGTGAAGATCTGCTTTCTTCAATTTAATTTCAAGTTTTAGATGTAGTTTCAAGTTGTCCATTGTTTATGTGAACTTTGGTGGTCGTTTGAACATCCGACCGTGATCTTTTGGTGAAAGTAATGTGCTTGCCTATGTCCGTTTGCTAATCTACGTAGTTTGATCGACGTTGCATGGTTTAGTATGGATATAGGAGATTGGATATGAGATACACGGATGTGGACGACGCTATTTGAGGAGTGCCCGGTCACTGTCCGCGGACGCGTCCGGACGCGTCCGCGGGCGTTTGAGAGGTCATATTTTTCCTCAACGGATGTAGATGCTCTTAGTGATTACTCATATCTCTTATTCTTCACCAAAGGGTCACAATTTCAGCGCTTTAAGAAGTATGTGGCATGATTATCATCAGTTGATCCTTGACTTCAGGAATGACGATTTAGGGTTGAACAAAAAATGTGCAGCAAAAGACTCCAAGATCTGGAGATGGACAGATAATGGGCACCAGAAAAAGATTGATCAACGAAGCAGCACAAGTGTCCTAGACTCCTCCTCCTCCTTGCCACAGACATGCACACAACACTTTGGGAAATAAGAATTAGGGATCTGGAGAAAGAGTGTCAAGCAAGCACACAGACAATGCATCTCTAAGTTTAGCCACCAATCAACTCAAAAATCCTAATTAGTTCAAAAATACCGGTGAAATATATAAAGGTAGATACACTTCAAATGGGAAACTATAATCAAATTTTGTGGGCGGGAGGGCGGGGAGGTGAGAGAGAGCTGAAGATGAAATGTGGATCATAGGGATGAGTGTATGTGTATATACGTGGGCATCAACATTGACTAGGAAGATGTCCGCGGTGACTTCGTCAACCTCAACATGTCAGTATTTCGAAGGTGCTCATAGAGATAGGGTGTGCGTGAGTGCGTTCATAAGGGATGGGTGTATGTGGGCATCAACGTCGACTACCAACACGCTTACGTTGACTTCGTAATCTCAAGATGTTGTGCCGGCTCGATATCTCGGAAGTGCTCATAGAGGTACGGTTTTCATATGTGCGTTCATAGGATGAGTGTATGTGCGTTTATGTGGGCATCAACATCGGCTACAAAGACGCCTGAAGTGAGTTCATCAATCTCAAGATGTTGTGCCGGCTTAGTACTTCAAAGGTGCTCACAGAGGTACGATGTGCATGCGTGCATTCATAGAGGTGAGTGTATGTGTGTTATGTAGGCATCGATGTCGACTACGAAGACACTTGCAGTGACTTTGTCAATCTCAAGATGTTGTGCCGGTTCAAAGGTGCTCATACTGATAAGGTGTGCATATATGTGTTTATATGTGTGAGTGTATGTGCATGTATGTGGACATCTATGTTGCACTGCGTTAAGAAAACCAGTAGCAAAACACAAAAGAATAAAAATCAATAATGAACCAAAAGGGACGTGTCAAATAGGAGAGGACTCAGGCATCACACTTCAAATGCACCATAGCAGCCCTAGCTTAGCCGCTTTAATTGGTTTACCATAGCAGCCCTAGCTTAGCCGCTATAATTATTTTATATATTTCATTATATATTCCATTACTGCACATTACGGGACAGTGCATTTTGCAGCCTCGCTGATTAACCTGTCGTGTTCTTGTCCACTTTCTAACCATCCATGATAAGATGTTATGTTCGATGTATCAATGGTAAAAAAGATGAAGCCGAGTATTTAACCATCTAGTGGACAATAATTTCGCCAAGTCGAACACCTCCTTGCCTCATTTTTCTCTGGACTACATCCACAAGTCTTCTCTCACGTCTCCACCAACGTGTTTTCCTTCTCTTTTTCTAAATGGATGGGAATCCACTTTCATTCCCAGTCTTAGGATAGAGTAAAATAACTAAAAGTTAATGCAGTAGGAAGTTCCCAATCAACAACCAATAGAGAGAGATACGCAAAAAAAAAAAAAAAAAAGAGAGAAACTAGAGGATAATGAGCACTTCGCCACACCGTCCTCATTCGTGGGATGACTCCTTTTTTCTCTCTAGAAGGTTATCACGGTCAGTTGTTTCATTCTGGTTTTATCTGAGTTGGCTTGGGTTTTAGTGTTCAGACGGTGTTTTTTCTCAAATGAATTAAAATCCTTACGAAATAACTAAAATGTGTATGGATTTTTTTTTTCGGAAAAACTTCCAATCTATTCATCTTCGATCATGGCAGTACAACGAATACCAGAAATAAAAATTACATCCAGATTCGTAGACCATCTAGCGACGACTACAAGCACCGAAGCGAGCCGAAGGCGCGCCGCCGTCATCGCCCCTCCATCGCCGGAGCCGGGCACAACTTGTTATAGTAGACAGTCGGGAAGTCGTCGTGCTAAGGCCCCATAGGACCAGCACCCCAGAACAGCAACCGTCGCCGATGAAAAATAACGAGATCGGAAGGATCCAAACCGAAGACACACGAACGTGAGCGAACAACGGCGAGATCCGAGCAAATCCACCAAAGATAGATCTGCGGAGACACACCTCCACACGCCCACCAACGATGCTAGACGCACCGCCGAACGGGGCTAGGCGGGAGACCTT